>CM077669.1:256379233-257579233 GCA_039707655.1 Elymus sibiricus
AAAACAATTAATTTGTAAGGACATGCATACCAAAGGTTCAAGGTTCTATATCAACATTGATACCCTATATCAACATTGATATTCTTATTTTTTTATTATGGAAACAATTTACAACAATATGAAAATTAAAGTCAAGGCATTGGTTTACGTAAAGCTTGTATCAGCAACATTGTACATTTTTATACATCAGAAACATTTTATATATACACATTTAATAATTTCCAATTTCATGATCAACATTTTTCAAAACATGTTCATTTTTTATGTCTGCTTTTTTTATACACATTCTACATTTTTTTATACATCATGAGCATTTTTAATATACACATTTAACATTGTCCAAATACATGATAATATTTTTGAAAATTATTTTTTTATGTCTACTTTGTTCCATACACATTGTGTATTTTTGTATTCATTTTTCTTATACATCAGAAACTTTTTATCTATGCACATTTAACATTTTTTAAATGCATGATTAACATTTATTAAAAAATGAGAAATTATATTATTATTTTTCTATATGCACTGTACTCTTTTTTTATATAATGGAAATTTTTTCTATACAAATTTGACATTTCTTAAATGCATGATTGACATTTTATAAAAATCTGCATATAAGTTATTTTTATAATTAAAATACTCATAGTATTTCGAAATAAAACCAAAATAAAAATATATAAAACTAATGTAAAAGAAGTGAAAAATGTAAGAAAAATAAGTGTTGAAGGCCGCTCTGGGCCGGCCCAATCGGGCATCTGTCTAGTAGAGAAAAGGGGTCTATTAGAGAAAAGGGGAGTAACCCCTCAAAAAAAAGGGGAGTAAAAAGGGAAGAATGTGGGATCGAACTTGGGTCTTCTAGGTGAAAGCGCAACCCCTTGACAACCCAGCAAACCATTGTTTGGCTATGTTATCGCTTGCTCAGCCCTTCTTGTAGCGTTGCTAATTGTACATGCAAATTGTTTCCATGTGCAACATGGTCATTTTTGAGATATCACAATATTATTGCTATTTAATTTAATGGACATATATACTTGATAAAAGGTGGAAGGCTTGGCCTTTTGCTCGGTGTTTTGTTCCACTTTTGCCGCCCTAGTTACTCGTGTACCGGTGTTATGTTCCATATTGAGCGCTCCTAACATGCTTGGGGTTGTTATGGGGACCCCCTTGATTTTCATTTTGGGATAAAACTCGTCTGGCAAGGCCCAACATTGGTATTCCATTTGCCTAATAACTAATAAAATTGCATAGGGATCCGCCGGCACCCCCGGATAATTAATCAACCCCCCGGGCCAGTGCTCCTCATGAGTGTTGGGCCACCTACCTAAAAGTCGGCGGTGCCACCTCGGGGCAACTCGAGGCATTTTTTGGCTACCGTCCACTTCGCATAGACGGATGATGCCCGTAGATAGAGAGCGCGCAACTCTAGATGCGGATCTGGCTCACCGGGAGGCCTTGTTGGATTTGTTTTACCTTTCTCGAACGTCTTGTGCACGTGACTCCGAGGATACTTTGGGCTATCTCGAGGTTGAGGTTTTCCACCGGAATTCTGAGGATGCTACGGGCTATCCCGTGGTTGAGGTTTTCCACGCAACGTGTGGTTAGTTTGTGATGGATGAGTTGGAGCACCCCTGCAGGGTTAAATCGTTTCGAGAAGCCGTGCCCGCGGTTATGTGGCAACTTGGAAATTTGTTTAACATCCGGTCATAGAAAACTTAAAGTAAACTCAAACAAAATACACCAACCGCGTGCGTAACCGTGACTGTCTCTTCTCGTGAATTTCTCAACCGAGAGAGAACACGGTGGTGTTACGTTTGACTCGTAGGTAGGTGTTCAGGATCACTTAATGATCATTACTAGTTCACGTCCATTTATGCGACGATCACCCCCCCTTGTTCTTGTACTCGTAAGTTAGCCACTCAAATAAATGCTTAGTGCTTGCTGCAGCCTCACCACTTAACCATACCTTACCCATTAAGCTTTGCTAGTCTTGATACCCTTGGAAATGAGATTGCTGAGTCCCTGTGGCTCACAGATTACTACAACAACAGTTGCAGGTACAGGTAATGCGATGATTTGACGTGAGAGCGATGCTTGTCTGATTTGGAGTTCTTCTTCTTCTTCATCGATCATAGGATGGGTTCCAGGCCGGCAGCCTGGGATAGCAAGGATGGATGTTCGCTTTTATCGTTTGATATCCATTCTTGAGAAACAACGAGATGCGCTTCTATCCCTATCGAGGCCCTCGAGCCAAAATAAGGATAGGACCGCATCTTGGGCGTTACAATAATATCATATTTGAAATGTGCACATTTTTCTGAGTGATTTTCGTATATAACTTTCTAAATTTGGAGTTAGGATTTGAAAGATATGAATATTTTAAAAACACTTGAATCAGCCAAAAAAAATTAGCTGGACCGAAATTGAAACACTGTCTAGCCCATCGGATAAGATGACAATTGGTCGAGGTTACTCTATCTTGCGCCCACGTGAAATAACGAGGAAGAAGGGGGATCGAACTCAGGTCTGTCGCGAGGAAGTGGAAGGGTCCAGCCAGTTCGCTGCTCGCGCACTCATGATTTTTGATAGGATCAGTTTATACATGAGCCATATGCGATGACACACCTTTAAACGAAACGAACCGTTTTTGTCACTTACGGGTGACGTTGGTGGATAATTTTTATCAACTTTGAGGGCATTTTTTATGACGTACAACCAGAAGCAGTCCGTGCTTTATTATTAGGTAAGAGATTGGGTAAAAAGATAAAAAGATTAGATAGAGATAGAGATAGAGATATCCCGATACATTGGTCGCACCGGGCACAGTCGGATTTTGGTTTTCGCTTGACTTGTCCAAACGAACAGTAATTGACACGTTGGGTCGGCCCGCCCGGTCCGGCTTTTCAATCTATATATACCTACTTTTTTTTTTACTAATACTATTTTTTTTAAATTTTTTTTAATTTTTTTAATTATATATTATATATATATATATATTATATAATATATATATATATATTATATATATATATAATAACAAAGCAAAGTGATATTCTTGGTTTCGTCCCGCTTAGGTTATTTTATTTTTATATACCTATATATATATATATATATATATATATACACACACGTGGGTTGATTTTCGTCCGCTTCCCTTGGCCCAACAAGCCCATCGCATAACCAACCGATGCATCTCATTGTTGCCTCAAAAAAGCCCAACGAAGCAGCACGTAGCTTCGTCCCTTCTTCCTGTACGCGAATGAAACTTGTATCCGTATACAACTACGAATCCCTACTACAATATCCTTATACAACTAAGAAACTCTATTACAAGTAGGAGTCGGTTTCTATAAGTATAAGCTGATCCCCTTGATTTGTTGCCGTAGACGTACATGCAAATCAGCAAACATATACACCAGGCGCAGCCGCACACGGCAAACCAATCGAGCATCGGTGGCGACGCAAACATACGGCACGACAAACCAATTGAGCATCGGCGGCGATGCTAATTGGAGCTTCCTGGTCGATAAGATTGTGAAGGACAATCCACGGTCATTGGGCAGCATACTGCATCTTGAATTCATGGCGCCGACGGAACCATCATCACGAGATCAGGGACACGACTCAACCCACGCCACTAAGTCAATCAAGGACCAGGTGACGCATCGACAGCGACACCATCTTCATCGTCGCAACGCAAGGTAGACATGTTTGTGTCCGTTCGATCACCAAGACATCATGGACGACAACGACTTCTTTTTGGACAGCAGAGAGCCCTGTGTGCGTACCGTTCATAACGAACAAAAGCTACCAGCTGCGGCGGCGGCATGGACAGGTTCAACGTCCTACAGCTTCCCTACATGGGCAGCGGCGGCATGCACAGGCTCAACATACACACACGCTCTTACGCGAGCTTAGCTGTGGCACAGCCAGGTTCCTGGACTGCGATCCTGTGCAGTCGATTGAGGTGGGGCTCTTTAGGATCGCCAAGTTCAAGATGTTCCGCAAGATGGGTGAGTTGCACCTTCTAACGATGTGGGGCTGGAGCGTCACGTGATTTCGCGGCGATGATTGACTGCTAGGGATCACTCCTGGTGAACAACGTGCTCTATGTGTGTGATTGAAGTCAATGAGGATGGAACCATGGCGCGGCTACTTTCATGGGAGATTCCTAATATTAAATTATCAAACATGCATGACCAAAACTCTTCCAGGACACGGAGATAATAACACATGATGATATGAATCATCCGGTATGGCTTCTTTCGTAGGCCTTATATGTTTGAGCATGACTAGGATCTAGCTTGAGAAAATAGTTTAGTGCATGTCCCCTAACTTTAATATATCAAGGTAATTGCTTCACTTTACTATTTTTTCCATTTTACAGATAGATGAAATATTATACAATTTTTTATAAGCATATACATAATTAGTGGATGGCTACACAAGTGTAAAATAAATGGCCATTTGTAAACTCTAAAACCACACATCAATACATGATCGGGTAAAGTACATAATTAACACATGCATATTGATTATTATTTTTCTATAATATTTACAGTGGATTAAAATTTAACAGCTTGATTCTATATTTTAGAGTAAATAATAATAATAATAAATAAACAATAAAATAACAATAAAATAATAATAATAATAATAATAATAATAATAATAATAATAATAATAATAATAATAATAATACATGCAACAAAAACACTAATTCAAGTATATAATAGATAATCCAACTGAATGCTTATGTACTGGTCTTATTCTGAGGTATGTACCATAATTTCTCAAGGGTTTTTAATCATACATAGACCCGTAGCCATAAGGATGTAGTTGATCTCAAAGTGATTTTGTTAGCTAGCAAAAAACAGTTGCTTAAAAAGGTTTTAAAATTTCATGTATGCACTATTAACTACTACAAGATTTGTCGGTCATGAAAATTATAAATACAGTATGACTGATTGTACGTGCATGTGCCTTGTGTCGTGTCACGCTGGTGAAAGTTTTAGTCGACATCGCAAAAAATGTTGCACATATGATTCTCATTAAGTGAAGTTTGAGTACACATAATTATATATGGGGCGTGCTACGCGTCGGCCGGCGGATCTTTTAAAAAGATCCACCGCCTCGCGAGCCGTCCAAATTGATAATACGATCTGGCTCGTATCGCTTCTTCTTTTCAATAGTTTCCTGCAGCAAGACCCTTGTTGCAAAACATCTTTTTCTTTAATTTTTTGTAACTGGACTCATGTTGTAAAACCTTTTCTTTAATTTTCTGCAACAAGAACTAAGTTGCAAAAATTGTAACAACGTTGTGTCTAATTTATTTTATAACAAGACTCTTGTTGCAAAAAAAAATAAAATGAAACGACATCTCCGATCGTGTCGCGCACGCGCGGTCATCGTTGCCGCCGTTCTGCAACAATGGCGTTGTTGCAGAAACATGCCTCAGGCCGAGCGCTAGTAGTGCACATGGACGTATGCGCGCGGAGTTATGGCTGACGTATGCGCGCGGAGTTATGGCTGCTGCCAGCATCGATGGTTGTTGTAAACCCGCTTTCTGAAACAAAGTACCAGTTGCAGAAACATAAAGGCCCTGTTTGGATACTCTAACTCGGTTAGAGGTTAGAGTTAGATTCTAACCCTGAACTAACTCTAACCAAAGAGGTGTTTGGATGACAGGGTTAGATTGACAATAAATGCTCTTTCTCAATCATTTGGCTACTTTGGACCCTATTTCCTGCCGGATTTGGTGTGGCCGGTCCTTGTGTGGCCTCCTCCCGCTCACAATTGGCATAAACGAACATTCTTTACAAATCAAGCTCCGTACAGCCCAAGCCCCGGGAGCCCCTCCGATGCCGAAGCTTGAGAGTTGAGGTCGAGACCGGCATGTGTAGCTGGGCCGCTTGCCGACGGCTGCGAACCCCACACCTCGAAGCCCTCTCCGTCCATCGCAGGTGGGTCGAGGTACACGCAGACTCGCACTGTCGCACACTGCTTTCAGATGCAGAGGCGAACGGATTTTCAGAGGCGAACGGAGGAACGAGGTGGGGCTGGTGCCGGCGGCCACTGGTTGGAGCCGGCGGAATGGAGCGGCTGGGGACGGAGGAACAGGGCGGGGCTGGTGCCGACGGCAGCCTTGCTTGGGGCTTGCTGGGGCGGCTCGGGCGGCTGCGGGCGGCGAGATGGGTGCGGCCGGGCGGATGGGGAGGCTGGTCGGGCGGCGGAGTAGGCCGGCGGAAGGGGGTGGCTGTGACGGCGCGACGGGGAGCGGGATGGATGTGGGCGACGAGAGCGGGATGGGTGGGGTGGCGAGGGGATCTGGTGCGGCTGGGGCTGTGGGATTTTTTGTGTGGGCCCCACCTAACTCTAACCCAAATAAGCACCTCTTGGGTGGGTTAGTTCTTTTGGGTGGGTTAGATGCATCTAACCAACTCTAACCCTCCTGTTTGGATGTTTTGAGATTAGTTCAGTCCAATCTAACCAACTCTAATTCTAACCCATGGATTCAAGCAGGGCCAAAGACGGAAGGGTTGCTCTTGGCAGTATCCAACGTACACGAGACGGCGGACCAGCCTAAAGGATCGGCCGGCTGAATGCAAACATTTCCCATTATATATCCCGTCAGTTTCAAACAAAGTACAAATCTCCTCCCGTCCTCTCCTCGTGAGTCGCGGCCTCGTAGACAAATCTCCCCTGTCCCGACGAAACCCTAACCCTAGCTCGCCCGCCCGCCCGCCCGCCCGCCCGCCATGGATCTCCTCCAGTCCTCCTACGCGCCTGGTGACGCATCCTCGCCGGAGGACGAGTCGCTCTCCTCCCCGGACACCTCCCCGCTCCGCCTCCCCTCCAAGTCCGCCGCTCCCACCGTCGATGAGACAGCGCTCGCGCTATCCGCCGCCGCCGCTTCCACCTCCCATCCTCTAGACCCCTCCCTCCACCTCATCCCCTTCAACCCCACCGCCGACCAGCTCTGGGCGCCCGTCCTCGGTCCTCACCATCCCCACGCCCCCATCTCATCCGCCTCTGGTCACCGTAACCACAAGCTCGGTCACGTCGAAGACGCAGCGCTCCTCCCCTTCCTCTTCGACGAGCAGTATAACACTTTCCATCGCTTCGGCTACGCATCTGACCCCTCCGGCCTCCACATCATAGGCGACGCGCAGCCACAGGCGCCCGACCCCGATACCGTCTACAACCTCCCTCCTTCTGAGCACAAGCGCCGCCGCATCCAATCCAGGGAGGAAAACCACGAGCCCGCCCCCCCAGAGGCCCAAAACCCTGCATCCGACGAGTGGGTCGTGCACAACAAACAGAGCCCCTGGGCTGGCAATCGGGAGGGCCCGCCGGTGGAGCTCACGGACGAGCAGAGACAGTACGCGGAGGCACATGCGGCCAAGAAGGCTGAGAAGGAGGCACGAGGCGAAGGCAAGGAGAAAACAGAGGTGGTGGTCAAGAGCACCTTCCATGGGAAGGAGGAGAAGGACTACCAGGGACGATCGTGGATCACTCCACCCAAGGATGCCAAGGCGACCAACGAGCGCTGTTATATTCCCAAGAGGTGTGTACATGAGTGGGTTGGACACACAAAGGGGGTCTCAGCTATCAGATTTTTCCCCAAGTATGGCCATCTATTGCTGTCTGCAAGTATGGATTGTAAGATTAAAATCTGGGACGTGCTTGAGTCGAAGACATGTATGCGGACGTACATGGGGCACTCCAAGGCAGTGCGGGATATATCGTTCTCTAATGACGGTACTAAGTTCTTGAGTGCTGGCTATGATCGGAATATTCAGTATTGGGATACGGAAACTGGGCAGGTGATCTCGACCTTCTCTACTGGTAAGGTACCTTATGTCGTGAAGCTCAATCCTGATGAAGATAAGCAGCATATTCTCCTTGCTGGGATGAGTGACAAGAAGATTGTGCAGTGGGATATGAAGTCAGGGCAGATGACACAGGAATATGATCAGCACTTGGGGGCGGTGAACACTATTACCTTTGTAGATAATAATAGGAGGTTTGTGACATCTAGTGATGACAAGTCTCTTCGTGTGTGGGAGTTTGGCATCCCTGTAGTTATTAAGTATATCAGTGAGCCACACATGCACTCCATGCCGTCTATTGCAGTACACCCGAACTCTAACTGGCTGGCAGCGCAGAGCTTGGACAATCAGATACTGATATACAGCACCAAGGAAAGGTTTCAACTTAATAAGAAGAAGAGGTTTGCAGGCCACATTGTGGCAGGTTATGCTTGTCAGGTGAGCTTCTCTCCTGATGGTAGGTTTGTGATGTCAGGAGATGGTGAAGGTAGTTGCTGGTTCTGGGACTGGAAAAGCTGCAGGAGATTCAAGACATTGAAATGCCACAACGGAGTTTGCATTGGATGTGAGTGGCATCCATTGGAGACTAGCAAGGTTGCAACATGTGGATGGGATGGCATCATAAAATACTGGTAAGTTGACAAGATAAACATACGAAAGCACCTTATTTTATTCTGCAGTTTTTAACTGATTTGTACTAGTTCACCATTGCTGTTTAAATTGTTTCAGCAAGTAGTTGTGGTCTTGTGGACCCCACATTGGATTTAGATAGATAAGCTAGCTATCTTTGTTTGTGCAGTACATCTTTTAGTATTATTGTAATAACACTCTTCCGTGTTGTGTCCTATTTTATTCATGCGTGTTTAGTTTGCAATTGCAATAACGTCCACTACATTTTCAGATTATGAAGACCACACAAACTTGATTATGATGTGCTTGCAAAAACTTATGCTAGAGTTCGTGTAATGTAGTTGTTATGGCCGGCAGCTGAGGAGGCCCAATGGGCAGGTTTAGGTTAGGGTCTTAGCCCAAGTTATCTTAGTTATCTTGCGATCCAAGTTATCTTAGTTATATAAACAGATGTAAAGACTCTTTTGGAATTAAGCAAGAAGCAATCATTATTTGCTCGGCTTCCCTAAGGGAGCCGGGAGACCTAACCCTAGCCGCCGCCATCTGCGCCATCTCCTTCCCCCTCCTTTAACGCCGGCGCCCCAGCGCCGGCGCCGCCCAGCTCCTTCACGCCAACCTCCCTCCTTCCCCTACAAACTACGCCCTAGGCCTGGTAGAACCCTAGCTGTTTCTACCAATTTGGTATCAGATAGCTTCGGTTCGATCATGTCTTCGCCGCCGCCCACCACAACCCTCCCGCTCGCCACCACCGCCTCGCTGACGCTCGTCACCACCGCACCGATGGCCACGTCTGGCGCCCTCTCTACGCCGACCTCCACCGCCGCGCTGGCTCCCACGATCTTCACCCCGGAGGAGGTCACTGGTGCCCTACGGGACCTCGCCAGCGCGGTCCAGGGCATCCGCCAGTATCTGGCCGGCCCCTACGGGCCGCCGCCGGCTGCGCTGCCGGCCGCCGCCACCGGGCCGTATGCCGCGTCGCCCGCCGAGTTGGATCGCTACAGCTCCGGACCGATCTACGCTGGAAGCGCCATGCATGGCTACGGTACACAGGCTGGAAGCGCCATGCATATGCAGCCATCTGGGTTCGATCTACTTGGTATGCAGCTGCATGGCTACGGAACGCACATGCATGTGCAACAAGGGGCTGATGCACTCTGCACTCAGGATCTACAGAACGCACATGCATGGCACCAGCCACCTCCGACGTGCCCCGCGGCGCTCGCCTGGCCGCTGCAGGCCCAGCTACCGCCGCCGCCGTCGCCCACCACCGTCGGGCCGTCCGCCGCGTCGTCCGTCGGGCAGTGTACCGCGTCGCCTGTCTACGCGGGATCGGCCCTCCAGGATGCGCTGCAGCCATCTGTGCTTGCGTTGCCACTGCATGGCTACGGATCTGGAAGCGCCATGCAGCCATCAGGGCCATACGGGGCGTTGCCACTGCATCGCTACGATACGCAAGCTCCCAGCGCCATGCAGTATGGCTCCCAGCGCCCTGCAGGATGGAGCTATGCCACGCACTACGCGGTCGCGCCTGCGTTTTCGTCCAGCATGTCGTCCGCGGCTCCATGCAATACACCGGCGATCTACAGCGGGTACCAGCCGACTCCACCCCAGCTGCAGCTGCCGCCGCCACCCGCCACCATACCGCCCTGGTCGCTGTGGCCGTCCCAGGCCCTTGCGGCCCCCGCCGCGGCCGTGGCCCCGCTGCAGCAGCCGGCGCCGCCGCCACTCAGCTCCGGGCCGGCTACGAGCGCGCCGGCGGGAGTTCCGATCCACCAGGTCCGGTTCCCGCCCTCGCCGTCACCACTTCCGGCCTGGTTGGCCGAGTCATCGCCGCCGCCGGTCTACACGATGGCCTCGGAACAGCCGGCGTCCGTCCTGCAGTACGGCGGGTCCTCCAGCTCCGCGGGTCCCTACGCTGGCCTCGAGGGGCCGCCGTTCCACGGAGGACCCCCTGTGTCCATCGACCCGGCGCCGCCCCCCTCGCTGCTCCACACCGCCGAGCCGTACGGCCACGACTTCCACACCATGTCGATGGTCTTTTGGCGCATGGGGCGCTGCATCCGCTGGGAGGGCGTCGGAGACCCCTCTTCAGTGCCGCCCCATCCTCAGCTGACGGCGGCCGCCGCTGAGCTTGAGCAGCCCCTGTTGGCTCAGCCCTTGCCGCAGCACAGCGCTCTCTTCGATGAGCCCCTGTTGGCGGTCGAGCTTCTCCGCGGCAGGGATGAGATCCTGGCCGAGGGGCGCCAGCGTCTCCTTCAGGCCCTGCAGCTGTCCAGGAGGTACTACGACGCCCACCACCGCGAGGCGGAGTTCGCGGTGGGCGATTGGGTGTGGCTGCGCCTACTTCACCGCTCTACGCAGTCCCTGGACCCGCGCGCCAAGCGCAAGCTGGGTCCCCGCTACGCAGGGCCCTTTCAGGTGTTGGAGCGCATCGGCAACGTCGTCTACCGCCTTCAGCTGCCACCTGGTGCTCGCATCCACGACGTTTTCCATGTGGGCTTGTTGAAGCCTTTTCGCGGCAAGCCACCGGCGGCCACGCCGGATCTTCCTCCGACCTCCGATGGCCGTCTACTTCCCGGTACAGCGAAGGTCTTGAAGGCCCAGCAGAGCTGCGGAGCGTGGCGCTTGTTGGTTCCGTGGCAGGAACTTCCGGAGGAGGACGCCACTGGGGAGCACCTCGACGAGTTCCGTCCGCCCTTTCCCGACTAACAGCTCGAGGACGAGCTGTTTGCGCAGGTGGGGAGAAGTGTTATGGCCGGCAGCTGAGGAGGCCCAATGGGCAGGTTTAGGTTAGGGGCTTAGCCCAAGTTATCTTAGTTATCTTGCGATCCAAGTTATCTTAGTTATATAAACAGATGTAAAGACTCTTTTGGAATTAAGCAAGAAGCAATCATTATTTGCTCGGCTTCCCTAAGGGAGCCGGGAGACCTAACCCTAGCCGCCGCCATCTGCGCCATCTCCTTCCCCCTCCTTCAACGCCGGCGCCCCAGCGCCGGCGCCGCCCAGCTCCTTCACGCCAACCTCCCTCCTTCCCCTACAAACTACGCCCTAGGCCTGGTAGAACCCTAGCTGTTTCTACCAGTAGTAGTTTTGTGCCTTACCAACGGTCATGTTTACTTCATTGTTATCTTCTAATGAACTAGACATATCTACCTATTTGCTCTAAATATTCTGTTGTTTATTTTGTTACCGATTGTATAAGTCTCCATGGTGCTCCCTTATCTAAACTTCTTGATGCTTTTGCTGTTGACCTGATGCTGTTATGATGATTGGTTGTACCTGGACCACTGCTCCTCTTCAACTTAAAATGCAAGGCTTTGTTGCAGTTAATGTTATTCCTCCTAAAAACTAAACTACCATTGCTGCGTAAACACGGGTTTATTCATTCTACCCACTTATCTGATCCATCTTCTATATGCCGTGGAAAAGTAAACATGTCCTGGATGATAGATTCCTACCCCATTCAAAAGAACTCGCAAATTAAAAATTCAGCTTATGCTCATTGGTTGGGTGCAGAACTGGATAAATGAAAATTGTGTCTTGCTAGTTGCTTAGGGCATCTCCAACTCCTCAAAATGGACACCCAAAACGTTCGTGGACATGTCTGGATGTGTCCGTGGATAGCGGATAGGGGGCCAGCCATCCAACCCTATACATCAAATGTCCACACCTGTTTATTGTCCTATATCGGAACACTGCAAATAAGTAAGATAAATATCATCTTTCGTCCATAATCATGTTGTGCGAATATTTTAGTTCAACAATAATTCAAATATAAATATTACAGCCCAAACATGAAGTTTTACTATAAAAAAGTTCAATTTCAAATTCAATTTAGTAGGACACGTATTTTTTAGTTCTTCACTCGCATCGCCCACAGATGCTGAATCAGATCATTTTGGAGTTGCTCAATAGCGAATCTGTTGATGCATTTGGATAAAATTCGTCGAATGTTGTCGGATTTTGCTCAGGAAGTTCAATAGGGTCATCCATTTACTGCAATTCCAGATCGTGATGTACTCCGTCACCCTCATCCTCCACAATTATGTTGTGCATGATCACACAAGCTGTCATTGTTGAAGTGTACATTGCCTAGCCCACTTTTGGTTGGGTTGGCTAGTGCATGCTTAACATGGTATCAAAGTCCAAGTCCTGGCTTTCGCAATTTATCCAAAAAATTGTTGTTGCCCCCCTTTGCCCACGTATAGGCCTCTTGAGACATACCTCCGAGTCTATCGACGTGCCCCTTTGTCCACATATAGGCCTCTTGAGCCATACCTCTGAGTCTATCCATGTGTTGACTTTCCGCGTCACACATGAAAGGGGGTGTTGAAGCGTACATTGCCTATCCCTTTCCATTAGTTCGGACTTTTGTTTGCATTGGTTAGGGCATGAAGCTTAACAGTCATCACCTCCCACAACGTCTTTGCATCCCATATGTTTTGCAGTTGCTTGAACAACTTTGAAATAGGCTTGGAGCACTCCAATTGCCCTCTGGACATCCTTTCTAGCTCCTTGTCTTTGGGCAAAGTGGGATCTTTTCTCACCCCTTGGCTCAGAGATGGTATTGATAAGGTCGCCCACGAAGGATAGATAACATCACAAAGACAATAGCCCATGTTGTACTCATGACCATTGATGGTGTAGTGGCACGGAGGAGCTTGTCCCGCACACAGCTTGCAAACAATGGGGACCGCTGCAGCATGTTGATGTCATTGTGAGACCCGGGCATCGCAAAGAAAAGAGTGCCAACGGTCTTGTGATGCAAGTGCTTCAAGAATGATGGTGGGCTTCTTGCAATGGCCTATTGCCCTTGTAGAGCATATGGGTAATTCTTCCATTTCTAGTGCACGCAATACAAGGATCCAAGCATATCTGGCCACCCTCTTGCTTCGACATGAGCTGTGTTGTGTCTTCGGAAGTTGGTTCTGTCAAGTACTTCTGTCCAAACACCTTGACCACCGCAGTAGCAATCTTCACCATGGCTTCAAGACATGTGATTTCGGACATCCAGAGGTACTCATCCCATGAATCTGCTGCCGTGCCATATGCAAACATCCTCAAGGCAGCTGTTACCTTCTTGTAACATGAAAATCCAATGTTTCTAATGGCATCCTTCAAGATAAAGAGTACTCGTATGCCCAGACACCATTGTAGAGGTTATCAAACACAGTTCGGCTCATCCGGAATTGATAGTGGAAAAAGGACTCGAATAGCGCATTGGGGACAAAGTAGTCATCCATCAATATCATATGCCCTTGTGCCCTCATTTGATTCATATGCCCTTGTGCCCTCTTTTGATTCATATGCCCTTGTGCCCTCTTTTGATTCAGCACTTGACGCCCCTTGATTGATACCTTGAAACTGAGAACATGCTCCTTCGCACGTTGGGCATTTTCGAGAACCGCATGCATCATCGCCATTTCATCCTCATATTCGTCCAAATCTGACGAGGATGAATCCATTAACTCGGCATAGAAGTACTTTGAGGTCGAAGTCATCATGTTTGCTTCAAAGTAAGCAACAAAAATGTCAAGAAATTTGGCTACGACATTTGGCGGAACACTTGCCGGGGGTGGTGTCCACCATGGATGGCAATGTGCAGGCGCGGAATGTACTTAGGCGGTGGCCGGACCGAGGGTGGAAGGGAGGCGTAGGCACGTCAGGTGGCTCCCTGGTGGAGCGGCGGAGGTCCGGCCAGCCCCGTACAGCGGAGTGGGTAGTACAATGGCCATGGCGGTGTCGACCTACGCAGATATGTGACGAAGAGGGAGGGATGGAGTGGGAAAAGCGATGCTCCGGGGTGGGTTTTTTGTGTGGGGCGGGGGGTGTCGGAGTCCGACGTGGTGGCTGTCCAGACTCCCCCAAAGCTCCCTCCACGTTTCCTTCCGGTTTGCGGGAATTCGGACGTGCGGACCGGTCCACATACGTCTAATGGACAATTTTGGAGCGCTCAAAGTGTTCGGACTGCGTGGTCCGGACGTTTTCGGGGGTTTGATGGACACCGTTGGAGATGCCCTATCTTACTCTATATGTTGCATTTATATATGTTGATAGGGGTTTCTTCAGTTTGCTGCCCATTGATTCTGATGTCCACCTGTGGATTCGTTAATGTATTTGTTTTCCTGTAGAATTGCTCATATGTAGAATCATACCTGGACAATTTGATGATTGTTGAGTTTATTACATTTGCAAGATTAATTTTTTATGCAGCTTTTTTGTTCTTAAGTTGTGTTAAAATGCATTCTGTCTGAAATCGTGGAGATAAACAAAATGCATGAAGGGTCTATTGTAGGAGCTGTATGGCGATTGCCTGAATAACTATATGCAATGTTTTTTCTGCTTAAAGCCTTATTTATGTTCTTTTTCACTCTAGTAATTGTGTTATTTCCTTCCAGTTATCTTTACTTGTGGTGTGGCATTAACTCTTTTGTACAACTTGCAGGGATTAAAAATTTGGCCATTTAGACAGAAACATTGCTCGAGATGCTGCAAGCCCACATGCCAATGAATTCACAAGGATTCAACTTTCAGTTGAGGCTGTAAGCCCACATGCATGGCTGGGAAGTTTCTATGTCACGAGTGAAAACACGAGAGAACGGAAAACAGGCCCATACTTTCAACTACCATCTAGTTCATAGTAATGTACCGTGTACCATACCTAATGCACCATTCAGTTTTCAACTTTACTTTACCTTCTCTTCTAGGGCTTCCGTTTCAGTTTTTCTTCGTTTTGTTGGTGCCAACTTTTGTACTAGCTGAGATTGATAAAATCCGCCCGAATCTCTGGGAAATTTTCCCAGCGAAATCCCCAAGAGGATGCATTTGTTTTCCAGTCACTCCTTTGTGCTCCAATCAGTCTGTAACAAAATACTTACTGAAGACAAGTATTTTCGGATGGAGGGAGTAATACTTACTCTGTTGTAATTGAGCACGTGCACATGCATGTGATATATATGGATGAGAGTATATTTGTAATTCAATTAAGTAAGTATTCCCTCTGTAAAGAAATATAAGATCGTTTAGATCACTATTTTAGTGATCTAAACTAGTGATCTAAACGCTCTTATATTTCTTTATGGAGGGAGTACTTGTATTATCTGATATTATGAGCTGATGCAAATTCAACCTCAAACAACACTAATTGCACAACAACACAATACCTAAGAAAAGCATCAGGGAAGATGTGCTTCAGGCCCGAGTGAGTAAACCGGACATTCAGGCCGAGAAATGCAAGGGCATTATTAGTCACAGAAGAAATAACATCCAAACATACACTTAATAATTGTGTAGCAGAGCATAGCACATGTGTAGCTCTTTGATGTTCTGGTACATCATCCTCGCACTGTCAATTGGATCAAGTAAGAGCGTCTTTTAGGTCGGTAACCAGCTTGAAGTAGAAGGTGTCAAACTCGTTCTGGGATATGAAGTAGATCCAACAGGAATTCCTTGCCGCGCCCCTCGCCATGAAGCTCAGGTGAAAGTGATGTTGGAATTGGATCTTCGGGTGAAATCCTACAAATGTCTGGCAAATGAAAAATCCCAATTATCAAATAAGTACTTTCCATCGGTTCAATTTCTTTTTATTCTTCACAATATCTTGATGGAAAAGGCAAAAAAAGATCCAAATAAAAAATCATGAAGCATACATTCAGTTTTTCGAATGGAGGAAAGATGACATGTATTACCAATACAAAATGATGAAGGATTAACCATTATAAGCTAAAAGAGACACTATGAAATCCCCAACTTATTGCTCCTTACTTATCTTGGCTTTTAATTACGCATGTAATGCTCCTTACTTATCCTGGCTTTTGATTACGCATGTAATAAGGAGAATAATCTAAGTAACTCAAGTGTTGTTTCAAAAATTTGGATGACATGTATTTTTTTTCTTGCACCTTCCAGCATAGTTAACAGTTGCACAGATGATGCAACATACTTGAGGTCAGGTTAAATACAAACACACCATGGTTATTTCCAAGATGATAATGAAATAAAATTGAATTGTCATACATCTATACAGGGCTCAAAAGATCCCATTATATAGAAGAGACATATAGGCCCACCCGTTCCTATCTAGGCCTCGATCTAGCGCCGCCGCCCGCTCCCGTGCGGCACCGCCGTGCCGCACCGGGGCGTCCCCGCCTCCCTCCTCCGGTCCCCGCCACCACTCTCCTCTCCGCCGCCACTGGCGATGACGCCAGGGCAAAGCCCGAGCGGCTCGGCGGCGGCGGCCTTCTTCTCGCGCGCCAGCTGGTTAAGATTGCGGCGGTGGTTCCGATGTTGATCTCCTCGGCGGTGATGGCGGACAACGACGGCTGGAGTATGGCGGCGGGTCTGTAGCCATAGTGGCAGGTGACGGCGGCGACCATGTTGCAGCCGCTCAACCTCCGGTTCGGTTTCAGATCGCGTTGGTGCTCCTGGTCTTGATCTGCATCACGCGGGCGCCCGATGCGCCGACCCTGGGCTTGGCGGCGGTGGTCATCTCCTTCGTTGGAGGTTGTCGTCTTGAGGCTGGGTGGTCGGATCTCGAGATCCATCATCTAGTCCTGGCTGCGAGTCAGGGAGACATAGTTGCCTGTGAAAACCGAGCCGACGGCGGGCGATGGCGATCGTGTAACTACTGTCGACCCACTCGTGCTGGTTCGGGGAAACCCTAGGATCTGATCTTCCAGATCGGACGATGGCGGCACTGCAGTGTCGTTTCTCTCTTGGGAGCATCGTTTGTGGAGCAATGCTGGAACACAGAGGCAGGATGTGGAGCGGCTTCGTCTTACACGGAGCTTCGATGGAGATGTCAAGTCATGCCTGGTCGACAGGTGCTACGCTGTGTCATGCCTGTTCGGCAGGTGCTACGCACGACAGATCTTCCAAAGACTTCAAGCTGTGTCGGCTGGTGGTACTTGCCGGCATGGCGCTGCGGTGTACCGGCAGCGACCGCGACGTGCTCAGCAGTTTGCACGCAGGGAGGTGGTGTTACTTGGCACCGAGGTGGTCTCGGTGACGGGCGGACTGGCAAGGATGATCCAGATTTCTTTCCTGAAGATGGGTCAACGGTTCAATGATGATGGCGACTTCTAAAACGTGTGCATGTGGTGTATGCTTTAGATTTGCTGCGCTGGTTGTAGGTTCCGATACGTTATGCGGATGGATCGGCGACGACACTGGTTTTAGATATGGGGAGTGAGAGCACTTCATATTATCGAGTTTGTAGGTGTGAATGGTGGCTTCGGGTGGCTTGATGTATGTTCTTGTCAAACCTTTATTGAATAATTAATAAACATGGCTGTATGCATCAATTGATGCAGATGCCGGGGGTTTTAACCTCCTTTTCCAAAAAAAGTATATCAGAGAAAACTTCTACTTCTACTCTTGATTTTGTAAGCAACAAAAAACATGCCAATGGTTCCAACCGACACGTACATTGCAGCCCTTTGAGAAAAAAAATCATTTATCCATGCAAA
This sequence comes from Elymus sibiricus, assembly GCA_039707655.1. NCBI lineage: Eukaryota > Viridiplantae > Streptophyta > Magnoliopsida > Poales > Poaceae > Elymus > Elymus sibiricus. The sequence goes on from CM077669.1 coordinate 256,397,163, forward strand.
ACATAGAACTGGAAACACATAAAACTTACCCAAATGATGCGCGACGCGCACGTGATTCAACGACTACGAGCGGCCGCACGCGAGCCGTCCATCTAATCGAGCGATCACACCACGTGTCTGTCAGTAACAATCGAGAGAGCAGTGAGCGGTGAAATTTTTTGTCGGCCAGTCCCAACCCAGCCTATACTCTCCATTTCCCTCTCCTCCCCTTCACATTCTGAAGTGAACAGAGGGAGAGAAATCCCTAGGTCCTTGGCGACCGCAGCCGGCGAGGACCCGACCACGGTGACGAATCAAGGGGCGGAGCGTGTGCAGACGAGCTCGAGCACCACGTGGAGGCGAACTCCCCAGATCGAATCGCGAGGCGCTCGTGTGACCAGAGAAGGAGATGGAGAAGGGGCAGGCGGATCGCCGGTGATGCGAAGGACGACGAGGTGACGGCGAGCTGATACGTCTCGAGGGAGAGAAGGTAAGTCACACGTGCCCTAACCTCTTCCATTTTTTTTCAACATCTTGCGAACGGGGATAGTGGGGTTTCGTCGACACGGGAGGTAATCTACGTCGACGTGAAGGGGAGGGGAAGGACATGCTGGTGGAGGGGAGTTGATAGAGGATTCAAGTGTGTCGTGGGGAGAGGAAGCTGACGTGCTATGTAGCCCTCGTGCCAATTCCACACGACGCACCAGGAAACAGAGAGAGATCCCAGACATAACATGCTTGTCGGCACATTCTGATAGCGCATTTATTCCCATCGATTTTTAACACCATGTGTCTCTAGCATCCAGGGGGTGGTAGGGGTTTCTGCATTTTTAGTTGTAGATTTTTTGTTCATAGGGAGGTGGGCAATTTTCATGCAGCGTTTGTTTCTCCAGTAGCAGGCAAGTTTATAATACTTGTCCACCAGGAGTAGGCAAGTTTATAGCACTGGAGGGGTACAGTTTTGATTTAGAACTTCTGCTACAACTTGCAGTGATTTATAGGCAAGTTTTCTCACAAACAAACACTGTCAAGTGCAAACTGTATATTTGTCAGACGACCATTATAAATTGTACTGTAAGATGTGACCACACTAGGCAAGTTTTTTTATGTTCAACCTCTAGTGATGTATAGGCAAGTGTTTCAGCGTTTTTTTTGTAGGCAAGGCTTTCAGTGATTCGTAGGCAAGTTTTCTGTATTTTTGTAGGCAAGGGATCAGTGATTTTAACAAGCAAGTTCGAAGTGATCTATAGGCATTTGTTTTCTTTCCTAGGTGAATTCATCAGATTTTTTGCGCTCATATCCCACAGTAATCCTAAATTGACTCTGGCAAATGGTCTTGAATTACTCGGGGAATACACAAACGACTATAGTTTGTGTGTTACAAACGGCGCCGAGTCACCTGAAAATGTAACAGGATTACTTTTAGTCTAGAAGAATAACTGAATTTCTAGCTCACTGACACGGAAGATTTTTGCAATGTCATGACAGTCCACCCCCGATCACGGTATACAATTACAATAGTTAGATTAGCAGAACATGCCTTTTTTTGGTAGAGCAGTAGTCGAGCTTTTTTAGACGCTTAGGAATCCACCATCAAACGATAACCGAAACCCCATGAAGCAAGTACTCCTTCATGTGAGCTTCTTTTTTTAGATGGACTTGTGGTACGTATCTGCCACTACTACAGGGAGCCGAAGCCGCCGATCTGCGCACCCTGTACCGGCTTGCAAGCTGATGTCGGCACAATCATGTAGTTTTTACCTCTTACAACTTACACTGTCAGCTGCAAAACACTATAAACTGTCAGATGTGACCACACTAGTTTAGTCTTGCAGCAGTTGAGTAGGCAAGTTTCTTGATGTGTCAACCTACATCGATTTTCATAGGCAAAGTTTTGAGAGATATGTAGGCAAGTTTTCGGTATTTTGTAGGCAGGGATTACTGATTTTTATACATGCAAGTTTTACAACTTACTGTGAAGAGTCTTCGACATTTTTGTGTGTGTGACCATAGCAGGCATGGGAATCACACATATTTCCAGAACAACAGTTTTATAAGGAGTGACGTAGACAGACATTTTGAGAATAAGTCACGGATGCTAAGCCGATGCGAATCAGTAACCCAAAACAACAGTAAAGTTTTTTTGTTCCTTTTTCTCTTTTTGTGTCAATCTCATCGACTCTCTCATACACAACCAGATTTCATTCCCCACACTCGAGATTCTAGACAAGGAGAATCCAAAGGAGTCACGACACTACTGGCTGATTGTGCCGAACATTTAGGACAAGCATTTCGAGGTACTAGACTCGGCAAGGACGCTAAAAGACAAGGTATTTCAGGCTACTGCAAACAAAATCATGGAGGGGATTAAAGCAAACTGAGAGAGGCACTAGAACACCTCAAGCGTGCAGAAAAAAGGTTGGAAGTTTCACGAAATCAAATGTCAGAAGCAGGATAACACGCAAGTCTTCCCACACCCCATATCTTTATTGCTTCTTAGCCTTGTTTATTTGAGTTTTTTCTCTATTAGTAAGGAAACAACGATCACATGGGGCACAAATATTCAAAATTAGCAGTACTAGGAGCACCAAAAGTCACTCGCCACCCCATCGAGTCGCCTAGCCTTATACACTACATCGCCTAATTCAGCCACAAAGTCGCGTATTCATCGGTATACTAGGTCGCCTCATCCATCGCAACCAAGCCTCCGATAACACTATCCACTTCTAATTGCCAAATACATGCACCAAATCGCTATCCCTATATACCAAGTTGCCTCATCCGTTCACTCGCCTAACCCTATATACCGTACACACTAAAACATCTAAATCCCTCTACCAAGTCGCTAAACATATGCACTTAGTCGCCTACTTCACCCCATCCCAATCGAGTCACCTAACCTTACACACTTCATCGCCTAATTCTTCCCACAAAGTCGCTTATCATCAGTATACTAGGTCACCACATCCATCAACCAAGTCTCCCAAAAGATTGTACTTTGTTCTAATCGCCCAATCCATCCACCAAGTCGCTATCCCTATATACCTAGTTGCCTAACCCTATGTACCTGTACACACTAAATCACCTAAATCCATCTACCAAGTCGCTAAACATATGCACTTAGCCGCCTACTCCACCCCGCCCCAATCGAGTCGCCTAACCCTACACACTTCATCGCCTAATCCATACCACAAAGTCGCCTATCATCGGTATACTAGGTCACCACATCCATCAACCAAGTCGCCTAAAACATTGTACTTTCTTCTAATCGCCCAATCCATCCACCAAGTCGCTAGCGCTATATACCTAATTGCCCAATCTGTCCACTCTCCTAACCCTATTTATCCATCCACACTAAATCACCTAAATCCATCTACCAAGCCCCTAAACATATGCATTTAGTCGCCTACTCCACCTCACCCCAATCGACTTGCCTAACCCTACACACTTCATCGCCTAATCCATCCCACAAGGTCGCCTATCATCAATATACTAGGTCACCACATCCATCGACCAAGTCGCCTAAAACATTGTACTTTCTTCTAATAGCCTAATCCATCCACCAAGTCGCTATCCCTACATACCTAATATCCTAATCCGTCCTCTCGCCTAACCCTATTTATCCATCCACACTAAATTATCTAAATCCATCTACCATGTCCCTAAAACATATGCACTTAGTCGCCTACTCCACCCCACCCACTCAAGTCACCTAACCCTGCACACTTCATCGCTTAATCCATCCCACAGTGTCGCCTATCATCGGTATACTAGGTCACCAAACAAGCCAGCACACCCGCTTGACCTTGCTCACCATGTTTAGGCGCAGTTGTAGATGGGCTGAACACAGTAGGGGCGAGCGTGATAGTTTCAGTTGCCGTCGCATCAAACGCACCAGTAGTAGCAACGGCCGCAACATGAAACTTCACACCTAGGGCATCTTGGATAGGAGCGGAAAGCAAATCCGGTGACTCGCCCACCCCCTTAATAGATATGGGCACCTCTTGAGGTGGTGCTTGTGCAATTCAAGCCATCTGCACATTTACAAGATAGAAAAAGGGAAATTCTTAGTAAGCGACACAATGCAACTGAGACTTCTTTCATGTAAGCAACTCAAAGAGTAGGCATTTTTTTTCAGAATTTCCATTGTGTTTTCCCACACAACGAAACCGAGTAATGTCAGGCCAGATTTTTATAGGATGCATGCACTTTTTCACTGCTAGTTCAAACTTCTCGCTTTTGTTTTTGTAATTAAGCAACTAGTCTTTCTCAATTATTTTCTTCTTATCAGGGATGTAGGCAAGATTATCTTTCTCCACTCCACACTAGTTTTGGAATACCCAGACCCCTCATAATACCTCTTGATCCAACATCCAAGCAGGCAGAGGTTAATTTCTTGTAGGTTTGGAATACCCAGACCACCAAACTCTTTTTTGATATAGACTAGTTTCTAGTTTGCTAAGTGTATTTTTCTATGCCCTTCAAAATCATTCCACATACAGTTTTCCATTTGAGAATTAATCATGTCAATGGCCCATTTGGGAAATTTGAAAAAGGACAACAAGTATATGAGAATGCTAGCAAGGCATGCTTGGATAAGAATAAGTCTACCTCTGTAAGATAGGAACTTTCCTCTCCATCCAGCAATCCTCTTAATAATTATTTATCATGGTTGTATATCCTCCCTCCTAAGTTTATCATGGTGTAGGGGAATTCCTAGATATTTGATAGAGAATTTACCCTCACTACACTCTAGCAAGTCAAGGAAAATTTTAAATCTCCCTCCATCTATGTTAATGGGTATGAGTTCACCCTTACTATAGTTGATTCTCATCCCTGAGATTTGCTCAAAATAGTTGAAGGCTGTCTTAAGGTTTTGAGCATGATCAATATCTTTATCCAAAAAAATGATTGTATCATGAGCATACTGGAGGCAGCTAATGCCCCTAGGACGTTCTAGGAAAAGCCCTTTAGTTAAGTTGTGGTCTGCAACTTTTGAAAGCATTAGTCAGCACATCCACTAGAAGGTTGAATAGAATGGGGACAAGGGTTCTCCTTGCGTGGGCCCTTTGCCAGTTGTAAAAAATTATTTTCAACATTACTTAGCTTAACCCCAACTAAGTCCCCATGGGTAATTTGCTGAATCCAGCTCAACCATCTATTTCCAAAGCCTCTAATCCTAAGCAGTCCAGGAAGAAATCCTAGGTTGACTTTATCAAATGCTTTGTCATAGTCTAATTTGAGCACCATGACTTGCTGCTTACTCGAATAAACAGAATGCAAGGACTCATGCATAGTGACCACACTGTCTAGAATATATCTACCTTTTAGGAAGGCAGATTGCTTGCTAGCAATAAGTTTTTGCAGCACACGAGATAGTCTATTCGTCAGCACATTAGTGAAAATCTTAAAGTTGGAGTTAAGAAAGCTAATTCTTCTAAACTTCTTCATAGAGGTAGCATCAATTTCGTTGGGCATAAGGGGTCAGACGACCATCGGACTTAAGTTTACAACTCATTACTCCTTCCATTCCATAATATAGCATATAGATATTTTAAAAAGTCAAAACTCACCAACTTTGACCAAGTTTGTGGAAAGAAACAATTACATCTAGAATGCCTAACATATATCATTGGATTCATCATAAGACGTAGTTTCATATTATATATATTTGGTATTATAGATATAAATAGTTTTGTCTATAAACTTGGTCAAAGGTGGCAAAGTTTGTCTTTTCAAGAAATCTATATGTACTACACATTATGGAACGGAGGGAGTACTAATAACCACTTCAGAAGAACAAGAGTTGTAACTTCAACAAAAACAACTCATATATAGACCCGCTTGAATACTAACTCAAATTTATCTCCCTTTGTCATCAAATGACCAAAAGGAGACGAAACTGAGAGCTAACACCCCTGAAGAAAATCATCTTGAAGGTGGTGGAGCATCAGCGTTGATGTTGGGGTCACGATCTGCAGAGGGGCCTGTTGTAGTGTCGTCAAGGTCCTCAAATTCATCAGTTTTGCATGATGAAGAAAGTGATTCTGACACAAGTGGAGGATACTAAACTTTCTTGAACTTCTTCTTGGGCGAATACGACCAATCAACGTCTTGTTTAAACTCCACCTCTTCAAGTTCTTCAGATGTTTCGAGGTGAGACAGAATGGCCCAGGCACGATGAAAAGTTTCATGGGCATAATAATGATTCTTCCTCACTGCATTATGCGTCACTATCATGTTATGAAGCATTGAAGCAATCTGGCGCCTTACTCCATCATGATTTCTGTCCACTTTCTGATGTAGACTTATTAGAAGTTCATGATCAGTCATGATGCTAGGCGCTTCACCTTGACGGTTTTCTTGTGATTTATTTGCTGTTGAGTCACGGGAAGCAATGTCGTTACATGTGGACTGTGAACCAGCTTGACGAAATTGTGCATCAAGGGGACACATGCCTTCATCAATAAAAAACTTTGCCTTTGCCTGGGACTGATGAAATTGCACTCTGGAGAATTTCCAATGGCGACAGATAGCTGATATGATTTTGACAATCAACCTGGTAATGGATCGCAGTCTGAGTTCTGATGAATCTCATAAGCCATGGAGGGTTAGGCTTCAGATCAAATGGCGACTAGGCAACTGTGGCCAAAGTCCCCAAGAAGAAATCATGCGCATTAATTGGAATCTCATGAATGATGTTGAACAACAGATTCTTCGTATACCCAGAACTTCGTCAGTGTCATAGTTGTGGCCTTTGATTGGATTGAGGGTTTTGGCAAGGATGCGATAGACAGTTTGAGGTACATACAACAAGTCCTTCACCATAAACGTTGTCCTTGGAGCTTCACCTTTAGCAAGCAGTTTCATCAACACTTGCATCATGTGATGTGGAAGTTCAGGTTCTTCATAGATGCGACATGCACTCTCTTGAGGAATGTCAATGGGTAGAGCACATGGTAATTCACTGGTTGGGGCCTTATAATGTGTATTTTCAGTCATCTAGTCTAGGGCCCAGGAGTGATATCGTCAACATCCCCAGAGATATGAAGTGTAGCATATAATTGAAGAATGATTTCTTCATTCTAGTCACAGATGCCACTGCAAAAGCCCAGCAGTCTGGCATCATGAAGAACTGACAACACAGGTGTGAAGCATGGCAGTGATTCCATATCCACATGAGGAAATGACGATGTGGGAATACTTTGTTCTTGTCAAACGATAGTGAGGCATAAAAGTTGAGCTGATGAACTATCCAAAAACGCAAACTTTTGATTCTAGCAGAGTCATAAGGGGACTTGCCTATGAAGAAGTTCTTCTCACTGAAGAATTCTGCCCTGTTGAACTTGGGCCTCTTTGAGGCCTTTGCCTTGTTTTGGCATAGCAGGTTTGGGCATAAGATCTATCTTGTTGGGTTTGACGTAAAAAATCGGATGAAGAGAGGCAGTCGAATCATTTTTGTTAGTTACAACGTCAGACCGGACAATTTCGTTGGCTGTGGCCAAAGGCACTGTCTCTGTGTCCTTGGAACGAGCCGAACCTTCAGGCCGTGGTGAGGAGTTGCACTTTCTTTAGTTTGCTCATGTTCCACATTTTCTTAAGCTGTTGCAACTGCAATTTCTTTAGATATGGCCTCAAGAGGAGTATGACGCTCTTCAGAACCATCTTAAATTTCTTCAGTCCTTGCAGGATACTGAGGAGTTTGTGTGAGAGGAGTGTTGATGGGCGAATTTGGGTGAGTAGCTTCCCAGAATTTTTCTTCTCCTTCTGCTTCTCCTTCTCCTCCTCCTCCTCTCCTCCTCCTCCTCTTCCTCCTTCTCCTCCTCCTCCTCCTCCTCCTCCTTCTCCTCCTCTTCCTCCTCCTCCTCCTTCTCCTCCTCTTCCTTCTCCTCCTCCTTCTCCTCCTTCTCCTCCCCTCCTCCTTCATCTCCTCCTCCCCCTTCTCCTTCTCCTTCCTCCTCCTCCTCCTCCTTTTGCTTCTGCTTCTTCTCCCCCTCCTCCTTCTTCTCCTTCTGCTTCTCCTTCCGCTTCTCCTTCTTCTGCTTCTCCTCCTCCTCCTCCTCCTTCTCCTTCTCCTTCTCCTCCTCCTTCTTCTTCTATATCGGTTCGAACCTTGTAATCTTCGAATTTGAGCCTTGTAATGCTGGAATTTGAACCTTTGTAATATTCTATCATTTGTGATACAATCATTCAAATGGCATCGTACGAGACTCGTATTTTGGTAGTACTATTTTTTTCCTCAATAAGCAATGGACGATTAATATCTCGACCTTAATATGCGATTGATGATTAATATTTGGACCTTAAGAAGCACAACCACGACCGAGGGTATCCTGCGTGGCTCCAATGGCGTTCCCAGCGGCTGCCAACGACGAGCGCCAGTTCAACACACATGCCGTAGTTGACACACACACAAGGTTCACGGAGCTCTCGGTGGTGTACATCAACCATCCGATTTGGGTGGAGAACTCCATCAATGTTATGGACCTGTTGCTTGATGCGGACAAATACAAAGTGGACGGGTTCGACCTCGCGTTCCTCCGGGCGCTCTTCTCTCGCGTCCCTCCGCATGCTCTGTTCTCGCGCCCCTCCGCTCGCGCTCTGCCAGCGGTTGGGGCCGACCCACGATCATGTTCGGGGTGCCATATGCATGCAGTTGCGCCACACGTGTCTCCCCATGCAGTTACGTGCTCCACAACTGAATCACGCGCTGCAAAAAATGCCATCCGGACGTGCTAGTTTTCTAGGACGTCCGGCCCCCATTTATACCCATGGCCATTAACCATAGTATCTTCACGCTTTTGATCGCGCCCCACAACATGATAAGCACACCCTTGATGACGCATACAAAGAGGATATCGAGCGGCCCTCCAATGGAGTTCGGTGTGCATCATGTGGACAATCACATGAGGAAGACGGACCTCATGGTGGTGTACACCAACGACCCGGTCATGGTGGAGGACTCCATCAACACTATAGAGCGGTTGCTTGCTATGGATGACAAGTACAAAGTGGCCGGCTTCGACCTTGCTTACACCGGCGGTCGTACCGAGCATGATTAGAAGGTTGCCGTCGCCCAGTTGTGCGTGCGCCATCACGTCCTCCTCTACCACTAATGCCTGGCCACAATGCCTTGCGAGCGTTTCACCAGGTTTGTCAACAGCCCCGACTACAGGTTCGCTACAGTGGACACCACCAACGATCTAAAGGTGCTCAAGACTTTGGGCTTGGCCTGCCAGAAACTTGTCGACATCCGTGGCCACTACAAAGTCTGGCGTAGTAAGAAGGACAAGGACTCCCATGTTGGCCTGGCCGCGGCCATCATCGACCCCTGCTACAAAGACATGAAGGCTGAGTGCGACAAGAACAAGCCTGTCTGGCACAAGGCATGGGTCAAGAGACTGGATGAATATCACCTCCAGACCGCGGCCAAGGAAGCGTACACATGTTGTGAGATGTTCAGGCGGATCATTGACATGACGAAGTTCCTCCTACCTGAAGACGACGAGGGATCGAGCCACAAGTAGAACTGTGGCGGCAAGCGTCATAGGAAGTAGATGATTTGATGATCATTTCTCATACTCCCTCTATGCCGAAATATTTGCAGTTTTAGTAGGCTAAGTTTATTATGGATGTAATAGTTTATTGAGGTGTGCACCAATGTTATGTGTGTAGTCACTTATGTATTTGGATGCTTAATTAGGTTATGCAATCATGTTGTTATGTGTGTAATTGTTTATTGAGGTGTGCCAATGTTATGTGTGTAGTCACTTATGTATTTGGATGTCTAATTTGGTTATGCAATCATGTTCTTCTACACAGAGCATAGATGTTTGTGCGCAGACTGAGCAAATCACATCGCATATGGATTAAACTACCGAATCAGTCGGAGATGTTTTCATCAATCGCTAACAGTTCTTTACCAGGAACCGTTTGCCCACAACACACCCGAGTGACCTGTATGCTATACATCACACACATCTTGATCAGAGCAACCGTTTGTGTTATTTTGTCTCATCGTAAATAGTTCATCCGGGCAACGTGTTTGCTGTCTATTTCACACATCTTGATCAGGGTAATCATTTGTGTTATTTTATGTCATCGCAAATAGTTCATCCGGCTGACCTGTATGTCGTCTATCACACACATAATCATCTGGACAATCATTTGTGTTCTATTGGATCAACGCAAACAATTTATCAGGGTGAACTGTATGCCATACATCTCACACAATTGTATTTTGTTAACCGTTTGCGTTATTTTGGCCCATCACAAACAGTTTATCTGTGTCAACTGTTTGCTACAGATCGCACACACAACTATTTTCTGAATCGTATTTGATGGATCTGCCATCGCACCCAGTTCATGTTATTGGCGACGGAGCTTGAACTATACCGTTTACGATTGATGGATCGCACATAGTTTGGTCGAAGGGTCTTTGATTGATGTGTCGTCTTAGGACCTTCCTGTAGTATTGATGGCTTGAGGGTGTTTTATCACCTCCGGAAGATAGGGGTTGATGACCTTCTTGAAGAACTTGTCCTTGGAAGAGTTTGAAGATGACATAGCGATCAAGATTTGTAGGAAAAATAGCCCGAAACAAGAGAAGAGGAGAAACTTGTGATACGGTGGTCACAACGTCTGGGAGTATATATAATGAATTTTTATCTTGCAAAACATGAAATATGCGAAGGAAACGGAGTCGGGAAGGCACACGAGGGGCCCACAAGGTTGGAGGGCGCGCCTAGGGGGTAGCGCACGCCCCTGCCCTTGTGACCCCCTCGTGGGCCCTCTCGCCTGTTTTTTTGTATTTTTTCTAATATTCCAAAACCAACGAAACGTATTTTTGGGGAATTTTCGGAGTCAGTTAACTTACCGTATCACATAGTTATTCCTTCTTCAGGATTCTGGAGCATTCCGGAAGGTCTCTTGTAGATATTCCTCTAGTGTAATTACTTGAATAATGTTAGTTTCAAAGTTAATGCGTGTACCTACAAAATAATGCTAAATTCTTTGCCCATTAACCACCTCCAGATTATCGCCTTTAGCATTATTAATCTTGATGGCTCCGGAGCGGTAAACTTCTTCGAGGGTATATGGACCTTCCCATTTGGAGAGAAGTATGCCTGCAAAACGTCTAAAACGTGAATTGTACAAAAGAAATTTGACACCAATATCAAATTCTCGTTTATGAATTATTTTATCATGCCATCTTTTAACCTTCTCCTTAAACAACTTTGCATTTTCATAAGCTTGTGCGCTCCATTCGTCCAAGGAGATAATGTCAAATAACCTCTTTTCACCGGCAAGTTTGAAATCATAGTTAAGTTATTTTATTACCCAATAAGCTTCGTGTTCTAATTTTAGAGGTAAATGCCATGCTTTCCCGTAAACCATTTTGTAAGGGGACATACCCATATGATTTTTATAAGCAGTTCTATATGCCCACAATGGATCATCCAATTTCTTAGACCAATTCTTTCTTGATCTATTGACAATCTTTTGCAAAATTAATTTTATTTCTCTAATGCTTACCTCAACTTGCCCACTAGACTGAGGATGATAAGGTGACGCTATTCTGTGGTTCACATCATATTTAGCTAGAATTTTATGAAATGCACCATGAATAAAATGTGAACCCCCACCAGTCATTAAATATCTAGGGACTTCAGAACGCAGGAAAATAACCTTTTTAAGAATTTCAATAGAAGTCTTATGATCAACACTACCAGTTGGAATGGCTTCCACCCACTTAGTAACGTAATCAACATCAACTAAAATATGTGTATACCCATTAGAGGGAGGAAAAGTGTAACGCCCCGGACACACCCGCAGGTGGTCGTTACTCCTGGCGGGATCTAGACTGGCCCCATAGATCAATACTAGTCTTTTCTGCGCACTTTGTCCTCACTCGTGAGCATCCGGGACCAACTTCCCGGTCGGTCACCCATCCTAGAACTACTCCATGCCAAGCACGCTTAACTTGGGAGTTCTGTTTGAATGGGCTCCCGGAAAAGAAGGAATTCCTTATTGATATGAGTAGTCTATCATCCCTAATATGCCAGGCTATCACATACACCTCCACTCAGAGGAACCGACGTCCTCGTCGGGTCACAGGAACGTTCCTTCTTGGCACAAACGTCTGTGCATCCAGTTCAGTACATGTGCCATGTCGGGTGCCACGACGGGTCACAAACGTCATGAACAACATGACCGCGCACCTGTCCGCAAACATCCGTGTAACCGCGAGGGTCGACTCTGAAACCAACTTGTAACGCCCCGGACACACCCGCCGGTGGTCGTTACTCCTGGCGGGATCTAGACTGGCCCCATAGATCAATACTAGTCTTTTCTGCGCACTTTGTCCTCACTCGTGCGCACCCGGGACCAACTTCCCGGTCGGTCACCCATCCTAGAACTACTCCAAGCCAAGCACGCTTAGCTTGGGAGTTCTATTTGAATGGGCTCTCGGAAAAGAAGGAATTCCTTATTGATATGAGTAGTCTATCATCCCTAATATGCCAGGCTATCACAAAAAGGTCCCATATAATCAAAGTCCCAGACATCAAAAGGTTCAATAACAAGTGAATAATTCATAGGCATTTCCTGACGTCTACCAGTATTGCCAATTCTTTGGCATTCATCACAAGAAAGGACAAACCTACATGCAACTTTGAAGAGAGTAGACCAATAAAAACCAGACTGTAATACCTTATGAACACTTTTGTCTCTAGCATGGTGTCCTCCGTATGCAATGAAATGACACTTCTTTATGATCATTTCCTGCTCATGCTCAGGTACACAATGTCTAATAATACCATCTACTCCTTTATATAGATGCGGGTCATCCCAAAAATAATGTCTTTAATCAAAGAAGAACTTTTTCTTTTGTTGATAAGTATAACTAGGTGGTATATATTTAGCAACAATGAAATTAGCACAATCTGCATACCAAGGATCATCACGGGAAGTAGAAGAATTGATAATAGCTAACTGCTCATCAGGAAAACTATCACTAACCGGTATTGGTTCATCAAGAATATTTTCCATCCTAGATAAATTATCTGCAACAGGGTTTTTAGCTCCCTTCCTATCGACAATATGCAAATCAAACTCTTGTAGTAAAAGAACCCACCTAATCAACCTAGGCTTAGTGTCTTTCTTATTCATGGATATTTGATAGCGCCATGATAAGTGTGAATAGTAACTTTAGAATCAACAATATAAGGTCTGAACTTATCACATGCAAACACAACTGCTAAAAATTCTTTCCCAATAGTTGCATAATTCTTCCGAGCGTGTCCAAGGTCTTACTAGCATAATGAATAACATTAATTTTCTTATCAATTCTTTGACCTAGAACAGCACCAACAACATAATCACTAGCATCACACATTATTTCAAAGGGTAAGTTCCAATCAGGCGGTTGACAATAGGTGCAATTATTAAAGCTTTCTTAAGTATTTCAGAGGCTTCCACACAATCATCATCAAAAATAAAAGGGACATCTTTTGTAGAAGATTTGTAAGAGGCTTAGAAATTCTAAAGGAGTCTTTAATAATTTTTTATAGAAACCAGCATGACCAAGGAAACTTCTTATACCTTTTATATCTTTTGGACATGACATCTTCTCAATTGCATTAACTTTAGCTTTATCCACCTCTATGCCTCTTTCAGAAATTTTATGACCAAGGACTACACCTTCATTCACCATAAGGTGGCACTTCTTCTAATTCAAGCCAACATTTGTCTCTTCACGTCTCTGCAAAACTTTGTCAAGATTGCTCAAGCAATCATCAAAAGAAGTCTCGTAAACCAAAAATCATCCATGAAAACCTCAACAATATTCTCACATAAATCAGAGAATATAGCGGTCATACATCTTTGAAAAGTACCTGATGCATTACATAAACCAAAAGGCATACGTCTATAAGCATAAGTTCCAAAAGGAGAAGTAAAAGTAGTTTTCTCTTGATCTTCTTGTGACACAGATATTTGAGAGAAACCAGAATAACCATCAAGGAAACAGAAAGTGTGTATGCTTAGATAATCTCTCTAATATTTGATCAGTAAAAGGTAATGGATAGTTATCTTTCCTAGTAGCTTTATTTAATTTTTTGTCTTGTTGCTACTAAGGGTAAAACGATGGGGTCTGAACATATTGCTTGTCTTATTTTGTCTACATTATGTCATCTTGCTTCAAGCATTACTCTGTTTGTCATGAAATTAATACCATAGATGCATGCTGGATAGCGGTCAATTGGTGGAGTAATAGTAGTAGATGCATAATCGTTTTGGTCTACTTGTCACATAAGTAATGCCTATATAAAAATCATGCCGTGAATATCACATAATTATTTGCTTTTCCGTCAACTGCCCAATAATAATTTCCGCACCCACCGCTACTATGCTCATGAGAGAGATGCCTCTAGCGAACGCTATGGCCCCCGGGTCCATCTTCATATTATATATATAAAAATATACAAAAATATTTGTTGTTATTTATTTCATTTTATTTAGTATTTATATATCCTATTATATCAAGATGTAATCCTTTCAATTAATGAGCACAAGGGGCTTGACAACCCTCTTGCTTGCGTTGGGTGCAAGTATTTTGCTCTTGTGTGTGTAGGAATTATTGATCGTGTGTTTGCATCGCTTCCTATTGGTTCGATAAACCTTGGTTCTCAACTAAGGGAAATACCTACCACTACTGTACTTCTTCATCCCTTCCTCTTCGGGGAAAACCAAACGCATTTACAAGTAGCAGTCGATCATGCAGATTCTGTTCGGTTAGCATAGGTAAGGTGAAATCTAAGAAAGTGTTGTCTTCCTTTGCATCTCCATTCTCCATCGTTATTCGTCATGGTAGTATGTAATCGTATCAACATCCTTGGCATAGATGTAGGTAAAAGCCTGATAAATATGGAAATGCTCAAGTTCATAAAAGCACGCACAGTTGCTAGGTTATATCCTAGTTCTCAATTGGAATGTGCCCTCCGTTTGCCGAGTTGTTCAATAACCATAGTTTCGAGTCCAATTTGAGTATGCCTTGTTGTGGTACTAAGGGCAATCACCTTCTTGCTACTTCGAAACCTACTGTACATCTTCTTAAGCATGTAATTGTTGCCTACAAATTGAACCTTCGTCATCTACCTCATTCCATCGCTCCTGATGTGTGTTTTGTGTCTCAGCTTGATAACCCACAAGTGTAGGGGATCGTTTGCAGCCTTTTTCGATATGTAAGAGTGTCGAACCCAATGAGGAGCTAAAGGTAGAACAAATATTCCCTCAAGTTCTATCGACCACCGATACAACTCTACGCACGCTAATGCTTGCTTTACCTAGAACAAGTATGAAACTACTTTGTAGGTGATAGGATAGTTTGCACGAATAAAACTAGAAGTACTTTGCGGGAAAAAAAACTACGAGTAAATTGCAAGATAATGAAAGTTAGTTGTTTAGTATAAAGCTTTTGTCAATCAAGAAGGTTATTTGTCCCTAGGCAATTGATAACTAGACCGGTAATCATTCTTGCAATTTTACATGAGGGAGAGGCATGAGCTAACATACTTTCTCTACTTGGATCATATGCACTTATGATTGGAACTCTAGCAAGCATCCAAAACTACTAAAGATCATTAAAGTAAAACCCAACCATAGCATTAAGTATCAAGTCCTCTTTACTCCCATATGCAACAACCCACCTACTCGGGTTTATGCTTCTGTCACTCAAGAAACCCACCATAGGCAAATCATGAACACATTGCAACACCCTACAACGAGGATCCCTCACGTTTGCGTGAGACGGAGGGCACCGTAGGACAACACCATAATAAAATATACAATCATACCAACCACGATCATCAATTAGCCCATAGGACAAAGCGGATCTACTCAAACATCATAGGATAGCCATATATCATTGGGAAATAGTATATGGAGTTGAGCACCATGTTTAAGTAGAGATTACAGCGGGGAGAAGGGGAGTTACACCGCTGCATAGAGGGGGAGAGAGTTGGTGTTGACGGCGGCGAAGTTGTTGGAGTAGATCGCCGTCACGATGCTTGCCCCGGCGGCGTTCCGGCGCAGCCGCGAGAGAGGGGGAGAGAGCCCCCTCCTTCTTCTTCTTCCTTGGCCTCCCCCCTAGATGGGAGGAGATTTCCCCCTCTAGTCCATGGCCTCCATGGCGGCGGAGGGGCAGGAGCCCCTCCTAGATTGGATCTCCCTCTCTGTTCTCTTCTGTTTCACGTTCCTGTTTTCTGGCCGAAAACCGTTTCTTATATTCCCGGAGATCCGTAACTCCGATCAGGCTGAAATTTCGAGGGGATTTTTATCCAAAAATTAGCTTCCTTGCGCCCGAAGGAGAGCTCCAACCGACGTACGAGGTGGGCAGCACCCACCAGGCCGCGGTTGGGCCCCCTGACCGCGCCCTGATGTATCGTGGGGGCTGTGTGCCTCCGTTTGCGTTGATTCCACTTCTCAAAATTCACAAATATTCCAAAAAAAATCTCCGTAAATTTTTATCGCGTTTGGACTTCTTTTGATATGGTAATTCTGTGAAACAAAAACATGCAACAAACAGGAACTGGCACTGGGCACTGGATCAATAGGTTAGTCCAATAAATCATATAAAATGTTGCCAAAAATATGTGAAAGTTGTATAATATTGGCATGAAACAATCAAAAATTATAGATACGACGGAGACGTATCAGCATCCCCAAGCTTAATTCCTGCTCGTCCTCGAGTAGGTAAATGATAAAAAGTTAATTTTTGATGTGAAATGCTACCTAGCATAATCTTGATCATATATCTAATCATGTCATGAATATTAAGACACAAGTGATTCAAAGTAATAGTCTAGTTTTGACATAAAGACTTTAATACTCAGGCATCCCAACAAACAATCATGTCTTTCAAAATATCAAGGCTAAAGAACGCTATCCCTACAAAATCATATAGCCTTGTCATGCTCTGTCTTCTTAATACAAAGTATAAATCATGTGCTACCCCGGTGTCTGCCAAGCAATTGATTCATACTTTTTAACACGTTTCAACATTTTCAACTCTCACGCAATACATGAGCGCAAGCCATGGATATAGCACTATGGGTGGAATAGAATGCGGTGGTAGGTTTCAAAGGGGTAAAAGTGGAGAAGAAAGTCTCGCATCAACTCAGCGTATCAACGGACTATGGAGATGCCCATCAATAGATATCAATGCGAGGAATAGGGATTGCCATGCAACAGATGCACTAAGAGCTATAAGTGTATGAAAGCTCAATATGAAAACTAAGTGGGTATGCATCTAACTATATGAAAAATTCCCACTAGTATATGAAAGTGACAACATAGGAGACTCTCTATATGAAAAACATGGTGCTACTTTGAGCACAAGTGTGGAATTAGCATGCCCCTATTCCTTCATTTTTTTTCTTTTTTTTCTTTTCTTCTTTTTTTCTATTTTTTCTTTTTCTTTTTTTTCTTTGTCCGGAGCCTCATCCCGACTTGTGGGGGAACCATAGTTTTCATCATCCTTTCATCACTGGGGCATGCTCTAATAATGAATAATGATGATCATCACACTTCTATTTACTTACAACTCAATATTACAACGATAGTAGGACAAAGTATGACTCTATATGAATGCAATGATCTAGCGTAGCAAAGATATAAAAAAAGGGACAAGCCATGAAAACATCATGCTAGCTATCTTACGATCATGTAATGCAATATGACAATAAATGCTCAAGTCATCAAAACGGAGGCGGTGGAAGTTGCATGGCAATATATCTCGGAATGGCTATGGAAATGCCATGATAGGTAGGTATGGTGGCTGTTTTGAGGAAGATATAATAAGGCTTATGTGTGATAGAGCGTATCATATCACGGGGTTTGGATGCACCGGCGAAGTTTGCACCGACTCTCGAGGTGAGAAAGGGCAATGCACGGTACCGTAGAGGCTAGCAAATTGCGAAAAGGTAAGAGTGCGTATAATCCATGGACTCACATTAGTCATAAAGAACTCACATACTTATTGCAAAAGTTTTATTAGCTCTCTCGAAGCAAAGTATTACTACGCAAGCTCCTAGGGGGGAGGTTGGTAGGAGTTAACCATCGCGCGCCCCCGACCTTCACACAAAGATAGACAATCAAGGATAAATTGTGCTCCAACTTCCTAGCATAACGGGAGACTATACGTGCATGCTTCGGGAATCACAAACTTTAACACCAATATCTTACTAAACACGATCATCCACTAATACCTCCCACATATTATTATCTCTATATCGCAGAACTATTGCAAGGAATCAAACATGTCATATTCAGTGATCCCTAAGTTTTATGTAGGATTTCATGACTAACCATGCAAATGACCAATTCCTGTTGACTCTCTAAATAGATATAAGTGAAGCAAGAGAGTTTAATTCTTTCTACAAAAGACCATGCTCTAATAGATATAAGTGAAGAGAAAGAGCATTCTTCGAATAACGGTTTTCTATGTGAAGAGAAACAGGCAATCCAAACTTCAAATGATATAAGTGAAGCACATGAAGCATTCTATAAAGCCATACTCAAAAGATATAAGTGAAGTGCAATGATGATACGGGGCAAACCCGAGGGTGGCCCGAACTTCACGAATTGGAGGTGGATTTGAGGAAGAACACGATGATCACGAAGAACACGAGGGGAAAACGTGGAGAGAATCAAAGGGAAAACACTCTATTGGACAAGATCCACACCAAGTACTCCTCAAATCACAAGCAATACAAGAGGTGCATCAAGATCCAAGAACAACAACGGAAATAAAGATACATTGGTACTTCATCCAAATCTCCAGGAGAGATGGGCCTTGAATCCATAGACGGATCTTCCCTTGAAGGGGCCTTGACATCCTCTAGGGATCTTCTCCGGTGGAGGCCTCGGTCTCCATGAGAGAAGTAGAGGAAGGAGCAAAGCTCATCTAAGAATGAGCTATCACTTTGCTAACCCTAGAAATGAGGAGGGGGTGGAGTATTTATAGTCTTAGTGCAAATGAGGGCAAAGGAGAACGGATACATGGGCCTTCGGCCCGTCTCTGCGCGCAGGCAGGCACCGGATGTCCTGGCTGGGGGCCGGATGTCCGGGCTGGGTGGCCGGATGTCCGGGGCCTTGGCGCCGGTTCAGATGCTCTCTGTCTACGCTCGGCCGGAAATCCGTCTTCTTCCGTCTCCGCTTCCAAGCTTCCCTCGCGGATGGTGTAGTTGTACGTAGGTGCCGGCACTCCTCCTCGTCATCCGTGAAGATCCAACAATACCTATGTATGCACACGAGGGGAGTGTCAAGTAGTATACCATCCTCGAAGGGGTCAAGTGAACACGTGTAAAGGAGATGATTCACCTTTATGTATGTGAAGTAGTTGTGGCACGTGTCACTTTCCAAACGGACTCTTGTCATGGTGATGTCCGTAGGATGCTCCGCATCATCCCCTCCCCCTTGGGAAAGATCCGTCCTGGGATCAAAATCCAAATCACCATGGAAAGGATGGCGTCGCCATGTAGAAGTAGACGACCACCAAGCATTCATCATCATCAAACTCGAAAGGTGCACTCTCCAATGTCGCACCCTCTAGTAATTCCTTCAAAAGGAGCAAATACGACAAACACTTGGAAAAACAAATGTGGTTAGCGTTAGTGCAAAACCAAACATTCAAGTGGTGAATCACCGAACAAGTGTTGTCATCATGCATATCATATGGTGTGACAAGGGATGGTGTCATGGCATGTATGCATATAAATTGAGCGCAAGCAATGTAATCATGGGAACAAGTATGCCAAGGTGAGGTAGTGATGCAAATATGTGTGACAATATAACGATCATCTACCTCATGGTCATAGCAAGCATGCACAAAGCAATCAACGAAAGGTCGATGGTATGCATAGGAATCATTCACAACACCAAGTAATATGAAGTGTCTAAACACATGGCGCAATCCAAAGTGCAAGGCAATCCAAGGAGAATATGCACATGGTGTAGTGAAGATCTTGTGGCACTCAACACAATAGAAAGAGCAATTGGCCATCATGTGTGAGGCAATCAAGTCAAGCATGTAGCAAGCAATCGAGCATGGCATACGTGAAGAAGTGACATTGTTGCAACCAAGCATATGATAGGAGAAATCAATCCACAAGTTGGATGCAACACACAAGGTTAATATGTCATGAGGCATGGCAATGTGGCAATCATGATTGTAATCAATATCTCTAACATGTGTGCGAGTAAGTGGTCCAAGATGACCAATGTGTGTCATGAGACAAGCAACACAAGTAGGAAGATCCACAATATCCATGCTCAAGAAGGATGTCACCTCAAAAGTGTGGCCTTGTGCGTCCGTCACAATGCCGATGCGCAAGCAAGCGCGATGTAGAAACGCGTCGATGTAGAATGACTCGCTCGCAAGAGCTCGAATCGTCAACTCACGTGAAGTGAAAGTTGACATGTAGGCGAAGTATCCTACACATACACACAACAAAGGAAACAATGTATGTGCATGGTAGACAAACACATCATCCATCATGATGGTTCTCTTCTCTTGCACATAACAATTAGAAGCAAAAGTGCATGAATAATATGATGCAAGAATGGATATATTCATGGCACTAGGCATATGGTGCAAAGAAGGAAGGCAAGCATGCTTCACATGAGAGATGTCAAAAGCTCCAATAATATGAGAGAAAGCTATGGGGGCAATCTCATTAGCAAAATTAATAGCATTGTTGCACTCAATACATGGCAAATCATCTAGCATGAGAAAGGCAACACATGGAGACATATGACAACAAGCTATAGTAATCATGTGCGAAGCATGGCAATGGTTGTCATCAACCGCATAAAAGGAGCACATCGGTGATGCAACACAAGCAAGCATAGTAATCATGTCATGCAAACTAGTAGTGCGAAGATGCAACATACTAGAGGAAATCATGGCAATCATGTCATGTGAGCAAATAATAGGCATAAGTAATGCGCATGACATATCGCGAGCACGAAGCAAGAGCAAAGTATCATCATAGACATGGGTCAACAAGCAAACATGGCAATAGCAAGTAATATCTCCACCAAGCTTGCAAATACACATACAAATATGAGAATCAAGTGTCATGTGAGATGCAAAACATGGGTCACAAATGCATGTCAAGGTCATAGAAGTGAGCATATCATGCAAAGTGAACATGGCAATATGGGCATAATAAGTGTAATGAGTAAGAAGCCATAGCCATGTGAGAGCCAAGTAGAAGAAACGCGCGAAGTCCTTGCGCGAGGGGAATGGTTGAAGACACATTCCGGTGAATCCCAAAGCATCGGTGCTCTCAAGATCTCTTTTCGTCAACTCATGGGATTGTGAGGTTGACGAGTAATCATGAGTACCTACACACAACAAAGGCAAAGGGAAAATTGTGTGCACGTGGTATATGTATACATCATCCATTAGGATGTGCATGTGCTTGTGTTCATTAGCACAAAGTATCCAATGCTCAAATAAGTGAGATGCATGATATAAGAACATGTCATCCATCATGAAAGAATAATTATTGTGTATAACACGATGGGGACACAAATTGAGCATACAAATATATGGCACAACAATAGCATTTTTATTCATGAGAAGCATAGTGTGCACACATTTATGGGGATCATGCAAAGTGTAGGATGGAACAAAAACTCCTAACATGTATGAGGAAACTATTGGGGTCTCCTCATGTGCAATAGCGGAAGCATAATTCGGAGAATATGGACAACATCCAAAACAATGCATATCCGTAGCTAGGTGGTCATGGCATATGAGGATTATTGCGCAAATGATGCAAAGGAAGCATGGCAATATCATCACAAGAAAAGCAAATGCCAATAACCATGGGTTTGTCATCTATGCCATATGAGCAAATGGGATTAATTTGTATGGGATAGGCATAGTCGCTACGGTGAGATTGCAAAGATGCAATATGTGAAATTTCACGCGTAGCATATGACAAGTTTAGCGGATTGTCGAACATGATGTGACCGATAGAATTTGCACATGGTATCCTATGGAGTATAGCATCACAACTATGTAAGTCAACATGCTCATCATCATATTCATCAAAAATAGGTGGCACATCGAAGCATGAATAAGACATAGCATGTGGTGTGTCCATAAGGTGATCAACATCATGCAAGCAATCAATGGCAAGATAGTCCACTAGTGGGACAAGCGAGGAGCCATCACCTATGTTACCTTTGGAGCTCCGCTCATGTGATGTAGGTGAGGTGGGAAGTTCCAACTCATAGTCATCGTCATCGTGATGGAACCATGTGGGGGGTGCGTCATCGTCCACCATGGCCATCGTCTTGTCCAATGGAAGGACGAAGTCGTCAAGGATCGGCGCGTCATCAAATATGGGACCTAACACCAAAGGAGAAGACACAATAGAGGTAGAGGTTAAGTTGTTAGAAATCAAAATGGCCTCACATGCCTCATCAACTACCTCACTCGCTCTATGTGGTGGTGGCTCACTCACTCCCGCTAGGTAGTTGCACTCATACTCACATATGGTGGAGTCACTCATCTCACTCAAGTGGTGTGGGTTGTGGCTCTCCTCACACGGGAATTGGGGCAACTCATCATATATGGGGCTAGTGGTGAATGCACTCTCACTCTCAATATGGTGGCGAAAGTCTCTCAACTCATCACCAAACGCCGCCGTGGTCGAAGGGAAAATCCCATGCTCAACCAACTCGTCACCATCGCCGTGGATGAAGGCCGAAGATGGCACATCATCACTCTCGCCTCCGAAGATGGAAGCAGCATCCTTGCTCGCCACCTTGTCGCTCGCTGCCAAAGCATGTTCCTTGAGTGGCTCCGTAGTTGTGGTCGTCGCCGCACCGTCTTCAAAAAGAGTCGTGGTAGACTCGACATCGTCAATGCCACAAAGAGGTATGGCGGTGAAGTCGAACTTGGGAGCATCGTCTTGGAGCTCGTTGGGCTTGGACATCTTGGTGGTACCATCCTCATGCTCGTCGTCGTGGAGCTTGGTCGTCGCGAAGTGTGCTCGGGGTCGAGTAGCCTTGGCCTTGAGTTCTTGTTCCGCCTTGAGAGCACCAACGTAGATGTCGTCGAGGGACTCGTAGTTGTTGTGGAAGATAGTCTTGGCGATGTCGTTGTTCAATCCCATCATGAAGTGGAACTTCATCCAAATGGGGTCGTCCACACCGGCTCGTCGCAAGGCTTTCTTCATCTTCATGAAGTACTCATTGAGAGACATGGATCCTTGTATGGTGTTCTCCAAGTGGCGGTGAAGATGTTTCGTGTATGTAGAAGGCACAAACTCTCGCCGCATCGCTTTCTTCAACTTGGACCAACTCATGTCGAAGCTCGTCGAAGATGTGTGAACCCACCATGTCGACGCGTCGCCGTGGAACTTTCTTGTGGCGCACTTCACTTGATCTTCGGAAGGGACTTGAAGTAGCTTGAGGTATGATAACCCACAAGTATAGGGGATCAATTGTAGCCTTTCTCGATAAGTGAGAGTGTCGAACCCAACGAGGAGCTAAAGGTAGAACAAATATTCCCTCAAGTTCTATCGACCACCGATACAACTCTACGCACGCTTAACGTTCGCTTTACCTAGAACAAGTATGAAACTAGAAGTACTTTGTAGGTGTGATAGGATAGGTTTGCAAGATAATAAAGAGCACGTAAATAAAAACTAGGGGCTGTTTAGATAAAGTAACAATTAAGTTAGTTTAACGAGTGTGGAAAAGTGGTGGTAGGAGTTGCGGAATTGTCCCTAAGCAATTGACTACGTTACTAGACCGATAGCAAGTTTTATGTGGGAGAGGCCACTGCTAGCATGTCATCCCTTACTTGGAATTCTATGCACTTATGATTGGAACTATTAGCAAGCATCCGCAACTACTAACGTTCATTAAGGTAAAACCCAACCATAGCAATAAGATATATTGGTCCCCCTTCAATCCCGTATGCATCAATTTCTATGCTAGGCTGAAGCTGCTATCACCCTTGCCCTCCAATACATAGTCCTATCAACATACAACTAACCCTATGGTGTGATCCATGCGCGCGCTCATATGATGGGCACCAAAGGACAGCAACATAACCACAAGCAAATTAAACCAATCATAGCAATTCACCAATCACCGATAGGACAACAAAAATCTACCCAGACATCATAGGATGGCAACACATCATTGGATAATAATATGAAGCATAAAGCACCATGTTCAAGTAGAGGGTACAGCGGGTTGCGGGAGAGTGGACCGCTGTAGATAGATGGGGGAAGGTGATGGAGGTGTTGGTGAAGATGACGGAGTTGTTGGAGTAGATCGCCGTCACACGATGATTGCCCCGGCGGCATTCCGGCGCCACCGGAAGAGAGGGGGAGAGAGCCCCCCTCCTTCTTCTTCTTCCTTGACATCCCCCCTAGATGGGAGGAGGGTTTCCCCTCTGGTCCTTGGCCTCCATGGCAGCGGAGGGGCGGGAGCCCCTCCGAGATTGGATCTCTCTCTCTGTTTCCTTCTGTTTCTGCCTTCCCCGATTCTAGCCTTTCACCGTTTCTTAAATTCCCGGAGATCCGTAACTCTGATTGGGCTGAAATTTTAACACGATTTTTATCCGGATATTAGCTTTCTTGCGGTGAAAGAAGGGCACCAACAGCCTTATGGGGTGACCACAAGGGTCCAGGGCGCGCCCTACCCCCTGGGGCGCGTCCCTATGGCTTGTGGGCCCCTCGGGCATCGTCTCGCGTTGATTCTTTTTCCCAAAAATCACATATATTCCAAAGAAAATCTTCGTAAGTTTTTATCACGTTTGGACTTCGTTTGGTATGGATATTCTGCGAAACAAAAAAACAGGCAACAAACAGGAACTGGCACTGGGCACTGGATCAATATGTTAGTCCCAAAAATAGTATAAAAAGTTGCCAAAAGTATATGAAAGTTGTAGAATATTGGCATGAGACAATCAAAAATTATAGATACGACGGAGACGTATCAAGGTAGTAGTCCATCTTGCGCTCCCAATCGAGATACTCCTCGGGGTCTTGACTCCCAAAGAAAGGAATCTCGTGGTCGATGTCGAGGTCGTAGTAGCTCGTGGAAGTCGCGGACTTGAGCTTGGGGAGCTTCTCTTGAGGTGCTTGTTGGTGAAGATGCCACATATCCAAAGGTGAAGATGCCTGGAAGTCGCTTGGCGAAGATGCCAAGGTAGGTGGTGAAGTCATCGAGCGGTGGTTGGTGTCGGGCTCGTGACCTTCACACTTGTTCTGTGTTGGACGCCTTGATGTTGGCATCGTTATTTCTTCATGTCGTTGATGGTGTCGATGCCGGTTTGATCTTGCCGGAGATGGTAGCTCGTAAGCATGTGCACTTGAGCGTCTTCTCGAAGATGATGAAGATCTCGTGTGGTTCTTGATGAGGGCCTTGAGCTCCTCCAAATGAGCATCCATCTTGGCGTCGATGGTTTTCTTCATGGCATCGAACTCGTCATTGTTGTTGTAGACCGAAGGAGATGTGCCGTCCCTATCCATGGAAGCACTCGAGAAGGTGTGAGAACGAGATGGAATGAACATACCAAAGTTACCTCTTTCCGAAGTTGTAGATGGATCTTAAAAGACCACAATGTAAGCAAGGAAAAGAGTGCACTTGGTGAAAAACCTTGTCCAATTCTCACAACCTACACAAATGGCTTATAGTGGAGCTCGGTGGGGTTAGTGGCACAAAATATCAAGCAAAATGAAGTCCAAGATATTGCAAATGTTGAAATCAATCCAATGGACTCAAAATGCAAAGCAAGCGATCACAATATAGAGGAGGGCAATAAAGAAACACACGCGGTGGGATAATGGGGCTTGTGCAACTATAGGGATGAACAATACAAAATTACCTAACGAAGACTAAACTCTTGTTGCACAAACACTAGGAGAGACGCTAGCTTGATTGCACGTTTGGGCACGATTCACCACTTGACACCAATCCTATTCATGCAAGCAAAACTTTTCCTATTCCATGTATCCTTATGCACAAGTATCTCTTTTCATGCTCAACTCTATGCTTATAAGCTTTGATCTTTCTTTCTTCCTTAGAAGCTTTTTTTTCTCTTTTTTTATTGAGCCTCAACCAAATATATGAGACAAGTATCACAATACATGCACGGGAGCAAGCAATGGCACTATATGATAATTCAAATGATGTAACACTATGATGTCGTATCACTATGGTGCTCAAGTTTTCGCGAAGCCCGGCAATACTCGGATAGCTGGTCTCAATAGGTATAAAGGTAATCGCAAAGATGGTGGGGCTATCAAGATGTAATGGCAAGGAAGGAAAAGTGTATGACGGAATGTATACCTTCGTCACACTTAACCTTTCATGAAGTCGGGGTAAACCGGCCTTGCTTCCGGTTGAAGATGGTATCAAAGGATGGATGGTCGTCGTCGATGTCGATCGTCGATGGTCGATGTAGATGATGGACCGATACAAGTCACCAGTGGTTGATGAAGAAGTAACCATCCCTAAGTAGCCGAAACACCTTAGGAGACTTAAATCACAACTCAAGCAACCACAAATGCAAAGGTAACCAAAATGGGTTAGGTTGCGGAAGTCTATGGTGGTATTGCGGATGATATGGTGGAGGGCCTAGGTAAACTTGCCAAAATTTAAAAAATATGATGGTGTCAAATGATGGTTTAACTAATTTTGTGGGATGGTGGATGTCAATAGCTACAAAACGAGCTAAAGAACGCCTAAATCGGAGTCCGTATGAATTAGTTATGGCCGAAACGGTGAAACACACACGGCTGAAACTACAGGGGCCGGATGTCCGGGGGTTTGGCTGGATTTCCGGGGCCCTGTATCCAGAGAGCAACGCGAATGGCTCTCCAAGGGCCAGATGTCCGGCCTGGGGCCCGGATGTCCGGCCCGACGATTCCAGATCGCGATTTGGGCTCGGGAACTCGATTTGGGGCGGAATTTCGCGATTCTAAAGTCAAAATTTGATGGGGAAAAGGTGGAATTAGGGCTAGGGGACGCCAAGGGAGGTAGATCCACTTGCCAAACACCAAATCCACGGATCAAAATCAACAAAAACTCACAAGAACAAAAAATCACAAGAAAAAATTTGGGGCTATTTTTGTGGGGAATTTTCGAAATTGGGGAGAAAAATTCGAACTAATGGCTAGAACATGGGGGGTAGGGCTCCAAATTCGTGGCAACGTGGCTCTTGATACCAATATGATACGGGGCAAACCCGAGGGTGGCCCGAACTTCATGAATTGGAGGTGGATTTGAGGAAGAACACGATGAACACGAAGAACACGAGGGGAAAACATGGAGAGAATCAAAGGGAAAATATTCTATTGGACAAGATCCACACCAAGTACTCCTCAAATCACAAGCAATACAAGAGGTGCATCAAGTCCAAGAACAACAACGGAAATAAAGATACATGGGTAGTTCATCCAAATCTCCAGGAGAGATGGGCCTTGAATCCGTAGACGGATCTTCCCTTGATGGGGCCTTGACATCCTCTAGGGATCTTCTCCGGTGGAGGCCTCGGTCTCCATGAGAGAAGTAGAGGAAGGAGCAAAGCCCATCTAAGAATGAGCTACACTTTGCTAACCCTAGAAATGAGGAGGGGGTGGAGTATTTATAGTCTTAGTGCAAATGAGGGCAAAGGAGAAGGGATACATGGGCCTTCGGCCCGTCTCTGCGCGCAGGCAGGCGCCGGATGTCCGGACTGAGTGGCCGGATGTCCGGGACCTTGGCGCCGATTCAGATGCTCTCTGTCTACGCTCGGCCGGAAATCCGGGGCCGAAGGCCGGATGTCCGGGCCAGGGCCGGATGTCCGGCGCCTGTAGCCTTCTTCAGCTCGGCCTTGGCACCTGTGCGATCTCCAGGGGCCGGATGTTCGGGCCAAGGGCCGGATGTCTGGGGCCTGGAAGCTGTACTGGCTCTTCTTCCTTCTTCGGGACTCCGTCTTCTTCCGTCTCCGCTTCCAAGCTTCCCTCGCGGATGGTGTAGTTGTACGTAGGTGCCGGCACTCCTCCTCGTCATCCATGAAGATCTGACAATACCTATGTATGCACACGAGGGGAGTGTCAAGTAGTATACCATCCTCGAAGGGGTCAAGTGAACACGTGTAAAGGAGATGATTCACCTTTATGTATGTGAAGTAGTTATGGCACGTGTCACTTGCCAAACGGACTCTTGTCATGGTGATGTCCGTAGGATGCTCCGCATCAAATGAGCATTCTATAAATCAACCATGGACTATCTCATACCAGCATGGTGCATAAAAGAAAAGTGAAAACTAAACACAAAAGACGCTCCAAGATTTGCACATATCACATGAATGAAACGAATCCGAAAACATACCGATACTTGTTGAAGAAAGATGGGATGCCTTTCGGGGCATCCCCAAGCTTAGACGCTTGAGTCTCCTTGGATATTTACTTGGGGTGCCTTGGGCATCCCCAAGCTTGAACTCTTGCCTCTCCTTCTTCTCCTCATATCGAAACCTCATCGATCTTCGAACACTTCATCCACGCAAAACTTAACAAAAGACTGGTAAGATCCGTTAGTATAATAAAGCAAAATACTACTCTAAGTACTGTTGCGAACCAATTCATATTTTATATTTGTATTATCCCTGCTGTATTATAACTTTTCTATGGCTTACACCACCGATAAAATCGATAGTTTCATCAAAACAAGCAAAACAATGCATCAAAAACAGAATCTGTCTTAAACAGGACAGTCTGTAGTAATCTGAACTTTGACCATACTTCTGTAACTCCAAAAATTCTGAAACATTAGGAAAAATTAAACATTTTGTATAGCAATATTGTGTAAAAAATTCAGAAACTTTTGACTTTCCAGTAAAAAAATGAAAATTCACGCACGACAGCCAAAGTTTCTGTTTTTACACCGCACATACAACAAGCAATCTAATCATCCTAAAGGCAAATCTTGGCACATTATTTTTATAATACAATGGATTTGTACAAGGGGATAATTATTTTTATTGGAAAAGTTTCCGTGATTCAATATTCACAAAGTTTCCATGGGCATGAACAAAAGTTCAAGGACGTCCCCCACTTCAACGATGCTCATCATCTCTTCTCACTTTCACCTTTCCTTTTGTGAAGTTTTAGGTTCCCCTCTATATATTTTTTGTTTTTAAACTTTATAAAGGCACACAACAGAATAAAATGACTCTCTAAAACTTCCGGGTTGTAGCCATTAAGCTAGGCATAAAGTGCTCAAGTAATGGATCCACCCGGACCCCAAGGTATATCAAAGCCAATTTTAATCAACAATGATTTGTAATTTAGTAGTGAGCACAAAGTGATATATATCATGTGACAACGAAGTCTAACTCTCTTCCTATGCATCGGCATGTCATACAAGAACAATTCATGCACATTAAGTAAAGGCCAATGCATAGTATAAATGGTTTCTTGCAATTTCATAGTATTGGAAACATAGAGAGGTGAAGATTTGGTTCCTCTCTCATAATAATTGCAAGTAGGAGCAGCAAGCACATGCATATTATATTCATCAAAAGCATCATGTGTAGTGGTAAAACGCAACCCATCTATATAATCCTTAATAAGAGCAAACTTCTTTGATATAATGTAGTTGGGAGAATTCAAAAAGATAATAGGACTATCATGTGTGGGTGCAATAGCATCAATTTCATGCTTAACATAAGGAACTATAGCAAGTTCATCTTCATAAGCATAATTTATATTTGCATCATGGCCACAAGCATAGCAAGCATCAAGTTCATCAAAAAGGGATATTTCAAATGAATCCAAGGGATCATAGCAATCATCATAGCATTCATCATGGCATTCATCATAGCATTCATCCTTCGGTAAGCACGAAGGGTAATTAAACAATGTATGAGTTGAAGAGTTACTCTCATTAGAAGGTGGGCATGGGTAGCTAATCCACTCTTCCTCCTTTTGTTCTTCGCTCTCCTCCTCATCTTTTTCATCTAATGAGCTCACAGTTTCAGCAATTTCTTCTTCCATAGATAACTGCAAAATATTAATCTCTTCCAAGGCAATGGTCATTCTTTCAATAAATTAAATAATATCAGCATTGCAATCATAATTCTCATGGCAATATTTAAGTATGGATAAAATTTCAGATTCGTAAGGAACATCATCATCATACTTTTCAAGCAAAGAAGCAATTTCATAAGCACCTTTAAAAACAACAAATTCTTCTATTCGTTCCACATCATAGTAATCATAAATACCTTTAGCATAAGAGGCTAAGGTTTCATTATCATTAAATTTGCATTGAAAGGGAAGGTGTCGAGCTTCTATATTAGAGCAACAAGTAAAGTCACATCTCGAGCATGCATCCCAAGCAAACCATTCCAGTATTCTAATTTGATCCCATAAGTGTTTCCCTTTTCGAGATAAGCGATAATCCCTAAAGTACTCATGTTGATCCAATGTGTATCCCATTATAAAGTTCCTTGAGGATTTCTCGGGATTATCGAAGGAGTAATTAACGTGTTTCACATAACTATCATCGAGAGTTTTAGGAGATTCCCTATCTCCATGAGTAGCAAGTACCACTATTTTTTTGGGTGTTTCGTGTTCCATATCCATAACTAAAGATATAAAACAACTAATAACAGAAAATAAAAATTACTTAGTGATAAAGCAAACAAGCACACACGAGAATATTCACCCCACGCTATTGCTCCCTGGCAACGGCGCCATAAAAAGGTATTGATAACCCACAAGTGTAGGGGATCGTTTGTAGCCTTTTTCGATATGTAAGAGTGTCGAACCCAATGAGGAGCTAAAGGTAGAACAAATATTCCCTCAAGTTCTATCGACCACCGATACAACTCTACGCACGCTAATGCTTGCTTTACCTAGAACAAGTATGAAACTACTTTGTAGGTGATAGGATAGTTTGCACGAATAAAACTAGAAGTACTTTGCGGGAAAAAAAACTACGAGTAAATTGCAAGATAATGAAAGTTAGTTGTTTAGTATAAAGCTTTTGTCAATCAAGAAGGTTATTTGTCCCTAGGCAATTGATAACTAGACCGGTAATCATTCTTGCAATTTTACATGAGGGAGAGGCATGAGCTAACATACTTTCTCTACTTGGATCATATGCACTTATGATTGGAACTCTAGCAAGCATCCAAAACTACTAAAGATCATTAAAGTAAAACCCAACCATAGCATTAAGTATCAAGTCCTCTTTACTCCCATATGCAACAACCCACCTACTCGGGTTTATGCTTCTGTCACTCAAGAAACCCACCATAGGCAAATCATGAACACATTGCAACACCCTACAACGAGGATCCCTCACGTTTGCGTGAGACGGAGGGCACCGTAGGACAACACCATAATAAAATATACAATCATACCAACCACGATCATCAATTAGCCCATAGGACAAAGCGGATCTACTCAAACATCATAGGATAGCCATATATCATTGGGAAATAGTATATGGAGTTGAGCACCATGTTTAAGTAGAGATTACAGCGGGGAGAAGGGGAGTTACACCGCTGCATAGAGGGGGAGAGAGTTGGTGTTGACGGCGGCGAAGTTGTTGGAGTAGATCGCCGTCACGATGCTTGCCCCGGCGGCGTTCCGGCGCAGCCGCGAGAGAGGGGGAGAGAGCCCCCTCCTTCTTCTTCTTCCTTGGCCTCCCCCCTAGATGGGAGGAGAGTTCCCCCTCTAGTCCATGGCCTCCATGGAGGCGGAGGGGCAGGAGCCCCTCCTAGATTGGATCTCCCTCTCTGTTCTCTTCTGTTTCACGTTCCTGTTTTCTGGCCGAAAACCGTTTCTTATATTCCCGGAGATCCGTAACTCCGATCGGGCTGAAATTTCGAGGGGATTTTTATCCAAAAATTAGCTTCCTTGCACCCGAAGGAGAGCTCCAACCGACGTACGAGGTGGGCAGCACCCACCAGGCCGCGGTTGGGCCCCCTGACCGCGCCCTGATGTATCGTGGGGGCTGTGTGCCTCCGTTTGCGTTGATTCCACTTCTCAAAATTCACAAATATTCCAAAAAAAATCTTCGTAAATTTTATCGCATTTGGACTTCGTTTGATATGGTAATTCTACGAAACAAAAAATATGCAACAAACAGGAACTGGCACTGGATCAATAGGTTAGTCCAATAAATCATATAAAATGTTGCCAAAAATATGTGAAAGTTGTATAATATTGGCATGAAATAATCAAAAATTATAGATACGACGGAGACGTATCACAGCTCAAGAGATGTTTCCACGTCTCCTTCAATAAGTTTATCGTGAGTTGCTCGATCTTCGAGAAGATCGATTCTCATAGAGTTTCCATTCCTTTGTCGCCGTGTTTGGATGAGGCTCTCAAAATTTAAGGCGTCAAGATCAATATGATGCAATGAATCAGCGTCTTCGAGAAGGGCAATTGGTCATGAAGACCGTGTCAGCTCTGTATCCCGTTTTCCCTTTTTACCTTACGCCTTGAATTTTGGGACGAGATCTTGTTTAGTGGGGGTGAGTTGTCACAACCCTAGAATATCGAGTGTAATTAGTTGCATTTAGAATAATCCATGCATCATGCTTAAATTCAAAATCAAATTTGAAATAGGGATGATCAAACCTTAGCACTAAAACAATTCAAATAGGTTCAATTAAAAAGATATTTTCAATGAACCCAAAATGGCCTTATGAAAAGTTCAT
Source organism: Elymus sibiricus (assembly GCA_039707655.1). NCBI lineage: Eukaryota > Viridiplantae > Streptophyta > Magnoliopsida > Poales > Poaceae > Elymus > Elymus sibiricus. The sequence continues at coordinate 256,429,897 of CM077669.1, forward strand.
GATTTATGGAAAAGGTGAAAGCCTTTGGCAGAAATGATGCACATATTTCTAGGATATTTATTGTTTTTTAATTAACCCATATTGTACTTCAAATGGAGATATAAAATACTATAAATAGTTTCATCCTCTCCCAATAATTCTGAAAAATTGTGAGGGGTTGTGGAATAGTCCATTTAGTGCCTAATTTTTTTATCAGAAGCAACAAAATTAATTTGGTTTAAAAACCAAATTAAAACAAACTACAAAAAAGGAAGATAGAAAGAAAAGAAATAAGAAATAAACTAACCTGGCGGCCTAGCCCACAAGGGGCAAACCGCTCTTCTCCCTCCTCTGGCTAGGAGGACGATGCTGTGTCGCCTGCGCACGCCGCGACCTCCACCTCCCGCTTCCCGCTCGTCCTCATCCAACACGCCACAGAGACGCCCAGAGACTCCCTTGACCTGTCCCCTCTCTCGCAACACTCTCTCCCTCCCTCTAGCGCTCGCCCTTGACCTGTCGCCGCTCCACATTTTCGTAGCCACCGTCGTTTCCTTGCTCCACCTCCATGTCTAGGAGAATCATCGGTCTCCTTCGCGTCTCCAAGCTGAAGATCGCGTCCCAGATGACCTGATGCCTAGCCACCATTCTCTTCTTCATCGTCAGCCGCCGAGGATCCGCATCATTGATTCACCACTTGCTGATCGTCCCCGAGCTTTCCTACCCCCCGTTTGACCCCTTGTCAACCGTCATCGTTTCCCCTCTCATCTCTCCCTCTTTTGCATGCTGTAGCTATGATAGTGGCCAGACCCGAGAGCTCACCACCATTGACCATGGCGCCACTGTGGCCAGAGCACCCGCACATCGCATCCGAGCACGCAGTAGTGCCGAGGGAGCTCCCAGGAGTTCGCCCAGGCAATCACCTCGCTCGTTTGCATCCCGCAGCCCCGTGCACGACTAGACCCGAGCCGCTGCCACCACCAAACCTTGATGCATGCCTCGTTTTCAGTGACCTTATGGTCCATCTCTGCTACCGTTTGAAAGCGCACGCTCACAACAACTCAATGCCGCAAACCACATACGATTTGGTGCCTTCTAGCGAGCGCACGATGGTCATCCGCACTCGGTTTGGTCCTCGCCGGCCTAACTCCAGCGTGATGACATGGCATTGGATTAGCTAGCGCTAATCACATCTTAATCAACCCGTTAAGTCATAGACATGCGGGCCCCTGTAACTAATTAACCTCGGTTTAGTTTTGTGTTTATATTAATTATTCACCCAGCCGACCCCAATGGTTAGTTTGACCTGGCCATGTGTGCGTTGACCTGGCCCAACTGTCAGTGATTGTGGCTAGCACAACACCGAGTAACAAAAGTAACTCTGGGATTTTAAATAAACAAAAAATGGTTTATTAATTTCATAAATTACTCCATACTTTGAAAATTCATAGAAATTCAACCATAACTCAGATGAAAATAATTTATATATGAAAAATGATCAGAAAAAATATAAGGAATCTATTTATGCCATGTTCATGCATGTTTCAACAATCTAAATCCACCAATCAGGAAAAATGACGATTAAGGAAAATTTGATAAATAGATTTGGAGTTGGAATTTGACATAGGTTTGATTTCCACTTAAATTATATGACTAGCTATTATGTTAGGTCAATTCAGTACCTTAAATTGTCATATCATCCACTTGGTTGTGCATTGCATTGAATATGTTCTTTTCCTTGTTTGTCGGTGTTTGTTTCTTCCCGGTAATCGACATTTCTGTCGCAGTGATCGTTGACACCGATAGAGAAGAAGAATATCTTCAAAAGTGCCAGGAAAGCAACCCCCCCTCGAGAATTCTGATACAATCACACACTCTCGTTCTTGGTCTCTTTTACTGCATTAGGACAACAATGATTCAATTGCTACATGTTTCGGTAGCTGAATCCATTCCTCTTCATGACCTGTCCTTGTCGTAGTAAATAGTTAAAACCTCTTAGCATGAGTAGGAATTGCTTGAGACATGTTGATACTTCTCATCCATGCTTATTTGCTTGCTTGCAATGCTTAGAGTCGTGTCTGGTGTGATCCATCTGGGCGATGAATTGGAATGGTTGTGTTGATATCCTAATGATGAGAGTCAAGTGTGTAAACCTGATTTGCTAAAGGTAGCGATGAGAGGCCATGTAGGAGTACATGGTGGGTTGTCTCATAGAGACCGTCTTCAAGACTGAGTTCTGTGTATGTTATCCAAGAATAGTTACTACCACACATTGTGATACTTAATTGACCCTCTCGGATTATTAATGGCCTCGACCTCTGTCCAGGAGTTGCAACTAGTTTCTTGTGTTTGTAGGATGTGCTGGGGGCATGCTTAGTGCCGACCAGAGGGGTAGGCTATGTTGCAATGGATGTACCGGTGGCCCGGTGTACCAAGCTATAACGCCCAAGATGCGGTCCTATCCCTAGTAAGGCACGAGGGCCTCGACGGGGATAGAAGCGCATCTAGTCATTTCGCAAGTACAGTAAACATTGCATACATGTAGGAAGAGATGAGTATATGAGTTGGCTTACACTCGCCACAAGCTATCTTACAAGTTCACACAAGTTATTCATACATCATCTAGAAGACAGGGTCCGGCTATGGACGAAAAGAAATGATAAAAGAAGCAATGATAAACTGTCTTGCTATCCCAAGATCACCACCATGAAGCTCCCTACTCATCAGGATACGTAACGTACATACGTCTACGTTCTTCATCATACTCCCACTGGAGCTGCGACAAGTCATCTGGCACGTACTCGTCAACACCTGTAATCTGTGAGCCATAGGGACTCAGCAATCTCATAACCCGTGTACCGAAACTATGTAAACCATTAGGTGAGGATTTAGTTAAGTGGTGAGGCTGCAACAGGCATAAGCATGTATTTGGTGGCTAACTTACGAGAACATGAATGTAAATATGGTGGCCTACGTAAGACGGACGTGAACTAGCATGATCACTAAGTGATCCTGAACACCTACTTACGTCAATCATAACCCCACCGTGTTCTCTCTCGGTTCATGTTCAAGAGCAGAGACAGTCACGGTTAGGCACACAGTTGGTATATTTTATTTGAGTTTACTTCAAGTTTACTATAACCGGGTGTTAAACAAATTTCCAAGTTGCCACGTAACCGCGAGCACGGCTTTTCGAAAGATTAAACCCTGCAGGGGTGCTCCAACTCATCCATCACAAACTAACCACACGCCGCGGGAATAACCTCGACCACGAATCCCGTGATTTCCTAGGCAATTCCATTGAAAACCGCAACCTCGAGATAGCCCAAAGTATTATCGGAATTCCTCGCACAAGACATTCGAGAAAGGTAAAACAAGTCCAGCAAGACCGCCCGACGTGTCGACGAACCCGATAGGAGCCGCGTATCTCGTTCTCAGGACACAGCGGATGAGTGATGGTTACCACGCCAATCACCGAGTTGCCCCGGGCGGCGTTAATAAGCTGCTCTGGGTTGGACCAACACTCATGAGGAGCACTGGCCCGGGTTGTTGATTAATTATCCATGGGGTAGCTATGCCCTATGCAATTTTTATTAAATTGTTTAGCAAATTTAGTACCAATGTTGGGTCTTGCCAGACAAGTTTTAATCAAAAACGAATGGTCAAGGGGGTCCCCATAACAACCCCGAGCATGTTAGGAGCGCAAAATAAGGAATATAACACCGGTACTCGGAACTAGTGCGGCAAAAGCGGAACAAAACACCGGGCAAAAGGCCAAGCCTTCCATCGTTGCCAGATATATATGTGCATTAATTTAAATAACAATAAGCAAGATGATATTCCAAATATCCATGTTGACACATGGAAAGATTGCACCTGCAACTAGCAACGCTATAAGATAAGGGCTGAGCAGCGGTAACGTAGCCAATCAATGTTTTGCTAGGTCTTGGAGGGGTTAGAGGCTTTCATGGCAATTTAGGAGGCTGACAGTTTAAGTGGTAGGTAACGAAACATAACGGTAGAACCTAGACATCTAGCATAGCAAAAATAGTGTCGGGATCCGGGTATGATCATCTTGTCTGTTGGGTCTTCAGAGGGACAAAGAGCTGGGTCCTCGTAGTTGTACTCTCCGGGATCCTCGTACTCAGGCTCGACACTCGCGTCTACCCAAAGAGAAAACAACACCAAATAAACATACAAACAAAGTGCAATGCGCAACCAAAGATGACGCATGACCAATTTGAAGTATTTAACATGGCAACCCTAAGCTAGTCATGTTTCTCATGCATTTATTAAGTTCTTTAGTATTCTGGACAGAACCTCAATTTTAGTTATTTTTAACATGCATGATCATGGCAAATATGAATGCTTCACATAAAAACGATGCAAATGCATATGTAGAACGTTGCAAACGGAGTAACGTAGCTCACGGTACACTCCCGACAAGGTACGGACATTAGCGGACACAAAAACAAAGATGAGGAAGGCCATGGGCTATTCCTAGGTATTCCAAGGATGCCACTGGATAGGAAATGAAAATCTAGCAAGAATAGAGCCAAAGATCATGCAAAACAATGGAGTATAGCTCCCACAAGTCACAAAACAACCCAACACACAATCTGCCCACAAACAGCAACATGTCATCTTGCAACACACATATCCAGAGCTACAACAAGTTTCAAAACACAACCAAGGCATGGGTATGGAGTATACAGTATGCAAAACAAATCATCTATCTACAGCAACATGAAAGGAAGCATAGATCAATGGCAAATATGCTCACAAGATGGGATGTTGAATCAGTTTTTAGGGACTTGTGAAAATTCTAGTTTTACAGAATCTGAGTTAACAAGATAGCATCTTGACATGAACATTTATATATGCTACATGAACTTTCATGGCATGAAAATTAACAAGGTGGTAGAGGGCAACATGTACTTCAATTCATTACTTTATTGCAACATCAAAACATGCATGTATCAATGGCTACCATCCTCACCATATGACATATTGGAAATAACAGATTCTCGGACTTAGTGAAATTTAGCAAGAACAAACATGGCACTTGTTAACAGAATGGCATGTTGACAGCAAGTTTTGTATAAGACGCAATAGCCTAATACACAAGATCTTGGCACACATCTACAGAGGATGACAAGCACAACAATTCATTTCATGGTGCCAACTCCAAAGGAACAATATATGCATGGGAATCATCTAGATAACATGGCAACAAAATAACAGATTTCCAACACTTAGAATATTTTGGGCATGTGAAAACAGATTTTTAGTGGCATGTTGACATCAAGAAAGCCACCCATATAATGATCTATCATGGCATGCAAAAATACCATTGGCTAGCACATACATAAATGAGCATATTTCATGTTGACAAGTTTTCCAAATAGTGCAAGAATTAATTCATTTGAAAAACACAAAATGGCACAATATCACAAAATGACATTTTTGCAAACATGTCCAAATGACAAAACCAACCACACCATTGGATTCACTGAATTTTTTCTACCCCAAAACCATATGTCACAAGCATATCTTGCTGTTGGTAAAACTCCCAAAATTGCAATTACAAAAACAACAATTCACTTATAATCACTCATATGCCAAATAGGGCATGTACTAGGTTATCTGACATATTTGGAAAGAACCAAATCTGGCAATTATCCTTAAAAGGAAAAACACTGAAAAACAGAGAAAAACAACAAAACTAAATATTTTAAAAAAAAAGGGGGCCACATGGCATGGACACCAGGGCCCCAAGAGTATGCCAGGTGGGTCCGGGGGCCCACTGTCAGCTCGGGGAAAATAAGGGAAAAAAGGGGCGCCCGAGGGACTCGAACCCAGGACCTCCACGGTTGGACTGAGGGGCGTTGCCACTGGGCTAGGAGGGGGGGATTCGATCTAAAGGGGGCTCGGCTATATTAGAGCTATCCCCCAGCGGATGCGGGTTCTTCTACCTTGCGCAGGAGAAGAAACGGTGGCGCCGGCGAGCACTCCGGCTATCACCAGAGCTATAGACCAGCGGCGGGGCTGCGGGATCCCGAGGGGGTCCGTGCATGAGCGGGGCCTGCGAGATGCGGGCTTCCATGGCCGCGCGCAAGCTTGGAACTTGCGGCCATGGCGTGGCCGCGCGTGCGGTGAGCACAAGGCGAGGCGAGGCTAGGCAGGGAGCTGCGAGATGCGCGCGGGGCTGCACACAATAGGCATATACACGAGGGACAATGACATGGCGCGTGGTAAGCTAGTACGCATACACTGCAACTATTGCCGGGGCACGGAGAACACGATCTTGGAATGAAGATAGCTACGCGTACGAAGCACCAGCGCGTGAGGGACTTGGTAGGGAGGGAGAGGGGTATTCCTATTATACCTAGGACATGAAGGTGACATCGGGGACGAAGAGGGGCGACATCAGAGAGTCAAGAAACTTGATGCTTTTCCTGATCCGAGAAGAACATGAAGAAGAGGTCGAGGACGGCGTTGATCTGGGCCTTGGCGGCACGGTTTTCGTCGAGGAAGAAGAGGTGCTACGGGTACTTCCTTCCCGCGGCACCAGAGGACCGGAGGCGCGACGTGAAGGTCACCCCGAGCTCTAGCGCGAGCTCGCTCGGGTCATGACGGACAGCCGACGGCTTTGGCGTGGACGGCTTACCTGAGCGGCGGCGCAGCAAGGAGAGGGGCAGAACCGGTCGAGGGACGCTAGGGCTAGGGCAAGGACATGTTTTATAGGGCGCTCAGAGCTTCTCCGGCCGTCAAATCGCTAGGGTCGCCGACGTGGCTCCGGTAGGATGGCTGCCATACAGGAAACGACGAATGCTTGCGTGGAGGGGCTTGGTTGGGCTGCGCTGGGCCAGCGAGGCAAAGGAGGCCCAGGAGGTTGGACTCTCTCTCTCTCTCTCTCAGGGAAACAAAAGGTTTTCCTTTTTTTTATAAAACAGCAGAACAAAATAATAGCCTGGCAGGATTGGAAAAGAATTAGAGAGAAGTAAAATATATTTTGAACTCACAAAATCATGCACTATTTAACAAAATTGGTTTGGGCATTTTTCAGGGACAAAAATAAAAATGACTTTTAATGTAATTTGAATCTGTTTTTGCAAAATAGGACAATGACGGAGAGCAGCACATGGCTAAGCAAATATTTTTAAAATGACATACAGAATAATATGCAACTAAGCAACATTTCTAGGGAGGACTAGGGCCTTGCAAAAACACCACATTTCATACTTTGAATAAGAGAGAGATGGTGATATAGTTGCAAAGAAATAGAAGGGAGGTTTTTCACACAAGAAGTGACACTTCTAGCAAGCATCCAATCACCCCAACACACACTCACACAACATAGCATATGATGCAAACAAATAATTATGGAATGATGACATGATGCAAACGAATGACATGAAGCAATTTTATTAATTCAAACCACATGATGGCAAAACATAGAAGGTACACACATGGAATATTACAAATATGGCAAGGAATGCACTTGGGCTATTACAACTCTCCCCCAATACAAGAGGATCTCGTCCCGAGATCTAGGAACGGAAGAATTCGGGAAATTCGGAACGGAGAAGGTCCTCACGTTCTCAAGTGGCTTCTTTGTCGGAGTGATGTGACCACTTCACCTTGAGAAACTTGATTGACTTTTTGCGTGTCTTATGCTCAGTTTCTTCAAGGATAGCAACTGGATGCTCATGATAGGATAGGTGTGCTTGGAGATCAATGTCTTGGAGATCAACGGTGTGCTCGAGAGTCTTGAAACACTTCCGGAGCTGAGAGACGTGAAACACATCATTGACTTTTGAGAAATTGGGAGGAAGCTCGAGTTGGTAGGCAAGGTCACCCCTCTTGCCCACAATCTTGAAAGGACCCACAAAGCGTGGAGCAAGCTTTCCTTTGATGCCAAAGTGTTGAGTGCCCTTCATGAGAGACACTCTGAGATAGACAAAATCATCGATCTGAAAGGTCATGTCACGATGCTTGCTATCATAATAGCTCTTCTGACGGGATTGAGTTGCTTTGAGATTTTCACGAATGACACGACACATTTCTTCTGCTTGAGTGATCATGTCATTACCAAGGACTTGACGCTCACCGGTTTCAGACCAATTGAGCGGGGTGCGGCACTTTCTGCCATAGAGAATCTCGAAAGGAGCCTTGCCGGAACTTGCTTGGAAGCTATTGTTGTATGAGAACTCAGCAAACGGGAGACAATCTTCCCACTTCATGCCAAAAGAAACCACACAAGCTCTGAGCATATCTTCAAGGATTTGATTGACTCTCTCAACTTGACCACTAGTCTGAGGATGGAAAGCTGTGTTGAAACGAAGATTGGTCCCCATTGCAGTCTAGAAGGAATCCCAAAACTTGGAAGTGAAGATGCTTCCACGATATGAGGATATGAGCTGAGGAACACCGTGCAAAGAAACTATCCTTGACGTGTACAACTCTGCTAGTTGAGCTACCGAGATAGACTCTTTGACCGGAAGGAAGTGGGCAACTTTGGTGAGCTTGTCGATGACCATGAAGATGGCATCGTTTCCTCTCTTGTACTTAGGAAACCCAGTGACGAAATCCATTTCAACATGATCGAATTTCCACTTTGGGATGGGCAAAGGCTGAAGGAGTCCTGCTGGACGTTGATGTTCCAACTTCACTCTGCGACAAACATCACACTCATTCAAAAACTGAGCAATCTCACGTTTCAAACGAGTCCACCAGAAGGCTTGCTTGAGGTCCTGATACATTTTGGAACTTCCTGGATGAATTGAGAGGAGGGAATTATGTGCTTCATCCATGATAACTTTTCTTAGATCACCTTTTGGAGCCACCAGATGGTCCTCGAAGAACAAGGTATCTTTGTCGTCAACACGGAAGCACTTATACTTTGGAATGCTCTTGGCCACACCTTTCTTCACTTTCTTCACCATAGCATCGAGAAGCTGAGCTTGGTGAATCCGATCTTCCAGAGTCGGAGAGACTTGCAGATTGGCAAGAAATCCTTGAGGAACAACTTGGAGATTGAGCTTGCGGAATGCTTCACAAAGCTCGGGTTGGAGAGGCTTGAGAATGAGACTGTTGCAATACGCCTTTCTGCTCAGCGCGTCTGCAATGACATTTGCTTTACCAGGAGTATACTCAATGCTTGGATTGTACTCCTCGATCATTTCCACCCAACGTGTTTGCCGAAGATTGAGATTGGGTTGAGTGAAAATGTACTTGAAGCTCTTGTGGTCGGTGAACACCCCAACTGGTCTTCCCGACAATAGATGTCTCCAGGTCATCAGAGCATGAACAACTGCCGCCAACTCAAGATCATGAGTGGGGTAGTTCTTCTCGCTAGGCTTCAGCTGACGCAAGGTATAAGCCACAACCTTCTTATCTTGCATGAGAACACCACCAAGACCTTGGAGGGAAGCATCACAAAACACTTGGAAAGGCTTGGACTCATCTGGAGGAGTGAGAACTGGAGCTGAAGTCAGCTTTTCCTTGAGTGTATTGAACTCCCCATCACACTCAGGAGTCCACACATACTTGACACTCTTCTGAAGGAGGTTAGACAGAGGCTTAGCAATTTGAGAGAAGTTCTCGACGAATCTTCTGCAGTAACTTGCAAGCCCGAGGAAGCTACGAAGCTGCTTGACATTCTGAGGAGGCTCCCACTTCACAATTGCCTCAACTTTCTTAGGGTGCACTTTAATGCCCTCGGTAGAGATGACATGCCCAAGGTACACCACTTCATTGAGCCAAAACTCACACTTTGAGAACTTAGCATAGAACCGATGCTCTCTTAGCTTGTCAAGCACAAGCCAGAGATGCTCTGCATGCTCTTCTTCGGTCTCTGAGAAAACAAGAATGTCATCCAAATACACCAATACGAACTCATTCTTGAAAGGAGAGAATACGAAGTTCATCATTCTGGAGAAAGTCGGAGGCGCATTTGCTAGACCAAAGGACATGACTGTGTACTCATAAGAGCCAAAACTCGTCCTGAAAGCAGTCTTTGGAATATCTTCTTCACGAATACGGATTTGATGATAGCCCATACGAAGATCTAACTTCGAGAAAACCTTGGCACCTTTCAATTGCTCAAACAACTCATTGATGTTGGGAAGTGGATACTTGTTCCTGATTGTCTTCTTATTCAATGGACGGTAATTGACACATAGTCAGTCCGTGCCATCCTTCTTCTTGACAAACAGAACACCACAACCCCAAGGTGAAGAACCTGGCTCTGATACCAACTTGTAACGCCCAAGATGCGGTCCTATCCCTATTAAGGCACGAGGGCCTCGACGGGGATAGAAGCACATCTATTCGTTTCGCAAGTACAGTAAACATTGCATACATGTAGGGAGAGATGAGTAGATGAGTTGGCTTACACTCGCCACAAGCTATCTTACAAGTTCACACAAGTTATTCATACATCATCCAGAAGACAGGGTCCGGCTACGGACGAAAACAAACGATAAAAGAAGCAATGATAAACTGTCTTGCTATCCCAAGATCACCACCATGAAGCTCCCTACTCATCAGGATACGTAACGTACATACACCTACGTTCTTCATCATACTCCCACTGGAGCCGCGACAAGTCATCTGGCACGTACTCGTCAACATCTGTACCTGTATTGTTGTAATCTGTGAGCCACAGGGACTCAGCAATCTCATAACCCGGGTACCAAAACTATGTATAAGATCAATATCGGAATTGCCGAGCACAATTGGAGAGGCCAGGAAAGAATAATTGCCCATCTTGATAGAAACATCCGGAATAACCATATGAGAACTCATTTGCATACCCGGAGAGACCACACGAAAAGGACTTGCCAAATGTTCCATGGGTAAATCATGCTTTGAAACAAAAGGTCTTGATATGAATGAATGCGATGTACGAGTGTCAAACAAAACTTTTGCAGGAATAGAATTAACCAAGAGATTACCCATTATCACTTGAGAAGAATCCTTTGCTTCAGCTGCATTGACCATGTTCACTCTGACTGACTTGGGATTTTGCTTCACCATAGCACTGCCTGGGGGCCTGATAGGAGGAGGAGGCGGAAGACACCGCTGGTTGGTGCACTTGTTGGAGTAGTGGCCCTTCTGATCACACTTGTGACACGTAACCTCTGAGAGCGGACGGAAGTTGCCTGGAGGAGGAGCATTTGCTGACTTGGGTGCCTGAGGTCTCTGCTGAAAACCTGGGTTGGGTGGGTGGGAAGGTGCACGACAACCGTGCTGCTTCTGCTGCTGAGGAGGACGAAACGGAGGAGGAGGAGGAGGAGGAACCCAATACTTCTGCTGCTTAGGAACAATCTGAGAGCTGGACGAGAAAGGGTTGGAGTCTCTGAACCGCTTCCTGGAATTCTCAAGCTTGAGCTGAACTGCCTCGAATTTTAGAGCCAAGTTGTAGAACTGATCAAACACAAGAGGCTCGTGAAGGACGAGAGCAATTTGAAGATCTTCTCTGAGGCCACCTCTGAACTGATAAATCATGGACTTCTCATCGGGAACATCTTGCTTAGCATAGCGGGCCAGATTCTGAAACTCAGAGTTGTACTGATAGACAGACACCCTGCTTCAGGTTTCTGAACTTCTCACGCATACCCTCGACAAAGCTCGTCGGGATATGATGAGCTCTGAAGTCACGACAGAAATCATCCCAAGAGACTGCACGGCCACCTCTGGAATCCTTGTGCTACTGCCACCAATCTCCTGTCTGACCCTTAAGCTGAAAAGTCGCAAACTTGACATAGTCATCTGGCCTGACATTGCTGCACTCAAAATGCTTGTTCATGTCACGGAGCCAATCGTCTGCATCGAGAGGCTGCTCACAACAGGTGAAGGACTTGGGCTGATTTGCGAGGAACTGGTTCAGAGTTGCAAACTGCGTCTGATTATGAAAATTCCCTTGATGACCTTGCTGTCCCTCCTCCCTTTCCTACAGCAACATGAGCAACATCCGAGTGTTTGGATTGGTTGCGGCCATCACAACTTGCCAAGCTTCTGGAGGGACAAAGAGCTGGGTCCTCGTAGTTGTACTCTCCGGGATCCTCGTACTCAGGCTCGACACTCGCGTTTACCCAAAGAGAAAACATCACCAGATAAACATACAAACAAAGTGCAATGCGCAACCAAAAATGATGCATGACCAATTTGAAGTATTTAACATGGCAACCCTAAGCTAGTCATGTTTCTCATGCATTTATTAAGTTCTTTAATATTCTGTACAGAACCTCAATTTTAGTTATTTTTAACATGGATGATCATGGAAAAATATGAACGCTTCACGTAAAAACGATGCAAATGCATATGTAGAACCTTGCAAACGGAGTAACGTAGCTCACGGTACACTCCCGGCAAGGTACGAACGTTAACGAATACAAAAAAAAAGATGAGGAAGGCCATGGGCTATTCCTTGGTATTCCAAGGATGCCACTGGATAGGAAATGAAAATCTAGCAAGAATAGAGCCAAAGATCATGCAAAACAATGGAGTATAGCTCCCACAAGTCACAAAACAATCCAACACACAATCTGCCCACAAACAGCAACATGTCATCTTGCAACACACATATCCAGAGCTACATCAAGTTTCAAAACACAACCAAGGCATGGGCATGGAGTATACAGTATGCAAAACAAATCATCTATCTACAGCAACATGAAAGGAAACATAGATCAATGGCAAATATGCTCACAAGATGGCATGTTGAACCAGTTTTTAGGGACTTAGTGAAAATTCCAGTTTTACAGACTCTGAGTTAACAAGATAGCATCTTGACAACAACTTTTACATATGCTACAGGAACTTTCATGGCATGAAAATTAACAGGGTGGTAGAGGGCAACATGTACTTCAATTCATTACTTTATGGCAACATCAAAACATGCATGTATCAATGGCTACCATCCTCACCATATGACATATTGGAAATAACAGATTCTCGGACTTAGTGAAATTTAGCAAGAACAAACATGGCACTTGTTAACAGAATGGCATGTTGACAGCAAGTTTTGTATAAGACGCAATAGCCTAATACACAAGATCTTGGCATACATCTACAGAGGATGACTAGCACAACAATTCATGCCATGGTGTCAACTCCAAAGGAACAATATATGCATGGGAATCATCTAGATAACATGGCAACAAAATAACAGATTTCCAACACAGAATGTTTTGGGCATGTGAAAACAGATTTGTAGTGGCATGTTGACATCAAGAAAGCCACCCATATAATGATCTATCATGGCATGCAAAAATACCAGAGGCTAGCACATACATAAATGAGCATATTTCATGTTGACAAGTTTTCCAAATAGTGCAAGAATTAATTCACGTGAAAAAGACAAAATGGCACAATATCACAAAATGACATTTTTGCAAACATGTCCAAATGACAAAACCAACCACACCATTGGATTCACTGATTTTTTCTACCCCAAAACAATATGTCACAAGCATATCTTGCTGTTGGTAAAACTCCCAAAATTGCAATTACAAAAACAACAATTCACTTATAATCACTCATATGCCAAATAAGGCATGTACTAGGTTATCTGACAGATTTGGAAAGAACCAAATCTGGCAATTATCCTTAAAAGGAAAAACACTGAAAAACAAAGAAAAATAGCAAAACTAAATATTTTTTAAAAAAGGGGGGCCACATGGCATGGACACCAGTGCCCCAAGAGTATGACAGGTGGGTCCGGGGGCCCACTGTCAGCTCGGGGAAAATAAGGGAAAAAAGGGGCGCCCGAGGGACTCAAACCCAGGAGCTCCACGGTTGGACTGAGGGGCGTTGCCACTGGGCTAGGAGGGGGGGATTCGATCTAAAGGGGGCTCGGCTATATTAGAGCTATCCCCTAGCGGACGCGGGTTCTTCTACCTTGGGCAGGAGAAGAAACGGTGGCGCCGGCGAGCACTCCGGCTATCACCGGAGCTATAGACCAGCGGCGGGGCTGCGGGATCCCGAGGGGGTCCGTGCATGAGCGGGGGCTGCGAGATGCGGGATTCCATGGCCGCGCGCAAACTTGGAACTTGCGGCCATGGCGTGGCCGCGCGTGCGGCGAGCGCAAGGTGAGGCGAGGCTAGGCAGGGAGCTGCGAGATGCGCGCGGGGCTGCACACAATAGGCATATACACAAGGGACAACGACATGGCACGTGGTAAGCAAGAACAAAAGACAAAAAAAATAGTACGCATACACTGCAACTATTGCCAGGGCACGGAGAACACGATCTTGGCATGAAGATAGCTACGCGTACGAAGCACCAGCGTGCGAGGGACTTTGTAGGGAGGGAGAGGGGTATACCTAGTATACCTAGGACATGAAGGTGACGTCAGGGACGAAGAGGGGGGACATCAGAGAGTCGAGAAACTTGACGCTTTTCCTGATCTGAGAAGAAGATGAAGAAGAGGTCGAGGATGGCGTCGATCTGGGCCTTGGTGTCGCGGTTTTCATCGAGGAAGAAGAGGTGATACAGGTACTTCCTTCCCGCGGCACCAAAGGACCGGAGGCGCGAAGTGGAGGTCACCCCGAGCTCGAGCGCGAGCTCGCTCGGGTCATGGCGGACATGCGACGACTTTGGCGTGGACGGCTTACCTGAGCGGCGGCGTAGCAAGGAGAGGGGCAGAACCGGTCGAGGGACGCTAGGGCTAGGGAAAGGACATGTTTTATAGAGCGCCCGGAGCTTCTCCGGCCGTCAAATCGCTAGGGTCGCCGACGTGGCTCTGGTAGGATGGCTGCCGTACAGGAAACGACGAACGCTCGCGTGGAGGGGCTCGGTTGGGCTGCGCTGGGCCAGCGAGGCAAAGGAAGCCCAGGAGGTTGGACTCTCTCTCTCTCTCTCTCTCTCTCTCTCTCTCTCTCTTAGGGAAACAAAAGGTTTTCCTTTTTTTATAAAACAACAAAACAAAATAATAGCCTGGCAGGATTGGAAAAGAATTAGAGAGAAGTAAAATATGTTTTGAACTCACAAAATCATGCACTATTTAACAAAATTGGTTTGGGCATTTTTCAGGGACAAAAAAATGACTTTTAATGCAATTTGAATCTGTTTTTGCAAAATAGGACAATGACGGAGAGCAGCACAGGGCTAAGCAAATATTTTTAAAATGACATACCGAATAATATGCAACTAAGCAACATTTCTAGGGAGGACTAGGGCCTTGCAAAAACACCACATTTCATACTTTGAATAAGAGAGAGATGGTGATATAGTCGCAAATAAATAGAAGGGAGGTTTTCCACACAAGAAGTGACACTTCTAGCAAGCATCCAATCACCCCAACACACACTCACACAACATAGCATATGATGCAAACAAATAATTATGGAATGATGCCATGATGCCATGATGCAAACGAATGACATGAAGCAATTTTATTAATTCAAACCACATGATGGCAAAACATAGAAGGTTCACACATGGAATATTACAAATATGGAAAGGAATGCACTTGGGCTGTTACACAAGCGTAGTACCATCCGATGAGTTGGGCTTGGGAACCCTGCGCACTACGTTTGGGGCCGTAATGGAAACTTCGGCCGGACCTCCATTGTGGGTTCAATTCTCAGATAGGCGACAAACCTCGACTAGAGACTTGCGTGGTTAATGGTTGTGGCCGACACCATCGCTAGTGCTTCCGCTTGAAGACTGCCGAGGTACATGACATTTATATGGTGGTAAGTAGTGAGAGTGTGTGTGAAGATGTACACCCCTGCAGGGTTATCAAAACTATTCGAATAGGCACGTCCTTACATATGGACTACTTGAAGACTTATATGGCTCATATAAAATTTTAAATGGATACACCAAAATGAGAAAGATAAGTGTGAGTGCTATGGATGGCCTTCTCGTAGGAAGACATGAGAGGATCCATAGTGGTGTATTGATGATGTGGTGACTATGTAGACTCGTGTGCACTCTCTCACCCCAAAGAAATACTTGCAGTCGTTGTATAGGTTAGCCATGATAAAATGGAGTAGGAGCGTAGATAGCGTCTGGTTCGTCACCTCCGCTTGGCCATCGGTTTGTGGGTGATAGGCCGAAGAGAATAGGAGCTTGATTCCGAGCTTGGCGCATAGGGTCTTCCAAAAGTAGCTAAGGAACTTGACGTCGCGGTCCGAGACAATGGTCTTGGGGACGCCATGTAGTCGTAAGATGTCCCTACAAAACAGATTTACAACATGTGAAGCATCGTCGATCTTATGACATGGAATGAAATTAGCCATCTTGGAAAAACGATCCACAATGACTAAAACAGAATCATGGCCATTTTTAGTTCGTGGCAACCAAGCACAAAATCCATACTAATGTCTTCCCATAGTTGAAAAGGTATAGGAAGAGGCATTTAAAGACCAAGGGATTGAGCTTTTGACTGAGCTTTGCGACATGTAGAGCATCGATTGGTGAAACGTGCAACATCACGAAACATATTTGGCCAAAAGTACTTGTTGGATAGTGTGGCATATGTCTTGTCGCGTCCAAAGTGACCCATAAGTCCTCCACCGTGATCCTCTTGCAAAAGCAACAAAAGAAGAGAAGACTCGGGTATAAAAGTTTCTTAGCATGCATAAGATAGCCATATTTCATGTAGTAGGTCTCCCAACAAGGTTTTACTTGGCACTTAGCATATGGAGTAGCAAAGGAAAAATCATGCTCATACAAATCTTTGATATGCTCAAAACCAATGACATTCAGTTCAAGTTCAGTAACTAGCATGCCTATGCGGGAAAGAGCATCCGCCACAACATTTTCTTTACCCTTAATGTATTTGATGACATAAGGAAAAGACTTAATTAATTCACTCCATTTGGCATGCCGTTTGTTCAACTTTTTGACCCTTAAGATACTCCAGAGTTTCATGATCGGTATGAATGACAAATTCCTAAGGGCGGAGATAATGCTCCCAAACATGTAACACTCTCACCAAAGCATACATATCATATATGGGATAGTTAAGTTGATCGCCGGAAAGTTTCTTTCTAAAATATGCAATTGGGCGCTTCTCTTGCATAAGCACACCACCTATGCCATTACCATTAGCGTCACAATGCACTTCAAATGTTTTGTCAAAATTGGGTAAGGCAAGCAAAGGTGCATGAGTAAGCAATTTTTCATCTCATGGAATGCGGTGTCTTGGGATGGTCCCCAAATAAATGGTGCATTCTTCTTGCTCGAAGCATGTAGAGGGGATGCAATCGTGCTTCAATCCTTAACGAAGCGACGGTAGAATCCGACTAGTCCTAGGAAGCTACGCACTTGTTGCAAATTGGTGGGTGTGGGCCAAGTTTTAATAGCATCAATTTTAGTTTCATCAACTTGAACACCCTTAGAAGATACCACCAAATCCTAGGAAAACAACCTTGTCAACACCAAAAGTGCATTTTTCCATGTTTGCATATAGTTTTTCATTCCTAAGAACTTGCAATACTTCCCTAACATGTTTATCATGCTCCTCTAGAGATTCGCAAAAAACAAGGATATCATCAAAGTATACCACAACATAATATCCAATGAGATGTCATAAGACATAATGCATGACATGCATAAATGTACCCGATGCTTGGGAAAGACCCATAGGCATAACCAACCCTTCGTATAAACCAAATTTAGTTTTGAAAGCCATTTGAATAGGATGGCGAGATCTAACGGTTATAACATTGATAGGACGACAATCCGAACACATGCGCATAGTGCTACCGTCTTTCTTAGGTACTAGTATCACCGGAACCGCACAAGGACTCAAACTCTCACGTACATGCCTTTTATCTAGGAGTTTTTGGACTTGCCTTTGTATCTCCTTTGTTTCTTCAGGGTTGACGCGGTAAGGTGCCTTGTTAGGAAGCGGTGCTCCGGGTATGAGGTCGATGCGGTGTTCGATCCCACGTTTTAAGTGGATCGCTCTCTCACTTTTATCTCCATAATGGGTTGAAGCTTGCTTGTCGGCGGTGACTTGACTTGGAGTCATTGGTCAAAGCACATATTGCTTGCCCTTCATCTTGAAGCTATAGTGATTGGTCCGACCATTGTGGATGACGCCGCGGTCGAATTGCCAAGGTCTACCAAGGAGGAGATGGCAAACAGACATTGGCACCACATCACACTCCAAGGTGTCTTCATAAGCGCCTATCTTGAAGGAAACTTGCACGGTGTGTTCAACTTGGAGTGTGCCGGAATCACTAAGCCATTGGACATTGTAGGGGCGAGGGTGCTTCTTCTTGACCAATTGGAGCTTGGAACAAAGGCCCTCACTTGCCAAATTATGGCAACTTCCGCCGTCGATGATGACCTTGACGGATTTTCCTTGGATGCCCGCTTTTGTATGGAAGATGTGGCAACGTTGGTCCTCATGTTGTTGTTGTTGAAGCGTCAAAACCTTGGAAACAATGAGAGCGGGACTCGAATCGTTGCCGCAAAAGATTTTCAAATCTTCATCTTCATTAACTCAGCGATGCATGGCCACGTGCTCCAATGCTTCCATCTTGTCGTCACTCATAGAGTCATAGGTGCCATCGTCTTGAAGGATCATGGTGCGTCTTGTTGGACACTCGTAAGTCTTGTGGCCTTGGCCTTGGCACGTGAAACACTTGATGGAGCTTGATTTAGCGGTAGCATCCGATGTCGGTGTAGAGGATGAAGCTCTCGATTTGTAGTTGCTTGTAGGAGGTCAGCTTGACAAAGTCGTCTTGTGCTTGTAACTTGACTTGTCGCAGATAGTTGTTGGTGGTTTCGCAGTCGAAGGCGTCGTGGTCGGAGAAGCTTGAGCACTTGAGCCGTAGGTCTTGGAAGAGAACTTGGAGTACTTGTAGTCATCTTGCACTTGGCGTTCCGCCTTGGTCGCTTGATGCACTAGCTCAAGTAAGTTGGAGTATGGTTGGAAGTCCACGATATTCTTGAGTTGGTAGTTTAGGCCATTCAAGAAGCGCGCCATTGTTTGCTCCTCATCTTCCTTGACATTTGCTCGGATCATAGCAATTTCCATCTCTTGATAGTACTCTTCTACCTAGTTGGTGCCTTGCTTGAGTAGTTGTAGCTTCTTGAAGAGATCATGGTTGTAGTGTGTCGGCACGAAGCAAGCTCTCATGAGGTCCTTCATTTGTGCCCAAGTGGTGATAGGCGCTTTGCCCTTTTCTCTTGTTTGCTCAATAACTTGTTCCCACCAAATGAGAACATAGTCTTGGAACTCAAGGGAAGCCATGGCGATCTTCTTCTCTTCCCCGAAGTTGTGCAAATGGAATATCTTGTCAACCTTGAGCGCCCATGAGAGGTAGTCTTCGGGATCATTGCTTTCAGAGAACCTAGGCATGGTGAACTTGAGCTTGCCGAAGCGATGTTCATCATTGAGATTGTTTTGGTGATGCTCTTGTCTTGGAGGGGGTACACTATTGTTGTTGTCGAGTTGACGTTGTTGTTGCCTTGGGGCTTCATCATCATTGGGCTTCACGTGTTGTGCTTGAGGCCGTTGGCGAGGTCCTCACACTCGGTTCCTTCTTTCTTGGTTCTCCTCTTGGCGAGCGGCTTCTTCTTGTCATTCTCGCCGAAGGGCTTCTTGTTCTTCATACGCTCGGTGGTTGCGTTCTTCCAAGGCACGCGTAGCTTCATGTAGAGCGTGTTGTGCTTCAAATGCTTGTTCATGGCGACGCCGTTGTTCTTCTTCATGGCGTTGTCGTTCTTGATCTTGCTCTTGTTGAAAACGTCGGCCGCATTCTCGTAGGCGATCTTGCAATCCATTACCAAAGAATGGATTCTCCGAAGCTTGACGTTGGCGACCTTGTGGTGAACTTGGACCGGAGCGGTCGTCTCTATGATGAGAACGTGCTCATGGAGGACTAGCGCCGGAAGAGTACTCCGATGAGTGGCGACTTGAGTGGCGCCGCTTTGACGAAGTAGAAGTTGAAGGAGCGCGTTTGACCATCAAGGAACGAAACTCCTCCATTTAGCTTGAGAGCTTGGTGTCGAGGTAGTCCCGCGTGCGCACCTCGGATTCACGCAAGTCGGTAGTGAGTTGCTCCATGCGCTCGTTCAAGACATCTTGAGCTTGGGTAATTGCCTTGTGTGCGCCGAAGAAGTGCAACTTGGTGACGTAGTCGTGCTCGTCGTCATCATGCTCCTCAAATGCCTGGTTCGACATGGTGGTCCTATCCATAACACTCAAGTAGATATAAGTGGAAGAATGAGAAAGGCAAAACCAAGTACCGTTCCAAGAGTTGAAAACGAATCAAGCACTCAATGTTCAAAATGGAAATAGTAGAATTGGTACCAAAGATTGTCCTTCTCACACCTACACAATAAAGGCTTATGGAGTAGCTTGGTTAGGATAGAGGCACAAAATTCAAGCAATCCGAAAGATAAGATTCAATAATGTTGAAAGAGATTCACAAATTCGCTAGTAAGACAATGTAGATCAATATCAATGAGTATACATGGAAACACACACACACACACAAACACACACACGGATAGATAAGTGGGGTCGTGCAACCAACGAATGAGCACAAAATGTGGAATCCACGAAAAACGCTCGTGTTGCACAACACTAGAGAGACGCTAGCACGATTGCTCAAATGGGCGTGATACGAACTTGTGCACAACCTATAAGAAACAAAACGTGTTGTCTTCTATTCCCGACTTGCTATGTATGTATGAGGCACATGTCACTCGCTCAAGTGATCCAAGATGATCAAGTATGATATGCAAAATTGGCGATGCTATTGCTTTTTCTCTTTTGCTCTTGCTTAAAAGCTTTGCTTCTCTTTCTTTTTGCGATGATAATTGTATGGTCACAATGCGGGACATGCACACCAAGGTAGCAATTATGTATGCGGGCACAATGTGAACACAAAAGATGATACTATGATATATGCATGCAATTGAAGTTATGCGGAGTATGTATCACTAAACTGCGCAAGTAGCATAGCCCGACAATACTCAATGGCTAGTCTCGATAGGCAGTAACGCAAAATAGGCTCAGGGTAACAATGCAACCGCAAGGGTATAAGTCAAGAGTGTCGTCGCGGTTACCATCCTTGCTTATGGTGTAGTGTCAATGAAGAGGTGGTTGGCGATGATCCGGGGCGATGATGAGCGGCGATGTCGATGAAGAACCACTCCTAATTAGCCGAAACACCTTAGGAAATGGCGATGCTCAGGACTCAAAATCTCAAATGCAAAAGAGTTGCGGAAGAAATGGCGGCAAATGATGAAAAACAGCACAACTTAGGCAAAGATGCCCTGCTGTCTGCGTCAGGCCGGATGTCTGGGCCACTTGGTCGGATGTCCAGGGTATTAGGCCGGATGTCTGGGGTGCCCGATCCAGATTGGATCTGAGGATCCCTATGAACATGATTTTTTTGGCAAAATTGGGCGATTTGGCGGTGGAAAATGATGGGGATGATGGGGAAAAGCTAGATCTACCTGTCCACAACGAAATCCATGGATCCAAATCAAAAAAATCTCCTCAAATCCAACGAATTCAAGAAATTTTGGTATGGCTATTTTGTGGGAATTTTCGAAATTAGGTCAAAACAAAACAAAATTCGTCTAGAAAGTAGAGGGAGAGACTCCAAGGTGTGAATCAGCCGTGGCTCATGATACCAAGATGATACGGGGCAAACCCGTGAGGGCCGATATTTTCACACTTGGAGGGGAAAGAGAGGAAAATCAAGAGGCAAATGAAGAACATTCAAGGACAATGCTCAAATCACACATCCACTAGATCCAACGAACAAGAGATACAAGGTTCGAATTCAACAAACAGATACAATTATCGGTAGCCTTCCCACTCTGGAGAAATGGGTCTTGAAATCCACGTGGGGATCTTCCCTATGAAGGGGCTTGGCCTCCATAGGATCTTCTCACAAAGAGGTGTCGATCTCCTAGGAGAAGTATATGGAAGGAACAATGCTCAACTAATCTATGAGCCAACACATTGCTAACCCTAGAAATGAGGAGGAGGGGTCCTATTTATAGTCTTAGTACAGTTGGGGCGAGAGAGAGGGGATACAAGGGCCTCCTGCCCTCTTCTGCCCGCACAGGGGCCGGATGTCCGGGCTTGGGGGCCGTATGTCTGGGGCTTCAGTGGTGCACCGGATGTCCGGGCCTTGGGGACGGATGTTCGGGCTGCGGCGCCGGTTTCTGCTAGTCTCTGGTACCAGTGCGCTAGATTTCCGGGGCTGGGGCCTTATGTCCGGGGTCGCCGGATGTCTGGGGCTCGGCTGGTCAGGGAGCCTTCGGTACTGGCATCTCCCGTCTGGATTTCTGGGGCTGAGTGCGAGGTTTCCGGCCTGGGGCCGGATGTCCAACGCCTGTAGCTTCCTACAGCTTGGCCTTGGCGCCTGTAGGGTCTCCAGGGGCCGGACATCCGGGGCCTGCAAGGTCCTGGGCTCCTTTTGGTGATCTTGCCATCCGTCTTCGTGTCCGTCTTCATGGTGACTCGTCCTTCGATCCTAGTGTCTCCATGATCATCTTCATTGTACCTAAGCATTAAAAGAGTCTCTGCTTGAGGTGGCATCCAAGTTCCATGAGCATCAAAGGGAGAATCATATAGGAGAGATGTCACCTCGGTTTCAATG
The DNA here is from genome assembly GCA_039707655.1 of Elymus sibiricus. Classification (NCBI taxonomy): domain Eukaryota; kingdom Viridiplantae; phylum Streptophyta; class Magnoliopsida; order Poales; family Poaceae; genus Elymus; species Elymus sibiricus. The sequence continues at coordinate 256,452,471 of CM077669.1, forward strand.
GCACGTGCACGGGCTCTTGTCATGGGACCCTTTGGAGCTTGAGGTGTTGGTGATGGGTCCATGGGGATGACCATGGGATGCTCCACTTCATTTTGTCTTGTGTTTTATACAGTTACTTCTTGGTTTTCTGATACTCCCCTCCCGTCTTCTTCAGGGCCCAGGGGACTGTCCCCAGCGACGGGGATCGAGTGGGATTCCTCCAGGCGGCTTATACGAGGGGCATCTCCCTTCCCCTACTGCACACGAAGTGTCGGGGGAGGCGACGTCGCCGGCTCCGCCTGTGCTTACCACGGGCAGAACCACCAGCGCGCCCATGGTCGGAGTTGAATCTTCGGCCGCCGAGGACACTCTGACAAAGATTCCATCTCCTACAGAAGGAACACGACTGGGAGGACCAGGATCCTCGGCGCCAGAGGGCATCGAGACGTATCATCAATCCACCTCGGTGCCCCCCTCTCCGCTAAGGGAGAGAGCCGAGGTGGTAAGCTCACCTCCGCCTGCCAGAGGGCAGGTGCTCAAGGGGTAGGCCGAGGAGGTGGAAGCAACCGTGAAGGGCTCTTACATCTGTGCCGAGCATCGCTCAATGATGAGTGCGGCGCTCCAAAGCTACCGGACCGCATAGGCCGGCATGCTGGGGGCCTTGAGAGGACTCTTGCGAGACTTTGAGGTAAGCCATGCTTCTCTTTATTTTTGATGATACAGCCAGCGTGCATAATCGCTAGTAGTCTGGGTACAATCAAGGATTGTTAGTAAAAGATGATTGGTCTAAAGACCTTAATTGTCTAACCACAATAGCCCCCGAGCCCCAGTGAGATCTGAGGATCTTACTCGGGGGTCTTAGTAAATGAAAGCAAAAAGTTGTGGCCCCTGAGACCTTGATCGGGTACAATGTTCCAATCAAGGGATCGATGTCACCCAAGAAGTACTAACTTCTGCCTGTTTTGTTTTTTTGTTTCAGGTTGCGGCTTTCACCTCCTAGGAGTTGGAAGAGGTCAACCATAAGCTCAAGGTGTCTGAGAAGGACATGGAGCTTATGAAAAAGAAAATGGAGGAAGTGCCAGGTAAATATGATTTGGCATTTATACTTCTGCATCTGATCTTGAATAGGCTCTCAGGTACTTGTGCATGAATCTTCCAGCTTCCTCCATGGCATTGGAAAAACTCCAAGCCGACCTGGAAACAGCGCGGCAGGAGGCCGAGCAGCATAAGGCTGCGGCAGGTCAGGCCAACAGGGAGTTGGCTGCGGTGAAGGAGGCCGCAGACTACCCGGGTCCAGGAGCTGGAAGCAAACCTAGTGGGGGTCTATGGTGAGCGCGACACCTTGCGCGAGGAGAAGAAAAACTTCTCCACCGAGCTCGTCGAAACCCAGGCCCTATCTGCTTCCATGTGTTTTTGGCGATAGCCATTTTGCCAATCTTATGCAAAACTAGCATTCCTCAGAGGCCTTCAAGGACCTTCCCTTTAGTGCTGCGGACGCCTGTGCTCATTATGCTAACCGCACTGACGAGCCAGCTGAGAAGATATTCTGGCGTCCGTTTCAGGCGCCGGAGCATCCGCCTCAGCTTAACAATAAGCAGCTGCCAGGGCTATTCTAGGCGGCGGGTCTTGTTATGAAGGACCTCTGCATCCACCTGTGGCCGGCACGTCCAATACCCAGCAGCTTCTTCGGCTTGCTGAGCCGGTTGCACGAGGCCAGTCCCCAGGTCCTCAACTGGAAGAGGTCGGTGTGTCTCGAGGGCGCCCAGCGGGCATATGTGTCAGCAATGGCACATTATCTGAAGATCAATCCACTGGAGATCGCCTCCGGTGCTCCTGTGGGGAAGAAGCGAAAGCTCGAGGACTACCTGGCCAAGGTTATGGAGGGCGCCAAGCAGACTGTCGTGGTTTTGTCACGGCATGATGTCCTCGTGAGAGAACTTAGGTGGAGGCCATCGCAACTATGTGGCGGCTTGAAAGGGGTTGGTCGGAATCGAGAGACGCGAGTTTACCCAGGTTCGGCCCCTCCGATGGAGGTAAAAGCCTACGTCCTGCTTTGTGTCTATATTGATGATGACGACAATCTCGATTACAAGGGTGAGGAGTCGCTACCTCTAATCTCGAGAGCCTCTAATCTGTCTATCTCTAATGACTTGAGTCTTGTTAACTTGTCCCTCTTGGGGCGCCTTACCCCTCCTTATATAAGTGGAAAGGGTAGGTTTACATGTAGAGTCCTACTAGGAGTAGTATTAGGACTAGTCTCTCTTGAATCCTAATCCGGGTCTTGTTTCCTTTGTAAGGGAATCCTTTCTCTCCTTTGGGCCTTCTCTTGTGAGTCGCCCCTCCAGGCCCGTCCACGAGCCGCCTTGCGCCGGCTTGCTCGCTGGGCCCTGGGCCTTGTCGCTCGTCTGACCCGCCTGCCGGGTCACCAATGAACCGCCAAGTCTCGACCGGGTCACCAATGAGTCGCCAAGTCCTGGCCGGGTCATACTTCCGGCCGGGTTATACCGCGGGGTAATATCCCCGACATTAGCCCCCAGGTTAGCTTGAATTTATTCATGCTAAGCTCCTGAAATAAGAATAAATATGTTAAGTGACCGGCTCGCTACACTGGCCGGCTTGTTGAAGTAGCTCCTTAAAAATCCGGGTTTCTTCTTCATATGAACGAGCCGTCTTCTCAATCGTCTTGCTTATCAGTGTCCTTTGAAGTAAAATATTGGGAATACAACACCCATATGCCATTGAATCGGCCTCCAATACTCTTCAACTGGTAAAGCCGGGTTGCTTATATAAACTCTGCCGGGTTATGAACTTTTGATAATGCCGGGTCATGATTGTTGGTGACGCCGGGTCAAACAACTAGACTCCAGCTGACTTGATAAAAATATTGGGATGAAAATCCATCTGATGTAGAGCCGGTCTTCCAACGCTTCAGCTCCATGAAGAAATGAGACCTAGTTCACTCAAAATTTGATAGCTTAAAAATGTCCTGCTATTTTTATCTCCATATTACCTGCAGCCCCCAAGCTCCAAGTTTATCCATGATGACTTGGCGCTTTGCAATAATATCTTTGATTGTGTAGCCCCCAAGTACCAGGTTGTCTTGCCTGCAGCAGCCTGGGACTTGTAACTGTCTTATACTTTATAAAGCTTCGGCCGGTGTAGCCCCCAAGGACCGGGTTGTTTTGCGTGCAACAACCTGGGACTTTTGAACTTGGTGTTGAACGTTGAGAAATCTGGGTTGTCATCTGAGTCGCCAGGTATATACTGAGTGTCTTGTATTTCACAAGTGTAGCCCCCAAGGGCCGGCTCATCAGTGTGTGATGGGCCGGGTCTTTCAATTTGGACCTTATAATCTGCTTGAACAGTTGAATACTGTAGCCCCCAAGTGCCGGGTCGCTCGCCTGCGGCGACTTGGGACTTTAGCAATTTTGATCTGAGTAGTGTAGCCCCCAAGTGCCGGGTCAGTAAGAAGTACTGGGCTAGGACTTAGAAAAATATATAAAGGCCGACTCATCTCCTTGAGATAACAGGGTCTGTTTGACAATGTAATGACATGAAAAACAGCTTGCATTAGCCCCCAAGTGCCGTTGTGCGTTCTTGCAGTGACATGGGTCTTGCATAGTTGATATAAACTGGACTTGAATAATGTAGCCCCCAAGTGCCGGGTTGCATGCCTGCGACGACTCAGGACTATTCCTTCCATTGGAGAATAAAATCTTATCCACTCTCCAGATGATGTTGCTGAAAGCCTTGCATATCAATGTTGAACCATGCTCCTTGCTGTAAGCTGGTATTTCTTGGACGAAGGAATTATAGCCATTACTCTGAAGGGGCTTTGAAAACCTCAATCATCCAATGCTGGTTATGACAACCATAACGAAAAATCCAGCCATGTTGGCTATTTAAGATTTGAATGATATAACCCGGTTTGAAAAAAAACCGGTTCCTGCAATGTAGACCAGGATACCCATGCATATATGATGCATGGTAAGATGATGCAATAATGATGCAATGTATGATGCAATGTATGATGTTTTTGCTTTGAAGGCACAACCAGAAGAGATCGACTCTTGTGTATGTTCTTGCTTTCTTTTTCGAAAACTCATATGCCGGTTCTTCTGGGTGGACTCGCTGCTTGAACTCTTAACAGTACAGGGTCTCTAGTGAGAGTGACAGTCAATTCCTTTGAGCGGCTCAGGGTCTCTAGGCGAGATTAACTGATAAGAGCGCAACGAACCAGAGAGAGACGCAGCAAACGGTGGGTCATGCCCCCAGGGCCCATAAGCTACCTCTCACGTGACATAAATCCGTCGTTTGAACCTTAAACAGTGCAGGGTCTTTAAAAGAGTAACTGTTTAAGAGTACGAACATGCCACATAGCGGAGAGTATGCAGCAGATGGGTGAGTTTATCCTTGCTTTCCGTAAGCCGGCCCTCACGTGACAAGAGCCGCCGGTTTAACCTTGACCAGTACAGGGTCTCTAGTGAGAGTGACTGTCAAATACCTTGAACAGCTCAGGGTCTCTAATCGAGATTAACTGGCAAGAGTTCGGCGGGTCACCTAGCGGAGCAGCAGCAGCATAGAGGCGGGTTTAACTCGAACTTGCAGTGGCTGAAGAGCCGATCTAGAGGGTGTGTAAGCTAAACCCAGTGGGTTGGAAGCCCCCAAATGACCTTGTTGATGGAGTCAACTTTTTGGGTATACAACCCGGCCTTATGGTGGCTGAAGAGCCGATCAAGAGGGTGTGTAAGCTAAACCTGGCGGGTTGGAAGCCCCCAAATGACCTTGTCAACGGAGTTAACTTTTTGCACCATCTTGTAAGCCGCCATCTTGTATGAAGAAACGGCAGAAGCCTCCAAGTGACTTTATAATGATCCAATGAATCAGGGCACCCATGTTTGAATGGTGCATCATGGCGGCTCGTCCTCTTGGGCAACTTTTAATTTTCTGAAACTCGAACTTTGCGAGAGATAGACTCCTTTTGAACCGGACGTTGAGCCGGATATTGAGAGCCCCGAACTTTGTCAGAGATAGATTTCTCTTGAACCGGATGTTGAACCGGAAATTTTCACCAATGTGGTAATAGTCAATTCTGCCGAGTCATGTCGGTGCAGCCCCCGAGTCTTAAGTCGACTCGAGGAGTTGGCTTGAGATTCTTCATACTTGGCTATGGCATAACCAGGCATATAGTTGACAGCGGAAACGCTGGAATGTGTTGAAGCTGAAGGTGAGGTGGCGAGTTGATGATCTTCGCGGCACTCATTGTATATCCTTTGCGTTGAGAACGCGATGTGAATCCGCGGAAGGTTGACCTTGACCGTGGCGGGTTATAAATGATCCCGTATGAGTTGTGTCAGTAATCCGGTCGATGGTTCTTCCCGGCTAGTTGTTGAAGTTAACCAAACTGCAGTGGCGGCGACTTGTGCGCCTGTCCGTCGGGCTCGTACAGGCAAACACCGCACCTGATATGTCAATGTAATTTGGATCGCAGGGCGGCGATTCAGAACCGTCCGTTGGGCGGCTCGTACTGGTGTATGCGGCCCCTGGCGTGTTTGATGTAGACGTTGAAGTCAACCGCGGCATTTGAAGATGGCGCGGTCACGAAAGACCACCGCGGCGTTGTAAGACGGTGCGGTCGCGAGAGACGGCCGCGGCGTTGTAGGCCGGCGCAAATGGCGAGTCGCCCATGGCGTTGGAAACTAGCACGGACGGCGAGTCGCCGTGGCGTTGTTAAGCCGGCGCGGTCGGTGAGTCGCCCGTGGTATTTATAAAACAGCGCAGACGCGCGGGTCATTTGTGGCATGTTGATGTAGCCTGGACCGCGGGGCGGCGGCTCACGAATGTCCATTGGGCGGTTTGAGTGAGCATGCGCGACACCAGCGTGTTGGTGTAGACTGGACCGCGGGGCCGGCGGCTTGCGCGCGTCCGTTGGGTGGCTCAAGTCAGCAGCCACAACGCCGGCGTGTCATTGTAAACCGGACCGTGGTGGCGGCGGCTCACGCGCTTCCGTTGGGCAGGTGGCGGGACGGAGCAGCACGCGGGGTGGCGCAGACTGATGATATTGGCATGAGCTCCATGCTCGCAATATGTCGTCGCCTTTGTACTGAGTAATTGTCCTGCGTACAAAAAATACCATAGGACAAAGTAATTGTTTCCAAAATAATTTAAAGTGTACTGACGAAATAAATAGGGTAGATAGCACCTGATAATTTTTGCTGGAGGAATCGCATACGCTGGTGTGGAATAATGTTGGTGAGGCTATAAACCACCCAGTAGTGCTAATATTCTCTCAATGAAGACTTTTTCTTGCGATCTTAATTTCTCCCGGGCCAGTGCTATCCGTGAGGTAGAGTGTCATGAGCGGCATAAGGCTGCTCCCGGGAGGCAGTGCCTTCAGGATCTCATCTATGGCGGCGGCCGGCTCGACGAGCGGGCGAGGCGGGAGGCGACCACGGCAGCTGCCGGCTCGGCGAGCGGGTGAGACGGGAGCGGCGGCCACGGCTGCGGCCGGCTCGGCGGCCGGCTCGGTGAGCGGGCGGGAACGGCCATAGTAGCACAACACGGAGGCACCCACGGGCGAGTGAGGCGAGGCGACGGCCGCAGAGGTGCGGCAGCGGCGGCGGCTCACAGCGCGCGCAGGTGGAGGCGATGTGAGGCGGGCGAGGCCGGCTCAGAGGCGCAGAGGGCCGGCTGGGCGCGAGGAGCGGCGAGCCGGCGGGCGCGCGAGGTGAGACGAGCCGGCGGGCGCAAGAGCAGCGGTGAGCCGGCGGGCGCGCAAGGTGCAGCGAGCCGACGGGGCCCGAGAAAGGCGACGAGGAGCGACTAGCCGGCGGGCGAGGTCAGCACAAGGGAGAGGCGGAGCAGTCGCGGCGACTCACGGCCCGGGCGGCTCATAGGCGCAGCGGGAGCTGGGCGCGTGATGGAGGCGAGCATGGTGACTCGAGACCAGGCCGCGGCGGCTGAGGCGGGCCGGCTCGGAGCCAGGCGAGGATGGAGGCCGAAGGCGAGGTGGATGTGAGCAGCTGGCCGGCTCAGCGGCAATGGCGCGCGGAGGCGGATCTGGCCCGGCGCAGGCGTGTGCGTGGGCGGCTGATAGGAGCAGCGGCAAGGTGAGCAGCCACGGCGAGTCGAGGCGGAGCTGAGGCGGCGCCGCGCAGCGAGCAAGACGGGGCGAGGTGGAGCCGGCATGAGGGAAGGCTCGCGCGGGGGCGGCTCGCGCGGCGCGGTGGAGGCGGCCGATGCGTGGTGCAGCGAGCGCAGGTGGCGGAGCAGGTGTAAGAGGAGCGGCTGGTTTGCAGCGCCCGTTCCTTCTCCGGCCGTGCATGCTGGTGCGTTGCGTGAGGACGTGATGGATGCGTACATGCGTGAGCTGTGGATGGGTGGACGGCTGAATTGATGGATGCATGCGCGTGTGAGCTGTGGATGGGTAGCGTCTTGGAGGCGCGGCGGAGCGACGCGACGCTGCGCGCAGATGCGGCATTCAGCGGTGCAGAGGCGCGGCAACGGCGGGCAGACCCGGCCGTATGAACGGAGCCGGCCGCGGGAGAGCCGGCAGGCGAGGCCATGGTGTGGGCGGCTCAGCGCGGCACAGCGAGGCCATGGTGTGGGCGGCTCAACGCGACACAGCGAGGCCATGGCGGCAGAGTCGAGCCAGGACGGAGCGGCGCGATGGTTCGAGGCGAGTCGAGGCAGACTCGGAGCAACGCGGCGCGCAGCGGAGGTGGAAGCTGGGTTCCGAAGCCGGCACAGCGGGGCAAGGCGAGCGGCAGCCGGCCGGCGCGAAGTGGCGAGGTGGTCGGGACCAGCGTGGCGGCAGCGGAGCAGCTAGGCGAGGCGGTGGCGACGACTCGAGGTTGCGGCGGTGGCGAGGTGAGATCGCGGCGTAGCCCGGCGGCTCATCTGGCCGATGCGAAGCACTGCCACGGCGTGGGCGGCTCAGCGCGAGCCCGGCTCGGACGCGGCAGCGGCGGCAGGCGAGGCGAGGCCGACCCGGAGTCGAAACCGTGACAGCGAGGCGGCTCAAGGCAAGGCCAACGTGGCGCGGCGAAGGCTGGAGGCCGGCTCGGACACGGCCATGGGAGCAGGTCTTGACAGGGCCGGCTCGAACACGGCCGCGGCGTCGGGCGGGGTGAGGTGGAACGGATGGAGGCGGGAGCGGCCCGGAGCTGCGCGTGGAGGCGGGCGTGGCTGAAGCAGCAGCGCAGGGCAGAGCAGACCCGGCGCGGGCACAGGGCGGCCGATGCGGCGCGGTCGAGCGGAGCCTGAGCCAGCTGAGTCCGTGGTTGGGTTTACCTTGACCTTCACGCGGATTGTAGATGAATTTGCGGTTGTGTGACAAAAACGGGATCGCCTTGAACTTCTGTCGGTCTCGGCGATATCTGTGATTTTTTCCGATCGCAGCGGCGGCTGGGCGTACAGACGTGTCCCTCTCTCATTTTTTTTGTTCTCGATCTTCCCTTTGCTTTCATCAATGTTGCGGACGAGGCAGACATCTTCTGGGTTCGGTGAATTTCGTCGCTGGATAGAAGCTTGCGGCCGGTCGACGCCGAAGTTACTTTTTGACTCTGATCTATGTTTATTGCTACCGCTGAAACTTTTCCATCTTGACTAACAAACTCAGAATCGACGTCCGTGCCAGCTCTTCTTCATCGGATCAATTGAGCTTCTCGATCCCTTGGGAGCTCCCTTCAAGAACTCAGCACCACCTTGCTAAGCCCCATGGTGGGCGCCAACTGTCGTGGTTTTGTCACGGCATGATGTCCTCGTGAGAGAACTTAGGTGTGAGGCCATCACAACTATGTGGCAGCTTGAAAGGGGTTGGTCGGAATCGAGAGACGTGAGTTTACCCAGGTTCGGCCCCTCCGATGGAGGTAAAAGCCTACGTCCTGCTTTGTGTCTATATTGATGATGACGACAATCTCGATTACAAGGGTGCGGAGTCGCTACCTCTAATCTCGAGAGCCTCTAATCTGTCCATCTCTAATGACTTGAGTCTTGTTAACTTGTCCCTCTTGGGGCGCCTTACCCCTCCTTATATAAGTGGAAAGGGTAGGTTTACATGTAGAGTCCTACTAGGAGTAGGATTAGGACTAGTCTCTCTTGAATCCTAATCCGGGTCTTGTTTCCTTTGTAAGGGAATCCTTTCTCTCTGGGCCTTCTCTTCTGAGCCGCCCCTCCAGGCCGTCCACGAGCCGCCTTGCGCCGGCTTGCTCGCTGGGCCCTAGGCCTTGTCGCTCGTCTGACCCGCCTGCCGGGTCACCAATGAACCGCCAAGTCTCGACCGGGTCACCAATGAGTCGCCAAGTCCTGGCCGGGTCATACTTTCGGCCGGGTTATACCGCGGGGTAATATCCCCGACACAGACCGAGGTGCAATGCTCGAAATCCAAGCTGTACTTCCAGTAGGCCCCTTGGTATGCCGAGGCAGATTTTTGTGAAGACAAGTGATTGAGGCGAGGGTCCCGATCTTTCGATGAGATGATAACTATTGATTTGGTGGAGGCGACTTTGACGATCCGACTACAAACATGAATGACGTTGCGCCTTAGCAATCGCTAAACCAATCTCCAAGAGGTTATTGACCATGCCAGAGCACGATCAACCTGACCACAAAGGTCTATTCCTGCAAGCAATCAAAGAACAAGCAAGAATATGATAATGCAATCTGATAACATAAATAAATTATTGCATAATTCTTATAAGAAATCACCGCACAAATATGCACGTATGCAATATTTTTGGTCGTATCCAAGGTAGTCATGTCCTCATCAACAAGTATTTGATTTTTATGAAGTTTTTGCTCGATTTTATCCAAGGGGTTTTATATCCACCTCCCGTGCGACTGTTTATTTTACCTGTAAGCTTCCGGTCGTCGGAAACTACCCCCTCGTAGATACCACAAGGGGCGTTCTTCTAGCACACATGAATCCTTAAGCCGACGCCTCGAAACCGTACTGGTGATTTGTGCACTGAGATGAACGAGGTAATCAGACCATAATGGCTTTATCCCTTTCACTTAGTCATAGGAGCTCTAAGTTATGGGGCTGTTAAACTAGCCCCCGGTGTAGGGGTGATTAGACAGGTCGAAGTTCCACTTCTAACACCTCGGTCCTTGTAGGAAGGACCCGTCGTTTATCACGGTGTCACCGCTAATGGCATAGTAGTTTTACACTGTCTTCAAATAGCAAGACTTGTTTACGCTTATCGTGATAGTCGATTTTTGGCTTTCTCCACTGAGTCGCTTAACCATCCAGACTAGAAGCACAATCGTAGTGGTTCTCCCTTTACACTCTTAGACGAACTGAGTGGAACGTAAGAAGTAAGCACATGAGCCGGGCAACTCAATCTTTGACCAAAATCACAATTCGAAACATATGCATATAACCCAATTCCAAGACGCCGACCACATGTCGGACTTAAACATGGGCTCTTTTTAATATCCAAGACACTGGTCCAAAGCCGAACCCTGCTGTATGTGGGAGAAAACCACCTCGAATATTGTATGAGATAAAAAATAACACAGTAAAGATGTGGAAGGACCGAAAAAGGTCTGTTTTATTAATCATCAAGCCGAACTAAAAATAGATACAGGGGTATACTGAAAAGACAAAAATAAAATGAAGGGGGAGGTAGTACAGGGTTTTGTGAAACAATCGGGTTTAGATGCCTATTGCTTCCCCGTCGCATCTCTGAGTCCTCGAGCTATTTAACTAGCCCAACCTTGTCTATTCCAAGGTTATTGTGTATGGCCATCTCTCATGATGCTAGAAGCATTCTCAAAACGGGGCTTCCCATGAGGCTGAGGCCGTCATGTGGCGGGTTTAGCCCGCTGAAGAGATCCTCTGCTCGGGCCTTCATGCACCGACGAGGTTACCAGGGGCCTTAGGTGTTCGGATTATCTGAGGTAGTGGTCCTGAGTGTAAAAGGTAATTTTTTCTCCACAATTCCCCAAGGTATTTGAAGCGCAAAATTGTGTACCCTAGGTACATTATCCGCTACAGATAGCAGGGGCAGGGGAGCGCATGTCCCTATTTGGGAGGGATGCGTGTTCGACCCAGGGCTGTGCAGACACATTTAGGGGTAGCCGGGAACTTTTGCCAAGCCTCCTATCGTGCCGCCTCCTCGGCCTTCTGGATATCTGCTGCATATGCCGCCATATGCTCCAATGTCAGGAGGGAGCGCTGTGTATTGCCATTGATGGTAATGATCCTGTTGGGCGCTGGCATCTTGAGCTTAAGGTACACATAGTGCGGTACTGCATTGAAGGAGGCATAGGCATTACGACCAAGCAACGCATGGTAGGCCCCACGGAAGGGTACTATATAAAAGGTCAGGGTCTCGCAACGGAAGTTTTCGAGGGAGCCGAAAACAACTTGTAGTACAATGGTGCCTGTCCATCAGGACTCCATGCCGGGTATTACCCCCTTAAACGTGGTTTTGCTGGGCCGGATTCGTGATGGGTCGATCCCTATCTTCCATACCGTATCCGCGTATATCAGGTTCAGGCTGCTTCCTCCATCCATAAGGATGCAGGTAAGGTGGAACCCATCGATAATGGGGTCTAGAACCAGGGCGGCTAACCCGCCATGATGGGTACTTGTCGGATGTGTCGGAATCGAGGCTTCGGGGACCCAAGAAAGGTTCGAACTGTGGGGTGCACCAGCTCTCAAACCTCGTTCTCTCACCCTAATCTACGGCGATGCTCCGGCGTGCTCAAGCTTGGGGAAAGGGCAAAGAACAGGGCGGTTTTACCCATGTTCGGGCCACCTCGCGGTGTAAGACCCTACTCCTGCTTTTCTGGATTGCTCAGTGGAAGAAGGAGAATACAATTGGGGGTCCTTCTCTACGGTTGCAACCTAACCCTTCTTATCTTGGCCTTGGTCCTCTTTCCCTGAAAACTCCCGGCGGGAAGGGTAGCCACAACAGCCAGTTTGGAGGGGGACATGACTACAGCTTATCCTGACGAAAGTAATATTCGCCTGCAAAAGCCTCCTGTCGTGACGTGCTGGTGGGCTCGGTGGTGACCCCCGTCCTGATGAGCTCTCCACTCTGGTCTTCTTACACCAAAAAGGAAACCTTTGGGACTTACCTCGGGGACCGGCAGGCTGGCCCTCCCCCCTTAGCACCAAAGGGGAAATCCTCCTCGTTCGTGCCTGCTGGTGCGGCTCCCTGCGTCACTAGGCATGGCGTGTGTCATCCATGTGATGGCGCAGGGCTGTATGAACCCGCCAGGCCAGCCTTACTGGATCCGCCCCTCAAGGGCCTCGGGAGGCGGCCTCGCGAAGGGGCCTCGGGAGGTCCTTGATGATGTCGCCTTCGTGCGCCTCGCGAGGCATGGGCCCTCTATGGGGACCTCGACTCATAAGTCGTGATCACCGAATGCACGTGTACAGTGATCCCAGAGATCAATGCTCACTGTACACACAAAAGTTGAATAACAAGAGTCTTACATCCATACATACCGTCTTACACAAATAAAGACCATCGAGGTCAAGTCTTACATAGATAGGGCCATGAAGGCCAAATAACAAACATAAACTCGCAGCGGAAATCTTGAAAGATAGCGTAGACCCATGGTATCTGCCTTAACCCTACAGGCATTCTGACTGGGAAGCATCCTAGTTCGCATGTTCATCACCAACGAATTCTTCACATATTCCTGCTCTTCCATGGCTGGCCAATTAAATAACCAGTTGCAAGCCAATGAGTACTTTGAATGTACTTGCAAGCAACCCATGTTTTGGAACAAGGTATGACAATGCATGATATAACACTAAGTAGGTAAGTTGCAGAAAGCTAATTTTGTGTGCAATGACATGATCAGTCAACTTGTAAAAACATGCATCAACAGGTCACAAGTATCCGTATGAAAAAGTTACAGATATCAATATAAACAAGGTTTGAACATCTCATGTTCTATCATCATGTCAAGTCATCCAACTTAACCTGAGTATTCCATCTCCCCCCCATACACACACACCAAGTTTGTGAAAACATCGGTAGTAGTTTAAGAAGGACATCCAACTGTCCATGACCGTGGACACGACTATTTGAATAGTTTTACACTCTGCAGAGGTTGCACACTTTACCATGTGGAGACCCCAACTCATAAGTCGTGATCACCGAATGTACGTGCACAGTGATCCCAGCGATCATAGCTCACTGAACACAAAGAAACTAAATAACAAGAGTCTTACATCCATTACGTACCGTTTTACTCAATTATGGCCTTCATGGCAAAGTCTTCATAAACTCGCAGCGGAAATCTTCAACGATAGCGTGAACCCATGCCCTCTGCCTTAATCCTACATGCATTCTGACTGGGAAGCGTCCTAGCTCGCATGTTCATCACCAAGGTAATCTTCATATCCTGTTCTTTCATGCCTGTCCAATAAAATAACCTGTGGCAAGCCAGTGAGTACTTTGAATGTATTCGCAAGCAACCCATGTTTGGAACAAGGTTTATCAATGCATGATATAGCACTAAGTCGGTAAGTTGCAGAAAGCTAATTTTTTGAGTGCAATGACATGTTCAATCAACTTGTAAAAGCATGCATCAACAGGTTGCAGATGTCCATATGAACAAGTTACAGATATCAATATAAGCAGGGGTTGAACATCTCATATTCAATCATCACGCCAAGTCATCTGACTTAACTCAAGTACCATCTTTCTCACACACACACACGCACACACACCAAGTCTTTGTGAAAACATCTGGACGTACTTTAAGCAGTACCACCCAACTGGCCTTGATCATGGACACGACTATTTGAATAGTTTTACACTCTGCAGAGGTTGCACACTTTACCCACAAGACTCGGGGAACTTTCGTGTCATCCACGACTCGTGGTATACTACATACCCGAGGTAAATACCCCAACAATGCCTTTCCCCTGACGACACTAAACAAAGAGTCCCTCGTTGGTGCCATCCCTCATGATGCACACCACACGTACCATCCATGAGGGCACGCAACGGTGTGCCCGATGTTTGTAAAAATAGCCCATGGTCGTCCTACCAGGCACGACCCCGTATAGAGAGTGACCACGTCACTCCCACCACTAGTAACGCGGGCTCTCTACTAGCACGGACCAAAGTAATCAACAAAGCCCCTTCCCTTATAGGGGTTGCATGGTTGTACATGTAAGATTGGGAACGGTCGATAAATCTTAAGTCTAATATATTTTCGAAAACACACACTCACTTGCCTCGGTACACCACTTCTTTCTCAAGTGATTACCTAGCTCAACACCATCTCCCTTGGGCATTAGTGGCACCCGATGTTTTTTTTGAAAAGTATTTGAAATCATTTTCTTTCCGACACCATGCATTTTACCAACCCACTTGCGTAGCAACTACTCAGAATCCTAACTACTTCCCACCCGCACAACCCTCATAGGAAGGTAGGTTCATGCTCAGTGCAAGTATCAACGAGGAAAGTAATGGAGGTAACCCACTACGATGGTCACCGTTTCATCATGATTCAATGCAATGGAATAAAGTGCCATATGTCATGCATAAAATGGTTTCTTAGACATGGTCAAAGGGCTACTTGCCTGGCTCAACAAAGTCTTTGAGGTCTTCACACGCTTCTCGTCCAATTCTAAGCACTTCGTCTACTTCGTCAACTACCGCCGAAAACAACCATAATAAGCAACACAACAAGCAGAGATATAAAAGTGCTCTAAAAAAGGGAGTTTTATTTTTCTTGGACATCTCTGGTCATAAGAAAAATACTAAAAATGGCTCTATTGGAGTTGGATCAATGAGGCTTTTTGAAAGGTGGAAATGAAGGTATTAATGATTTTATAAGAAGTCTACAGAAAATATTTTAACAAAAATGAGTGAATATCCTATTATTAATTTGGGCATGATTGGTATTTCTTGACCCAATAATGATGGGGTTCTACATAGTCTCCTAGAGTTCCTATGATCTACAAACCATTGAAAGGGCTATTATCATAGCATATTCGCCAATTTCCATTATCATGATCAAGTGAACTCCTATGTGAGGTGTAGATCCTTGAATCAATCTCTGGCAACAATCCAATATTCTAGTTTATCATCCTCCGAGAATCATGGTATCATGATTGATATCACTGGACTAAATCCGATTTACTCTGAACCATGTAGACTTACTCAACATCTATACTCCACTAGGATCACCTATTTAACCCAAACCTCATGTCCTTTGAGAAATCCTACTTGTTCCTCCAAGAATCTCAGCTTGTGATCATAATTGCCCTACTATATCCAATTTACTCAACGGAGAAGTAAGTTATGCTATTCTATCATCTTGATCCACCAAGTTCACCTATCATCATGAAATTCTTGTAATCCACCAAGGGTCTCAACTACTTCCTTAGGATATCTATTATAGTCTCGCCAAATCATTGGTCTAGTAAGTCATGTATCCTCAAAAATGATCTCCCCGATGGCATCCTCAGATCGAGTGCTGGCTCAAGAATCTGATGTGTTTGTTCACTTCGATCACTAGTTCCATGGTGAACCCGGTGTTAAACAAGGGGTCATTGGAGCTTAACTGGTTCTCTTGCGAACTTATGAGTTAAGCTCGTGGTTAGGCGTTCAGGCGGGTAAAATTTGAGGTCTAGGCCAGTCTAGGAGGGGACTCCTAATCTTGAGGGAAGGGCCCATCTTTACTGAGTTGGACTAGGTTGCGTAGGTTGTTGCAAAAGTCTTTAGTGCTAGTTGTTTGTCGAGGTGGATCCTTGGTGCATCTTGTCTTGCTGGTCTTCAGTTGATGAGATGGGGGAAGGGGAAAAGTAGCATAGAGGATGTGCCTAAGGGGTGGTATAGTGCAAGTGCAATCAAACAAGTGCCGAAAAGGCCAAACACAAACATTAAGATGAGGTAGGTGATATAGTCGCGTACTTATTGCCTAGGGCAGAAGTGCGACCTATACCAAAACACAAACAAGCAAAAACAAGCAACACACATCATGGTTCCATCTGAACCATCACACAGACTCGACTTTGCATGAGGGATTCATGACTTATCCTACCCTAGGGGTTCTCGGACTCAGTAGCTGTGCTTGCTTCGTGTCTTGGAGAGGAATCCGTTCAGTCTTCTGGGTCTTCTTCAGGTGTCGCTATGTCTCTGGTTGTTGTTTGTCGAAATGATCCGGGTTGGGGTCTGGAGATTCTTTGATGACTTCTCTCTGGTAAGCTGACGATGAATATGGTTCCTCATGGCTGTCGTTGACAGGGTCTTCTGGTGCCTTCGTAATCGTGCCAATGCCTCCTTGTCCTCCAAGGCGTCGAGAGTTCCAAGTGGGCAATCCTTTATGCAATGACATCAACAAGGCATGATAGAGTTCCAACGTGTCGGTCATGTTGATGATAATATCGACACCAAGAGTGAGGGGATGAAGAGAACCGTTTTTCCTGCTCACTATGGTGAGGCAGACCAAATGGCGAGGTTCTCATCCATCGGTGGTTGCCGATACAACAACGGTAATGAAAAGGTTGCTCTATTAGCGATGCATACCATGACATTGCATGTCCTATGCCCTGGACATCGTAGGCCAAGGTTACATCATCCTGGGGCAGTGTCGAGGGCGTCACCATCTTCTGAATCTTGACGTCCTCATTCCTCGAGAAGGTATCTTCTGTTGGTATCGTCTTGTCGTGGTGTCGTCAAACTTGTGTGCATGTCTGGCAAGGTTGCTTCCTTCCAGGTTACCCACAAGGATTACAAGGATTCCAGTGGTCAGGGGCACAAGGGTACTAACGACCCTTTGCAAGGTTTTGAATAGCAGATGAGGAGAGCCAAGAGAAAAATGGTGGAAGTGCTGAGGCACAATCCTTCAATTTCTTTGAAAGCTTAGAAGAGGTAAGAAATATGGTAGTCTTTGCAAGTGATTAGAAGGATCTGGGGAAACAGTTTTGTCCTAACTAACGTCCATGCTAACTAAGGCTTCCTATAGTCAGGATGGCTCTGATACCAGCTCTGTGGAGACCCCGACTCATAAGTCGTGATCATCGAATGTACGTGCATAGTGATCCCAGAGATCAATGCTCACTAAACACAGAGAAACTGAATAACAAGAGTCTTACATCCATTACGTACCATTTTACTCAATTATGGCCTTCATGGCCAAGTCTTCATAAACTCGCAGCGGCAATCTTCAACGATAGCATGAACCCATGCCATCTGCCTTAACCATATAGGAATTCTGATTGGGAAGCATCCTAGCTCGCATGTTCATCACGAAGGTAATCTTCATCGTATCCTGTTCTTTCATGCCTGGCCAATAAAATAACCAATGGCAAGCCAATGAGTACTTTGAATGTACTCACAAGCAACCCATGTTTGGAACAAGGTTTAACAATGCATGATATAACACTAAGCAAGTAAGTTGTAGAAAGCTAATTTTTGAGTGCAATGACACGTTCAATCAACTTGTAAAAGCATGCATCAACAGGTTGCAGATGTCCATATGAACAAGTTACATATATCAATATAAGCTGGGGTTGAACATCTCATGTTCAATCATCACGCCAAGTCATATGACTTAACTCAAGTACCATCTTTCTCACACACACACACGCACACACACCAAGTCTTTGTGAAAACATCTATACATAGTTTAAGCAGCACCACCCAACTGTCCTTGACCGTGGACACGGCTATTCGAATAGTTTTACACTCTATAGAGGTTGCACACTTTACCCACAAGACTCGGGAACTTCCGTGTCATCCATGACTCGCGGTATATTACATACCCGAGGTAAGCACCCGAACAATGCCTTTCCCCTGACGACACTAAACAAAGAGTCCACTCATTGGTGCCATCCCTCATGATGCACATCACACGTACCATCCATGAGGGCACGCAACGGTGTGCCCGGTGTTTGTAAAAACAGCCCATGGTCGTCCTATAAGGCACGACCCCGTATCGAGAGTGACCACGTCACCCCCGCCACTAGTAATGCGGGCTGTCTGCTAGCATCGACCAAAGTAATCAACAAAGCCTCTTCCCATATAGGGGTAGCGTGCTCGTACATGTAAGGTTGCGAACGGTAGACAAATCTTAAATCTAATCCGTTTTCGAAAACACACACTCACTTGCCTCGGTACACCACTTCTTTCTCAAGTGATTACCTAGCTCAACACCATCTCCCTCGGGCATTAGTGGCAACCGACGGGGTTTTCAAAAAGTGTTTGAAATCATTTCCTTTCCGACACCATGCATTTTCCCAACCCACTTGCGTAGCAACTACTCAGCATCCTAACTACTTCCCACCCGCACAACCCTCATAGGAAGGTAGGGTAATGCTCAGTGCAAGTATCAACGAGGAAAGTAACGGAGATAACCCACTACGGTGGTCACCGTTTCATCATGTCTCAATGCAACGGAATAAAGTGCCATATGTCATGCATAAAATGGTTTCTTAGACATGGTCAAAGGGCTGCTTGCCTGGCTCAGCAAAGTCTTCGAGGTCTTCACATGCTTCTCGTCCAATTCTGAGCACTTCATGTACTTCGTCAACTACTGCCGGAAACAACCATAATAAGCAACACAACAAGCAAAGATATAAAAGTGCTCTAAAAAAGGGAGTTTTATTTTTCTTGGACATCCCTGGTCATAAGAAAAATACAAAAAATGGCTCTATTGGAGTTGGATCAATGCGGCTTTTTGAAAGGTGGAAATGGAGGTATTAATGATTTTATAAGAAATCTACAGAAAATTTTTTAACAAAAATGAGTGAAGGCACTCATCAATTTGGGCATGATTTTAGAATAAATATGGAAGTGGTCTCACTTGAGTTGGAGTTGATATGAATATCCTATTATTTTCCTAAGATGAAATAATTGAAAAGGGAGCTATTTAATAGGTACAACAGATACAAGACATGGCAAAAATGTTAACCATGGCTAGACAAATAGGGCATGGCATTTGGAGCCTCTGGAAATTGGAATCACTCCATTTGGAGTTGATTTGAATCCTCTATGGATTTTGCAAGGTGCTGTTTATAATAAAAGAAATGACAAAAATATTGGTGGTGCAAAAAATATTGTATGGAAAAATTTGCAAAGCACATATTTGGTTAGGCCATGATTTTTGGATCACCTAGGATTTTGAATCAACTGATTTGGAGTTCAAATGAATATAATATGGATTTTTGAACTATCTAAAAAAATAAAAAGGTAAAAGAAAACTATTACAACTGGGCCAACAGTGCACAGGGCGCACGATAGCCAATTGGGTCGGCCCAGTGGCTCAGCCACGCTGGAGATCGGGTGGATGTCAAAGGCGCCCCGGGGAAGGCGGCCTCCAGCGGCTCCCGCCTCCACTTAACGGGGAAAGGCCCACCCGTCAGCCCCATTGGCCAGCCGACATGCGGGGCCCACCGGCTGACGGGGCCGTCTTCAAGCTCTCGCCGCGGGAGAGGCAGGGGGGTCTGGCGGTGGTCGCCGGCACTACCGGCCGCCGTTTTCAACGGTTCGACCATCGGCGGGCTCAAGGAACCGAGCCGCACCCTCTTGGGTGGCTGTTGGGGCTCGGGCAAGGCGAGGTTGAGCCCGGCGTTGACCAAGGAGGAGGACGGCGTCGGCCATGATGGGGACGGTGCCACGGTCACCAGAGGGAGGAAATGGAGAGCGGGAGGGGCTCATGGCGATGTAGGGGGGTGTTTTGGAGTACATTAGAGGAGAGTAGGGAGGCCGGCTGTGCCAATTTGGCCGAGGCCGAGGCGGCGCCATGGAGACTGTGGGAGGAGAATGCCGAGCCCTGGGGCTCAAGGGCTTGGTCCGAGGGTCCCTTGGAGAGAGGGGAGCGTCAAAGGACGCGAGAGGGAGCTCGGGGATGGGTAGAAATAGGGGGGGCGATCGAGAGGAGCTCGGGTGCGCCTCGAGTACGCTTCGGGCGCGGTGAGCACGCGCTCACAGCTGCCCTTGGCCGCACGCTGGCGTCGGGGAGTGGCGTGGGAAGTCAAGGGGAATCCCCTGGTACGCGTGGATGCCCTTCTGAGGCCAGCCGTGAGCTAACCGACGAGGTTCATCTCCAGAGCGCCGTTTCTATAGGTCAATGGCATGGTCACCATGCTACAACGTGTCCAGAGCATCATTTGGGTATGCAAAAGTTGTCTGGCGTGTGAGGCACGGGTGCTTGAGTGCTTGGGTGAAGTTTGGTCCCATCTGAAGCTGGGTAGAAGTGGTTTCTACTTAGGATAAGTTTGTAGCAGCAAACTTGGGGTCTAGAGCAGGGTTTTTACTGGAAGGCATTTGAAATGAAACCTTGTCTAGTGGTCAGGGGCATGGAGGGACTATATATGACCACCAATTTTTAGCTCGGGGAGGCAAGTTAACAGGGCACTTGAAGTTCAAGGCTACATTTACTGACATAATCTAGGTTTAGTGGAATTGCTCATATTTTCTACATGAGCATACCATCTTTGGACGTGTAAATGTGCATTAACATGCCAGAGGTGTTGTGGTAAAACTTGGGGCAGTTGCCTGCATAGAATAATGGGAGAGAGGAAGAAGGTCATGCCAATTCTATCCAAAGGAGGGAATCTTGCGGTTTTACCCCCCCCCCCCCTCAATAATTGAGCCAGGGCAAGATAGACTTATTGGAGGTAGAATAGGTATGTGAGTGACTGTGGTAAAAGTTTGAGAGCAAGGAGAATGGGGGAAGGGGTCAAAAGAACAGTTTTACCAATCCACCAGAAGGTGTTTGTGCTGTGTTTGGGCTAGAAGATGGAGTCTACTTGCCATGAGATTTAACAGGGTTAAATAGTATGTAAAAACAAGGTTGACCAGAAGGTTTGAGATGATCTTAAGAAAGTTGACAATGTAAACTTTGTAATCCCTAGAAATTAACAGAATCAGGTTTCTGTAGATCTAGTCATGCAAAACTATTCTCCTTGATGCACCACTTGGTGTGGTGGAATTATTTGGGGGTTAGAGCATGTCTACAAAGTTTTTGATCAATTGGAAATACCTGGCAATACAAAGTTGCTCAAATTTGGATATGGACAGAGAGGGTTTTGGACTATTTTGGTGAATCAAAACAATGGGGATTGAGATGAAACTTTGCAAGATCATCACATATGGCATGTGTGACTTGCTGGAATTTTCCTGGACTTATTTGAGAATATTTCTTATAGAACTATTTCAAATACAGGAATTATGCAGAAAGGGTGTAGAAGGGTTTTGTCCAATATTTTGAACATGACCATGTGTTTAAACTCTTTTATATGGAAAATATATGTCCACTGAGTTTTCCTAAATTTTCTCAAATATTTTGAAAGCATAGAAATAAATTTTCCCTATAAAGGACCATCTCTAGCCTTAATAAAAACCCTTTAATAAAATAGGAAAACAAACTTTAAAAATAATATTTTGTGGTTTTGGGAAGTTCTATATATAGTAGGTTCCAAGTAAAGTCTTTGGGGGAAAACATCCACCTTATTTTGAGGACTTGCTGTACAAACCTCAATTCAGGGGTTTTTTGAAAACCTAAATTGAATAAATGCTTTTTGGTCAAAAGAATATTTTATAAAAATAGTTTAATGTCCTATACACATGTCATGATCATTGGGCAAAGCTTTGGATCAAGGAGATGGGTTTTGAGGGTAGAAGGAATTTTATGAAATAGAGCACAAGCAAGCAAACAAGACATCAACAATCAAGTCAAGCACACAAAAAGTTTTAATTGGTCCTAATTTTTGAGCTATGTTGACTTAGTCAGGAGAGGCAAAACACAGGGTGTGACACCCACGAGACTCTAGAAACTTTCGTGTGAAGCCACAACTCGCTGTATTGTTCATACCCGGGGTAAGTACCCGAAAAATGCCTTTCCCTTGACAATACTAACAAAGAGTCCACTCGTTGGTGCTATGCCCCATGATGTACACCATAAGTATCATCCAAGGGAGCACGCAACGGTGTGCCCGATGTCTGTGAAAACAGCCTATGGTCATCCTTTCAGGCACGACCCCATATCTAGAGTGACCACGTCACTCCCGCCACTAGTCATGCGGGCTCAATGCTAGTACCTACCAAAGTAATCAACAAAGCCCCGTCCCATAAGGGTTATCGTGGTTGTACATGTAAGGTTGGGACGGTCAGCAGATCATAAATCTCCCAGTTTTCGAAAAACAACACGCACACTCACTTGCCTGGGTATACCACTTCTTTGTCAAGTGGTTACCTAGCTCGACATCATCTCCCTCAGGCATTAGTGGCACCCGATGGGGTTTTCGAAAAGTCTTTGAAAACATTTCTTTTCCGACACCATGCGTTATCCCATCCCACTTGCGTAGCAACTACTTAGCATCCTAACTACTTCCCACCCGCACAACTCTAAGTAGAAAGTAGAGTCATGTCATGCAAGTATCAACGAGTAAAAGCATCGGAGGCAACCCATAAAGGTGGTTACCACAACATCATGATCAACATATCAAAAGTAAAGTGCTATATGCCATGCAATAAAAATGGTTTCTTTGAACATGGTCAAGGGGCTGCTTGCCTGGCTCAACAAAGTCCTTGGGGTCTTCAAATTCTTCTGGTCCAACTCCCTCATCAACAACGCAATCTATCGTCACAATATTAACGGGCAAAAATAAGAGCACAACAAAAACAGGGAAAATAAATCACTCCTAAAAATGTCAAACCACTTTTGTAAAATACTAGGGTGAAAACTAGGAATACAAAAAATACTAGCTTCTGGTTTTGAAGTGTAAAAAGTAGTGAAAAGCATTTTAACAGAATCTAAAGGTGCTTAAAAAGGGGTTTTAAAATAACACAATCCATAAAAAGTTTTCAAAAATTGGCACAAGTGGCATCATTAAATAGCACATAATATTACAAGATTTTTGGAGTTGGAATCATTGGATTTGGATTTTGATTTAAATATATGGAATTTTTGGAAGTTTCTGAAAAAAGGAAAAAGAAAAACTCCACTATTCATTATGGGCCAAAACAGGGAGAGACCCGAGCTGGCCCAGGGGATTCGGCCCTGGGCAAAGGGGTACGCGCGCGACAGGTTTTATTTAAACCTACACGCGGGCCCGATCTGGCAGAGAAAGAGAGGGGAGGCGAGGAGAGAATGACACGCGGGCCCCACCCCACGGTCGTCTTCTACTTCTTGACAGGGGAGGGAGAGAGCTCACCGCTGGCGATCCAAGCCACGGCGGCTCACGCAGAGGGCACGGGGGTGATCAACGTCTTCCCGCACGTCGGTGGGTGGTGGAGGTGGTCGCCGGCGTCCAGGGGGTCGTCAGCGAGGAGGAACCCGCACAACGACGCTTCAGCTCGGGGTCGAGCAACTCGTTTCTGCGGGAATTTCACCAAATGGAGAGGGGCGTTAGGCTCCTGGGGAAGAGGGGGAGCGGATGGATAAGAAATGGTGGCCGGAGGGGACTTTTACCGCGTGGATGCCGGCGGCCCGAGGCGGCGAGCTACGGTTCGATCCCGAGCACTGGAGGCTGGGGATCAGGAATGGCGGGTGCTGGCGCACGATTGGGATGAGGAGGGAGCGATCAGGGGAGAGAGAGGGCTCGGGGGAGGCCATTTTATAGGGGTTCAACGGTGCACCGTGGACGCGGTCGCCTGAGGTCGTTGCAGGGGCGATGGGGGCCGTGGGAGGGCTCGGTTTCGAGCCGGGGGCGCACCTAGGGGTGGTCTATGATCAGGGGAAGCAAGAGAGAGAGAGAGAGCGGGAGAGGTCAGGGGGTAGCGCGTATGGCGCCCGCGCATTGGCCGGCTCGGGCGGCGTCGGGCAGGGGCGCTGGAGGTCGCCGGAGAGAGAAGGGGGTGGGGCCGACCCATTGGAAGGTTACGAACGTCGAGGGGAATCCAGGGGACAAGGTCCCGTTGCCCAAGGCTGTCGAGGCATTGGAATGGGAGGTGCTACAGTGCGGGTTGGCGCTGTATGTTGGGTTAATTCGCATGCGATGCACCTACGGTAGGACCCAACAGTGGTATCAGAGCCTCTGCTATAGGATTTGGATTCAGATCGGATGCATATTTGATATGTGGAGGCGGCAGATGAGATCTGTTGTTGTTCATGAGATCTGCTATGTGCACGGTTGATGAGATCAACTGCACATGGGGATCGTTGAGGCTAATATTTTCTGTCAATCGGAATCGACGAGGTCATGTAACAACCTACCCCTACCGGTCGGTATCCGCCATCGGGGTTAACTGTGAAACGTAAATCCGAATCGGGTTCGCTATGATCGATAAGATCGGTCAGATCAGAAAATTCAGCATGATCGGAGTACAGATTCGATTTGTGATTTCTGAAAACGTCGGGCACTGCCCGCACCCGCGAGGGGTGCTGCACCTTGTATTTTGTACACGATCACACAAACCGGTAGAATGCGATTCTATGCATAACTTTGTTTTGCAGGTTTCATGTGAATAGTATGGCTCATATGTATGTGATGCATGTGTGTAATTTAACATGACCTGTGTGTCATGATTGTCAGCCGGCAGGAGCCAAAGTGCTGTCATTATATTGTATAACGACCTGCGTGTCGACTTGTGATTCTCTGTAAATTTATTACTAGTTGTAGTAGTTGGAGAACCGAGATCAAGTTCGAGGCTTTGGCGTCCCGGTGTGACGAACAAGATGGAGTTCCTCCTTGGTCATCGGAGTTGGAGCCGGCCTGGAAGGATGTCCATGAAGGAGCCATACTATTTCACATATTTATGTTTATATGTGATTGATATTGCTTCTTGTTTCTATGCATGTTAGAATGGTAGAAAGATCCCTCTGTAATATCAAGCACATTGCCATTCCGGATGTTGCACCTTCGCACGTCAAGTACGTCTAGTGGTGAGCTCAAAAAATTTGAGGTGCTACTAGGTGTCCTTGAACTGGAGGGTTCGTGTCGGACACGGACATGCACCGCATCAGGTTAACTTGACAAGGCTATCAAAACGGTTTTGGGCCTTGTGGCAAATAAGGTTGGGAGCCGGGGTATAAGATACCTACCGGACCGACAGGAGTCGTATAGAGATACGATTAGCAAGGAGTTGCTTACCGAATAGGCAAGTTGGCTAGCAGTGATGCTAAACCTCACTAGTCGCTCACGCTAGACGGGTCCTAAATCACTGAGAGTTTGCGGAGGGATGCTGACTTCAGTGGGAGTAGTTCTGTTTAAGGCTTGAATTACTCTACATAAATACATTGCTTAGTGATTGCATATTTTCTGTTGTAGATCAATGGCACCACCTGCTCAACCCAACTTTGCATTGAAATCAATTCTGGAAAAGGATAAACTGAATGGAACAAACTTTACCACCTGGTATAGAAATCTGAGAAATGTTCTCAAGCACGATAAAAAGTAACATGTTCTAGAGGATCCACTTCCAGAGGAACCTGCCGAGAATGCTAATGCCACAACCAAGAATGCCCATCAGAAAATCATTGATGAATCAAACGAGATCAGCTGCCTCAGGCTGGCTTGTATGGAGCCCGATTTGCAACAACATTTCAAAAACATTGAGGCTTTCGATATGATCGAGAGTCTCAAGAGAAGGTTTCAGGTGCAGGCTAGAACCGAAAGGTTCAACGTGTGGCAATCCTTGACGGATTGTAAGCTGAAAGAGGGTGATCCACTGAGCCCGCATGTGATCAAGATGATCGGGTATGTGCAAGCTTTGGATCGGTTAGGCTTCCCACTTGGGGACGAGCTGTCCACGTATGCAATTCTGGGTTCTCTTCCACCTAGCTATGGGACGTTCGTCTCGAACTATCATATGCATGACATGGATAAGAAGCTCACTGAATTGCATGGGATGCTCAAGCTGGCAGAACAAGATATTAAGAAAGGCGCCCAGCAAGTGTTGATGGTGTAGAAATCGGCTAAGTTCAAGAAGAGTTGGTCCAAGAAAAAGGGCAAGGCAAAGGGCACGGAGAAGGTTGTCTCCGCCGCTGCGCCAAAGCCGGGGCCAGACTCAAAGTCCGTTTGCTTTCATTGCAAGGAAACTGGTCACCGGAAGAGGAACTGTAGCAAGTGGCTTGCTAAGCATGGGAAGAAGGCCGAAAATGCTTCTTCAGGCAAAGGTACACTTGTTACATATGTTATAGACATTTACCTTGCTGACATACCTAGTAGCTCTTGGGTATTTGATACCGGATCGGTTGTTTGTATTTGCTAGTCGATGCAGGGGCTGATAAGAACTAGGCCTGTGGCACAAGGGGAGATTGACATCAGGGTCGGCAACAAAGCAAGAGTTGCTGCGTTGGAGCTCGGCACGATGCAGCTCAAGCTTCCTTCTGGATTTATTTTGGAATTGAATAATTGTTATTACATTCCCGCACTTAGTCGGAACATTATTTCTGCCTCATGCTTGATGAGTCAAGGTTATGAATTCAGTTTAAAGGACAATGGTTTTTCATTTTATTTGAATGGAATGTTCCACGGCTATGCACCCATTGTAGATGGGCTATTTGTTTTGAATCTGGAAACAGAACCAGTCTATAACATGAATGTCAAGAGGCATAAGCCTAATGAGATAAATCCGACTTACTTCTGGCATTGCCGGCTTAGACATATTATTATGAAACGCATGAAGAAGCTTCATGATGATGGACTCCTAACTTCGTCCCACTTTGGGTCGTTCGAGACATGCGAATCATGCTTGCCCGGCAAGATGACTAAGTCTCCTTTTGCAAAGAGTTGCGAAAGGGTGTCCGAGCTGTTGGAGCTTATACACTGTGATGTGTGTGGTCCAATGAGCACAACGGCCAGAGGTGGCTATCAGTACTTCGTGACTTTTACCGACGACTTGAGTAGATATGGATATATCTATTTGATGAGGCACAAGTCAGAAACTTTTGAAAAGTTCAAAGAGTTTCAAAACGAGGTTGAAAATCAGCTCGACAAGACAATAAAGCTTCTACGATTAGATCGTGGAGGTGAGTACATGGGCCAGGAGTTTGAAGATCATCTAAAAAGCCGAGGTATAGTACCTCAGTCACACCTCCGGGAACGCCACAGAGAAACGGCGTGTCAGAACGGAGAAATCGAACCTTGTTGGACATGGTCCGATCGATGATGAGCAAATCGGATTTACCCTTGTCATTCTGGGGATACGCTCTAGAAACTGTAGCTTTCACACTTAAAAGGGTACCATCAAAATCCGTAGACAATACACCACATGAGATGTGGACTGGGAAGAGTCCTAGTTTGTCTTTTCTAAAGATTTGGGGTTGTGAAGCATTTGTCAAGCGACTCATGTCCGACAAGCTTACATCCAAGTCGGATAAATGCATATTCATGGGGTATCCGAGGGAAACCTTGGGATACAACTTCTACAACTGAGAAGAGAACAAAGTGTTTGTTGCTCGGAACGGGGTTTTCCTAGAGAGAAAGTTTCTCAGTCGGGAAGCCAGTGGGAGAACGGTGCGACTCAAAGAAATTCGAGAGCCACTTGGGGACGACTTGGCTGGTGACAACATCATATCGGAGTAGGTCAGGGAACCCATAGTGGAGTCGGCACCTGAACCACGGAGGTCGGAAAGATTGCGCAGAGTGCGTGATGTGTTGTTGCTAGAAAGCGACGAGCCAGCCACGTATGCGGAAACGATGGTGAGCCCAGTATCCGAGGCATGGCTGGAGGCCATGAGATCCGAGTTAAAGTCCATGGATGATAATCAAGTCTGGGACTTGGTTGATCCGCCACCTGGCGTAATTGCCATTGGTTGCAAATGAGTCTTTAAGAAGAAAACCGATGTGGATGGAAATGTTCAGATCCACAAAGCTCGGCTTGTTGCTAAAGGTTATGGAGAAGTTCAAGGAATTGACTACGACGAGACCTACTCGCTGGTAGCGATGCTAAAGTCAGTGAGGATCATACTAGCTATAGCTGCATATTTCGATTATGAGATATGGTAGATGGATGTCAAAACGGCTTTCCTTCATGGAAATTTAAAGGAGGATGTTTACATGATACAACCTGAAGGTTTTGTCGATCCAAATAATGCTAGTAAAATATGCAAGCTCAAGAGATCTATTTATGAATTGAAGCAAGCAGCTCGGAGTTGGAACATTCGTTTTGATGAAGTCATCCTTGACCTTGGTTTCATCAAGAAAGAAGAGGACTATTGTTTATACAAGAAGTCTAGTGGGAGCTCGATAGTATTTTTGATCCTGTAAGTGGATGACATACTACTGATCGGAAACGATGTTTTGATGCTGAACTCAGTCAAGGAATCATTGAATGGCCAGTTTTCGAGTAAAGACCTTGGAGAAGCAGTGTACATTTTAGGCATCAAGATCTATAGAGATAGATCGAGAAGGCTGGTCGGCTTAAGCCAGAGCACGTACATAGACAAAGTGTTGAAGCGGTTCAACATGACTGAGGCTAAGAAAGGGTTCTTGCCCATCTCACATGGTATAAGGCTAAGCAAGACTCAGAGTCCTACGACTTCTAATGAGCGAAACCGGATGATTAGGATTCCGTATGCTTCAGCAATAGGATCCATCATGTATGCCATGCTATGTACTCGACCTGATGTTGCCTATGCAATAAGCTTAACAAGCAGATACCAGGCTGACCCAGGTGAGAGTCACTGGGCAACGGTGAAAACTATCCTGAAGTACCTGAAAAGGACTAAAGAGATGTTCCTAGTTTATGGAGGTGAGGAGGAGCTTTGCGTAAATGGTTACGCTGATGCTAGTTTCCGAACCGACAGGGATGATTCTCGATCGCAAACTGGATTCATGTATGTCAAGAATGGAGGAGCAGTGATTTGGACGAGTTCCAAGAAAGATACGGTGTCCGACTCCACAACAGAGGCCGAATACATTGCGGCTTGTGAAGCCGCAAAGGAAGGTGTTTGGATTCGGAAGTTCCTGGAAGATCTTAGTGTGTTCCCGTGATGGGAAAAACTGTTGGACCTGTATTGCGACAATTCAGGTGCCATCGCGTAGGCCAAGGAGCCGAGACAACACCACAAGACCAGACACATAGACCGAAAGTATCACCTGATACGAAACCTCGTAAAGAATGGTGATACTAATTTATGCAAGATTCATATGGATGAAAATGTTGCAGATCTGTTGACTAAGCCGCTTCCACAACCCAAGCATGAGGGGCACGTTAGAGCTATGGGCATTCAATGTCTATTTGATTGACTCTAGTGCAAGTGGGAGACAGATGGAGATATGCCCTAGAGGCAATCATGTATGATGATATTTCCTATGTGTTTATGAATAAAGATAGTCCTTGGACATTATCAATGATGTGTATTAACAAGTACGTGACTTGTTTGTGAGACTATGCATTGTATGATGACTGTCCTAAATGGTCCGTAGTCGAAAGGGTTGTGTGGACGCGCAACCAGTTAGACTAGCATATCACACGATGGATGGTCCGGTCTCACTGACCATGTAGCATTGGATGCTAGCCGGATAATATGGACTCAGAAAGATCTGGTCGGATTCGACGTAGTCGGATCCGAGTTAAGATAAGGTATGAGTTGGACAGACCCAACTATGAGACGCATCGATAGGTCATTTGTGAGTCTCTAGTACAACATACGTTCTGTGTCCTAAGACCTGAGCTGGCGCATATACTCGGGATGGTGACAGACTTGCTTTGGGCCGACCAAACGCTAATGTGTGAGAGGGTAGTTATAAAGGTAGGTTTCGGGCTTGTCCAGACCCATGCTGCGAGACGTGGTCGAGCAAGATGAGATTTGCCCCTCCGACGAGGAGAGATATACTTAGTGCCCCTCGGGTGATCCGACCTGGATAAACATGGCCATGCGATGAGGATTATGAGATAATCCGAAGTGTTGGTCGGATTCACCGGAACGAGAAAGAGGTCGTGCTGCAACAAGGATGACCATGTCGCCTTGAGCATGACAACATATATCGTGTCGCAAAGGGAACAGAAGTGTGAAGTACAGCTTCGCCTAACCAGCTTCATCGGACACTTGGAGTCGGCACGCTTTGCTAGAGGCCTCTACCGACTAGTCGAGTCGGATGTGATCTGACTCGCGACCAAGTGAACGAGAACCTAAGGGGTCGCGCGCTTAAAGGAAGGAACTACACGTGGGCTTTAGGATCCGTGCGAGGCCCAAGAGTTGAGCCCGCGTCGGATGCCTATATATAGTGGAGGTGCGGCACACCCATCGTGTTGATCGCTTCGGCGTCGTCATTAGGGCTTTGCATGTGTTGCAACTAGCCACCTCCACTTGCAGCCATCGACTGTGTGATTGGACCTAGCAGTCCGCCAC
This sequence comes from Elymus sibiricus, assembly GCA_039707655.1. Classification (NCBI taxonomy): domain Eukaryota; kingdom Viridiplantae; phylum Streptophyta; class Magnoliopsida; order Poales; family Poaceae; genus Elymus; species Elymus sibiricus. The sequence continues at coordinate 256,482,675 of CM077669.1, forward strand.
ACGGTGTTCCTCCTGCACGCGCGGATACCGTTAGAGGCGGTGCACTTGCGCCGCTTCGGCGAACCTGTACGTGGGATCCGGCGACCGGCTTGAAAGCACATTTGCTCCCTTGGTGGTTTTGGTAATTCATAACAACATATATCTCATTGAACTAATGTTTCCACTAAGTATGTTTCAGGAAAAGTTCAGTGATGGGATGGCAAAAGGATTGTGGAGAGTCCCCTAGATGCAAGGAATAGGATTGGCAAAGCTTCAAGCAAGAAGACTCTACTTTTTACTTTGTGAGAAATCACTTTGAGTCTATATGAAAGCCAATATATTAAATGGGGGCAAGGTATTGATGGTGAACAAAATGCTCCACGTGCACAAGTGATAGTCACCAAAAACACCCACAAGCTCTTCCACAAAAGTCTGTCAAAACCTATCATGCAAAATCGGTGCCACCAATATTCCTTACTCGGCCCTATCGATTTTCACCTCAGACAGATCCCAGCCAAATCCTAGATCTTCGGTACAACCGATTCTACATCGGTGCCACCGAGTTCAGGTTGCCAACATTCTGTTGCCCCTTTTCTTCAATTCGGAATTTCCAAGTTGTTTGGATCGGTGCCACCGACTTTTGCAATCTGACTGTTGGTCACCTGATCAGTACTGGCGAGATTTATATATCGCTCTCACCGAGATTCGAAACTTGCTACCTTTTGAGCAACTCGGTACCACCGAGTTTTACACTTCGGTGTCACCGAGTTGGTCATTATAGGTGTAACGGTTGGATTTTTGGAGATGCCTATATATACCCCTTCACCACCACCCACTCGCAAGTGAATCACTCAGAACTATTCCATACTTTCCCCATCCAATTTTCTGAGAGAGAGCCACCTACTCATGTGTTGAGATCAAGCCATTCCAATCCAACCATATGAATCTTGATTTCTAGCCTCCCCAAGTTGCTTTCCATCCAATCAATCTCTTCCACCAAAGCCAAATCTGTGAGAGAGTGATTGTGTGTTGAGGAGTCTATCATCTTGAAGCACAAGAGCAAGGAGTTCATCATTACTATCGAGCCTATTACCTTTTGGAGGGTGGTGCCTCCTAGATTGGTTAGGGGTCGCTTGGGAGCCTCCTACTTCGTGTTGTGGAGTTGAACCAAGAAGTTTGTACGGGCAAGGAGATCGCCTACTTCGTGAAGATCTACCCATAGTGAGGCTAGTCCTTCGTGGACGGAAGCCGTTATGGAATAGTCAAGGTTGCTACTTCGTGGACCCTTATGGGTGGAGCCCTCCGTGGACTCTCGCGACCGTTACCCTCCGTGGGTTGAAGACTCCATAAACGTGGACGTACGATAGCACCACCTATCGGAACCACGGGAAAAATCTTCGTGTCTTCAAATTGCGTTTGATCTTCCTCCCTATCCTCTATTACATATGCTTGTCTTTACTTTCCGCTGCTATACTCTTAGACATGCATGTGTAGGGTGTGCTTGACTTGCTATCATTGCTAAAATCTGCCAACACTTAAAATTGGGAAAAGGTAGAAATTTGATTTAGTCAAGTAGTCTAATCACCCCCCTCTAGACATACTTTCGATCCTACAAGTGGTATCAAAGCTTTGGTCTCCATTGCATTGGTTTCACAACCTAGGAGAGTATGGCGTCTAGCGAGGGAAATTATCACTGTAGAGGTCCATACTTTGATGGCACAAATTTTGCTAGTTGGAAGCACAAAATGAAAATGCATATTCTTGGTCATAACCCCGCCGTTTGGGCTTTTGTTCGTGTTGGCTTGCAAGGTGAATTATTTGGTGATGGAAAGGAACCGGATCGTGAAGCGACCGCGGAAGAATTGAAGATGTTGCAATACAATGCTCAAGCATGTGACATTCTCTTCAATTACCTATGCCCCGAAGAATTCAATAAAATCACCCGTCTTGAGAATGCCAAGGAAATTTGGGATACTTTGGTTGATATGCATGAAGGTACTGAATCCGTGAAAGAATCCAAGTTAGATGTTCTTCAAAGTCAGCTTGACAAGTTCAAGATGAAGGATGGTGAAGGAGTCGCAGAAATGTACTCTAGGCTAGCTCTCATCACCAATGAGATTGCCGGCTTGGGAAGCGAAGAGATGACTGACAAATTCATCATCAAGAAGATACTTAGAGCTTTGGATGAGAGATACGACACCGTGTGCACATTGATCCAAATGATGCCCAACTACAAAGATCTCAAGCCTACGGAAGTCATTGGAAGGATTGTTCCTCATGAGATGACACTCAAAGACAAAGAAGAGCTTCACAACAAGTCTAGCGGTGCTTACAAAGCCACAAGTGATGCTCCCGCAACTTCAAGCGACAACCTTGTCACCAATGAAGAGATAAGCCTCATGGTCAAGAAATTCAACAAGTTCTACAAGAATAGAGGCAAAGAACGATGCTCCAACTCAAGATATGAAGAGAAGCGTTCGTCAAGTCGTGACCGAAACTGCTACAATTGTGGGAAGCCTGGACACTACTCCAATGAGTGCACGGCTCCCTACAAACGAAGAGAAGAGTCGCCAAGAAGACGAAGCTCAAGAGATGAATCACCTCGAAGAGAGAGAAGGAGTAGAGATGATCGTTATGAACGAAGACCCTCAAGGAGAAGTAGGGACTCGGAGAATAAGGACAAGTACACCAAGAGCTACTCAAGAAGAAGACATCAAGCTCACGTTGGTGAATGGGTTTCCGGCTCCGAATCCGACAACCACTCCGAGAGAAGCTATCACTCCAACTCCAACTATAGTTAAGATGAAGGTGTTGCCGGACTTGCACTAGTGACTACCAACTCCTACGACATATTTGATTCACCAAATGAAGGAAGTGGAAGTTGCTTCATGGCTAAAGGCCCCAAGGTATCACACCACGAGTATCTTGATTTCAATAGTGATGAGGATGATTTGCTTGGAGATGATGACTTGGTCTTTGATAAAGCTAGTGATGTTAGTCAAAATGAACTTGATACTTTTCATGTTAGTCAAGATAAGTCGGTTGATGATGATAAGATGGAAATAGAGCGACTAACTAAAGAATTAAACACTCTTAAGTTAGCCCATGAATCTACTCTAGAAGCTCATAGAGAGCTTGTAAAGACTCATGAGAAGCTATGCTTCGAGAAGCTCACCTTGGAGCAAGAACATGAGTTTCTTAAAGCTATCAATGACGATCTCCGAAAGAAGACTTCATCTTATCTAGCCAAACGATTACTCTTGTCTACATTTATGCCACAAGTTAAACCTATACAAACTAGTAACAAAGGCAAGAAAGGTTCTTCATCTAGTAGCAACAATAAAAATGCTAAATCTAATGATGTTGCTTCTAGTAGTTCTATTGATTCAACAAATGATGATTCTCTTAGCCAAGTTACACTTGAGACAGAAAATGATTTATTGAAAGGAATTATAGAGAAAGGTATCTACAAAAGTCTTGCCGGATGTAAGCAATTTGAGGAGATTGTACGCAAGCACGAAGGATACCGGAAGAACCATGGCATTGGCTACTTCAACGGAAATGGAGTTGAATGGGAAGAAGGTCAATAGCCCAAGCCAAAGTTTGTTCCTCAAAAGGAGAAGTATGAACATACTCTCCCCAAGGGAACAAAAGCTCAAGATGACCTTCCACCACAAGACCACAAGCTCAAGTGCAAGGACAAGCTTCAAGAGGAGATTGACTCATATGAAGATGAATCCAAAGCTTTGGTCAAGTGGGTTCCCAAAGCTTCTACAAGCTCAACTTCTACAAGTGCCACTTCAACACCAAGGATTCCCATCAAGTTGATGTGGATCCCCAAGAAGAAGGACTAGAGAAGTTCTTGAGGGGTGACTCCGCCAATGAAATTCACTCATATTCATTATTGGCAAGGACTAGTTGCAATAAACTTCAACACTATGCAATAGTTCAAGGAGTCACACATTCCCTCAAAGGTAAGCAAGGGACAAGGTAATTATTGAATCCATGGACATCATCTTATATGCTTTGCATTCCATGTCCATAGATATCCTTGTTTTTGTCTCTTGTGCTTGGGACTAACCCATGTAGGTGAGAAGAGTAAGGAAGCAACAAGGATGCTTCCAACTCAAGATGATCTTCATCAACTTTGAGCATCCACCACTACTTCACCCACATGAAGTCTTCTACGACAAACCCAAGGTTAGTTTATCCCTCCTATGGGGGGATGTCACATCTAGAGGGAGCTTTACTCTAAGACTTGAGTTAAAGCATCTCTTAGAATCTAACAATACTAAATGCTTTATGTAAAAGTGGTAACCCCACTTGTGCTTAAACGATGAGTATGACCTATGATCAAGTATTCTTACTTGGCTCCTAAGTCAATATACTCATATATAGATGACTCCGTCATCGCCAAAGTGCTTGTTAGATGCTAGTATGTATGTGCAAGTTTGCCATGATTTCATTTGATATCTTATTGTGTGAGCATGTTGGTATGCATTTCTTTAATCATTCGAGGACATCCAATTGTTGCTATTTGGTTTTATTTTCTCTTTTGCCAATTGGATGGACAAGAATGCCTAGGACCCCTCTCAAGCTATCTATGCTTTCTTGTCGCATATTCTATTCATTCTACATCACAAAACTTGAACAAGTACTTCTCGATCTCTCTGTGTGAGGAGCACTCAGAGTTCTGTATCGACAAGGACTGACCTCCAAAACCTCCCAAGTGCATCTCGGTGGAACCAACACAAAAATCTCGGTCTCACCGATGCATAGGGTTGATCTAGTTTTCCAATTTCGGTAACACCGATTCCATCTTCTCGGCTTCACCGAGTTTCCCTGTCAGCTGACAGTTGGGGAACTCGGTGGCACCGATAATTTTGAACCGGTGTCACCGACAGCGATGGGTACTTAATGTGGCGGACCCGACTTTTGAAATTACTTCTTCAAACGTCCGGTTCCTCCAAACCCTAGGTGTCGTTCGTTGACCCCTGGTCATCGCCGTTGTCTTCCCGAGCGCCTCCGCCGTTGGAACTCACCACCGTCGACGGAATCCTCACCGCCGTCGTCTCCGTAGCAGACTCGTCACCGAGTTAGGGTACGATTCCGACCCCTTGTGCGCTCCTCTTTCCAATTCATGCGCATTAGGATCGTTCCATCGATAAGCCACAGTTTGAGACCGTTCTATCCTCTATAATCTTCCACTAGAATAGGGAACAACGAATTTTTAGGTTTTGTCGTCCGCAATGCGAATCTCGGTGACACCGAAGCACAAAAATCGGTCTTACCGATTTGGTTTTTAGGTCTACTGAGGACAGTCTCGGTGAAACCGAGCACCCACTTTCGGTGAAACCGAAGTGGTTGCCAAGTTTCTGTAAAGCAGACTATGAGTCTCGGTGGGTCCGAAAATTGTGACTCGGTGGTACCGAAATTCCCTTTGCAGAAAGCAAACCTTAAGAATTCTAAGTTCAAATTTGAGAAAACTTCTGCATTTTGTGATGGCTCAACCCTTCTACTCTTCTATTCTCTGTTCACAGGGTCAGCATGTCAGGCTCAGATGACAGCCAGAACAATTTCAGAAAGGAGAATGTTGATAAGAGCTCAGGCACTAGTCCTGAGGGCAGCTATGATGATGTACCCAGCTCACCAGACTTGCCCAAAGCTGCAGCTAGAGCCAGAAGGAAGCTAAACTCTGATGAGGAAGATGAAGATTTTGTGCCAGAAGAGCCACCCAAGAAAGATAAAGTTGCCAAAAGCACAACTGCTGAAGCCACATCTTCCAAGATGCCAAGTAAGAAGGTGTATGCTAGTGCCAAGGATGTGAGGGCACCAGACTATGTCAAGAAAAGCATGACCCTTCACCATGAGTCACCTCCAAGGAAGTCTATGCCTAAGAAGGCAGGAGAGAAGAAGAAGTCCAGGAAGAGGATTATACATGTTGTGGGCAGACCTACCTCTATGTATGAGGATCCAGAACCTGCTGCTGAAGAAGAGGAGGAAGAGCCAGCTACCCAGGCTCCTCCTAAGAAGAAGAAGAAGTTGTTGGCTGATGCTATGCCCAAGGATACATCATCCAAAGGCACCAAGACTTCCCCCAAGAAGGCTGTTGCTCCAAAGCCCAAGAGGTCTACCAAAGACATCCCAGCCGCTGTCAAGAACAAGAGTTCTACTTTCAGAGAAGACGAGGATGAAGCAAGGTCTGTTTTGATGAAGCTGAGACCACACCTTCCTGAGCACAATGCCAGCCATCCAGTTGCCGAGGACATAAAAAAGAGGAGGGATTCTGGACTGAGGGAGTGGAGAGCCATAGACCCCTATTCTCAGAGGAGAAGCACAACTGTAGACTACAGGTTCTACACCAAGGAACAACAAGACTTCTATGAGACCATTCTGCTTGACAAGGGTCCCGCAGTTAGTGATATGAGGTATGTTGATTGGAAATACATCAAGGAGAATCAAGATTTCTTTCCAAGTGTACAGGATAATTTCCACTGTATTGGCATTGATGAGTTTGTTGGGAAGGAGTTCACTGCATGGAATGACGAGATGATCATGAAATTCTACTCCACTGCACATTTCTATGGAGATGGTAGAATTGTATGGATAACTGAAGGCACCAGATATGAATCCACTATTGATGAGTGGGCTACCATCTTAGGAGCCCCACAGGTGCAAGAAGGAGACTTGGATGTGTACTCTGAGTCCAAGGCAAAACCACAACTCCATGGCCAATATGTACAATGAGATCCCTGCTGCAAATGTGCATTCACACAAGCCACTTTGTGAACTTGTCGGTTGCCACGAATAAGAACTCAAATCCCCCGACAACACGGGGGAAGGGGCCCAAGATATCGCGCCCCCAGACCAAGAATGGCCAGGATAGAGGGATTGTTTGCAGGGCTTGTGCTGGTTGATGGATGTTCTAGGAATGGAACTGGCAGGCTTCACATTTGGTGACCAACTCAGTAGCGTCCTGGAGGGCAGTGGGCCAATAGAAACCCTGTCGGAAAGATTTCCCGGCAAGGGCCCTTGATCCAATGTGGGAACCACATACTCCTTCGTGAATCTCCGCCAACAGCCTCAGTCCATCCTCCCGGCAGATACACCTTAATTTCACACCGTTCGGTCGTGTTCTGTACAGGGTGTCATCGACAAACTGGTACATACTTGACCGACGGGCTACTCTTTCGGCTTCCTCTTGCTCTTCGGGCAGTTCTCCTGTTTGAAGGAAATGTTGCGCCCAGGTTGGAGCCTGTGGCTCGACAAGAAGGACTAAAGGCATCTCTTCGTCTCCGGGAGCGCTTGTCTCAACCGCTAGACCCTGAGGTCCTGCGGGAGGGAGCTGCTTGTCAACCGGAACGGGATTTTCCCCGGCAGCTTCTCTACCAGCGGCTTTGGGAAGCTCTGCCGGGAAATGCTTGCCGGAGTTCAACTTTCTTCTCTTCTGGGACATTGTTGATGGGGATAATGATGGTTGAGTGAGGCGGAGAACAAAGGTTCCTGGTTCCACAGGAAGTTTCTGCGCAGTGCACTTTGATAGATGGTAAGCAATGCAGTTTTCTGCCCGTGGCACATGCTCTGTTTGCAGTCCATCAAAATGCTCCTCCAATTTCCTCACTTCTTCTATGTATGCCTCCATCAGCGGGCTCTGGTAATCCTTGTTAACTTGCTTTATCACAAGCTTAGAATCTCCTCGGACGACCAGCCTCTTTATTCCCAACTCCACCGCGATTCTGAGTCCAGCAAGGAACCCCTCGTACTCAGCGGTATGGTTGGTGGCTTCCTCCCGGGGAAAGTGCATCTGGACGACGTACTTGAGGTGCTCTCCGGTAGGGGCGATGAGGAGCACACCTGCTCCAGCGCCCTGGAGTGAGAAAGCATCGTCAAAGTACATGATCCAATCCTTGGGTGCTTCTTTGCCAGGGAGGATTGTCTCCGAATCTTCATCATCTGGCGTGGGTGTCCATTCTGCAATAAACTCCGCCAACGCCCTGCTTTGAATAGTGGAAGTGCTCTCATACCTTAACCCGAAACTTGACAATTCCAATGCCCACTCAACTATCCTGCCAGTGGCTTCGGGGTTTCTCAGTATGCGTTGCAACGAGAAACGGGTGACAACTGTTATCTCATGGGCTTGGAAGTAGTGGCGCAGCTTCCTCGAGGCCATGATGAGGCTGAAGATCATCTTTTGTACTCCAGAGTACCTTGATCTAGCCCCCTGTAGCAGGGAACTGACAAAGTACACGGGCCGCTGCACCATTTTCTTCTTTGCCACTTCTTTGGATCCGTTGTCAATCATTTGCCGAAATCCCCCTTGATCTGTGTCTAGTCCTGCCGCAGATGTTTCTTTCCCGCTCCCGGCAACATCAGCAGCGGCTGCTGAATCTCCATACACTCCTCGCTACACCACCAGCGCTGCACTAACCACATGATTCGTCGCTGCCAAATATAGCAGCAACGGCTCTTGCGGTTTAGCAGCGACCAAGGTGGGAGCAGAGGATAGGTATTTCTTCAGGTCTTGCAGCACTGCATCTGCCTCTGGGGTCCACTTCATCGGGCCAGCCTTCTCCAAGACTTTGAAGAACGGCAAGGCGCGCTCAGCGGACATGGAGATGAACCTACTCAACGCGGCAACACACCCGGTCAGGCGTCTGATTTCTTTGATGGTCTTGGGTGCATGTATCTGTTCAATCGCCTTGATCTTGTCGGGATTGGCTTCTATTCCTTGCTGAGATACGAAGAACCCAAGCAGCTTGCCGGATGGGACACCGAACACACACTTTTCAGGGTTGAGCTTCAGGTTGATCTTGCGCAAGTTTGCGAAAGTTTCCTCCAGATCTTGTATGAGAGTGGCTTCATCCTTGGTCTTGACCACGATGTCATCCATGTAGGCTTCCACATTTCTGTGCAGCTAGGGTCCAAAACCAATTTGAACAGCCGTGGCGAAGGTCGAACCAGCACTCTTTAACCCAAAGGGCATACGCACAAAGCAGTACGTGCCACATGGAGTTATGAATGCGGTCTTCTCCTCATCTTCCTTAGTCATAAATATCTGGTGGTAGCCGGAGTAGGCATCCAAAAAGGAGAGCAAGTCACATCCGGAGGTGGAATCAACAATTTGATCTATGCGCGGCAAGGGGAAAGGGTCCTTCGGGCAAGCCTTGCTCAAGTCAGTGAAGTCTATGCAAAGCCTCCATTTCCCATTTGCCTTTCGTACCACCACCGGGTTTGCCAGCCAAGTTGGATGCAGCACCCCTCTGACCAAACTAGCTGTTTCAAGCTTCTTGATTTCCTCGGCAATGAACTGCTGCCGCTCCAAGGCCTGTTTCCTAACCTTTTGCTTGACGGGCCGGGCATGAGGACAGACAGCAAGGTGGTGCTCAATTACATCCCTGGGAACACCGGGGATGTCAGATGGTTGCCAGGCAAACACGTCGACATTCTCCCGCAGGAAGGTAACGAGCGCACTTTCCTGTTTGTCAGTAAGGGTAGCACTGATGGTGAAGGTACCACCAGTGCCATCCTCCCTTGCCGGGACTTCTTCGTCTCAGGATAGGCGACCCTGGTCTTCTTGCTAGCGGAACTCTCCGGCAGGTCATCGTCGGGTGCGGCGCACTCCGAAGAGGCGCGCTTCCCGGAGTCCTTGCCGGTGTTCTTGCTAGCCTTCTTCATTTTCTCTGTGTCCTTGGCGGGAACTGGGATTTCTGTGGCTTCAGCTGCTAGAGCGTCACGATACATCTGGTCCACGCAGATAACTGCGTTCTTCTTGTCGGATGGGATGGAAATGATCCCAATGGGCCCTGGCATCTTTAAGGTATTGTAGGCATAGTGGGATGCTGCCATGAACTTTGCCAGAGCTGGGCGACCGAGGATTCCATTGTAAGGCAGCGGGATTTCGGCGACGTCGAACACTATCCTCTCTGTCCGGAAGTTCAACTCCCCGCCAAATGTCACAGGCAGGGTGATCTTTCCCTTGGGTCGGATCCTGCCGGGGTTGATCCCTTGGAATGTACCCGTAGCTTCGAGCTCTTCATCAAGGATCTGCAGTTTCTCGGCCACTCTAGGGGAGATCAAGTTCAATCCGGCCCCGCCGTCAACTAACATCTTAGACACCTTGAGGTTGCGGATTGTCAGGGAAACCAACAATGGCAAACGTCCGACCGTAGTGGTACGGTCAGGATGATCCTCTTCGTCAAAGATGATAGGCGTGCGGGACCATCTGAGTGGATTCCTAGATTCTGCAGTAGGTTCCATAGCATTGATCTCGCGTGCCCACTTCTTGAGCTGGCGGCGAGAGGAATGCAAGGATGCACCCCCGTCAACGCACATGGCTTCGGTTGCTTTCTGAAACTCCCTGTCGCTGGAATCCTCAACATCATCCTCATCTTCACTCAAATAGTCTGTTTCCTTCTTCTCTTGGCCTCTGGCGGGTTTTTCCTTTTGCTGTGGGGTTTTGCCGCGGCGACCTCCTCTGCCGCCACGGCCTTTCCCGGCAGCGCAGTCCTGGCCTTTTTCTTTGTCGCGCTTCTCGTACTCGGCCCTCTGTTTCTCAACAAGTTGCTCGACCTGTTGGCATTCTTGGAGATCATGGCGGTGAATTTTGTAGTACGGCCCGTCGGACTTCCCGGTCTTCTCAGCGGCAGCAGCCTCCCGGCAATCAGCGCACGCGGCAGCTCCCTTGCCGGGGGTTTCGGCTTTTGCCTTCTTGCCTGCACTGAGGTCTCCGAAGCTCTCGACATCCAATACTGCTTTTCCCTTACGCTTCTTGTTGCGCTTCCTGCTCCTTCCCTTCGGGTCGGGAGCATCGTCGTCATCATCAGAGTCCACTTCGACGCCCGCCTCCTCCCCGGGAAGTCGCCTTCCTTCTTCAGCTCGAGAGCACTTATCCGCCAAGGAGTAAAGCTCATTAACAGTCTTGGGGAGCTTGACATTCATCTTGGCTCGCATCCTCCTGTTGCGCACGTTCGAGTGGAATGCGGCAATTACCGCTGCGAGATGGATCTCTGGGATGTTGCGGTGCACTCGGCTGAATCTCTGGATATACTTTCTCAAGGTTTCTTCCTCCTTTTGCGGGAGGACTTGGAGATCGCTGGGTTGGCCTGGTTCTTGATGACCACCGGTGAAGGCGCCAACAAACTCGTTGCATAGATCAACCCAAGACGAAATGGAATTCTCTGGCAGGTGCATCAGCCATGATCTCACGTTTGGCTTGAGTGCCAAAGGGAAATAGTTGGCGAGCACCTTTTCATCTCTTCCTCCCGCAGCTTGAACAGCTATCGTGTATATGCCCAAGAACTCCGCAGGGTTCAGCATCCCATCGTATTTCTCAGGTAGCTCAGGCTTGAAAGCTCGGGTCGACAGCCAGCGGACCCGTCGCAGCTCGCTAGTGAAGGCAGGGCAACCAACCTCACAAGGAAGGTACCCGCCAGCACTGGGCGCGGGGTCACCGACGTCTGGACCGTTGCGCTTGTCGGATTGACGGTGCGCTTCCCGGCGTCGCTCGATGGTGATGCAAGCGTCTTCTTTCCGCCGGCCTTCAAGGACACGCCGTTGATCCTGGCGGTCGCGCGGGCCAGACGAGACTATGGATGCCTCGTCGTGCTCATCAGCATGCGAAGCTTGTTGCGACTACCTCTAGGCCTATTGTCGCGGAGGGGACTGCACCGTTGGGGTGGCCCCTTCGACGTGTTGAAAGCACAACATGCACCCTTGGTGGTTTTGATAATTCATGACAACACACATTGTCTCTTGGACTAATACTTTTACCTAGTATATTTCAGATATAGTCCATAGAGAAGGGCTGGCAAAAGGATTGTGGAGATTGTGGAATACCCCAAGATGCAAGGAAATAGGTTGGCAAAGCTTCAAGGAAGAGGACTCTACATTTTACATTTGTGAGAAATCACTTTGAGTCCATAGGAAAGCCAATACTATTAAAAGGGGGTAAGGTTTTGTTGGTGAACAAAATGCTCATACGTGCACAAGTGATAGTCACCAAAAACACCCACAAACTCTCCCACCAAAGTCTGTCCAAAGCCATATACTCAACATCGGTGCAACCAACATTTCCATCCCGGTGCCACCGATTCTCAACCATAGACAGACTCAGCCAAACCCTAGCCACTTCGGTGCAACCGATTCCATACCAGTGCCACCGAGTTTAGGTTGCCAACTTTCTGTTATGCAAATTCACAATATCGGTACCACCGAGATTGTTGGATCGACGTCACCGAGATTGGGAATCTGACCGTTGGTCACCTTATCGGTGCAACCGAGTTTCCTATATCGGTCTCACCGAGATTCAAAAGTTGCCACCTTTTGGTCACTTCGGTACCACCGAGATTAACACATCAGTGTCACCGAGTTGGTCATTTTGTGTGTAACGGTTGGAGTTTTGGGGATGCCTATATATACCCCTCCACCACCACCTACTCGAGAGAGAAGCACTCAGAACTATTCCATACTTGCCCCATCCAGTTTTCCGAGAGAGAACCACCGATCCTTGTGTTGAGGTCAAGATCTTCCACTCGAACCATATGGATCTTGATTTCTAGCCTCCCCAAGTTGCTTTCCACCAATCCCATCTCTTCCACCAAGCCAAATCTGTGAGAGAGTGATTGTGTGTTGAGGGGTCGATCATCTTAAAGCACAAGAGCAAGGAGTTCATCGTCATTATCGAGCCTATTACCTTTTGGAGGGTGGTGCCTCCTAGATTGGTTAGGTGTCGCTTGGGAGCCTCCTACTTCGTGTTGTGGAGTGAACCAAGAAGTTTGTACGGGCAAGGAGATCGCCTACTTCGTGAAGATCTACCCATAGTGAGGCTAGTCCTTCGTGGACGGAAGCCGTTATGGAATAGTCAAGGTTGCTACTTCGTGGACCCTTATGGGTGGAGCCCTCCGTGGACTCTCGCGACCGTTACCCTCCGTGGGTTGAAGACTCCATAAACGTGGATGTACGATAGCACCACCTATCGGAACCACGGGAAAAAATCATTGCGTCTCCAATTGCGTTTGATCTTCCTATCTCTACCCTTTACTTCATGTGCAATGTCTTTTCTTTCCGCTGCCATATTTGTTGACATGCATGTGTAGGGCTGTTAGACTTGCTAGACTTGCTAAAACTGTTAAAATCTACCAACCAATAAACTTGGGAAAAGGTTAGGTTTTAAATTCCTGCTAGTAGTCTATTCACCCCCCTCTAGACACTCTTCTAGTGATCCCTCAATTGGTATAAGAGCATTGGTCTCCATTGCTTCGGTTTAATCACCGAGGAGGAAGATGGATGTGTCTAGTATAGGGAGTTTGAGTTGTAGAGTGCCTATTCTTGATGGAGAGTAGTCAATGGAAAACCTTGATGCTTGAGCTATTTAATGAATTTCAATTGAGCAAATATGTCAAGTGCCCCTATGTTCCCCCCATTGATCCTTTGCATCCCACACACGAAGAGGAAGTTGATATGCTATGCAATCTTAGAACTGTCAATCTTATTGTTAGAGCTTTACCTAGAAATGTGCTTAATCAAATGAAATTTTTTGTATGCGCTTACACTTTGTGGAATGATTTGGAGAAACGATATCCAAATTATTCACTAAGTAATCTTGACGAAATTCTTCATAAAACTATTGTCTTCCACAAAATGACGCCTAGTGATCCTAAGTTTGATGATTGTCTTTTTGAGCTTAGAGACCTCATGCGTGCTAAAGGAGATGTCACTACTATCAACAACATCATTATTGAAGCCATTCGCATTCATAAATTTGAACATTGTCATGATCATACCCCTGACGAATCTCTTGTTCTTTATGACGAGGATTTCCCACTTGATGATGACAATGTGGAACATGGCTACTATGATGAAGATGCGCTGTTCGACATCGAGTATGAGAAGATCATGAAGAATCTAAGTCTCATGGCAAATTTCAAGGATTACATGTCCGGAGGAAAAGAGTGGATTCTCGATAGCGGATGTACCGATCATATGACCGGAGATAGAGAAATGTTTGAAGAGATCACGCCAAACCATGGACCGTGAAGGTACGTAACGTTTGGAGACAACTCCAAGGGGAAGGTACTTGGTCTTGGTAAGGTGGCCATATCCCATGATAGCTCTATTCAAAATGTTATGCTTGTTGAAACTCTTGGCTACAATCTTCTTTTCGTATCTAGACTTGCCGACTTTGGCTTTAATGTGCTATTCACGAAAGTAGATTGCCAAGTGTTTCGTCAAGATAATCATAAAATGGTCTTTACCGGTTTCCGTACAGGTGATATATACATTGTCGATTTCACTAAGAGATCCAAACCTCGTACTTGTTTAATTGCAAAATCTTCTAAAGGATGGCTTTGGCATAGAAGACTAGGACATGTTGGCATGCGTAATCTAGACAAGCTCATCAAAGGTGATCACATCTTGGTGTCAAAGATGTTATCTTTGACAAAGATAGACTTTGTAGTGCTTGTCAAGCTGGAAAGCAAGTAGGTGGAAGTCATCCAGTCAAGAATATCCTGACTACTAGGAGCCACTCGAGTTACTTCACATGGATCTCTTTGGTCCCAATGCTTACAAGAGTCTCGGTGGAAATTCCTATGGTGTAGTTATAGTTGATGATTTTTCCAGATTTACGTGGGTATTCTTTCTTGATGATAAGTCGTAGGTTCAAAAGATCTTCAAGAACTTCGCTCGCAAAGCGCAAAATCAGTTTGAAGTGAAGATCAAGAAGGTTCGGAGCGATAACGGATCGGAGTTCAAGAATACCCATGTGGATACCTTTCTTGACGAAGAAGGTGTTTCACATGAGTTCTCGGCTACGTACACGCCGCAAAAAAATGGAGTTGTTGAGAGGCAGAACCGAACGCTCATTGAGATGGCAAGAACGATGCTTGACGAATACAATACGCCAAGACACTTTTGGGCAGAAGCCGTGGAAACAGCATGTCATGCCACAAACCGACTTTACTTGCACAAGCTTCTCGGTAAAACGGCATACGAGCTACTCACCGGTAACAAACCCCAAGTTGGATACTTTCGGGTATTGGGCTCAAAGTGCTACATTCTTGATAAGCATCGTCGTACTAAATTTGCTCCTAAATCTCATGAAGGATTCCTACTTGGTTATGGTTCGAACTCTCACACTTACCGTGTCTACAACAACTTCACTCGAAAAGTTGAAGAGACGGTAGATGTGAAGTTTGATGAATCTAATGGTTCGCAAGTCGAACAATTGCCAAATGATGCAGGTGATAAGGACCCTTCGGAAGCTATCCAAGATTTGCCCATCGGCAAGATTCGTCCCATGGAGGTGAAGGAAAGTACTTCATCAACTCAAGTGGAAGCCCCCACTTCACGTCAAGGTGAACCACAACATGACATGGAGGCATCCACAAGCGGTACACGACAAGATGATGAGGAGGAGGAAGTGCATCATGAAGATCCACCACAACCTCCTTCACCACCACCTCAAGGGAACGACACCTTCAACAACAACGAAGATGAAGGAGATGATGATGATGAAGAAGCTCCACCATCCAACAATCGGAAGCTGACCCGAGTTCGAGCACAAGTGACCAAGAACCATCCCCTAAACCAAATCTTTGGTGATATACAAACAGGGAGAATCACTCGCTCTAAAACTCGCCTAGCTAACTTTTGTGAGCATTATTCTTTCATCTCTAGCATTGATCCCTTGAAGGTAGAACAAGCTCTTGAAGATGCTGATTGGGTGAACGCGATGCATGAAGAGCTTCACAACTTCGAGAGGAACGAAGTGTGGACACTCATGGAGAAGCCCAAGGATGAGCAAAACGTCATCGGAACCAAATGGGTGTTTCGGAACAAGCAAGATGAAGACGGTCAAGTCGTACGGAACAAGGCTCGTCTCGTAGCCCAAGGATATACGCAAGTCGAAGGTATGGACTACGGTGAGACCTACGCCCCCGTCGCTAGACTTGAAGCTTTTCGCATTCTTCTTGCTTATGCTAATCACCATGATATCACGCTTTATCAAATGGACATTAAAAGTGCCTTTTTAAATGGTGAAATTGAAGAAGAAGTCTATGTTAAGCAACCACCTGGTTTTGTGAATCCTAAGAAACCTAATCATGTCTACAAGCTTCGTAAAGCCCTTTATGGTCTTAAGCAAGCCCCTCGTGCTTGGTACAAATGCTTAACGAAGTTCCTCATTGAAAAAGGTTTTGAGATTGGTAAAATTGACGCAACCTTATTCACTAAGAGAGTTAATGGTGAATTATTTGTGTGCCAAATCTATGTGGATGATATTATCTTTGGGTCTACTAACCCACAATTTAGTGAAAGATTTGGAAGGTTGATGTCCGAGAAGTATGAGATGTCCATGATGTGTGAGCTGAAATTCTTTCTTGGTTTGCAAATCAAGCAAACCAGAGAAGGAACTTTCATCTCTCAAACTAAGTATACCAAGGACTTGATCAAGAAGTTCAACATGCAGGAGTGCAAAGGTATGAAAACCCCAATGCCTACTAGTGGACATGTTGATCTTACCAGAGAGGATGAACCGGTTGATCAAAAGGTTTATCGATCTATGATTGGTTCATTGCTATATCTATGTGCCTCTCGTCCCGATATTATGCTTAGTGTTTGCATGTGTGCTAGATATCAAGCTGCACCTAAAGAATGCCATCTTTTGGCCGTGAAACGTATTGTGAGATATTTGATACAAACACCAAATTTTGGCATTTGGTATCCCAAGGGATCTTCCTTTAACCTTGTTGGCTATTCCGATTTGGATTATGCCAGTGACAAGGTTGATAGAAAATCCACCTCGGGTACCTGTCAATTTTTGGGCAGATCTCTTGTATCTTGGTCCTCCAAGAAACAAAACTCGGTATCTCTATCTACTGCCGAAGCTGAGTATATTGCTGCTGGATCTTGTTGTGCACAATTGTTATGGATGACACAAACGCTTAAGGATTATGGAATCCATGTTAGAAATGTTCCATTGCTTTGTGACAATGAAAGTGCTATTAAAATTGGTCATAATCATGTGCAACACTCTCGAACTAAACATATTCAAGTTAGACATCATTTCATTCATGATCATGTTGCCAAAGGAGATATTGATCTTAAGCATGTTCGCACTAACAAGCAATTGGCCGATATCTTTACTAAGCCACTTGATGAGAAAACATTTTGTTACTTGAGGAGTGAGTTGAACATCATTGATGCTTCAAACTTGAGCTAGACTCACTCGGTTGCATGCAAGGGCATAAGCTTTATTGAAATTTCCATGTTGATCCTAACATCTTATTTTGTGCCATGGAATTCTATGCTCCCTTGTATTGCATCTAATCTTTTGTAGGTACTTGGAAGAATTTCATTCCACAAGATTGCCATCAACTCCAATCATAAGCAATCTTTTCATTACCAAGTATTCACAACCCCTCTTGATGATGAAAGGAAGAAGACACCTCAATCATATCCTTGACATATATTTATAATTCTCAAGTTGGTATCATGTCAAATGGATATGTCCATTGCTCTTCCTTGCATGACTAACCTTTGCAGGTGACAAGTGTACTAAAACAAGAAGGATTGCTCCCAACTCAAGATGATCTTCATCAACCTCGAGCATCCTCAACAAGTTCACCTACAAGCCACGTCATCAACATCACTCAAAGGTATGTATTCATATCCTTGAAAAGTCATGGGAGAAAGCAACTCAAGTGATATGATGACATTAAAATGTTTAATCGATAAATGGTAACCCCATTTTGAGCTTAACGTAGAGTATGACCCATGATCAAGCATTCTTGCTTGACTCCTAAGTCAATGTACTCTAATATAGGTGACCTAGTCACCGCCCATCATCTAGTTAAGTATTTTAGTTGGTTCACTTTCTATTTTGCGAAGACTTCTTGGAACCGCTCAAATCTTCTCTAGCTGATATCCCTTTGTAAAAACCTTCACATTCCCTTTGAATTTTTTTTTCTGGCAACACTTTGAAAACAGAAACTTGGTCCTTTATTTCCTTTGCTGTTTTAGCCTCGGAGCCACCGATACATATTTCTCGGTTCTACCGACATTGCAGATAAGCTGCACCACAAGATCTCGGTACCACCGATTTATCTGTCTCGGAGTCACTGATTTGTTTTCTTTTCTTATTTATGATCGCTGTTGCAAATCTATGTTTCGCTTGTGCCATTTCATGTGAGGATTTTGTTACTTCGATGATTCCTTCTTTTTTAAAAAAAAAAAAGAAAAAAAGAAATTCTTTATTCAAGGATCCCTAACTCAAAGGAGGAGCATTCTTACAAAATCTCAGAAGGAGAGAAATTCTTTTCAATGATTCCCTCAGTTTTCATTTCCATGAACCCTACATTCAATGACCCTTATTCTCAAGGATCCCTTCCTATCAATGATCCCTGTATCTATTCCTGTGTTTGACCTTTTTGGAAATTAATGCCAAAGGGGGAGAATACCAAAGCTTCATGCTAAAGAGGAAGATACATGCTTATGCATAGGGGGAGATATGATCAAGGGGGACAGCCAATATCAATATTCATATAAGGTGAGAATATCAAAGTAGGGGGAGAAAAACATATTTGGAGGATTATCTAAGATGTGTTGGAAGTTTACTTTTCTCACCCTATCCAATCCCAATATCTACGTGCTGAGATTCAGGGGGAGAGGATATTTTAATACTGTCATATCTAAGGGGAGAAAGAAATGATTTTGGAGACATATCAATCTTAAGAAATACTATCTTCTATATGTTCTCCATATCTTGGTACTTTTGAGTTCTATTGCCTTGTTGATTGGTAGAATACTCTTGTGTTTCCTAACATTGTTTTCTCAAGTGTATTTCTACTACAAGAGTGCTCAAGAACTCAAGGTAAGTATATGCATCATATCTTTGGTCAAGATAATCTCTTGCTTCTTGCACATATTGTTTGCAAGAGTGAAGTCTTGAACAAGGATACATCTCATTCACATATATTTGATGCATATAGCCAAGATACACATGACTCATTATATCCTTTCTACTATTTGTGTGCCCATGCATTCCAAAGCAACTATCCTTTAAAGGACTGCACACATTTAGGGGGAGCAAATCAAAGTCATGTGCCTCTCAAAGTCTTCATTATATCCATGCATATCTTTATTTGAAGCTTTGATTGTATGTTGTCATCAATTACCAAAAAGGGGGAGATTGAAAGCACAACATGCTCCCTTGGTGGTTTTGATAATTCATGACAACATACATTGTCTCTTGAGCCAATACTTTTACCTAGTATATTTCAGATATAGTCCATAGAGAAGGGCTGGCAAAAGGATTGTGGAGATTGTGGAATACCCCAAGATGCAAGGAAATAGGTTGGCAAAGCTTCAAGGAAGAGGACTCTACATTTTACATTTGTGAGAAATCACTTTGAGTCCATAGGAAAGCCAATACTATTAAAAGGGGGTAAGGTTTTGTTGGTGAACAAAATGCTCATACGTGCACAAGTGATAGTCACCAAAAACACCCACAAACTCTCCCACCAAAGTCTGTCCAAAGCCATATACTCAACATCGGTGCAACCAACATTTCCATCCCGGTGCCACCGATTCTCAACCATAGACAGACTCAGCCAAACCCTAGCCACTTTGGTGCAACCGATTCCATACCGGTGCCACCGAGTTTAGGTTGCCAACTTTCTGTTACGCAAATTCACAATATCGGTACCACCGAGATTGTTGGATAGGCGTCACCGAGATTGGGAATCTGACCGTTGGTCACCTTATCGGTGCAACCGAGTTTCCTATATCGGTCTCACCGAGATTCAAAAGTTGCCACCTTTTGGTCACTTCGGTACCACCGAGATTAACACATCGGTGTCACCGAGTTGGTCATTTTGTGTGTAACGGTCGGATTTTTGGGGATGCCTATATATACCCCTCCACCACCACCTACTCGAGAGAGAAGCACTCAGAACTATTCCATACTTGCCCCATCCAGTTTTCTGAGAGAGAACCACCTATCCTTGTGTTGAGGTCAAGATCTTCCACTCCAACCATATGGATCTTGATTTCTAGCCTCCCCAAGTTGCTTTCCACCAATCCCATCTCTTCCACCAAGCCAAATCTGTGAGAGAGTAATTGTGTGTTGAGGAGTCTATCATCTTGAAGCACAAGAGCAAGGAGTTCATCGTCATTACCGAGCCTATTACCTTTTGGAGGGTGGTGCCTCCTAGATTGGTTAGGTGTCGCTTGGGAGACTCCTACTTCGTGTTGTGGAGTGAACCAAGAAGTTTGTACGGGCAAGGAGATCGCCTACTTTGTGAAGATCTACCCATAGTGAGGCTAGTCCTTCGTGGACGGAAGCCGTTATGGAATAGTCAAGGTTGCTACTTCGTGGACCCTTATGGGTGGAGCCCTCCGTGGACTCTCGCGACCGTTACCCTCCGTGGGTTGAAGACTCCATAAACGTGGATGTACGATAGCACAACCTATCGGAACCACGGGAAAAAATCATTGCATCTCCAATTGCGTTTGATCTTCCTATCTCTACCCTTTACTTCATGTGCAATGTCTTTTCTTTCCGCTGCCATATTTGTTGACATGCATGTGTAGGGCTGTTAGACTTGCTAGACTTGCTAAAACTGTTAAAATCTACCAACCAATAAACTTGGGAAAAGGTTAGGTTTTAAATTCCTGCTAGTAGTCTATTCACCCCCCCTCTAGACACTCTTCTAGTGATCCCTCAAGCGTTAGCCGCCCCGGGCCGCTGCTGCTGTTCGCGTACGTCGCGACGGCTCTGCATGCTGGGTCTTGTTGGCTTCAACGAAAGAAATCAAACTCTAAATGGTGGCTCTCCATTCGTCCATCTTATCAGCCGCTGGCATGAAGTTGAGCAGCATCTAGACTCGTGCCATGGCCTCTTCTGCGGTGCTCGGCATGGCGAAAGAGGCGGACCACGACGTCGCTCGACTCTTGGTAGGGCCAAGAGAAGCGTCGCCGCATCCTTGATCCCGTGCGCCACTCGCCGGAGCTTTCTCACTACAAGAAATATGTCAACTTGCGACCATCAATATTGGTCACTGAATGGTCGTTGTTTTTCACTTGTGACCTTTTTGTGACCAAAAAAAGTTGGTCAAAAGCTGGCCGTCTTTAATGAAACTTAACGACCTTCAATGTGAAATGGTCGTAGAAGGTAACGACCAAAACAAAAGGTCCTTGGTTCTACGACCAATTGTTTTGGTCACTCGCAATCTGCACACACCACGTTGGATCCGACGTGGCATGCTCACGTGGCAAAATTGCGACCAAATGAAAAGGTCGTTGAATAGAATCAGCCCGGTCCGGTTCGGTGTCTATATGGGCCAAGCCCATTAATTCAGCCTATTTATTGTTTTTTTTCTTACAATTTTGGTCAGCTAGATGGGCCAAGACCAACAGCCTTTTATTGTTTGGGCCACAACCTTTTACAGTCCATATTTTTTTGGGCCTCAGCCTTTTTCCAGCCCACTTGTCAGTTTTCTTTTATTTCTTTTCCATTTTAGAGTAGGTCCCACTAGTCAAATGGGAACCAATTACCAGGATTGTTGTTTGGGTACCACACGTCAATTCTATATTTGTGCAATAAGGCATAATATTTCATACAATAGCCAAGCAAAGTACATTACAATCATACATCATACAAATCTGGTATTCAACTACAAAATACAACTAAATATACACATAACTAGATCCAATGAGCTAAAACGCATGCTGGGTGTGGGTTTTCTTCGGGATTCTTCTTCCTAGAGCTCCTGTACACCCAACTTTTGAAGAATGAAGGCCAACATCTGCAAATAATAAATTATGAGAAGTTAGAAACATAATCAAGTGAATCCGTGAATATAAATTCTCGTAATGATGAAATTTGTTGCAGAACTTCAGATTTAACAGGAAACCATGCATATAACATTCTCATAACAACAAAAACTGAAATATATTTTGCAAATAAGTACCAGCATAGTGCAAGTTAACACAACAAGTGGACTATACAAGCTATCAGTGATTTTTCCACTTTAGAACAGGGCACATGCATCAATTTTTACAGTTAGGAACAAAGAAGACAGTGCTAGAACAGGCCAAAGAGATTGAACAACGAGCTGCTCGATTCAGGCAACCAATTTTTACGTATACCCTGAATTAATCTCAGATACCATGAATTATTTCATAGAGATTTGCACAAATCAAAGCATTCTAGCCTCTACAGAGTTACTGCCTCTAGATTTCGGCAAGAGAAAAAATATGATGAAAAAATTGACTGTCACAGGAACACGCTAGCCACACTATTATGAGAACTCGCTTATTGCTAACTAATTCAGTAGTGTACAAGAGGGTGGGTGAAGAGAGCTTGAATTTATGTTAATTTTGAGCTTCAACAATCTAAAAGATTTATAATGAAAAAAAACTGACTGGCACGGGAACACGACAGCCACAGTATTATGAGAACTCGGTTCTGTATTTTTTTAATTCACAAATCAGAATGGCTGCCACTGGACACTTCTAGACTTATATAGATTTATTATAAAGATAATAGTTGCAGTATGGAGATGCCTTTGACTACCCAACAATGCCAATCGCTCGCTCACATGCTAACTAGGAGTAATTCAGTGGCACACTAGGAGTAATCAAAGCAATCTAATTTTCACGTTAGATAACAAATATCAAAAGAACTCCGTTAAAGCAGAAATCATGGCTAAGCTTATAGTCAGTATGAGGAATCAAATGCATATCCCCAGTGAAGAACGATGTACTTATAATGACAAGTGTACGTGTCAGTTATACGGTAATAGTAGTGATGTACTTATGATCACAAGTGCAGATGACTGTTATATGGTGTCGCTTCAATATCTATGAGGTAGTATTCAGCACAATCTTGACTAACCAGTGTGTAGATACAGAGTTGTTATGCAATTGTTTAGTAACCACAGATAGGGACTGACCATCTATAACATACTGGTAGTAGTAGCAAAATATTCATCCACATGTAAAGTCATGCAATCTGCAAAGGGTGCTTGAAAATAGAATGATGGCATAGCATACAAAACGAAACTTTAAGCTGGAGAACACTTGTATCCCCTCGCCCAAGCACATCCATCCTGAACCACAAGGATGTGCATATTCGCACTTGTCCTATCCAATGGCAAACGCTGAAGCTAATCAAAATCAGCAGCGGAGACGGTGGTGACTACTCTCTCTCATGGCATTCCACGCGCGCGGCACACGCAACCAAACGACAGCGGGAGCGAAAACAGGGGGAGAGGAGACCTTGGCGTTCCCAAGAAGAAGAGTCCATGACGGCATCGGAGCTCCATGACGACGTCCCGAGAAGCGGCACACGAAGGGAGGAATGCCCCTGAGTCCCCCCACGCACACCACACCGTGGCCCTCTGTCGTGCATGACCTGCGCGCGTGAAGGAACCAAACCACGTCAAGGAACCATGGCTGCCGAATCGAGACCAACGAAGAGAGAGAACGAACCTTGGCGTCGGTGCTAGGGACGGAGGAGCACCATCGTGAGACGGAGGAAGCAGTGGCCGCCCCTCACTCGATCCTCTTCGGGTGCATGGTTGTGGAAGGAAGGACCGGCTGTCGTGGATCCAGATGCCGCCATCGCCTGTGCTCGATCTGGGCCAAGGGAGACGAGCTGATGGGAAGGGGAGAGGATGGGAACGCCGGCAACGGGGAGGAGGGCGTAGGTCGGGATGGGGAAGAGGCCGAAGGCCGGCGGTGCGTGTGTGAAGGAGGGGTCGCAAGTGGGGAGGAGGCCTGCGGTGGCTGTGGAGGAGGGCGCGGCGGCTGTCGGTGGACTGAGGGGAGAGGAAGAGCAAAGCCAGATCTGGCTGCTAGGTTTGGGCTTCCGCGGGGGGTTGGGTGGGGGGGGGAGGGCGGCGGATCTGGATCGGGAGAGGGAGGCGGATCTGGATCGAGAGAGGGAGGCGGATATGGCTTGTGCTTTCTCGGCAAGGAACTAAGGGAGGAGGGTGAGCTAGAGACGCTGGATCGAGGGACTGCGGGAGGGTGTGGACGGCTCAGATCGACCACAGTGGGGGTGATCCGTGGACTGCCTCCTGATTGGTTGGAAACATGTAATTGTGTTTTTCCTTTTGCTTTTGTTCTAATTTTTCACATGAAAATTTCAAAAAATGATCTTTTATTATACACATGGGTGCATATTGTAATGGCAAACAATGTTTCCAAAGAGAGTTTTCATTTTCTTTGCATGAAAATTTCGTTTTTCATTTTTGAGTGCCCAAAATGAGTTTTTTTGTGAAGGACCTACCAAATCTTTGTTGCCAATTTGGACCAAATCAATTTTATAAAATACTAGACCATATTTAATGTACAATTGACCAAATGGTTGGGTGTCAAAATATTTGATCCACCTCTCGTGAAAAAGACAATTTATCGGCGATTCAGCTCGAAGCGGGTCAAATTTGAACTGCAACTCCCTCATAGTTTGCTCTTTATTTTTTCCAAAAAATATTTTAGGTACACAAGTATATATTACATCATAGAAACACCAAAGGTTTCACAAGATTCCATCCCTAGATAATAACGGTCATACTGACAAACTTGACCGCATTTTGAAACCGGCATAAGAAATTCAAAAAAAATTAAACAAATTGAAAACCTTCGCATTGTGTCATTATATGTGACCTAGTATCCAAGAAAAATAACAATCTTGGACTACGGTAAATTTCTTTAAAAAGTGTTCTCAGAAATGAGCTGTCATGTATGAAGATCCATGGCTTTCAAGGCAAATGACCACTGTTATGGCAACATTCATGGCATAGTTTGTTCAATTCATATCATATTTTGCACAAGGGTGGAATGGCAAACATTGTTGCCTAAGAAAGTTTTCAG
Organism: Elymus sibiricus; assembly: GCA_039707655.1. NCBI lineage: Eukaryota > Viridiplantae > Streptophyta > Magnoliopsida > Poales > Poaceae > Elymus > Elymus sibiricus. Next base: position 256,507,530 of record CM077669.1, read on the forward strand.
TTTCTTTGGACGAAAATTTCACTTTCCATTTTTTGAGTGCCCAAAATGAGTTTTTTGTGAAGGGCCTACCATATATTTGTTGCAAAATTGGACCGAATCAATTTTATAAAATACTAGGTCATATTTAATGTACAATTGACCAAATGGTTGGGTGTCAAAATATTTGATCCACCTCTCATGTAAAAGACAATTTTCCGGTGATTCAGTTGGAAGCGGGTCAAATTTGAACTGCAACTCCCTCATAGTTTGCTATTTATTTTTTCCAAAAAATATTTTTAGGTACACAAGTATTTATTTCATCATAGAAACACCAAAAGTTTCACAAGATTCCATCCCTAGAAAAGAACGGTCATACTGGCAAACTTGACCGCATTTTGAAACCGGCATAAGAAATTCAAAAAAAATTGAAAAAATTAAAAACCTTCGCATTGTGTCATTCTATGTGACCTAGTATCCAGGAAAAATAATAAACTTTTAATATGAAAATTATTTTAAAAATTGTTCTCAGAAATGAGCTATCATGTGTGAAGATTCATGGCTTTCAAGCCAAATGATCAATCTTATGGCCACATTCATGGCATATTTTCCTCAAATGATCTCATATTGTGCACAATGGTGCATATTGGAATGACAAACGATGTTGCCTAAGGAACTTTTCATTTTCTTTGGACGGAAAATTCATTTTCCATTTTTCGAGTGCCCCAAATGAGTTTTTTTTGTGAAGGACCTACCATATATTTATTGCAAAATTGGACCAAATCATTTTTCTAAAATATTAGTCCATATTTAATGTATAATTGACAAAATGGTTGGGTGTCAGAAGTTTTGATCCACCTCTCGTGAAAAAGACAAATCTCCGACGATTCAGCAGGAAGCGGGTCAAATTTGAACTGTAGCTGCCTTATAGTTTGCTCTTTATTTTTTCCAAAAATCTTTTGTAGGTACATAACTATCCATTTAATCAGTGATACATGGTGTGGTGGCGAGACATCGAGGTTTGGATGGTGTCCAAGGGCCCCAACTCTAGAGCGCATAAACCGGCATGCCAACCGCGTGGTCACCGAGTGACCGTGGCGTTGTGACACGTTCCGGGTGGCCTAGGCATGTCTAGTGAGTTGGTCACTCCCCCGATAGGTGTTAGGAAGAATAATACAACAGAAGAATCTCACGAGGAGACTGAACTAAGCTCAAACATGAATTAGCAGCAAAGTGTTTGATTAGCGGTGGGTGAAATTCACATGTCCAATGGGCCTGAGTTTTGGCTGAGGATGATCATCTACTAAGGAGACTGTCTTGGCAAATTTTCAGCTCAAATGGAGGATCCTAGGTGGCACTTGCTTTGTAAAGTACCACACTGTGCAGAAATATGGATGTTGAAGCTGGGCTCAAATGGATGAATGTATTGATATGAAATTTGGTGGAGCATTGGGCGGACAAAAGCACTGTAAAAATTTGATACCATTTGGACATGCCAAAGTGGCACTTCCTTCACAATGTTCTTCTCTGGACAGAAACTTGGGAAAATTATTGAGAGGAATTGGCTAAATGAAATTTGCTTAAATTTGGTGGAGGTAAGTTATGCAGGTAGGAACTTGCCCTGGTAAATTGTCAAAAATAATTAAGCAATATAAAGTATATTTGCTTCACAAACTGAAAATATGACCAGAAATATGGATGTTGAAGCTGGGCTCAAATGAATGCATGGATTGAGCTGAAATTTGGTGGAGAATGGTAATTTGGGCATATAAAAGCACTGTCAAAATTTGATAACAGTTAGACATGCCAAAGTAGTACTTCCTTCACAATGCTCTCCTCTGGACAGAAACTTGGGAAAATTATTGAGAGCAATTGGCTGAATGAAATGAGCTCAAATTTTGTGGAGAGTTATGATTGGAGCATATGGAAGATTTTATAAAATCTCATATAATTTTGAGAATCCTAGATAGTACTTCCTTCACAAAGCTTCTCTCTGGATAGAAACTTTGTAAATTTACTGAGGAAGATTTACTAGGCAAATGGAGCTTAATATTGGCATGTGGCAATGATTTGAGCATTTAATAGTGCCCAAAAAGTTTTAGGGCAATATGAGGGGTCTAGGTCACACTTGCTTTGCAATGTGCTAATCTGGCCAGAAAATAGGAATTGAATCTGGGCTCGCATAGATTGTTGGATTGAGCTGTAATTTGGTGGAGGTTGACAAATTGGTCATGTGAAGGTACTGTACAAATTTCATACCATTTGAATAAATAAAAGTGGTACTTCCTTCACAATGCTCTCCACCGAACAAAAAATTGGGAAAAATATTGAGGAACATTGGCTACATTAAAATCAGTTAAATTTGGTATAGAGAGGTTCTATGGGCACGGTCATCTCTTGGTAAATTTTCAGAAATTATAAAGCAATATAAAATATAGCTGCTTCACAAATTGAAAATATTATCAGAAACAAAGATTGGATGGTGAGCTCACATGGATTATTAGATGGGGATCAAATGTTTTGGAGAGCTATGATTTTGGCATATAGAATATGTGAAAAAATTCAACTCATTAGGAGATGCCTATCTAGTACTTACTTCACAAAGCTTCTAGCTGAACAAAAACTTTGGAAATTTTCTGAGGAAGATTTACTAGGCAAATGGAGCTGGATTTTTTCATGCGGCAATGATTTGGATAGGAAAGAGTGCCCAAAATTTTTGAGGGCAATCAAGAAAATATAAATAGCACTTCCTTCACAAAGTGTTGTTCTGAACAGAATAGGAAAATGAATATTCATGAATTATTTTTGAACTAGGGAAGGAAGGGTTTTGACATATTTGAGGAACATATGATGCAAAGAATTTATGAGATTTTTTTTGGAATTTTGGGAATGACATAAATGTAGGCTGCTTCACAACCTAGGGCAAAAATTGACAAATGGATATGACACATAGGCAAAACCGTTGAGGTGGCGCCTAGTCATAGCAATGCACCACGATTTACAAGGCTATGACCATCTATATTGGTCGTGATCAGCTAGAAATAAGGCAGCGGACCAGTGCTGTCTGCTTTACGACCATTTCGTGTAAGGAAATTACGACCTTTCTAACAAAAATGGTCGTTATGGCTTAGGGTTTGGAGCCCCCCGAACAGCTTACGACCAGTTGGTCTGAAATGGTCGTAGATTAACGACCATTTCTTCCAGGGTCACTGCCAGAAGGTCACAAGTTGACATATTTCTTGTAGTGTCTGGTGGGCAGTGGGCCGATCCTGCGGGGCTGCGGCTCCGCTGGGCGCCCCGTCTCGTTCCGCACGAGGTGCACGCCCAATAATCTCGTACCGGACCAGGCGCCGCTGAGGCGGCCTCGGCCATCCGCGCGGCGGGGAGGTGATGAACGGTTGTTTCCCTCGCCCGTGGCGTCGGGACCAAGCTTGCCATGTTGTTGTTGTAGTTGCTCCTCTCCGGCGCCTCCTCCTCCATCTCCGGCCGCGAAGGACTGGACGGGGGCGCCGCCTGCGCCAACCGCGTCGTCCACGATGCCCGCCTCGCCCGCAGCCGCCGCGGCGTCTACGGTGCCGGCGGCCGCGTGTGAGGGAGCCTTCAAAGTTGAGGGATGTGTGGCCGCACCGGATTTCTTCTTGGGAGCCATTGTTGAAGAAGATGACGATGGAGATCGATTCGCCGTTCACGAACTCGGGTTCGCGCAAATGATGCATGCCCCCCTCCCTGGCGCACCAAAGATGTGGGGGCACGGATGCTCACGATCACCTATGGGACCAGAGGTCCCTTGTGGTTTGGCAAGGGGGTCACATTGCACGAAGAGCGGAGAGCATGAGATGGCGCGACGATCAGGACACAGGCATTTTACCTAGGTTCGGCCGCTGCTTAGCGTAAAACCCTACTCCTGCTTTTTGGTGGATTGATTGGAGGAATACGAAGAACGCTCAGCGCCTAACCCCGGCAAGGACTGCTGTCGGGGAAAGAGCTGCTACGTGAGTACAAGTGTTCGGGGGTCCGAATCCTGAGCTAGGTCGCCTTGGGCCTCCTTTTATAGTGCAAGGGGTTACCACAATGTCAAAACGGTCATTATCTATCGATTAGATAGCTAAGCAGAGCTATCATACCTAACTCTGGCATTTAGGACAAAATGCCATGATTACCTGCCTAGGTGGCGCTCGGGGGTGCATCCCCGGCAAGCTCTTGCCACCGCTTGGCCGGTCGTTGCTTATGGTCTTGACACGCTGTAGGGCGGGTGTCAACCGAGCGTAACTTGCATTCCGGTGTGTCGCCACGTGCTTAGCAAGAGCTGATTAGCCGCCTGAGGGCTCGACACCGCATCGATAAGTGACAGGCGTAGTGATGCGGTGGAGCGGTGGCCGGTTGGCTCGCGCCTGCCGGGTCTTCTGGAAGGTGTGCATGTCTTGGTCCCCGGCAAGCGTCCGGGATGTGCTTGGCGCGTTGCAGTCCAGGCTTGGGCTGCCGCATTGGATTTGCTGGAGTCTGGTCTTGACCATTCACCGGGTTTTTGCTTCTACCGCCTGTGCATAAGTCAGGGGCACTGGGTACCCCTGTACTAGTGCACCGACAGAGGCAGCTGGCAATGTAGACTTGTTCAAATTTGGCTCTGGACAGGAATGGTTTTGGGGCACTTTGGTGAACTAAAACAATTTGGATTGGGATGAAACTTGGCAAGATCATCACATTAGGGATACGTGACTCGCTAGAATTTTCCTGGATTTATTTGAGAATATTTCTTATAGAAATATTTTCAAATGCTTGAAATGAACAGAAATGGTTTTGGAAAGTTTTGTCCAATATTTTGAACATGACCATGTGTTGAAACTCATATATAAATGGAAAATATATGTCCACTACATTTCCCTAAATTTTCTCAAATATTTTATAAGCATAAGAGTAATTTTTCCCTATGAAAGACCATTTTTGGACTTAAGAAAATGCCTTTAAAGAAAATATGAAAGTAATCTTTAAAAATAGTATTTTGTGGTTTTGGGAAGTCTTATATATGGTAGGTTCCAAATAAAGCCTTTGGGGTAAAACATTCCCCCCAATTTGAGGACTTGTAGTTCAAACCTCAACTCAAGGGCTTTTGAAAACCTAAATTGAATAAATGCTTTTTGGCCAAAATAATATTTGATAAAAATAGTTTTTATTCCTATACACATGGCATGATCATTGGGCAGGGAATTTGAATCAAGTAGATGAGTATGGGGAGTAGAAGACTTCTTGTGAATTAAAACACAATCAAGCATTCAAGCAAAAAGCACTCAAGTCAATCATCACAAGTAAGCAAAAGTTTTAAATGGGTCCAAATTTTATAAACCATAGCATAGCAAAGTGGTACAACACAGGGTGTGATAGACCTACCCCCCTTACAAGAATCTCGTCCCCGAGATTCCTAGGCTAAGCGCTAAAAACATAAGGGAACTCTGATCTAAGGTCATCTTCACGCTCCCAGGTTGCTTCTGCTTCAGTGTGGTTGCTCCATTGGACCTTGAAGTACTTGATGGTGTGGCTTCGGGTGCAACGGCTTCATCCAAGATGTGAACTGGCCTCTCACGATAAGTGACGTCTGGCTGAAGGTCGATGGCTTGATGATCGATGTCCTTGTAGAGGTCGGGGCGGTTGGGAACTAGGAGACACTTCCCGCTGTGACACGTGGAACACGTTGTGCACATCTAATAGCCCGGAAGGTAGCTCTAGCTGGTAGGCAACTTCTCCTCGCTTTGCGGGGATCTTGAAGGGGCCGATATATCTTGCTGCAAGCTTTCCCTTGACGTGGAAACACTTGGTTCCTTTGAGATGCGTGACTCGTAGATATACATGGTCTTCGACGCAGAAGTTCACTTCTCGACCGTGAGAGTCTGCATAGCTCTTCTGTCTTGACTTGGCGGTCTCCAGACGCTCTCTGACTAGTTGAACTTGCTCTTCGGCTTCACGGAGAATTTCGGGTCCAAAGACTAGGCCTTCTCCGGTCTCTGACCAATTGAGGGGAGTGCGACAGTTGCGTCCATACAACACCTCAAATGGTGCCATCTGGAGACTGGACTGGTAGCTGTTGTTGTAGGAGAATTCGGCGAATGGAAGGCAATCTTCCCACTTGGATCCATATGCCAAAACACAAGTACGAAGCATATCTTCGAGTATCTGATTCACTCGCTCCGTCTGTCCTCCGGTCTGAGGGTGGAAAGCGGTGCTGAAGGAGAGCCTGGTTCCAATTGCTTCTTGAAACCTATTCCAGAATCTCGAGGTAAACTGGATTCCTCGGTCTGACACAATTTCCTTTGGAACTCCATGGAGTCTCACAATGCGCTCGATGTAAAGGCTGGCTAGCTTGTTTCCATCATAGGTGGTTCAGACGGGAATGAAGTGGGCTACCTTGTCAGGTGGTCGACGATGACCCAAATGGAATCATGTCCCTTGCTTGACCTGGGCAAACCGGTGATGAAGTCCATCCCGACTTTGTCCCACTTCCACTCAGGCACTTTGAGAGGTTGTAACAATCCAACGAGTCGTTGATGCATATCTTTGACTCTCTGGCATATGTCACACTTAGCGCCAAAAGTGGCTATCTCTCTTTTCATGCCATGCCACCAGAATCTTGCTTTGAGGTCTTGGTACATCTTGGTTCCTCCAGGATGGATGGAATACGGAGTGTCATCGGCTTCTTGCAAGATCAAATTCTTGAGCTCAACTTTGTTGGGCACGCAAATGCGAGTCCCAAACCATACAACTCCTTGCTCATCCACTGAGAATCCTGGAGCCTTGCCATTCTTAATCTTCCTCTTGATGCCTTCAATGCTATCATGACCCTTCTGAGCTTCCTTAATATCATCCATCAAGGTAGGCCTTGCTTCTAGGTTGGCTAGGAAACCAGGTGCAACTAGTTGCAAGCCAAAGCTTTCAAGCTCTTCATACAGGGTGGGTAGCCTTCCCTTAATCATAGCATTCAAGGAGCAAGCCTTTCTGCTTAAGGCATCTGCTACCACATTAGCCTTTCCAGGGTGGTATTGAAAACTGAGGTCGTAATCCTTGATCAACTCCAACCATATTCGTTGCCTCATGTTCAACTCCCTTTGAGTGAAAATAAACTTCAAACTCTTGTGGTCGGTGTATATCTCACATCGCTTTCCCAGAAGGTAATGTCGCCATGTATTCAAGGCATGAACTACAGCTGCCAACTCAAGATCGTGGGTAGTGTAGTTCTCTTCATGAGGACGTAGCTGTCTGGATAGATATGCTACGACTCTGCCTTCTTGCATCAGAACACCACCAAGCCAGGTTCTTGATGCATCACAATATATCACAAATTCCATGTGAATACCGGGGGTGGCCAAAACTGGGTCTGTTGTCAAAACTTCGGCGTCCATTCGAACTTCTTGTCCTTCTTCAAGAGTCGAGTCATGGGTCTAGCAATGCTTGAGAACCCTTCGACGAACTTGCGGTAATATCCCGCGAGTCAGAGGAAGCTTCTGACTTCCTTCACATTGCTTGGGGATTGCCATTCCGTCACGGCTTTGATCTTGGCAGGATCCACTGACAATCCTTCTGCAGTCAACACATGACCCAAGAATCCAACTTCATGCAGCCAGAATTTGCACTTGCTGAAATTGGCATAAAGCTGGTGCTCTCGAAGCTTGTCTAGGACCAATCTCAAGTGTCACGCATGCTCTTCTTCAAACTTGGAGAAGACGAGTATGTCGTCGATGAAGACAATGACAAACTTGTCCAAATACTCCATGAAGACTTTGTGCATGAGGTACATGAAGTAAGCTGGAGCATTAGTCAACCCAAATGACATGACTGTGTATTCATACAAGCCATACCGTGTCACAAATGCCGTCTTCAGGATGTCTTGGGGTCTGATCTTCAACTGGTAGTACCCGGACCTGAGATCGATCTTGGAAAACACCTTGGCACCATTTAGCTGATTGAACATGTCTTCAATCTTGGGAAGTGGGTACTTGTTCTTTATTGTGACCTCATTGCGAGAACGGTAATCTACACAGAGTCGGATAGTTCCGTCCCTCTTTGACACAAATAGAACAGGTGATCCCCAAGGAGAGGCACTAAGGCGAATAAATCTCTTCCTGAGCTGCTTAACCAGTTGCTCCTTCAGTTCAGTCAACTCTGCGGATCCCATCCTATAGGGCTTCTTATAGATGGGTCCTGCTCTGGGCATTAGCTCAATGATGAACTCAATGTCGTGGTCAGGAGGCATTCCGGGCAGCTCATCAGGAAAGACATCCGGGTATTCACATACCACAAGCACTTGATCCAACTCAATTCCCGACAGACAATTAACCTGAGGGGCTTGAGCGGAGCCAAGGTTGGGAACATACTTGACTTCAACTCCTTGGCTATTGGTCATGGTAACAGTCCTCTTGGCACAGTCTAACAAGCCTTGGTGCTTGGTTAACCAGTCCATGCCTAGGATCACATCCAAGCCTTGCGACTTCAAGATGATAAGGTCTGCTACGAATTCTACTCCGTTGATGACAATCCCAACTCCTTTATATCCGATCTTGGTTCTCATAACCGATCCCGGGGTCTGTACCAAGATATGACTACCCAAGGGTGTGGGCTTCATACCAATCTCTAATGCAAACTTTTGGGTAACAAAATGTGAAGCTCCACAATCAAACAGAATGGTTGCTGGAGTTGAGTTGACGAGGAACGTAGCCAGTATGACGTCCGGTTCTTCCTGGGCTTCCTCAGTAGTGACGTGATTCACATGACCCTTGCCATTGTTGGGCTGGTTGCGAGGAGCTAGGTTCCTTGGTGGCGCTCCATGACCTTGACCTGGGTTCGGCGCATTGGGGGCGCAGTGTATTTGGCTTTTTGTTGGGGCACTGCTTAGAGATGTGTCCAGGCTGACCACATCCAAAGCACGTGATTTGACCAGAGTTGTTGTTTTTCCTACCGCCATTGTTGTTATTGGAGTTGTTGTAAGTTGGCCTGGGATTGGCATACTGCTGAGGCTGGTAGCTCGGACGAGGTGCAGGAGGCCTAGCCTAAGGATGATAGGTTGGCTTGGCTGGGTTTGGCTGCCAGGGGCGATGCTTCTAGTTGCTGGAACTACCCTTGCTGATCATCTTGCACTTGCGGGTGTCTTCCATGGCATGATGCTTGTCTTCCAACATGAGAGCCTTGTTTACCAGGTCGAAGAAGGTCCAGCAGTCGCAGACAATGAGCTGATACTGCAGGGCTTGCTAGAGTCCTTCGATGAAGCGTTCCATCTTAGTGGCCTCAGTGCTGACATCTTCGGGGGCATACCTCGACAGGAGTTTGAACTTCTGCATGTACTCCTTGACGGAGCCACTTCCTTGCTTCACCGCTCGGAATTCTCTCTTCTTGATAGCCATGATCCTAGAAGGAATGTGAGCGGTGCGTAATCCTTCCTTGAAATCAGCCCAGGTGATCGCACGGTCGCCTTGCATGACCTTGAACCCATCCCACCAAGTTCTGGTGGTACCTCCGAGGCAGTGAGAGGCATAAAGCACCTTCTCACGATCCTCGTTGCAGTTGACCAGTGCAAGGAGGTCCTCGATGGTGCGGATCCAGTCATCGGCATCCAAAGGTTCGGCAGTCAGAGAGCGGGGAGGTCCACTATGACGACGCTTTGCCGGTGGGGCGGTGAAGAGCTCACGCTACTCCTTCGCACTCATGCGACGATGATGAGTGGGTGCATCCCTAGTTGGGGGTACTCCTCCTCTATAAGCGACAGCTGGTCGTCCCTCAGGGGCTCCATCCTTCTTGATCTTGTCGGGCTTCACCTTGGCTTGATGAAGTAGCTCTCGGGTGTGGTGAAGTTCCTTGCGGAGCTTCACGGACTCCTTAATCAGGTTGTGAGCCAGACTGTCGGCGGAGAGGCTGAAGTAGGTCTGGAACCTGAGTGGCATGCCATCCTCCTTGGATGGGACCAATGTCCAACTCTCGCCAATAGCATCCTTCCTGAAAGGTAGGTGTGATACTCGTGATCTACGTTGGGTTTTCCGTGAAGAGGAACGGGTAATCGCAGCACAAAGTGGGTAAGTATTTCAGCCAATTATGAAACCAAGGTTTATCGAACCATCAGGAATACCAATCCTCAACCGTCTTCAGCGGCTGCACACAAAAGAACAAACAACTTGCACCCAATGCCGGCAAGAGGGTCGTCAATCCCCTTGATCTCGTTATTTGCAAGCAAGTGAGTTGTGTAGATAATTGTAGATAATAGTAAAGTGCAAAATAAAATAAATGGTAATAAATAACAGTAAGGTAATGATAGCGTTTGTGAATATATAAGTGAATAGACCCCGGGGCCGTAGAGTTCTCTAGTGGCATCTCTCATAAGCAAAGCATACGGTGGGTAAGCAAATTACTGTTGGGCAATTGATAGAAAAGCGAATAATTATGCGATGTTCACGGCAATGATCATGTGTATATAGGCATCACGTCCATAAGCAAATAGGCCAACTCCTTCCTGCACCTACTACTATTACTCCACTTCAAGAGCGCTTCTATGTTTGCCTCTCTACGTATTAAGTTCATGACAATCGGAGTAATGCTTGGAGAACGATGACATGATGTAGACAAAGAGTACTCAACTAATGTAAGTAAACCCCATCGTTTTATCCTTAGTAGCAACAAGACAAAGACGCAACTTGTCCCCTTCTGTCACTGGGATATAGAAACTTGCCAGGTTCAACCTACTACAACGCACCACTCCCACCGAAGAAATATCAATCTAGTTGGCCAAACTATCTCAATAGATCGAAGAGCATAACGAAACTATGATGTGTTGGGTTCCATCCTAGGTGCATCGCATGCGAATTAAAATTTGCCTACGCGCAGAACATCCAAGAACATGCTACAGAGATGGATCACAGCTCGTTATCACTAGACGCGCAGTGCCGTGCAGCGGAAGTAGAGTTGGGGCAGCGCGTTCGTGTGGTCCGTCTCCTCCTCGTCCGATCTCCCGCTGCCAGCCGATCCGATGTACCTCGCGCAGCCGGTCGCCGGATCCCACGTATAGGTTCGCCGGAGTGGCGCAAGTCCACCGCCTCTAACAGTATCTGCACGTGCAGGAGGAACACCGTGCGGCGGACTGCTAGGTCCGATCACATAGTGGGTGGCGGGAAGTGGTGGTGGCTAGTTGCAACACATGCAAAGCCCTAATGACGGTGCCGAAGCGATCAACCAGATGGGTGTGCCGCACCTCAACTATATATGGGCATCCGGTGCGGGCTCAACACTTGGACCTCACACGGATCCTAAAGCCCACGTGTTCCTTCCCTTAAGCGTGCGACCCCTTAGGTTCTCATTCACTTGGTCGTGAGTCAGATCACATCCGACTCGACTAGTCGGTAGCGGCCTCTAGCAAAGCGTGCTGACTCCAAGTGTCCGATGAAGCTGGTTAGGCAAACCTGTACATCACACTTCTGTCCCCTTTGCCACACGATATATGTTGTCATGCTCAAGGCGACATGGTCATCCTTGTTGCAGCACGACCTCTTTCTCGTTCCGGTGAATCCGACCAACACTTCAAATTATCTCATAATCCTCATTGCATGGCCGTGCTTATCCAGGTCGGATCACCCGAGGGGCCCAGAGTATATCTCTCCTCATCGGAGGGGCGAATCCCATTTTTCTCGACCACGTCTCGCAGCATGGGTCTGGACAAGCCCGAAACCTACCTTTATAACTACCCTGTCACGGAGTAGCGTTTGGTCGGCCCAAAGCAAGTCGGTCACCATCACGAGTACAGGCACCAGCTCAGGTCTTACGACACAGAACATATGTTGTATTAGAGACTCAAAGATGACCTATCGCTGCGTCTCATAGTTGGGTTTGTCCTACTCAGACCTTATCTCGACTCGGATCTGACTACGTCGAATCCGACCAGATCTTTCTGAGTCCATATTATCTGGCTAGCATCAAATGCTACATGGTTAGTGAGACCGGACCATCCACCGTGTCATATGCTAGTCTAACTGGTTGTGCGTCCACACAGCCCTTTCGACTAGGGACCATTTAGGATAGTCATCATACAATGCATAGTCTCACAAACAAGTCACGCACTTGTTAATACACATCATTGATAATGTCCAAGGACTATCTTTATTCATAAACACATAGGAAATATCAAGATACATGATTGCCTCTAGGGCATATCTCCAACAGTCTCCCACTTGCACTAGAGTCAATCAAATAGACATCGAATGCCCATAGCTCTAACGTGCCCCTCATGCTTGGGTTGTAGAAGAGGCTTAGTCAACAGATCTGCAACATTTTCATCCGTATGAATCTTGCATAAATTAGTATCACCATTCTTTACGAGCTTTCTTATCAGGTGATACTTTCGGTCTATGTGCCTGGTCTTGTGGTGTTGTCTCGGCTCCTTGGCGTGTGCGATGGCACCAGAATTGTCGCAACACAGGTCCAAAGGTTTTGCCCAGCCCCGGAACACACCAAGATCCTCCAGGAACTTCTGAATCCAAACACCTTCCTTTGCGGCTTCACAAGCTGCAATGTATTCCGCCACCGTCTCTTGCTTGGAACTCGTCCAGCTCACTGCTCCTCCATTCATGACATACCCGAATCCAGTTTGCGATCGACAATCATCCCTGTCGGTTTGGAAACTAGCATCAGCGTAACCCTTTACGCAGAGCTCCTCCTCACCTCCATAAACTAGGAACATCTCTTTAGTCCTTTTCAGGTACTTCAGGATAGTTTTCACCGCTGCCCAGTAACTCTCACCTGGGTCAGCTTGTTATCTGCTTGTTAAGCTTATTGCATAGGCAACATCAGGTCAAGTACATAGCATGGCATACATGATGGATCCTATTGCTGAAGCATACGGAATCTTACTCATCCGGTTTTGCTCATCAGAAGTCGTAGGACTCTGAGTTTTGAATAGCCTTATACCATGTGAGATGGGCAAGAACCCTGTCTTGGCCTCACTCATGTTGAACCGTTTCAACACTGTGTCTATGTACGTGCTCTGGCTTAAGCCGAGCAGCCTCTTCGATCTATCTCTATAGATCTTGATGCCTAAAATGTACACTGCTTCTCCAAGGTCTTTACTCGAAAACTGGCCATTCAATGATTCCTTGACTGAGTTCAGCATCGAAACATCGTTTCTGATCAGTAGTATGTCATCCACATACAGGATCAAAAATACTATCGAGCTCCCACTAGACTTCTTGTATAAACAATAGTCCTCTTCTTTCTTGATGAAACGAAGGTCAACGATGACTTCATTAAAACGAATGTTCCAACTCTGAGCTGCTTGCTTCAATCCATAAATGGATTTCTTGAGCTTGCATATTTTACTAGCATTATTTGGATCGACAAAACCTTCAGGCTGTATCATGTACATATGCTCCTTTAAATTTCCATGAAGGAAAGCCGTTTTGACATCCATCTGCCATATCTCATAATCGAAATATGCAGCTATAGCTAGTATGATCTCACCGACTTTAGCATCGCTACCGGCGAGTAGGTCTCATCATAGTCAACTCCTTGAACTTGTCCATAACCTTTAGCGACAAGCCGAGCTTTGTGGATCTGAACATTTCCATCCACATCGGTTTTCTTCTTAAAGACCCATTTGCAACCAATGGCAATTACGCCAGGTGGCGGATCAACCAAGTCCCAGACTTGATTATCATCCATGGACTTTAACTCGGATCTCATGGCCTCCAGCCATGCCTCATAATCTAGGCTCACCACCGCTTCCACATACGTGGCCGGCTCGTCGCTTTCTTGCAGCAACACGTCGCGCACTCTGCGCAATCTTTCCGACTTCTGTGGCTCCGGTGCTGACTCCACTACGGGTTCCTTGACCTACTCTGGTATGATCTCATCACCAGCCGAGTTGTCCCTGAGTGGCTCTCGAATTTCTTCGAGTCGCACCATTCTCCCACTGGCTTCCCGACTGAGAAACTCTTTCTCTAGGAAAACCCCATTCTGAGCAACAAACACTTTGTTCTCTTCTCGGTTGTAAAAGATGTATCCCAAGGTTTCCCTTAGATATCCCATGAATATGCACTTATCCGACTTAGGTGTAAGCTTGTCCGACATGAGTCGCTTGACAAATGCTTCACAATCCCAAATTTTTAGAAAAGACAAACTAGGACTCTTCCCAGTCTACATCTCATGTGGTGTCTTGTCTACGAATTTTGATGGTACCCTGTTTAGTGTGAAAGCTGCAGTTTCTAGAGCGTATCCCCAGAAAGACAAGGGCAAATCCGATTTGCTCATCATCGATCGGACCATGTCCAACAAGGTTTGATTTCTCCGTTCTGACACGCCGTTTCTCTGCGGCGTATCCGGAGGTGTGAGCTGAGGTACTATACCTCGGCTTTTCAGATGATCATCAAACTCCTGGCTCATGTACTCACCTCCACGATTTGATCGCGGAAGCTTTATTGTCTTGCCAAGCTGATTTTCAACTTCGTTCTGAAACTCTTTGAACTTTTCAAAAGTTTTCGACTCGTGCCTCATCAAATAGATATATCCATATCTACTCAAGTCGTTGGTAAAAGTCACGAAGTACTGATAGCCACCTCTGGCCGTTGTGCTCATTGGACCACAGACATCACATTGTATAAGCTCCAACAGCTCGGACGCCCTTTCGCAACTCTTTGCAAAAGGAGACTTTGTCATCTTGCCGAGCAAGCATGATTCGCATGTCTCGAACGACCCGAAGTCGGACGAAGTTAGGAGTCCATCGTCATGGAGCTTCTTCATGCATTTCAGACTAATATGTCCAAGCCGGCAATGCCAGAAGTAAGTCAGATTTATCTCATTAGGCTTATGCCTCTTGACATTCATGTTATAGACTGGTTCCATTTCTAGATTTAAAATAAATAGCCCATCCACAATGGGTGCATAGCCGTGGAACATTCCATTCAAATAGAATGAACTACCATTGTGCTTTAAACTAAATTCATAACCCTGACTCATCAAGCATGAGGCAGAAATAATGTTCCGACTAAGTGCGGGAATGTAATAACAATTCTTCAATTCCAAAATAAATCCAGAAGGAAGCTTGAGCTGCATCGTGCCGACCTCCAACGCAGCAACTCTTGCTTTGTTGTCGACCCTGATGTCAATCTCCCCTTGTGCCACACACCTAGTTCTTATCAGCCCCTGCATCGAGTTGCAAATATGAACAACCGATCCGGTATCAAATACCCAAGAGCTACTAGGTATGTCGGCAAGGTAAATGTCTATAACATATGTAACAAGTGTACCTTTGCCTGAAGAAGCATTTCCGGCCTTCTTGCCATGCTCAGCAAGCCACTTGCTACAGTTCCTCTTCCAGTGACCAGTTTCCTTGCAATGAAAGAAAATGGTCTTGGAGTCTGGTCCCGGCTTCGGCGCAGCGGTGGAGACAACCTTCTCCGTGCCCTTTGCCTTACCCTTTTTCTTGGACCAATTCTTCTTGAACTTAGGCGTGTTTTGCACCGTCAACACTTGATGCGTGCCTTTCTTAATATCTTGCTCTGCCACCTTAAGCATCCCATGCAATTCAGTGAGCTTCTTATCCATGCCACGCATATGATAGTTCGAGACGAACGTCCCATAGCTAGGTGGAAGAGAACCCGTCAATGCATCCGTGGACAGCTCGTCCCCAAGTGGGAAGCCTAACCGATCGAAAGCTTGCACGTACCCGATCATGTTGATCACATGCAGGCTTAGTGGATCATCCTCTTTCAGCTTACAATCCGTCAAGGATTGCCAGATGTTGAACCTTTCGGTCCTAGCCTGCACCTGAAACATGCTCTTGAGACTCTCGATCATATCGAAAGCCTCAACGTTTTCGAAATGCTATTGCAAATTGGGCTCCATACAAGCCAGCATGAGGCAGCTGATCTCGTTTGATCCATCAACGAGTGTTTGGTGGGCCTTCTTGGTTGTGGCATTAGCATTATCGGCAGGTTCCTCTGGAAGTGGATCCTCTAGAACATGTTCCTTTGTATCATGCTTGGGAACAATTCTCAAATTTCTATACCAGGTGGTAAAGTTTGTTCCCTTCAATTTATCCTTTTCCAGAATTGATTTCAATGCAAAGTTGGGTTGAGCAGGTGGTGCCATTGATCTACAATAGAAAATACGCAATCACTAAGCAATGTGTTTATGTAGAGTAATTCAAGCCTTAAACAGAACTACTCCCACTGAAGTCAGCATCCCTCCGCAAACTCTCAGTGATTTAGGTGTCACAGCCCTAGAATAATGGTTGTAATTAGTTGCATTAGCATCATGCATCATGTTAAAATTCAAATGAATTTGGAATTGGGGATTGATCAAACCCTAGCACTCCATTATTCAAACAAATTCAAATAGCTAAGATTTCCAATGAGCCCAAAATGGCCTTAAAAAATGTTCACCATTTCTAATATATGTTGGAAACAACATACCAGGGGTGATGAACTTTTAAACAACTCTTTTGTCATTTTAAATAAATCACAAATGCATTTGAAAATGATAACTAAATGGCTATAAATAATTTTAGATTCTCCCAAAAATACTGAAGCTTATTATGGGGCTTGGCAATAATATACTCATACCCCAGAATAAATTCCAGGGTTTTTGTTGTTAGGGTTTTTTGCCCAAACATTATAAAACACAGAGCAATTAATAGAAAACAGAAATAAGAAGGAAAGAACTTACCTGGCGCTCACCTGGCCCAGCTCAGCCCACCAGGGGCAACACTGTCTTCCTCCTCGTGCCAGTAGGTAGAGGGGAAGCAGGGCACGGTGTGCGGCCGAGGCCTCCACGCCGGCAGCTGCCTGCCTGGCCCCTCCTGGCCAGCGCGACGCCAGGGATGAGCTCCCGAGTGCCGTCTGGATCCATCCCCCTCCTCATTCACCGCTCCCCCCTAGCCGTCTCTCGCTCGCCTCGCTTCATGCCAAAGCCGCCATGGCCGCGCAGCCGTGTAGCCACCACCACCGCAATCCCGGAGCTCCATCGCCATGCTCAGAAGAACCGCACCAGCGCCCTCATCCTCTCCACCAAGCTGGGCATCGCCGGACGCTCCGCAACGCTGTCACCATCATCATCTTCTTCCTCGGGAGCCCGAGACCGCCGTCGTCGAGTCACCTCGCCCGTGCCTTCCCCGGCCTCGATTTCTACACCGTCGAGATCCAAGTGAGCTCCTTAGCCGTTTCCGCTGCTCCCCTCTGCTCTTGCATGCGGTAGCCATCGATCCCAACCTCCCGAGCTTGCCGCCACACGGCCTTGTCGCCGCCGTGGCCCGGGCTCCCCAAGCTCGCAGCTGAGCATGTGGATGAGCTCCTGGAGGCGCCAGGAGCCAAAATCCACCCGCAGACCCGCTTGCATCCCCCTGCACCCTTGCGCCTGTGCTTGACCGAGCTCCGGCCACCGCGCAAATGCTTGCCGCCATCACCACAGACCACCTCCGGCCACCTAATGACCACCAACCGACGCGCCAACGCACTAGCTCTCCAGAGAGCCTAGCGGTGCATCGAACGGAGCCCTATAGGCAAATCCCGAGTGCCTCCGCCGCTCGATTTGGTCGCCAGCGGTTAACCGCCGGCGTGTGTGACGTGGCAACGTCATTAGCGGCTAATGACACCCCTAAGTAGCACTTTGAGATGCTGACACTGAGCCCCGCAGCTGGTTAAAGCTGGGTCAACACGGGATTAATCCCCGGTTAGCCTGAGAGTCACTGACGTGTGGACCCCACACGTCAGGTTTGACCCAGTTGGCTTGATGACGCAGGGATGATGCACTGCTGACGCCATAATCCTATCTGGATTTTCTTAATTCTAAAATGAATTTGGAAATTTCAGAAAATGTTATAAACTTTGAAAAATCATAGAAATTCAACCGTAACTCCAATGAAAATAAATTATATATGAAAAATGATAAAAAAAATCCAATGAATCTGTTTATGCCATGATCATGCATGTTTGAACAAGTTAACATCACCAACTAGGACAATTTATGATTAGGGCAATGTATAAAATATCATTTGGAGTTGGAATTCAAACTTGTTCGAGCTCCACTTCAATTAACTTGGTTAACTATTTCTGTAGGTCAATTCAGTACCTTAATTTGTCATATCATACATCATGATTGTGCATTGCATGAGTTGAATGTTGTTCCTTCTTGTTTGCCGTTGTTTGTTCCTTCTCGGTACATGATTGTTCCGATGATGTGATCGTTGACACTAATGAAGAGAAGTACTATCTTCAGAACTGTCAGGCAAGCAACCCCCCCCCCCCTTGAGCATACTGATATAAATCCACTCTCTCGCTCCTGCTCTCTTTTATTGCATTAGGACAACAACGATTCAACTATTACATGTTCTCGGTAGTTGAACCCATTCCTTTGCATGACCTGTCCTTGTCACAGTAAATAGTTGAAACCACTTAGCATGAGTAGCAACTGCTTGAGCCTTGTTATGCTTACTCATCCATGCTTGCTTACTATGCCTGCTATGCTTAGAGTCGTGTCGGGTCTGATCAATCTGGGCGATGAATCGGAATGGATGTGTTCATGTCCTACCGTGTGAGAGCTAAGTGTGTGAACACGATTTTGTAAAGGTAGCGATGAGAGGCCATGTAGGATTACATGGCGGGTTGTCTCATTGGGACCGTCCTTAAGAACTGAGTTCTTTGTATGTGATCCAAGACAATTACTACCACATGTTGGGCCCTGAAATATGACACCGCTCGACTTATTAATCACCTAGACCTCTGTCCAGGAGTTACAACTAGTTTCTGGTGTTTGTAGGAAAAGTGCTGGCGGCCGTGCTTAGCGCTGCCCGGTGGGGTGGGCTTCGATGTGGTAGATGCACAATGGCACGGTGTACCAAGTGGCACCCAAACGGTGGGCTTGTGGAACCCTGCGCACATCGTTTGAGACCGTAGAGGAATTTTTGGCCGGACTTCCTTGCGGGTTCAGTCTCAAATAGGTGATAAACCTGGACTAGGGTCTTGTGTGGTTAACAGTCGTGGCCGACTCCCTCGCTGGGCTTCCGCTTGAAGGTTGCCGAGGTGCCTTTTTACGTACACATGGCGATAAGTGGCGGGAGCATGTGTGAAGAAGTACACCCCTGCAAGGTTATCAATCTGTTCGAATAGACGCGTCCTCGGTATGGACTACTTGGAAAACTTATGTGGTTCATAGACAATTTAAATGGATACTCTAAAATGCGCAAGATAAGTGTGAGTGCTATGGATGGCCTTCTCGTAGGGAGACGGGAGTGATCCATAGTGGTGTATTGATTGGTGAATATGTGGACTCGTGTGCGCTATCCCACCTCAAAGATACTACTTGTAGTCGTAGTATAGGTTAGCCAAAGGTCAAAGATGGCTTGCTACAATAAACTCCACCACCCCCTTTGTTGACAATGATGAATATGTAGATAGTTCTAATGTAAGTCTTGCTGAGTACCTTTGTACTCACGGTTGCTTAATTTATGTTTTGCCGAGGAGATGTCAGTCTTGGTAGTGATTCCTATGACGTGAAGTTCGATGTTGACCGGAATAGCTTGGGAATCCCAGACAGAGGTCTGGTTCCTTTGGTAGGGTCGTTGTAGCTTTTCAGGCTCCTCCAGCCACATTTAGTAGATGTCTGTACCCAGACATGTTTTGCTTCCGCTTGATGCTTGTATGACTTGAATGTTGGGTCATGTGACCCCTGTTTGTATTATCACACTATGTTGGCTCTTATGAGTAATTAATGAATATTTAAGTCATAGAGTTATGTTGCGTTGCCATGTTGTATCTACGCATATCGTGCGTACTACGTGTATGTTTGAAATGCATTGGTATGTGTGGGATTCGACACCTAGTCGTATACCTATGGTAGCTTTCCTTACAGGGAAATGCCTCTCTGTGCTTCCGTTGAGCCCTGGTTGCTTGCTAATGCTCTGGACACATTGATTGACCGACATGTATCCTTCTTTGCAGTTGTGTCTGCCCCTTCGGGGAAATGTCATGTAGTGTAATGGAGTCCATGTAGTTTGCTACGACACGTCTACACACGTTGATGACCGACACCTGCACTGCTGGGTTATGTATGCCTATCCCTGTACGGTTGTGCCATTTGGGTCTATAACTAGTCATGTCGACCCGGGTTCATTGACATATGATTGCTAGCGACATATTCATATACGTGAGCCAAAAGGCGCAAACGGTCCCGGCCAAGGTAAGGTGGCAGCCGTGGGGATTACCGTGCGTGAGGCCGCAAAGTGATATGATGTGTTACATGCTCGACTTGTATGGCTTAGAATTGGGGTCGTGACATCAGGACCCGTCTAGTGCGAGCGACTAGTGAGCTTTAGCATCACTGCCAGCCAACTTGCCTATTCGGCAATCAACTCCTTGCTAATCGTATCTCTATACGACTCCTGTCGGTCGGGTAGGTATCTCATACCCCGGCTCCCGACCTTCTTTGCCACAAGGCCCAAAACCGTTTTGATAGCCTTGTCAATTTAACCTGATGCAGTGCATGTCCGTGTCGGTTTCAAGGACACCTAGTGGCACCTCAATTTTATGAGCCCACCACTAGACGTACTTGACGTGCGAAGGTGCAACATCCGGAATGGCAATGTGCTTGATATTAACGACGGATCTTTCTACCATTTTCACATGCATAGAAACAAGAAGCAATATCAATCACATATAAACATAAATATGTGAAATAGTATGGCTCCTTCATGGACATCCTTCCAGGCCGGCTCCAACTCCGATGACCAGGGCGGAATTCCATCTTGTTCGTCACACCGGGACGCCAAAACCTCGAACTTGATCTCTGTCCTCCATCTACTACTACAACTAGTAATGAATTTTGCAGAGAATCACAAGTCGACAAGCAGGTCATTATACAATATAATGACAGTAGTGCGGCTCCTGCCGGCTGACAATCATGACACGCAGGTCATGTTAAGTTACACACATGCATCACATACACATGAGCCATACTATTCACATCAAACCTGCAAAACAAAGTTGTGCATAGAATCTGTATTCCGATCACGCCGGACTTTCTGATCTGACCGATCTCATCGATCATCGCGAACCCAATTCAGATTTACGTTTCACTGTTAACCCTGATGGTGGAAACCGACTGGTAGGGGTAGGTTGTGACACGACCTTGTCGATTCTGATGGACAGAAAATATAGCCTCAATGACCCCGATGTGCAGTTGATCTCATCAACCGTGCACATAGCCGATCTCATGAACGACGACAGATCTCATCCGCCACCTCCACATATCAAATATGAATCCGATCTTTATCCAAATCCTATAGCAGAGGCTCTGATACCACTGTTGGGTTCCACCGTAGGTGCATCGCATGCGAATTAAAAGTTTCCTACGTGCAGAACATCCAAGAACATGCTACGGAGATGGATCACAGCTCGTTACCACTAGACGCGTAGTGCCGTGTAGCGGAAGTAGAGTTGGGGCAACGCGTTCATGTGGTTCATCTCCTCCTCGTCCGATCTCCCGCTGCCAGCCGATCCGATCTCCCTTGTGCAGCCGGTCGCCGGATCCCGCGTACAGGTTCGCCGGAGCGGCGCAAGTGCACCGCCTCTAACATTATCCGCGCGTGCAGGAGGAACACCATGCGGTGGACTGATAGGTCCGATCACACAGTCGGCGACGGGAAGTGGTGGTGGCTAGTTGCAACATATGCAAAGCCCTAATGACGGCGCCGAAGCGATCAACCAGATGGGTGTGCCGCACCTCCACTATATATATGCATCCGGTGCGGACTCAACTCTTGGTCCTCGCACGGATCCTAAAGCCCACGTGTTCCTTCACTTAAGCGCGCGACCCCTTAGGTTCTCATTCACTTGGTCGTGAGCCAGATCACATCCGACTCTACTAGTCGATAGCGGCCTCTAGCAAAGTGTGCCGACTCCAAGTGTCCGATGAAGCTGGTTAGGCGAACCTGTACATCACAGTTCTGTTCCCTTTACCACATGATATATGTTGTCATCCTCAGGGCGACATGGTCCTCCTTGTTGCAGCACGACCTCTTTCTCGTTCCGGTGAATCCGACCAACACTTCAAATTATCTCATAATCCTCATCGCATGGCCATGCTTATCTAGGTCGGATCACCCGAGGGGCCCAGAGTATATCTCCCTTCATCGGAGGGGCAAATCCCATTTTGCTCGACCACGTCTCGCAGCATGTGTCTGGACAAGCCCGAAACCTACCTTTATAACTACGCTGTCACGGACCAGCGTTTGGTCGGCCCAAAGCAAGTCTGTCACCATCCCGAGTATATGCGCCAGCTCAGGTGTTAGGACACAGAACGTATGTTGTACTAGAGACTCACAAATGACCTATCGCTGTGTCTCATAGTTGGATCTGTCCAACTCAGACCTTATCTCGACTCGGATCCGACTACGTCGAATCCGACCAGATCTTTCTGAGTCCATATTATTTGGCTAGCATCCAATGCTACATGGTCAGTGAGACCGAACCATCCACCGTGTCATATGCTAGTCTAACTGGTTGTGCGTCCTCACCACCCTTTCGACTAGGGACCATTTAGGACAGTCATCATACAATGCATCGTCTCACAAACAAGTCACGTACTTGTTAATACACATCATTGATAATGTCAGAGGACTATCTTTAGTCATAAACACATAGGAAATATCATCATACATGATTGCCTCTAGGGCATATCTCCAACATGATGATCTTGCAAATAAGAAATCATAGTAACCAGGTTTGACTCAAATACTTTTCATGAATAATCTGAACATAAACTCACAATTCATCGGATCCCAACAAACACACCATACAAAGGGATTACATCGGATAGATCAATGCAAAGATGCGATGAGCATTGTATTCAAGATCAAGAGAGAGAGAGATTGTCATCTAGGTACTACCTATGGACCTGTAGGTCTGTGGTGAAATACTCACACATCATGGTGAGGGCAGCAAGGTGTAGATGGCCTCCCATCAGAACAGAGACTTGCGGCTCAGAAAAAGTGTTTCGGAAGTGCTTCTGGTGTTTCTAGGGTATTTGTGAATTTATAGGCCAGAGAACGACGTCGAGAGGCGCTCCAGGGCGCACCACATATCTGGCCGTGCCCCCTCTCCTGGCCCTCCTTCGAAGCTTCTAGGTCTTGTATTTGTCCAGAAAAAATCACCAAAAAGTTTCGTGGCAATTGGACTCCGTTTAGTATTGTAACTCTGAAAAGGCAAAAACACGCAGAAAACAGGAACACGCAGAAAACTGGGCACTGGGTCAATAGGTTAGTGCTCAAAAATATTATAAATTGGTAAATAAATACCCAAAAAGTATCCTAAAATGATAATATGTCAGCATGGAACAATAAAAAAATTATAGATACGCTGGAGACGTTTCAGCATCCCGAAGCTTAATTCCTGCTCGTCCTCGAGTAGGTAAATGGTAAAAACAGAATTTTTGATGTGACATGCTACCCATTATCTAATCTACGGTCTGTATGTTCATTTAGAAATGGTGAATTAACAAACAGCAGCATAGTAATATTTATAAGTATAAGAAACAAAATCATTAATTCTTCAAAGTATATGACCCTAAAAGAATGTTTACCCCTATTCATCTTTATTATATTAGCAAGGCATGACTCCGTCTTCACCACATAGATACAAAAATTAAGCAACACCGTGTCCAAGTCAGGCAATTGGACCATACTTTTTCAATATGCATCAACTTTTTATTCTTCACGCAATACATGAGCATGCACTATTGGACATAGCATATAGGTGGAATAGAATATGGTGGTAGGTATCAAAGGGGTAAAAAGTGGAGACGATAGTCTCGCATCAACTAGGCGTACCAACGAGCTATGGAGATGCTCATCGATAGATATCAATGCGAGGAGTAGGGATTGCCCTGCAAATGATGCACTAGACCTATAAGTGTATGAAAGCTCAACTGAAGCTAAGTGGGGTGTGCATCAGACTTGCTTGCTCATGAAGACCACGGGCATTTGAGGAAGCCCGTTATAGGAATATACAAGCCAAGTTTATTATATGAAAAGGTAATTCCCACTAGCATATGGAAGTGTCAACATAGGAGACTCTCTATATGAAGAACATGGTGCCACTTTGAGGCACAAGTGTGGTAATGGTTAGTAGCAAAGTCCCTTCTCTCTTTTCTCTTTCATTTTTTTATGGTGGGCTTTTCTCTTTTTTTTTCTTTTTGCCTCCCCCATTTTCTCTTTTTATATATATATGGTGGGCTCATTTGGCCTCCCCCATTTTTATTTAATTTTTCGTCCGGAGTCTCATCCCGACATGTGGGGGAATCATAGTCTCCATCATCCTTTCCTCACTGGGACAATGCTCTAATAATGATGATCATCACACTTTTATTTACTTACAACTCAACATGAAGAACTGATAGGAAGATATGAATCTTTATGAATGCCTCTGGCAGTGCACTAGGATGTGCAATGATCTAGCGTGACATGTATCAAAAATATGAAGAACCGTGGCTTTGCCACAAATACTATGTCAGCTCTATACGACCATGCAAAGCATTATGATGATGAACAAACTAGTCATATGAAATGACGATAGAATTTGCATGGCAATATATCTTGGAATGGCTATGGAAATGCCATAATAGGTAGGTATGGTGGCTTTTTTGAGGAAGATATAATGAGGCTTATGTGCAACAGAGCATATCATGTCACGGGGTTTGGATGCACTGGCGAATATTTGCATCGATCCTCGAGGTGAGAATGGGCTATGCACGGTACCGAAGAGGCTAGCAAATATGAGAAGGTGAAGATGTTGTCAGCATTCTAGATACCAGGGTACCCAGACTTGCCTGCCTGCGGCCCAAGGCGTGGCCCACCTCAACGACCAAGTATGGCCCGGCGCGGCCTCACTCGACACAAGGCCCTCGCGAGACCCCGAGCTCGCGAGGGAAACATCGCCAAGATCCGTGGGGAGATAGGCCTCCCCAGGCCCCCTCCTGAGCGGCGGAGACTTCTATGCAACACACGACCTCAGGAGGCCAAGGGTGACGCCAGCTAGGCCAGGCGGGCGCTAGTGCGCCAGAGGGGACAGTTTCCCCTTTGGTGCAAAGGAGGCAGGGGCGCACGCGAGTTCCCAAAGCGCCCCCAAAGGTTTCCACTTCGGTGCAACAAGACCAAGACCCCATGCCCCGCAGGACGGACGTCATCACCGAGCCCACCACTGTATCACCGTCGACCACTTTGCAGGCGAAGTCCACCTTTCGTCAGGATAGGGTCTACCTCCTGTCCCCCTTTGAATTTGGCCGTTGTGGGATCCCTTCCCGCCATTGCGATAAGGGAAGAGGACCCGGGCCGCTATAAATAGAGGCTAGGCAGCCCGGTAGAGGGGGACGAGACAACCACCCCGCAAACACACCCGCAGGGCAACACACCACTGTACTAGTTCATCCACAAGTCTCCTCGTGAGGCAATCCACCAAAGGCAGGAGTTGGGTTTTACGCTTCGCGGTGGCCCGAACCTGGGTAAACTCTCGTGTGCTATCTTCTTCCTCGCCATCGAGCGGGGTTATCGTGTTGTGATCTTGGAGGGGGGCGAAGTAGTTGGGGATCTTCGCACACGCCCCTGGGTTCGAACTCCTTAGGGTTTTGCGGAGCCCGAAATCCGACAGATGTGTATGTCCATGGTGTCACATTAGTCATAAAGAACTCACATACTTATTGCAAAGTTTTATTAGTTTATCATAAATCAAAGTACTCCTCGCATGCCCCGAGGGAGGAGGTTGGTAGGAGTTAACCATCGCGCGCCCCCGACTCAAAACAACACTAGGATTTTAACGAGGAATATAAATACTCACACATCATCACCATGCCTCTTTAATTTTTAGATGAATAACAAGTTAACACCTCTTATCTCGACACTTCTACGAATTAAAATTTTTGGACTCACACCTTTTTCATATTACTACATCAATGTCATTAATCCACAACTTCTCTACATGTGCTACACGATGGTTTTGATTATCATTCATTGAATACCTAATATTCTTGGACTAGTCTTATGACCAATGAAAATTACAGTCACTATTGCTCAGCTCTCAAACAAATATAAGTGAAGAATGAGAGCATATCGTTTCTATAAAATCTACACGCCACCGTGCTCAAAAAGATATAAGTCAAGTACTAGAGGAACTGCCTAGCTCAAAAGATATAAATGAAGCGCGTAGAGTATTCAAGCAAATTATCATGAAGGTGTGTCTCTCTCAAATAGGTGTGTCCAGCAAACTATGATTGTGACAAACTGAAAGTAAAAGCAAACAAAAGCAAACGACGCTCCAAGCAAAACACATATCATGTGATGAATAAAAATATAGCTCCAAGTGACATACCGATGGATTGAGACGAAAGAGGGGATGCCTTCCGGGGCATCCCCAAGCTTAGACGCTTGAGCCTCCTTAGAATTATACTTGGGGTGCCTTGGGCATCCCATAGCTTGGTCTCTTGCTACTCCTTATTCCGTAGTCCATCGTGATCACACCCAAAACATGAAAACTTTAATCACACAAAACTCAACAAAACTTCGTGAGATCCGTTAGTATAAGAAACATATTGCATACTTGAGGTACTGTGATAAATTGATTCAAATTCATTTTTGCATAATAGGTACTGTATTCTAACTTCCCCATGGCTTACACCCCTCGATATAGTCCATGGCATAATCAAAACAAGCAAACTATGCAAGCAAAACAGAATCTGTTTGAAACAGAATAGTCAGTAGCAATATGTAAATAGCACATACTTCTGTAACTCTAAAAACTCTTAAAAATTAGGAAAACGTAAGAAATTTGTATAGAAATACTGTGTTAAAATTACAGATCATTATCACGCTCCAGTAAAAAATGAAAATTCCTGCAATGGAGTCAAAGTTTCTGTTTCACATTCAGCATCGTTTCTACTCATTTTGTGAGTCATCCCAAAGGCTTTACTTACCACAAACACTAATTAAAACATAAAAACATAATCATTACAGAGGCAACAATCATTTTATCACACAAAAACAGAAAGTAAAAACAAAAATAAGGATATATATTGGGTTGCCTCCCAACAAGCGCTATTGTTTTATGCCCCTAGCTAGGCATAATGCATAGTTTCAAGTGTTGGACCCCTTCATGTCCTTCAAAATTAGCTCTTCCAAGATCTTACTAAATGAGTCACCATTCTCAAAACTAGTGGAAAAGCCCAAGTTTTCAAAGGAATTTATAAAATCATCACTAACATCATTTTCATCAAAAGGATCCTCATAAAGAACATGGACTTCATCACTAATAGGTTCTCTAATAATATTTTCATGCCAATCATTACTAAATCCTTCATTAATTCCCTTATTAATCCATTGAAATTTATCACAAGTGTGGAGAAATATAGATTCTGTCAATTCTTTGGGAAGGAGATTTCTTCTCATATTCTCATCAAATCTTTGATAATCATTAGATTCCATCCTACGCAATGCATCTCTATTATTAAGGATTACTTCTATAGGGGGATGTTCAGATTTTATTCCATAGAAAGCAAAAATATCCTTAGCTTCATGCACAATATAATCAAATTCATGCATAAGGATGTTGGTGGAAATTTTCTTAATCTCAGGATTGTCTATGCTAGGAAGTCCCAAATATATCTTTGTTAGCATAGGATGAAGGTGCACAAACTTTCTTTCCAATTTCAATATAAGCATAGTAATAGCATCTTCATAAAAATTTGTTTCATCAAGTATAGATCCATTAATAAGTGGGGAAACTATTGAATTCTCAAAAAAAAATATTGAATAGCATGTTTCCCAATGATGTTCCCACTACCCACATGATAAATTTTAGAATTTAGTACAGTGTGAGTGTTGGTAATGGGGACTTGACTTTTAGGAGGATCATGAGTAGAATCAATAAACTTTTTTCTTTCTTCATCCAAGTCACTAGCACTATCTTCACTAGCACTTTCAATGATAACTTTCTCGAATTCAGACATGATAGCAAGACAATCAAACTAGCAAGTAAAGCAAACTAGGAGCAAACTAGTAACTAGCAAAGGTAAATATTTTTGTATTTTTGATTTTTATGAGACAAACTAAATATAACAGAAAATAAAAAGAAGAACAAGTGAATGAAATTTTGTGTCAAGTTACTGATAGTTGGTGATGGTATTCCCCGCAACGGCGCTAGAAATCCTTCCTGATACTCGTGATCTGCGTTGGGTTTTCCGTGAAGAGGAACGGGTAATCGCAGCACAAAGTGGGTAAGTATTTCCCTCAGTTATGAAACCAAGGTTTATCGAACCAATAGGAATACCAATCCTCAACCGTCTTCAGCGGCTGCACACAAAAGAACAAACAACTTGCACCCAACGCCGGCAAGAGGTTCGTCAATCCCATCGATCTCGTTATTTGCAAGCAAGTGAGTTGTGTAGATAATTGTAGATAACAGTAAAGTGCAAAATAAAATAAAAGGTAATAAATAACAGCAAGGTAATGATAGCGTTTGTGAATATATAAGTGAATAGACCCAGGGACTGTAGAGTTCTCTAGTGGCATCTCTCATAAGCAAAGCATACGGTGGGTAAACAAATTACTGTTGGGCAATTGATAGAAAAGCAAATAATTATGCGATGTCCACGGCAATGATCATGTGTATATAGGCATCACGTCCATAAGCAAATAGGCCGACTCCTGCCTGCACCTACTACTATTACTCCACTTCAAGAGTGCTTCTATGTTTGCCTGTCTACGTATTAAGTTCATGACAATCGAAGTAATGCTTGGAGAACGATGACATGATGTAGACAAAGAGTACTCAACTAACGTAAGTAAACCCCATCGTTTTATCCTTAGTAGCAACAAGACAAAGATGCAACTTGTCCCCTTCTGTCACTGGGATATAGAAACTCGTCAGGTTCAACCTACTACAACGCACCACTCCCACCGAAGAAATATCAATCTTGTTGGCCAAACTATCTCAATAGATCGGAGAGCATTATGAAGCTATGATGATCGTGCAAATAAGAATCATAGTAATTAGGTTTGACTCAAATACTTTTCATGAATAATCTGAACATAAACTCATAATTCATCGAAACCCAACAAACATACCATACAAAGGGATTACATCAGATAGATCAAGGCAAAGATGCGATGAACATTGTATTGAAGATCAAGAGAGAGAGAGATTGCCATCTAGGTACTACCTACGGACCCGTAGGTCTGTGGTGAACTACTCACACATCATGGTGAGGACAGCAAGGTTGATGAAGAGGCCCTCCGTGATCGATCTCCCCTCCGGCAGGGTGCCGGAACGGAGGTGTACATGGCCTCCCGTCGGAACAGAGACTTGAGGCGGCGGAAAAAGTGTTGCGGGAGCGCTTCTGGTGTTTCTACGGTATTTGTGAATTTATAGGCCAGAGAACGACGTCGGGAGGCACTCCAGGGGCCCACCACATATCTGGCCACGCCTCCCCACTAGGGGGCGCGGCTGGATATGTGGTGGGGCCCTGGTGCCTCTCCTGGCCCTCCTCCGAAGCTTCTAGGTCTTGTATTTGTCCAGAAAAAATCACCAAAAAGTTTCGTGGCAATTGGACTCCATTTAGTATTGTAACTCTGAAAAGGCAAAAACACACAGAAAACAGGAACTGGCACTGGGCACTGGGTCAATAGGTTAGTGCTCAAAAATATTATAAATTGGTAAATAAATACCCAAAAAGTATCCTAGAATGATAATATGTCAGCATGGAACAATAAAAAATTATTGATACATTGGAGACGTATCAAGGTGTCGAGTAGCTGGCTCGTCAGCCATCTCTGGGATGAGGTCTCGAAGGTGGATAAGAGCCTTGCATGCAACCGTCTCGACTGTGAGCGCCAGGATTTCCATCTGTGGTCCTTCAAAGAACTAACTCGTCGGGGAGTCGTTTGCCTCCACGACCACATCGACGTGGTACTCCCTCGTGACGGCATCGACCCAGTGCTCGTGGTAGAGGAAAACGGGAGGTCGGCGAAACTGGCACTTCTCCAGGCTATCCCCAATGACTAGGGGAAAGCCGGATTGTAGCGACCCGACTCGGCAAGGATCGAAGTCTCTGTGCTTAAGTGTCATCCCGGGATCGGTATGCTGACACACATAATACTCGAGGATTTACAACAGAGTTCAATCACACACTTTATTACATCAAGATCCTCAAAAGAGTATTATTACAATAATGTGGCTAAGGCCAAATGAAACAAAAATTGCGGAAGCTAAAAAGTGTACCGAGTCCATCAACTCCACGAGCAAAGCTGAGTGTAGAACAATGACCTATCGCACCTTATTCCTCGTCAGACAAATCTACAACATGATAAGTTGCAGTCGTGTAGGTCAATAAGCGGAATGTACTGGCAAGTCACATCACGAGAGTGTAAGGAGCCTACTTGTACATGCAATTTGGCTGGTGTAAAGCTCTAAGTTTAATTTTGCATAAAGCTATTTTTCCCTATCAAATGTCATTCTATCTCTACAAATATCATAGGACTGAGATGGAAACCCCAACTCAATCCATTCCCAAAGTTGTGTCAAAACCCAGTTGATTAAATTAAGAGTGATGAGATCTCCCTACATTTCCACTACTAAAAGCTCAAGTTGTCCATATCCGGGGACACAGCTAATCGATAAGAATGACACTCTGCAGAGGTTGCACACTTTTCCCCACAAGGCTCGACCACCTCCTTGATCGGAAGATCGAGACATAGTCTTTCGAAAAAGCATTCCCCCTAACTATGTCCCCACAAGGCATTATAATTTAACACGGTGGCGACAAAGATGTACGGTTCAGACCTACCTCAAATGAACTTCTGGGTGCAATCATAGCCATCGGGCATAAAATTTCTACCATGCAATCCTACAACAAAGGACTACGTGCATATATAAAACATAGGTAAAAACATATATGATCAAAATGTAACTTGCCTTCGTGCTGGGAGTGAAGTTCTAGGGAGTGGTAGTACTCTGCTTCGCACTCCGGACAATCTATCGCAAAAGTAAAATACAAACACATAAACAAACATTCATACAATTCATGGTAACATGCAACAAAATATTCATGAAAGCCAAATAAAACACAACACGCGTAACTAGCATGAAAGTTTTCAAAGTATAAAACCACGAGTGAAAAACATGGTTCAAAATTCGTGACGTGCACTAGTGTTCCTACAAGGCATACTAGTAATATTATAATGACAGAAACTAATTGTGTGAAAAATAGTGTGGCACTGATCCAAGTCAAATGATTTTTCTTGGATGACGACCTGCAAAAAGAATTAATTCAAACAGATATACCATTTAGGAGTTATGGCCTAATAGAGTTTGAACTCAAATCTAAATTAAATTCAAATTTGAACTTGCAAAAGTTTGCAGTGATAGGTTCTCAGGATAGAGCTATTTGAGACAAAAAAATTGCCGCTGGTTTCATCTTGTTTGGATCTATGGTTAAAAATTTATGGTTGTCTAAATATTTGAAACAAATCTGAAAAAATTGCAGTAAAAAAAACATGGGCCATGTGGCGGCCTGCGGTTGGCTGAGCCGTGTTCGCTGCCGAGACTATGCGGTGGACAGCCGTATTTTAGGTAAACGACTCGGTTCGGCTAACTAAAAGGAAAACCGACGTTCGGTTTGAACCGCACGGTTTAGGTGAACCATGGTTAACCAAATACCCCTTCGATCAAATAAAAAAACTATTCTACAGAGAATGAAGGCAGCGGCGGTTTACAGAGGAACGAGGCGCTCGCTTCAGGCAGAAGCTCGGCGTCGGTAGGGTGGCGGCGGCGGCGGGCTCCGGCATGGGCAAGGTAGTCGGGCGGGTGCGGCACGACGGGGTTATTCGGGCAGTGGTGATGACGGTCGGCGGCGACGAGCGGAGGGAGCGAACGGAGGTGGCGAAGTCCCTGCGCTCCGGCGAACCCCGGCGATGCAGGGTCGAACAGGACGCTGCTCCGACGATCCTAGGGGCAAAACAGGATGTCAAAACGATGCGCCAGGATGAGGGGGTTCTATTCCAAGAAGAAGAAGAGGCCGTGGTGGCACTCCGGCATCATATTCCTCCGGCGAAGGGACTCCGGGCAGCGAGATGCGAATGGATGGGGCGACATCTACGAGTGGAGAGAGGAGTTGTGGAGTCGCTGAATGGAGCGAGGGGCGTCGGGGGCTTTTATAGGCGCGGATAGGCGGTGCGAGGCTGAGGCGATAAGTGCTATCCCGGGAGCTCCGACCGGCTGGTTCGGGAGTGCGAGCGTTGGGTTCTCCCGCTGGTTGCGGGAGGTTAGGGACAAAAAATGGGGCGGTGCCCCACCTGCAGGCGTGAGAGAGAAGGAGAGTTGAGAGCGAGGGGAGGCGAGCGAACGTGGGGAGGGCTCGGGCGAGCGAGCAGGGGCGCTGGGCGAGCGCCTCGCTCGGCATGGCTGGGCTTCGGCCTGGCTAGGTCGGCCGGCCTGGGCTATTGTGTGCGCGCGTGTGTTTCCTCCTTTTTTTTTCTAGAAAACCTTTTTAGGTCCAAATCAGAACCAGAAAAGAAAAAAAATATCACAAAAATTCCTAAAATCCTTATTGATAATATAGAGCACAAGGAACATTAATTCCTGCTCATATAATTTAGAAAAATATTTTCTTACGCAATAATTTTTAACTTTGAGAAATAAAATAATTTTCAATGCAACTTTGAAAACACCAAATATTATTCCAATACTTTCCCACTCATTTATATTTTGAGGAAGTCATATTATCCTCTCTCTTATATTTTATTTGAGTGGAAAATCCTTGAACATCATAAACTCCAAAATGCAATAAATCATGATATGCAAAATGATGATCCTATTAACATCCTAATTTAATAAAATTGGGATGTTAGAAACCTACCCCCCCTTAAGATGAATCTTGTCCACGAGATTCGGGTTGGCTAACAAAAAGGTGAGGATGATCCCGTTTGAGGTCTTCCTCTCGTTCCCAAGTAGCTTCCTCCTCGGTGTGATGACTCCACTGAACCTTGCAGAACTTGATGACCTTGGTATGAGTGATTCTCTCGGTTGTCTCAAGAATCTTAACAAGCTTCTCCTCATAAATCAGATTGCTCTCCAAATGAATTGCTTCTAGTGGCACTGTATCTCTCAAAGGAACATCTGCCATCTTTGCATGACACTTCTACAGCTAGAAAACATGAAACACATTATGAACTCCTGACAAACCCTCTGGTAGTTCCAACTTATATGCAACTTCTCCTCTGTGTTCTGGAACCCTGTATGGCCCCACAAACCGTGGTGCTAACTTTCCCTTGACTCCAAACCTCTTAATACCTCAAAGTGGAGACACTCAAAGATATGCTCTATCTCCCACTTCATAAATCACTTCCTTGCGTTTAGCATCGACATAACTCTTCTGTATAGACTGAGCTATCTTGAGTCTATCACGGATCAACTTGACCTTCTCCTCAGAATCTCGAATCAAATCCGATCGAAACAATTTGCGATCTCCAACTCCATCCCACATCAATGGTGTTCTGCACTTCCTCCCATACAATGCCTCAAAAGGAACTCCATGCAGACATACGATCCTGGTCATATATATTATTGCCAGCTTAGCACTTGTGTAGGTAGTCTTCACTGGGATGAAATGAGCAACCTTGGTCAAGCGATCGACTATTACCCAAATGGAATAATAACCTGAATGGGTCCTGGGTAATCCCCTGATGAAGTCCCTGCCAAGTTTATCCCACTTCCAATCTGGTATCGGCAATGGCTGAAGTAAACCTGCTGGTTTGTGATGCTCTGCCTTTACCCTCTGAAATACATCACAGACTGCTACATACTCAGCAATTTCCCTCTTCATACTTGTCCACCAAAAACTTCCCTTCAAGTCCCAATACATGTTGGTGTTTTCCGGGTGTATCGAATAGGGCGAATCATGAGCCTCCTGAAGAATCAACTTCCTGATATCTGGATCATTGGGTACACAAATACGCTTCTCAAACCATATGGTTCCATGCTCATCCTCACGGAATCCTTCGGCCTTTCCTTTGCTGATCCTCTCCTTTATCTCAGCAATACCTTGATCCAACTTTTGGGCTTCTCTAATTCTTCCCAACAAGGTGGACTGAACCTCGAGTGCGGCAACATATCCCCTTGGAACTATTTCCAACTAGAGATCTCCAAGTTCATCACACAACTCCTGAGGTAATCCTCCTGCGAGAAGAGTGTTAACATAACTCTTACGGCTCAAAGCATCTACCATGACATTGGCTTTCCCTAGATGATAATGCAAACTCATGTCATAATCCTTTATGAGCTCCAACCATCTCCTTTGCCGGAGGTTTAACTCTTTCTGCGTATACTTCAAACTCTTTTGATCCGTGTAAACATCACGTTGATTTCCGATAAGAAAATGCCTCCAGGTCTTGAGTGCATGTACCACTGCTGCTAACTCCAAATCATGTTTGGCATAGTTCAACTCATGAGGTCGCAGCTGACGTAAAGTATATGCTACAACCTTTCCCTCTTGCGTAAGCACACCTCCAAGTCCTTGGCGTGAAGCGTCACAATACACTTGAAAATCCTTGTGTATATTCAGCAGAATTAGCACTGGGGTTGTAACCAAACGTTTCTTCAACTCCTGAAAACTGGCTTCACATTCCTCAGTCCAATTATACTTGGTTTCCTTCTTCAACAACTCCGTCATGGGCTTTGCAATTTTGGAGAAATTCTCAGTGAACCTCCGGTAATATCCTGCAAGTACAAGAAAACTACGAATCTCAATGACTGATGTAGGTGCCTGCTTCTACCTTGGAAGGGTCCACGGCTATCCCTTCTCCTGACACAACATGCCCGAGAAATCCGACTTCCTTCAACCAAAACTCACATTTGCTGAACTTGGCATACAACTAGTGTTCTCTGAGCTTCTCCAGAACTAAGTGCACATGCTCTGCATGCTCCTCCTCATTCTTGGAGAAAACCAATATATCATCAATGAATACCATAAGAAACTTATCCAAGAACTCCATGAATACCATGTTCATCATGCTCATAAAATAGGCAGGGGCGTTAGTCAAACCAAAAGACATGACTGTATACTCATAAAGCCCATACCTCGTGGTAAAAGCTGTCTTGGGTATATCTTTCTCACGGATCTTCAATTGATGATAACCTGATTGAAGATCGATCTTGGAGAAAACACTAGCTCCTTCTAGCTGGTCAAACAAATCATTGATCATCAGCAGCGGATACTTGTTCTTGATGGTCACCTCGTTCAAAGAACGGTAATCCACACACATCCTCAAGGTTCCATCCTTCTTCTCCGCTAAGAGTACTGGGGCTCCCCAAGGTGATGAACTCAGGCGAATATACCCTTTCTCCAACAACTCTTCAATCTGTTCCTTGACTTCTGCCAGATCATTAGCACGCATCCTGTATGGCCTCTTGGAAATCGGTCCGGTGCCTGGAAGCAACTCAATCTCCCGATTTGGTGGCATACCGGGTAACTCGTCTAGAAAAACATCAAGATAATCCTTTACCACTGGTACTTCTTCCTGGACAACTCCCGTAAGAGAGTTCACCTGAGTCCTCTTAGCCTTAAGACTGGATACATACTTGATCCTTTTCTTCTCTGGGGTGGTGATAAAAATCGATCTACTTGCACAATCAATGTTCCCCTCATACTTGGACATCCAATCCATACCTAGGATTACATCCAACCCTTGTGACTCAAGTATGATCATATCTGTGGGAAAAACATGTCCCCCTATGTTCAAAGGTAACTGAAAACATCCCTGACTAGTCATAGACTCTGCTCCTGGGGAACTCACTAGAATAGGTGACTTAAGAGCTATGGTAGGCAACTTATGCTTATCCAAAAATCCCCTTGATATGAATGAATGCGTTGCACCAATGTCAAATAGAATGAGTGCTGGAAATGAATTAATCAAGAACTTACCAATCACTGCATCCGGCTGCTCATAGACTTCTTCCACATTGACATGGTTCACATGTTCCTTAGTGAAAGGATTGGGCTTCTTGCCTCCAGAACTTCCATTGCCATTCCCATTCTGTAGCTCGGGGCATTCGTTGGAGTACTGCCCCATCTTCTTGCACTTGAAGCAGGTGATGTGACTCAGATCCTTCCTCAGTGGGGTAGCAGGATTGGGATGATGGTGATTACCATTTCCCCCATTCCCATTGCCATTCTTATGGCCATTGTGGTTGTGTCCAATTCCTCCATGCTGAGAATGACCCCCATGGTTATGATGGTTGTGCCCTCCAAACTTACTGTGTCCTGAACCAGAATATCCTGAGAAAGGTGCGGAGCGAGGCTTTTGCTGAGCTCCAGACGGAAACTTGCCTTTCCCATATTTCCTCTTGCGATTTTCCATCTGCTGATGCTTGCCCTCCAGAGTGATTGCCTTGTCCACCAATTATTGATAGTTCTCAAAAGTCGCTACCATCAACTGAACTCCCTGCTCGTTGTTCAGTCCCTCCAGAAACTTCTCTTGTTTAGCTGGATCAATAGCCACGTCACCTGGAGGGTAACACGACAACCTGCTAAAGTCATCAACATACTCTGACACTATGCGACCTCCCTGGCGCAAGTTACGGAACTCCCTCTTCTTGAGAGCCATAGCTCCAGCTGAAACATGAGCAGTGCGGAACGCCTGCTGGAACTGAGCCCAAGTCACATTCTCCATGGGGTATGTGGCAGTGTAGTTCTCCCACCCTGAAGCTGCTGGTCCATCCGATTGATGAGAGGCAAACCTCACCTTCTCCTGATCAGTGCATCCTGTTGTGGCCAACTTCCTTCCCATGTTGTGAAGCCAGTCATCTGCAACGATCGGCTCTGGGCTGCTCGTGAAGATTGGAGGATTCAGCCTTAGAAAACGGGTAAGGCTGTCAATTGGTGGTGGAGGTGGAGGTGGTGGTGGAGGCGGGTTGCTGTTGTTCTGCTTCATATTCTGCATCAACAGTTGTATCATCTGGTTCTGGGTCTGAAGTAACTGTTCCATGGTGGGTGGGATATCATTCCCTGAGCCACTTCCGGAAGGGTCGTACCTTGGTGGCATCTGCTGGGTTTGAACATATGAGCCATAGAGAATTAGGCCTAAGGGAGAAACACTACCCATATGCAAATGATGGCAATAAAAATCCAAATCAATCCAATTCAATTTCAATTAAAAGAGTTCACATGAAACAAATCTAAGGCGAGCCATGTCACAAGATTTGACAAGGTCCCACAAATAAATCAAATCAAATTATTAATCGAATATCGAATCCTAATCTCTCATGGTGGTCTAAATCTACTCCTCATCGGAAGAGACCAAGTTTATCATGTTGATGTCAGCTCCAGCTACATCACTCTGTATCTCCTCATCATCGTCCTGATAGTCCTTATCCTGACTGACGTAGCACCCGTAAGAGTGGTCCGCCTGGAGATTCTCCCCATTGTCAACCTTTTCCTCGGCTTCCTCTAGCTGAAGCTTCAAGTTGTCGAATTTATCCTACAATGCGTCGATCTCCTCCTCGTGTTCTACGCGAGCGTTCTGGAGTTCTTCTTCCAGCTCGGCCTTGCGGGTCATCAGGTTGTGGGTGGTGATGAGGCTGAGTCCCATCTCTTCCTTCATCCTGCTGATGAGCTCCTCCAGGTCCTCAATGTGTGATGTGATGGTGTCGTCCTCCCTGGTACGCACCACATCCCCATCCGAGTCACGACGCGCGTACATGATGTAGTTAGTCCTCCTGAGATCCTCACGGTATTCCTCCCGGATGCACCCAAGTGCAAAGAGGGCGGCGACCCCCTTGCCAATGCCCCATGACTCTACATCCACGTAGAAGTGGATCGGCTTGGTGGCGTCTCCAAATGTTCGCCCTGGAATGTGGACGTCAATCCTCCAGCGCATCTCCTCAGGTATAGTGGCCGTGAAAGTCCCGGTGAAGGTGGGGAGTGCAATGAGCAGATGACCCACGACATTCACCAGCTGCCTTCCGAAGGGGATGGTCACGTCGGGCTGAGCAAACTCAACGATGGCGGCCGACATCTACGGTTTGAAAGAGGGGAGAAATTAGTAATGAAGTAGGGAAAATCATAAGACCAAAGCAGGTGATATAAAAGAGTTGTAAAACAGGGTTTTTATCCTATGGCTTTCCATTTTCTAGGGTCGCGTCCTACAGTCAACGTGTGCTCTGATACCAACTTGTAGAAACCCGACTCAGTAAGGATCAAAGTCTCTATGCTTAAGTGTCATCCCTGGATCAGTATGCTGACACACACAGTACTCGAGGATTTATAACAGAGTTCAATCCCACACTTTATTACATCGAGATCCTCAAAAGAGTATTATTACAATAATGTGGCCTAAGGCCAAATAAAACAAAAACTGCGGAAGCAAATAAGTGTAACGAGTCCATCAACTCCACGAGCAAAGCTGAGTGTAGAACAACGACCTATCACACCTTATTCCTCGTCGGACAAATCTGCAACATGATAGGTTGCAGCCGTGTAGGTCAGTACATGGAATGTACTGGCAAGTCACATCATGAGAGTGTAATGAGCCTACTTGTACATGCAATTTGGCTGGTGGAAAGCTCTAAGTTTAATTTTGCATAAAGCTAGTTTTTCCCTATCAAATTTTATTCTATCTCTACAAATATCATAGGACTGAGATGGAAACCCCAACTCAATCCAATCCCAAAGTTGTGTCAAAACCCAGTTGATTAAATTAAGAGTGATGAGATCTCCCTACATTTCCACTACTAAAAGCTCAAGTTGTCCATATCCGGGGACACGGCTAATCGATTAGATTGACACTCTGCAGAGGTTGCACACTTTTCCCCACAAGACTCGACCACCTCCTTGATCGGAAGATCGAGACATAGTCTTTCGAAAGCATTCCCCCTAACCCACGGATAGGCCGGTACACCTACATCATCTACTTCTGCTAGCCTATCCCAGAAGAGGTCATACTATCTACTCAACTAAGCCAGAGCCCATATTGGCTTGTGGCTGCACACGGAAGCTTCTAGACATGAAAACAAGGTTGATCCCTTTGAGCCTGGGTGGACGGACCACTAGTGTGCACTCCTACGGATTCCCATGAATGCTTCCATTGTACTTCGCCACCAGAAAAACCAATTTCCACCCAGGTAGTTCATTAAAGTCTTGGGCCTAAATTACTACTTTGTCACTCATATCGCAATGTGAAAACACTCCCCAATCCACGTCTACTTGGCAAAGAATTATAATTTAACACGGTGGCGACAAAGATGTACGGTTCAGACCTACCTCAAATGAACTGCTGGGTGCACTCATAGCCATCGGGCATAAAATTTCTACCATGCAATCCTACAACAAAGGACAACGTGCATATATAAAACATAGGTAAAAACATATATGATCAAAATGTAACTTGCCTTCGTGCCGGGAGTGAAGTTCTAGGGAGTGGTAGTACTCTGCTTCG
The DNA here is from genome assembly GCA_039707655.1 of Elymus sibiricus. Taxonomy (NCBI): domain Eukaryota; kingdom Viridiplantae; phylum Streptophyta; class Magnoliopsida; order Poales; family Poaceae; genus Elymus; species Elymus sibiricus. The sequence goes on from CM077669.1 coordinate 256,546,984, forward strand.
CACTCCGAACAATCTATCGCAAAAGTAAAATACAAACACATAAACAAACATTCATACAATTCATGGTAACATGCAACAAAATATTCATGAAATCCAAATAAAACCCAACACGCGTAACTAGCATGAAAATTTTCAAAGTATAAAACCACGAGTAAAAAACATGATTCAAAATTCGTGACGTGCACTAGTGTTCCTACAAGGCATACTAGTAATATTATAATGAACAGAAACTAATTGTGTGAAAAATAGTGTGGCATTGATCCAAGTCAAATGATTTGTCTTGGGTGACAATGTGCAAAAACAATTAATTCAAACAGATATACCGTTTAGGAGTTATGGCCTAATAGAGTTTGAATTCAAATCTGAATTAAATTCAAATTTGAACTTGCAAAAGTTTGCAATGATAGGTTCTCTGGATAGAGCTATTCGAGATGAAAAATTTGCCGCTGGTTTCATCTCGTTTGATCTACGGTTAAAAAGTTATGGTTGTCTAAAGATTTGAAACAAATCTAAAAAATAATGCAGTGAGAAAAAAACATTGGACACGTGGTAGCCTGCAGTTGGCTGAGCCGCGTTCTCTGCCGAGGCTATGCGGTGGACGGCCGTATTTTAAGTAAACGACTCAGTTCAGCTAACTAAAAGGAAAACTGGCGTTCGGTTTAAATAAACTGCATGGTTTAGGTGAACCACGGTTAAGCAAATACCCCTTCGATCAAATAAAAAAAAACTAATCTACAATGACCAAAGGCAGCGGCGGCTTACAGAGGAACGGGGCGCTCGCTTCAGGCAGAAGCTCGGCGTCGGTACGGTGCTGGCGGCGGCGGGCTCTGGCGCGGGCAAGGTGGTCGGGCGGGTGCGGCGCGACGGGCGCGTTCGGGTGGTGGTGACGGCGGTCGGCGGCGACGAGCGGAGGGAGCGGACGGAGGCGGCGATGTCCCTGTGCTCCGGCTAACTCCGGCGACGCAGGGTCGAACGGGACGCTGCTCCAACGATCCTAGGGGCAAAACAGGATGTCAAAACGATGCGCGAGGATGAGGGGGTTCGATTCCAAGAAGAAGAAGAGGCCATGGTGGCTCACTGGCGTCGTATTCCTCCGGCAAAGGGACTCTGGGCAGCGAGATGCGAATGGACGGGGTTTACGGCTACGAGCGGCGAGAGGAGTTGTGGAGTTGCTGAATGGAGCGAGGGGCGTCGGGGGCTTTTATAGGAGCGGATAGGCGGTGCGAGGCTGAGGGGATAAGTGCTATCCCAAGAGCTCCGGCCTGCTGGTTCGGGAGTGCGTGCGCTGGGTTCTGCCGCTGGTTGCGGCAGGTTGGGGACGATGGGGCGGGGCCCCACCTGCAGGCATGTGAGAGAGGGAGAGTTGAGAGCGGGGGGAGGCGAGCGAACGTGGGGAGGGCTAGGGCGAGCGAGCAGGGGCGCTGGGTGAGCGCCTCGCTTGGCCTGGCTGGGTCGGCCGGTCTGGGCCATTGCGTTCGTTCGTGTGTTTCCTCTTTTTTTTTCTAGAAAACCTTTTTAGGTCCAAATCAGAACCAGAAAAGAAAAAAATATCACAAAAATTCCTAAAATCCTTATTGATAATATAGAGCACAAGGAACATTAATTCCTACTCATATAATTTAGAAAAATATTTACTTATGCAATAATTTTTAACTTTGAGAAATAAAATAATTTTCAATGCAACTTTGAAAACACCAAATAGTATTCCAATACTTTCCCACTCATTTATATTTTGAGGAACTCATATTATCCTCTCTCTCTAATATTTTATTTGAGTGCAAAATCCTTGAACATCATAAACTCCAAAATGCAATATATCATGATATGCAAAATGATGATCCTATTAACATCCTAATTTCATAAAATTGGGATGTTACACAGATGCTAGGAGGTCTTCCGGTACGACGCCCCTCTACAAGGTTTGAAAGGAGGAGAGTCAGTAAAGGTTTGAAATAGACTAGAAGAGAAGAGAAGTATAGATATTGTTACACTTAGCAACCAGGTATAGTTTTTGAAAAGGGTTTATCATAACTAACGTCCATAGTAACTAAGGCTTCCTACAGTTAGGATGGCTCTGATACTAGCTCTGTGGGGACCCTAACTCATAAGTCGTGATCACAGAATGCATGTGTACAGTGATCCCAGATATCAATGCTCACTGAACACACAGAAGCTGAATAACAAGAGTCTTACATCCATATGTACCGTCTTACACAAATAAAGACCATCGAGGTCAAGTATTACATAGATAGGGCCATGAAGGCCAAATAACAAACATAAACTCGCAGCAGAAATCTTGAAAGATAGCGTAGACCCATGCCATCTGCCTTAACCCTACATGCATTCTGATTGGGAAGCGTCCTAGTTCGCATGTTCGTCACCAACGAATTCTTCACCATATTCTTGCTATTCCATGCATGGCCAATTAAATAACCAGTGGCAAGCCAATGAGTACTTTGAATGTACTCGCAAGCAACCCATGTTTTGGAACAAGGTATGACAATGCATGATATAGCACTAAGTAGGTAAGTGGCGAAAAGCTAATTTTGTGTGCAATGACATGACCAAACAACTTGTAAAAGCATGCATCAACGGTCACAAGTATCCGTATGAATAGGTTATAGATATCCATATAAACAAGGTTTGAACATCTCATGTTCTATCATCATGTCAAGTCATCCGACTTAACTTGAGTATTCCATCTCCACTCCACACACACCAAGTTTGTGAAAACATCAGACGTAGTTTAAGTAGGACCTCCAACTATCCATGACCGTGAACACGGCTATTCGAATAGTTTTACACTCTGCAGAGGTTGTACACTTTACCCACGAGACTCGGGAAACTTCCGTGTCAAGCCACGACTCGCAGTATTGTTCATACCCGAGGTAAGTACCCGAACAATGCCTTTCCCTTGGCAATACTAACAAAGAGTCCACTCATTGGTGCCATCCCTCATGATGTACACCACAAGTATCATCAACGGGGGCACGCAATGGTGTGCCCGGTGTCTGTGAAAACAGCCCATGGCCGTCCTTTCAGGCATGACCCCGTATCGAGAGTGACCACGTCACTCCCGCCACTAGTAATGCCAGCTCAATGCTAGTACCTACCAAAGTAATCAACAAAGCCCCGTTCCATAAGGGGTATCGTGGTTGTACATGTAAGGTTGGGACGGTCAGCAGATCTTAAATCTCTCCTTTTCGAAAAACAACACACACACTCACTTGCCTCGGTATACCACTTCTTTGTCAAGTGGTTACCAAGCTCGACATCATCTCCCTCGGGAATTAGTGGCACCCGATGGGGTTTTCAAAAAGTCTTTGAAAACATTTCCTTTCCGACACCATGCGTTATCCCATCCCACTCGCGTAGCAACTACTTAGCATCCTAACTACTTCTGACCCACACAACTCTAAGTAGAAAGTAGAGTCATGTCATGCAAGTATCAACGGGTAAAAGCATCGGAGGCAACCCATAATGGTGGTCACCATAACATCATGATCAACATATCAAAAGTAAAGTGCTATATTCCATGCAATAAAAATGGTTTTTTGAACATGGTCAAGGGGCTGCTTGCCTGGCTCAACAAAGTCCTCGGGGTCTTCAAAGTCTGCTGGTCCAACTCCCTCGTCAACAATGCAATCTATCGTCGCAATATTAACGGACAAAAATAAGAGCATGGCAAAAACAGGGAAAATGAATCACTCCTCAAAATGTCAAACCACTTTTGTAAAATACTAGGGTGAAAACTAGGAATACTGAAAAATACTAGCTTCTGGTTTTGAAGTGTAAAAAGTAGTGAAAAGCATTTTAACAAAATCTAAAGGTGCTTAAAAAGGGGTTTTAAAATAAAGCAGTACATAAAAAGTTTTCAAAAATTGGCACAAGTGGCATCATTAAATCGCACATAGTATTACAAGATTTTTGGAGTTGGAATCACTGGATTTTGATTTTTATTTAAATCTATGGAATTTTTGGAAGATTCTGAAAAAACGAAAAAGAAAAACTCCAGTATTCATTATGGGCCGCAACAGGGAGAGACCCGAGCCGGCCCAGGGGATTCAGCCCAGGGCGAAGGGGTACGCGCGCGGCAGGTTTTATTTAAACCTGCACGCGGGCCCTATCTGGCAGGGAGAGAGGGGAGGCGAGGAAAGAATGACACGCGGGCCCCACCCTGCGGTCGTCTTCTACCTCTTGACGGGGAGGGAGAGAGCTCACCGGCGGCGATCCAAGCCATGGCGGCTCACGCGGAGGGCACGGGGGTGATCAGCATCTTCCCGCACGTCGGTGGGTGGTGGAGGTGGTCGCCGGCGTCGAGGGGATCATTGACGAGGAGGAACCCGCACGGCGGCGCTTCGGCTCGGGGTCGAGCGGCCTGTTTCTGCGCGAATTTCACCAAATGGAGAGGGGCGTTAGGCTCCTGGGGAAGAGGGGGAGCAGATGGATAAGAAATGGCGGCCCGAGGGGATTTCTACCGTGTGGACGTCGGCGCCCCAAGGCAGCGAGCTTCGGTTCGATCCCGAGCACTGGAGGCTGGGGAGGAGGAATGGCGGGTCCTGGCGCACGATTGGGAGGAGGAGGGAGCGATCAGGGGACAGAGAGGGCTCGGGGGAGGCCGTTTTATAGGGGTTCGATAGTGCACCGTGGACGCGGTCGCCTGAGGTAGTTGCAGGGGTGATGGGGGCCGCGGGAGGGTTCGGTTTCGAGCCGGGGGCGCACCTGGGGGTGGTCTATGACCAGGGGAAACAAGAGAGAGAGCGGGAGAGGTCAGGGGGGGGGGTCGTGTGTACGAGCCCGCGCATTGGCCGGCTTGGGCGGCATCGGGCACGCTCGCTGGAAGTCGCAGGAGAGAGAAGGGGGAGGGGGACGACCCATTGGAAGGTTGTGGACGTCGAGGGGAATCCAGGGGACAAGGTCTCACTGCCCAAGGCTGTCGGGGCATTGGAATGGGAGCTGCTATAGTGCGGGTTGGCACTGTAGCGTGCTCTAGAGCATGCATTTGGCGTGCCAGGGCACGCCTCACGCGCTCTGGTCGTGCCCCACCTTGTCTCTTAGCATCTGGATGGTCTGGAGATCCTCTGGAGGAAACTTAGGAGGTAAGGAAGGGGTAGAAGGGTGAAAATTAGGGGAAAGAGTTGTTGCCATGGCTGTCCAGAGAGGGTAAATGGGAGTTTTACCCCATCAATCATTGACCTGCTGGGGAGAGGGTTATACTGGGGGTAGAAGGTAACTCTAGCAAGTTGTGGTAAAAAGTTGAGTTGAAGGAGAAAAGTGGAAGTGGTCAAAACAAGGGATTTACAATATCACCAGAAGGTGTTTGATGGTTGTTTGGGAAAGAAAATTTTACCCACTTACTGTGGTATTTAACAAGATAAAATGGTAGGTAAAAACAAGGCTGATCACAAGGTTTGAGCCTATTTGAGGAAAATTGATAATGTAAACTTTGTAAACCCTAGAAATTAACAGAATAAGATTTCTGTAGATCTAGGCATGCAAATCTATTGTCCTTAATGCACCACTTGGTGTGATGGCATTATTTGGGGATTAGAGCATGTCCACAAATTTTGAGATCAATAGGAGGGAGTTGGCAATGTAGACTTGCTCAAATTTGGCTCTGGACATCAATGGTTTTGGGGCACTTTGGTGAAGCAAAACAATTTGGATTGGGATGAAACTTGGCAAGATCATCACATTAGGCGTATGTGACTTGCTAGAATTTTCCTGTATTTATTTGAGAATATTTCCTATGGAAATATTTCAAATGCTTGAAATGAACATAAATCGTTTTGGAGGGTTTTGTCCAATATTTTGAACATGACCATGTGTTGAAACCCATATATATGGAAAATATAGGTCCACTAAGTTTCCCTAAATTTTCTCAAATATTTTATAAGCATAAAAGTAAATTTTCCCTAAGAAAGACCATTTCTGGCCTTAAGAAAAAACCTTTAAATAAAATATGAAAATAATCTTGAAAAATAGTATTTTCTGGTTTTGGGAAGTCTTATATATGGTAGGTTCCAAATAAAGCCTTTGGGGTAAAACATTCTCCCCAATTTGAGGACTTGTAGTTCAAACCTCAACTCAGGAGTTGTTGAAAACCTAAATTGAATAAATGCTTTTTGGCCAAAATAATATTTGATAAAAATAGTTTTTAGTCCTATACACATGGCATGATCATTGGGCAGGGAATTTGGATCAAGTAGATGTGTGTGGGGAGTAGAAGAATTCTTGTGAATTAAAACACAATCAAGCATTCAAGCAAAAAGTACTCAAGTCAATCATCACAACTAAGCAAAAGTTTTAAATGGGTCCAAAATTTATAAACCATGGCATAGCAAAGTGGTACAACACAGGGTGTGACACCCTTGCGAGGGGCGTGACCGCGAAGCTCATTGGTGGGCCCTGCGGTGCTTAAGGCAGGCGCCACGTCCTGGGCTACGGGTAGATGGGCCTGGGTACCCCCGTCCCAATGGCCCGATAGTAGCCCCCGGGCCCGCGACGCGCGCGGTTCCGGCTGTTGGAGGGGGCGAAACGGTGCGGGCCCCAACCGCTCGTGGGCCAGGCGCGACGCGTGGCGCACGATGGATCGTGCGCCGCCTCCACTTCCCACGACGCGCCGGGGGCTGTGCTCCTGCCTAGAAAAACCACTATGAGCGCCGGGCAAAACCATCACTGCTCGGCTTCTCCCATACGCCTCCCCCCTGCGCCGCTCCCCCTTCCTTGTACGGACGCTATCTCCTCCGCTCTTCCCATTATCAAGGCGAAAAAGGGGGGCCCCATGGGCGCGGAGCGCAGGCTCAGTCTTCAGCGCCTCCTGCCTCCGCAGGGGGCGGCGAGGGCTCACGTCCAAGGCCGACCTCGACACGAAGGCGCTCGGCCGTCGGCGACGAGTGAGTGTATTACCGTTCCAGACTTTCCTTGCGTATTTTGTTTGGGCCAGCAAGCTTGATCACCAACTGTCCAGGGCGCCCATGCTCAAGAGGCGGAGGGATGCCTCGCCTGAGGCACCCCCTCGCATGCCGCCTGCCGGCACAGCCTCAACCCCCGCGTGTGGCTTGGCGGGATCCGGGGGATCAGCGGCGGAGCCCTGGGACCGTGCAGCTGCTGCCGCCGCGCACACCCCCTCAGACGCCACACGCGAGGCAGAACTGGCCCGTAGGGAGGTGGCCATGATCGAGTGAGAGGCCGATGTGGCCCTCCTCGAGTGGGAGGCCGCCCAGACCGCCTTCGACCAGGAGGCAGAGCGCGAGCGCCTCGAGACCCTGGAGGGCCAGTTCCTCGCTGACAAGGCAGCCTTCGGGGCGATGCGCGATGAAGAGACCGATTCCTCGGGCAAGCCCATGAGCCACGAGCGCGCGCCACCCTTGAGGTCCATGGGGAACCAGTTCGCCATGACCTTGTCGTCGTCACTCACCGCCCTAACGCTCATGGTGTAGAGCCGGAGGAACTCCACTGGATCTGGGACTCCCTCATAGTGCGGGGGCAGCTCGGGCCTGAACTTGTCGGGCCAAACCACCCCACGCAGCTCGCGAGCGAAAGCTCGGCAGCTCACGCCACCTGAGGGAATCCCGCGTGTGCGCACAGCCAGGCCCTGGTGCTCGGCCCCCGTAGCATCTTGGATTACCTGACCCTGAGGATGGCGCTCCGACTCCTGCTCGACGGAGCCTCGAGTAGGCAACGACTGCTTCTTCCTTGGGGGCAAGGCTTCGCGACGCAGTGCGCCTTCTATGTTGCGTGAGTGCCCAATTGCGCCAACTTGACTGGCGTGCTCGAGGGACCAGGCAGCCTCCTTCTTGTCACATGCGACAATAATGACGCTGCTGCAGCTCGGCATCTTAAGGACGTTGTAGTCATAGTGGACCACATCCATGAAGTTGGCCAGCACAGGGTAACCCATGATAGCATTGTACGGGAGGCAAATACGCGCCACGTCAAAGTAGATGAGCTCGACGCGGTGGTTGTCGTGCGTGCCGAAGGTGACGGGGAGGCTGATCCACCCCAGAGGAGCGGTAAAGCCACCTGTTACTCCAAAGAACGATCTGGTCGGTGCTAGCCGGTTGTAGAGCACCCTGAGCTTCTCGAAGGTCTCGACAGAGATCACGTTCACGCCGGCGCCTCCGTCAACGAGGGTCTTGGGGACAGAGACGTTGTTGATGACGGGGGTGCATAGAATGGGGAACATACCCACAACGCCCGCACACTCGAGGTCGTCCCTGGAGTCGAAGGAGATGGGGCACTGCTGCTACCTGGGGGCCACATGGTCCCCGGCCGCCGGGAGGCGGCGGCTGGCCCGTGAGGGGCTTGCTTTATCCAGGGGCCCGGCGAAGGTGTATAGGTGCCACCAAGGATACACGCTACTACTCGGGGCCCCTGGTGGTTCCCGGCTCCTTCGCCAGGCCGGCCGCTGCCGTTCCCCTCGAGTGGTGGTGGCTGATGCAGAATAACGACATCACCCGAGGAGCGCACCTCGCGAGGCAGCCCTCGCCCGTCATGGTCCAACAAACCCCCGAGCAGGCCCTCTCCGTGGCCGGCGCTGGACCTGCGGCGACCCGGACGCCGGCCGGCACGCTCGCCACAGGGGGGCTCGAGTGCCCGTCAGTCCTCGGTGTTCTGGGTGCGCACGTTGTGGTAGGCGCAGTACAACCTGCCGCCCCCCTCAGGCAAACCGCTGGCGGGGCCGAAGCCTTGCCCAAGCCCCGCCATTGAGACCCAAAGGAGGAGGAGGAGGGCACGGGGCTGATCATGCGGGGGCTCGCCAGGCCAGGGCCTGGCTGGGTCACCGCACGGCAGCGGGGGCGCCTCGCAGGCCGCGCTCACTGCACTTCGCGCCAGGGGCTGAAGCGGGCGGTAGGGCGCTAGGGCCCTCTCGACGACGGCAATGAGCTCGGCAATGTGATCCGCCCAAGCATCGTGGCCCCCATCCATTGGACAGCAATGGAGTAGTTCGCTCGCAATGAGCTGCGCGTCCTGCGCGTTCAGGTCCCCCAAGTGGAAACAAGCAGAAGGGGTCACAACGAAACGGCCGCCTCGCCACATGGGAGGGCGCGAGGAGTCTTGCCGCTTGTGGGCGGCATGGTTGGCAATGGTGGTTGTTGCGACGTTGGCAGAGCGGTGACGGCCGTCTGCCGCCGGGCGCCTGGCGCGCGCACGACGGGCTTCAGCCATGGGGTCGGCAAGGGCAGAGCTGAAACGGGGCTAAAAAGTAGCGGCGCACCCCTACCTGGCGCGCCAAATGTCGGAATCTGGGCGCTGGGGACCCAAGAAAGGTTCAAACTATGGGTGCACTGGCTCTCCGACCTCTCTGTCTCACCCTAACCTACGGCGATGCTCCGGCGTGCTCGAGCTTGGGGAAAGGGCAAAGAACAGGGCGGTTTTACCCAGGTTCGGGCCACCTCGCGGTGTAAGACCCTACACCTGCTTGTCTAGATTGCTCAGTGGAAGAAGGTGAATACAATCGGGGGTCCTTCTCTATGGTTTCAACTACCCCTTCTTATCTTGCCCTTGGTCCTCTTTCCCCGAAAACTCCCTGCGGGAAGGGTTGCCACAACAGCCAGTTTGGAAGGGGACAAGACTGCAGCTTATCCTGACGAAAGTAGTCTTCGCCTGCAAAAGCCTCCTGTTGTGACGTGCTGGTGGGCTCGGTGGTGACCTCCGTTCTGATGAGCTCTCCACTCCGGTCTTTTTACGCCAAAAAGGAAACCTTTGGGGCTTACCTCGGGGACCGGCAGGCTGGTGATTATCCACAAGTATAGGGGATCGCAACAGTTTTCGAGGGTAGAATATTTAACCCAAATTTATAGATTCGACACAAGGGGAGCCAAACAATATTTGAGAGTATTAGCAGTTGAGTTGTCAATTCAACCACACCTAGAGATTAAATATCTGCAGCAAAGTGATAAGTAGGACAGTAGTATGAATGCAGCAGTAAGAGTAACAGTACCGGTAACAGTAGTAGCAATAGTTTGGTAGCAATTGGGACAGTGGCAACAACAGTAGTAACTTAGCAAGAGCAATAAGTGGAAAACTCGTAGGCACTGGATCGGTGAACTCGTTGGATGATATTCATCATATAACAGTCATAACCTAGGGCGACACAGAACTAACTCCAGTTCATAAATGTAATGTAGGCATGCATTCCGTAAATAGTCATACGTGCTTATGGAAAAGAACTTGCATGACATCTTTTGTCCTACCCTCCCGTGGCAGCGGGGTCCATAAGGAAACTAAGGGATATCAAGGCCTCCTTTTAATAGAGAACCGGAAAAAGCATTAACACATAGTGAATACATGAACTCCTCAAACTACGGTCATCACCTTGAAATATCCCAAATATTGTCACTATGGGGTTGACGGTTCATAACACGTAGTAGGTGCATATGACTAGGCAAGATCGGATCAAGAACATAGATATAATGATGATAACATAAATGGTTCAGATCTGAAATCATGGCACTCGGTCCCTAGTGACAAGCATTAAGCATAGCAAAGTCATAGCAACATCAATCTCACAACATAGTGGATACTAGGGATCAAGCCCTAACAAAACTAACTCGAATACATGATGAATCTCATCCAACTCCTCACCGACCAGCAAGCCTACGATGGAATTACTCACTCCCGGTGGGTAGCACCATGGAATTGGTGAAGGAGAAGGGTTGATGATGACGAAGACCGAACATTCCCCTCTCGGGAGCCCCAAATGGGCTCCAGATCTGGCCTCCCGATGACGAACAGGAGGTGGCGGCGGCTCCGTATCGTAAAACGCGATGAAACTTTCTCCCTGATTTTTTTCGCCGAACATAGGAATTTATAGTGCCGGAATTAGGGTCAGTGGGGCCCCGAGGTGGGCACAACCCACCAGGGCGCGCCTGGGGGGGATGGCGCGTCCTGGTGTGTCTTGCCCAGTAAGGGGCCCCCCTCCGGTGGTTCTTGGCTTCAATATTTTTTATTTATTCTAAAATAAACTCCAAAAAGTTTCGTCCAATTCCGACAACTTCTATTTTTGCATAAAAAACAACACCATGGTAGTTCTGCTGAAAACAGCGTTAGTCCGGGTTAGTTTCATTCAAATCATGCAAATTAGAGTCCAAAACAAGGGCAAAAGTGTGAGGAAAAGTAGATACGACGGAGACGTATCAACTCCCCCAAGCTTAACCCATTGCTTGTCCTCAAGAAATTCAGTTGACAAAATGAAAGTGATAAAGAAAAACTTTTACGAACTCTTTTGTTCTTGTTTACATATATATGCTTAACTAGTACCCATGTTTTCAGCAAAGATTTTGTTTAACCATGCCAACAGTAACTCTTAGAAGTTATATTAACTCATATCAATAACATAACCAACTAGCGAGCAATAATAAGATATCTCAAACGCCAACACATTGTCAAAACGATCATGATACAATATGACAATAGTGGTATCTCGCTAGCCCTTTCTGAGACCGCAAAACATAAATGCAGAGCACCTCCAAAGTTCAAGCAGCGACTAAGCATTGTAATTCATGGTAGAAAAGATCTAGTCATGCTGCACCCAACATCAACTATACACAATGCATGAGGATGACAATAGTGCTCTCAGGTCTGGCGCTTATTTGCGAAGGTGATGACTCAACATAAAAGTAAATAGATAGTCCCTTCGCAGAGGGAAGCATGGATTTGCAGAGGTGCTAGAGCTCAAAGTTTAAAACAGAGATAGATATAATTTTGGGAGGTACACCCTTCGTGTCAACATTACGACCAAGAGTTATCAATATCTTCCATGCTAAACAAATTAGCAGCGGTTCCCAAGCGGTAAAAGTAAAGGTTTACTCCCCCTCCACCAACAATCACACTCCACGGCTAGCCGCATCCACGGGTACCGTCCAAACCAACAACATTCCTTGGGGAGTTTTGTTTAATCATTTTTGATTTTTGATTTCGGGACTAGGAATCCCTATTACCGCCCCTCTCGTGTACGGACGAGTGAATAAACACTCATCATGAGAATAACCCGCTTAGCATGGAAGATACTGACCGCCCCCTGTCGCTCCATGAGCGGTCCAGGCACACAAAAAAGGTGTTCATTTGAATTTTTAGAGATGGCACATGCAAATTTACTTTGGAACGGCAGGGTAATACCGCATTTAGGTAGATAGAGTGGACTCATCTGGAATAACTTTGGTTCAAGGGTTTTGATGCACAAGCAGTATTCCCGTAGTACAGGCGAAGGCTAGCAAATAGATTGAGAAGCGGCCAACTAGAGAGCGAAAACGGTCATGAACATGCGCATTTTCCGTAGCTATCCAACGGTATATTATATGCCTCGTTCCGATAAACGATTTAGAAACTAGAGCGAAAACGGTGCCGAAAAAATGCGTGCAGTTTTTTCTGTTGACATTGCAGTGTTCATTTGACAGGGATGCAGTGCACCCGCGTTAACCCAGCAGTTCGGAAGTGTTGTCAGAATAGTTATTCTCACATCGATGTCAGAATAGGATATGGACACCATGAACATAAATATCATGAAGGCTATGTTGGTTTTGATTGAACTACATGCGTGAACATGTGCCAAGTCAAGCCACTTGAAACATTCGGAGGAGGATACCATATCATCATACCACATCACAACCATTTTAATGCATGTTGACATCCAAGATAAATCATTATCCACTCCTAGCTACTTAAGCATGGCATGAACAACTATAATCTCTAAGGGTCATTACAAACATGTTTGATCATAATATGCTAAATCAAGGATACTAGGTTAAACATATTTACAAAAACAAAATCAAGTTGAGTTCATACCCGCTTTTCTCTGCCACAGTCACTTCATCAAATATCGTCATCAAATATCGTCATCAAATATCGTCAGTATTCCCGCTTAGTGCAAGAGTGCCGTGGACTAAGCTGGAATCTGCAACATTTTATTCAAGAGGAGAAGACAAGGTAAAATGGGCTTTTTGTTAGATTAACAATAGTGCATATGAGAGCCACTCAACATTTTCATCGTGGTCTTCTCCTTGGTACGACTCAAACAAAAAGAAAAAAAAAATTCAGAGAAACACACTGAAATATTTTTGGAGTTTTTGGTTTTTCTTGAAGAAAGCAAATTAAAGTGGGAAAAACAAAAACGAGAAAAACTATTTACACGAGAAAGCTCCCAACAAGTAAAAGAAGAAACGAGAAATCTTTTTGGGTTTTCTTTTGATACTACAATTAAACTAAGCTAGAAAGAAAAACCGAAAAGAAGTAGGAAATATTTTTGGATTTTCTTAAAGTTTTTCAAACACACAAGAAGAAAGCGAGAAAACAAATCTAGCATGGATATTACAATGAAAAAGTGTGAACACCGACAACTGGAATGAAAGGTGTGAATATGAATGTAATGTCGGTGGAAATACGTACTCCCCCAAGCTTAGGCTTTTGGCCTAGCTTGGTAATCACCATCCGCATGGATAATAGTCTGAGCGATAGCTCACCGAGGCCTTTGGTGCAAACTCCTCAGCCCTCCTCGCAGCTTCAACCTCCGCATTGTACGCATGGGCCTCGCTCTCAAGAACATAGTATCTTCCCTTGCTGTGAAAATCAAAGAGAGTAGGAGCAGACAAAGTGACAGGCACAACAGTTTTTTTTATTAAATCTCAAGTTATAGGTATAGTTAGTTGCCGTGCTCGTGAGGAACTTATGACGCTTCATGGCCTCAAAGTCTAAATACTGAACAGATAAGATGGGGTCATTAGGCCAAGGTGATACGTTTAGTCTCTCTGCTACACGGGAGGCATAAATTCCTCCATAAAAATTACCACTAGCAGCATTGTGCTGCAATCTCCGTGCAACAATTGCTCTGAGATTATAACATTTATTTCCGGTTATGGAAGTGTGTATGAGACTCAAATCAGGAGTACACAGTGTGCTACAATCTTGTTTGCCTACAATACATTTGCCATTAAAGAGTGTGATGTAGTGTATTGATGGGAAATGGATACTTTTAATTATTCCTTGTGTCACTCCCCTATCTTCACCATAGCAAAGATTAACCAAAAATGAGTCGTACTCAGATTTTGTTGGTTCATCAAGGGAACCCCAATATGGAAGTTTGCATGCTTCACTGAACATTTCTAAAGGCATGGTGAAAGAACGGTCATAAAGGTTGAATGAAACTCTAGACTCACGAGGAAAATATTTAAATTTCTTTGTGAATGTTTTCGTGAGTTCGAGATGTTGAGGGCACTTATCTGCGACGAAGGGAGCAAGATCTGTATTGTGGATATATTGTTCACCCCCTTCATACCTGCACCTTCCATAAACTCGTCGCACGGCCACAAGCATGATTTGGTGACGGCATTTCGCATCGAGCTTTCGCTTGGCTCAACATAAGATTGTCGAACCGAGCTTCCACTTGATGAGGCCTCCGAGGACCTCCTCCTCGAAGAACTCCTAAAGAATTGCATTTTTATTTGCGAACAAATTTCTGAAATATTTTTGAGACACAAAATTTTGTCAACAAAACTTCGTGAAATTGATAGCAACTACTCCTCAGCATGCATAGAGGCCATATTAAGCATTCAAACTACTTAGAACTCTAAGAATTCAACATGCAAGCTCATCTACAGCAGCACAAAGTGTAGCTAATTACTCTAAAAATAACCCACTGAATCAAAAACTAATTGGAGCAATGGAGGAGTCACATACCAAGTAGCAATCCCTCCAAACAGTTTCAGAAACGGAGCTTCGAGCAAAGAGATCGAAATCCGCGGGTTTGAGAGCAAGAACACGGGAATGGTGGTTGTGGTGATTTTTTCTGGAGGTAGGGGATGATGTGGGCTGAAGAGGTATGTGAGGGGGCCCACGTGGGGGCCACAACCCACTAGGGCGCGCCTGGGGGTGCTGGCGCACCCCGGTGTCTTGTGGGCACCAGGTGCACCCCTCTCTAGTATTATTTGCACCAGAAATTCAGAAATATTCGGGGAAAAATCGTGTCAAATTTTTAGGTCATTCTGAGAACTTTTATTTTTGGGTCATTTTTTTATTGCACGACGAAAACAGAAAACAGGATAATCATGACACCTTATTTTATTTGACTAACTAAACCAGAAAATAAAAGCTGAGGGTAGAGAGTTGTGCTTACTAGATTCATCAACTTCATACCTCTCAAAAATGATTCATTAATAAGGTTGATCAAGTCTTATTAACAACCACTTCCGATTAGAATGAAACCGAAGAACTTTCGTAAAACAGTAAGTTACCTCAATGGGGATGTGCATACCCCAAAAATAAGTATATCATATTTCTTTTTGGCAGTAGGTAGAGGTAATTGAAAACTTCCAATAGTGATGGTCGGAGATTCTTCAATAACTTTTATACCATTCACTTGGAATTGTTTCTTCGGAAAGTATGTGCTCATTAACATTGATATGAAAAGTGACTTTGCTTTTATTGCAATCAATAACAGCCCCTACAGTATTCAAAAAGGGTCTACCAAGGATAATCGACATGTTGTCGTCCTCGGGCATCTCAAGAATAACAAAGTCCGTTAAGATAGTAACATTCGCAACAACAACGGGCACATCCTCACAAATACCGATAGGTATGGCAGTTGATTTGTCAGCCATTTGCAATGATATCTCGGTAGGTGTGAGTTTATTCAAATCAAGTCTCTTATATAAGGAGAAAGGCATAACACTAACACCGGCTCCCAAGTCACACAACACAGTTTTGAAATAGTTTCTTTTAATGGAGCAGGGTATAGTTGGTATTCCCGGATCTCCAAGTTTTTTAGGTACTCCATCCTTAAAAGAGTAATTAGCAAGCATGGTGGAGATTTCAGCTTCGGGTATCTTTCTTTTATTAGTGATGATGTCTTTCATATACTTTGCATAAGGGGCCATCTTTAAAATATCAGTTAAGCGGGTAGGCAAAAAGACTGGCCTAATCATTTCAGCAAAGCGCTCAAATTCTTCATCATCCTTTTTCTTAGATGGCTTAGGTGGAAATGGCATGGGTTTCTGAACCGTGGCTCTCTTTCTTTACCATGTTTCCTAGCCACAAAGTCTCTTTTATCATAACGTTTATTTTTAGGTTGTGGGTTATCAAGATCAGGAGCAGGCTCTATTTCAACATCATTATCTGGTTCTTTATCATTATTAGGTTGAGCATCTTCATGAACACCATCATTATCATTTTCATTATTGCTAGGTGAATGTTCATTACCAGACTGAGTTTCAACATCGGAAATAGAGACATCATTATAATCAGGAGGTTTTTGTGTCTCAGGTTCACTAGAGGTATGCAAAGTCCTATCATTTTTCTTTTTCTTCCTAGAAGGACTAGGTGCATCAGTATTAATTCTCTGAGAGTCTTGTTCAATTCTTTTAGGGTGACCTTCAGGATAAAGTGGTTCTTGGGTCATTCTACCTCCTCTAGTTACTACTCTAACAGCAAAATCATTCATATTATTATTCATTTCATCAAGAAATTCTTTTTGAGATTTAGCAACTAGTTCTAACCGAGTTTGAACCATAGAGGCATGCTTTCCTACACCTCTAACATCATTCCTGATTCTAAATAGCAAGTCACTCAAGCAAGCAATCATATCAGAATTATATTTCAATTGTTTCAGAACATGTGCATTGAAATGATCTTGCTTCATAATGTAGTTTTCAAACTCATATAAGCACTGACTAGGATGTTTATTGTAAGGGATATCACCTTCATCAAACTTTAATAAAGATTTTACCTTTACTACTTGTGGAGGTGGTGGTGCGTCAAGGCCATGTATTTCTTCAATAGGTGGTAAATTCTTAACATCCTCAGCTTTAATACCTTTTTATTTCATAGATTTCTTTGCCTCTTGCATATCTTCAGGACTGAGAAATAAGATACCCCTCTTATTCAGAGTGGGTTTAAGTGGTGGTTCAGGAAGAGTCCAGTCATCATAATTCTTCAATATGCTATTCAATAATTCCTTATCTTGTTCAACAGTTCGTTCCCTTAAAACACAACCAGCACAACTATCTAGGAAGTCCCTAGAAGCATCGGTTAGTCCATTATAGAAGATACCAAGTATTTCATTTTTCTTGAGAGGATGATCAGGCAAAGCATTAAGCAATTGGAGAAGCCTCCCCCAAGCTTGTGGGAGACTCTCTTCTTCAATTTGCACAAAGTTAAATATTTCCTGTAAGGCGTCTTGTTTCTTATGAGCAGGAAAATATTTTTCAGAGAAATAGTAAATCATATCCAGAGGACTACGCACACCATCAGGAGTAAGGGTATTGTACCATGTCTTAGCATCACCCTTTAATGAGAACGGAAATAACTTCAGGATATAATAGTAGCGAATCTTCTCATCATGAGCAAAGAGGGTGGCTATATCATTCAGCTTAGTAAGGTGTGCCACTACAGTTTCAGTTTCATAGCCATGGAAAGGATCAGATTCAACCAAAGTAATTAACTCTGGATCGACAGAGAATTCATAATCCTTATCAGTAACAAAGATAGGTGAAGTAGCAAACTTAGGATCACATTTCATTCTAGCATTCAAAGTCTTTTCCTTATACTTGCGTAGCAATTTCTTAAGATCGTTTCTATCCTTGCAAGAAAGAATTTCTCTAGTTACCTCCTCGTCCATAACATAACCTTCAGGTATCTTATGCATTTCAAATCGAGGAGAAGTATGACTAATAGGTATTTCATAGTCATCATCAGTTTCATAGGCTTCATCAGTTTCAGGAATCTCATCAGTTTCAGTAATTTCATTCTCTTTAGCTCGAGCAATTTGTTTATCAAGAAATTCTCCTAGTGGCACATTATCCTCAAGCATGGTACTAGCATCATGATAAGCATCATTCATAACAGAGGTAGCATCATCAATAACTTGCGACATATCAGGATTACTAGCATGTGGTGGTGTTGCAAGCTTACTCATAACAGAAGGTGAATCAAGTGCAGAGCTAGATGGCAGTTCCTAACCTCCCCTCGTCTTAGAGGGAAAAATCTTGGTCTTTGGATCCTTCAGATTCTTCATAGTGATCAATTGATATAAATCCCAAGCGACTCAACAAATATAACTATGCTCCCCGGCAACGGCGCTAGAAAAAGGTCTTGATAACCCACAAGTATAGGGGATCGCAACAGTTTTCGAGGGTAGAGTATTCAACCCAAATTTGTAGATTCGACACAAGGGGAGCCAAAGAATATTTGAGAGTATTAGCAGCTGATTTGTCAATTCAACCACACCTGGAGATTAAATATCTGCAGCAAAGTGATCAGTAGCAGAGTAGTATGAAAGCAGTAGTAACAGTGACAGTAGCGGTAACAGTAGTAGCAATAGTTTTGTAGCAATTGGGACTGTGGCAACAACAGTAGTAACTTAGCAAGAGAAATAAGTGGAAAACTCGTAGGCACTGGATCGGTGAACTCGTTGGATGATATTCATCATATAACAGTCATATCCTAGGGTGACACAGAACTAGCTCCAGTTCACAAATGTAATGTAGGCATGCATTCCGTAAATAGACATACATGCTTATGGAAAAGAACTTGCATGACATCTTTTGTCCTACCCTCCCATGGTAGCGGGATCCATAAGGAAACTAAGGGATATTAAGGCCTCCTTTTAATAGAGAACTGGAACAAAGCATTAATGAATACCTGAACTCCTCAAACTACGGTCATCACCGTGAAGTATCCCAAATATTGTCACTATGGGGTTGACGGTTCATAACACATAGTAGGTGCATATGACTAGGCAAGATCGGATCAAGAACATAGATATAACGATGATACCATAAACGGTTCAGATCTGAAATCATGGCACTCGGTCCCTAGTGACAAGCATTAAGCATAGCAAAGTCATAGCAACATCAATCTCACAACATAGTGGATACTAGGGATCAAGCCCTAACAAAACTAACTCAAATACATGATGAATCTCATCCAACTCCTCACTGACCAGCAAGCCTACGAAGGAATTACTCACTCTCGGTGGGGAGCACAATGGAATTGGTGATGGAGAAGGGTTGATGATGACGAAGATCGAAGATTCCCCTCTCCGGAGCCCCAAACGGGCTCCAGATCTGGCCTCCCGACGAAGAACAGGAGGTGGCGGCAGCTCCGTATCGTAAAACATGATGAAACTTTCTCCCTGATTTTTTTCGCCATAAATAGGGATTTATAGTGCCGGAATTAGGGTCAGTGGGGCCCCGAGGTGGGCACAACCCACCAGGGCGCGCCTGGGGGGGCTGGCGCGCCCTGGTGTATCTTGCCCAGCCAGGGGCCCCCCTCCGGTGGTTCTTGGTTCCAGTATTTTTTATTTATTCTATAATAAATCTCCAAAAAGTTTCGTCCAATTCCGAGAACTTTTATTTCTGCACAAAAAACAACACCATGGTAGTTCTGCTAAAATCAACGTTAGTCCTGGTTAGTTTCATTCAAATCATGCAAATTAGAGTCCAAAACAAGGGCAAAAGTGTGAGGGAAAGTAGATACGACGGAGACGTATCAGCTTGCCCTCCCCCTTAGCACCAAACGGGAAATCCGCCTCGTCCGTGCTTGCTGGTGCGGCTCCCGGCGTCACTAGGTACGGCGTGCGTCATCCATGTGACGACGCATGGCCGTATGACCCGCCAGGCCAGCCTTAGTAGATCCGCCCCGCAAGGGCCTCGGGAAGCGGCCTCACGTATGGTCCTCGGGAGGTCCATGATGATGTCGCCGTCGTGCGCCTCGCGAGGTGTGGGCCCTCGCGAGGGGCCTGACTTCGAAGCTCATTGGTGGGCCCTACGGTGCTTAAGGCAGGCGCCGCATCCTGGGCCGCGGGTAGATGGGCCTGGGTACCCTCGGTCCCAAAGGCCCGACAGGATGGTCCATCTTATCGAGGGTGATTGGGCAGGCCATCCAGGGTGTTCACCTCGGGGTTGTAGGCTCTATGACATACATGTCCCGAAGTGCGCGTTTCCTCTTCTTTTTAGGAATGTGCGTAACATAAATCATGCTTACTTCTTCTACTTCGGAGGGGAATTGCTTTTGGCCATCATTGCTCGGCCCCCGAGGTTCATCCTCGTCATCCTCGCTCCTGGACTGGCCTTTGCCTAAATCCTTGTCCAAGGGCTTACCGGCCTGCTGGAACACCCATCAATTCCTAATGGTGTGGGCGGCATGTTTATCCAGGGTGCCATGGATCTGGCAAGCTTTTTCAAGTATTTTGTCCAGAGCGCTTGGGCCATCTTTGCCTCCTATAAAGGATTTATTTTTGGGTCAGGACCGTGAATTGGTGAATCCTTCATGGACCGCAAGGTCCTCGGCGTCACTGCCGATATTCTTATTTTGGTGCTTGTGTTTGTTGAGCATGGGCTTGTCGTTCCCATCCTTGACTTCCGAAGTGCCGGGGTCGCTCCTTGAGAAGCTGCGGGCTAGCCAACTGTCCTCTCCTGCACAGAAATGGGTCATCAATGCCGTGAGGGCAGACATGGTCCTAGGCTAGTCCTGTCCGAGCTGTTAGGCTAACCATTCGCCCCGGATGCTGTGCTTGAAGGCAGCAATGGCCTCGGTGTCGGGGGAGTCAACGATTTGGTTTTTTTGAGTTAAGATCCGATTCCAGAATTTCCTAGCTGACTCACCCTCCTTTTGGATAACGTGGCTAAGAGCATCTCCAGCCGTTCGGCGCCCCCAGGGGCAGAAATAGCGCCGCCTGGGGGTCAACCGTCATAAAATTCGGCATGGGTTGGGTCTGGTTCCTAGCCTCACCCCCACGCCGCCCCCACGCCATTTTTTGAAAACAAAATATGTCTAGATTTCGGCCAAATTCAGGCAAAGTTCGGGCGATTCATACGATATTTGTACAAAAGGTAATAAAAACATTAAAACAAATAGCTAAAAACTAAACTACGTCGCTGAAACACCGCCGCCGTCGCTGCCGTCTTCTTCTACATGCCGAGGAGCTTGTAGAAGGCGGTGTAGTCACCGCCGTCATCGTCGCCGCCGTCGTCACCGTTCTGCCCGCCGCCGTCCCTGCTGCACCCCTGGCCTGGGTCGCCGTGGCGATGTAGCTCTTGGTTGGACGGCACGGGCGCCTCCTCGTCGTCGCTGTCAAGGATAACGACGCCACCCTCCTTGCGGCTGCAGCGGCGAGCGGCGATCTCCTCGAGGGCGCGCCGCTGACGCACCATCTCCTCACGGACGTAGTCGTCGCGCGCCCATTTCAGGGTGGTCTCGTCGTCGGTGGCCATGACGAGGTGCTCCTGCTTGACGGCGACCGGCGCCTCCACGCCAGGCTCGGTATTTGGCCTGACAAGGCAGAGGTGGCCGCGGGGAGGGGGAGAAGGCTGGCGGCGGCGACCCTCGCTGATGGTGATGCCGCCCCCGCCACTGCGCATGCTGCGCCGCAGTGGTGATTCGCCGGGCTCGGCCTTCACACCGACGAGCGGGGTCCTTGCGCCAGAGGCGTGGGAGCCGGACGATGACGACGACGTCCCGGCCATGCGCCTCGGCCGCCAGGACGAGCCGGTCCGGCGTGAGAAGGATGGCGCAGGGTAGTCGAGACGTGGCATGTTGCCGTCCTCGATGTGCTCGAGAACGGCTTCGAGGGTGCTGCCGGGGACGCCCCACCATCGCCGCCGCCCCTCGGAGTTGTGGCGGCCGCGGCTGGGCGGCGCACCGTTTGTGGAGGCGAGCTGCTCCTCGTGGTGGCGCTCGAAGTACACCGTCCACTAGTTGTGGCTGTCCGGGGCGTACCTCGGCTGTTGGCGCACCGTCTCCGACAGGGATGACCGGATCCAGGCGATCTCAGAGTGCCGCTCGGCGCCGCTGGGAACCGGAGGCACCGGGACCCCGCCGGCGCTGAGCCTCCACGAGCCCGGCACCCGCATGTCGGGCGGCGGCGGGTACTCCGCCTCGTAGAGGAGGCGAGCCTCGTCCTCATGCTGGTGGTGGTGGCCGAAGCCGTTGGCCGCCGCGCCGTCGCCTGGGAAGCGCTCAGCCATCGGGATGGACAGTAGGCTCGTCGGAGAAGGGAGAGAGGGGTAGAGGTGGCGTCGGCGGCAAGTGTGGGAGAGAGGGTGCCTTCGCTTTGATTCCCCATGGGAAACCGAGGCGATGAGGATGACGAAGCGCCTCTCGGTCGCTGACTCGGCGGGCCCGCCTGTTTTCGTGCCAAAAAACGTTTCCCCCGGCGCCCAAAGCGCGCCGGGTTCGGCTTAGGTACGCCGGCGCCAATTTCGGCCCTAACCGGCGAAAATTGGGCTCCAGGGGGCGCGACTGGGCCGATTTCCCTCAGCCGGCGATAAAGAAGGGCCTGGGGGGCCTGTTGGCGGCGTGAGTGGAGATGCTCTAAGGTCATTGGCGTCCAGGGGCCAAACATAGGTGCCCTGAAAGTTGGACCTAAAGGTGTCCTCCAGCTCTTCCTAGCTTCTGATAGAATTTTTGGGTAGGCTATGGAGCGAGTGCCGTGCTGGCCCCTTAAGCTTGAGCGACAAGTATTTTGTGGCATGAAGATCATCTCCTCGGACCATGTGTATGTGCAGAAGGAAGTCTTCCATCCAGACGGCTGGGTCTGTAGTGCCATCATATTGGTCGATATTTATGGGTTTAAACCCCTCTAGGAACGGATGTTCCATGACCTCGTTTGTGAAACAGACTAGGTGTGCGGGAGCTCGGTGCCGAAATGTATCCTGGTGGGGATTGGTAGCGTCCTGTTCCCTTCTTATTTCCCGAGCTCAACCTTGCCTATCTATCTAGGCGTCATATCTATCCTAGCCTACGGGTACGTTGTCCCGGGCTCCGTAGTTTGATCGGGGAGGTGATTTGTTCTTGCGTATTTTAGTTCGGATGTCGTACGGCTCGACCGGGTCCTCATCATGCGGGCGGGGCCTCATCGGGGGCTCTTTATACGCCCTGTGGGCTGATCTCGTCCTCTAGGGGACGGTCAACGTATTCGTCATAATGGTAGCCGAGGGGGTCAGATTCGGCAAACTCGTCCTCAAATTCAGGCAACAGACGCCGTCGTGGAAACAATTTTGCCCGCCGTGCGCTGTGCCTCCAGATCGGCTTCGGTTGTGAGTACTTTCTCCCATTTGTCGTTAAGGGTGGCTTCATGTGAATACAAGTCCCGCTGCTTCCGCTTCATGCTTCGAGCCGTAACCGCTAGCCGACGTTGGATACGTACCTGTGCGGATGGGTCCTCGGGTACCTCAAAGTCGAAGGGTCCGACGCTGTGATCATCCTTGGATTCTGGCATGTAGTCACCGTCCGTTCCATTGTTCGAGCCTTCCATCTCCTCGGCTTTGTCTCCTAAAGGGGTTTCCATGGGCATGCTATGTTGTATGGGCTCGATATGCTTATTCTCACTACTATTGGGAGTGCATCGTCTACTACAGCGCTGGTTTTGTTATTGCTTCCATCGATGCCTTTGGGCTTCCTCTTCGGACGACGGCGTTTGGAACTCCCCTGACGCTTCTAGTCGGGGTCCTCCTTGGAAGTGTCGACCATGTAGACATCGTAGGTAGATGTGGCGGCCCACTTCCCTGTCCGGGGCATGGCCGTAGGTGAGTTTGGTCCGTATATGCTGAGATCTTACTAGTCCATACGGAGGGCGTCGTCGGATCCATAGTCAAGCACGTCAGTTAGATCTTCAATCATGGCGACAAGGTGGGTGGTGGGTGGGATGCAAATTTCCCGCTCGTCAGCTTTACAATCGATCTGATCATAAACCGTAGATGATATTGCTAGGTTCTGGATCCAGCCAAGTACCTCGTTTATCTTCGAGAGCTCTTCTGTATCCAAGGCCTGGCGGTAGGCCGAGCTGACATGCAAAAGTTTGTTTGGGCCATTTGCGGTTGTTGATACGTCTCCAACGTATCTATAACTTTTGCTTGTTCCATGTTGTTATATTATCATTCTTGGATGTTTTACCATCATTTTATTACAACTTTATATCATTTTTTGGGACTAACCTATTGACATAGTGCCAAAGTGCCAGTTGTTATTTTTGCTTGTTTTTTACTTCACAGAAAATCAATATCAAATGGAGTCCAATCGCGACGAAACTTTTTGGAGATTTTTTCTCGACCAGAGGACACCCAGTGGGCCAAAAGACTGCCGGAGAGGTGGGCTGTGGAGAGCACAACCCACCAGGGCATGCCTCGGCCCCCTTCTGCACCGCCTCAGATGCCTATAAATTCCCAAATATTCCAAAAACCCTAGGGGAGTCGACGAAACACAATTCCAGCCGCCGCAAGTTCCAGAACCGCGAGATCCAATCTAATCACCATCACAGAGGGGTTCATCTTCTTCATAGGTGCCTCTCCGATGATACGTGAGTAGTCCACCATAGACCTACGGGTTCGTAGGAAGTAGCTAGATGGCTTCTTCTCTCTCTCTTATGATTCTCAATACAATGGTCTCTTGGAGATCTATTTGATGTAAACTTTTGCGGTGTGTTTGTTGGGATCCGATGAATTTTGAGTTCATGATCAGTTTCTATCCATGAATATTATTTGAGTCTTCTTTGATCTCTTATATGCATGATTGCTTATAGCATTGTATTTCTTCTTCGAATCTTTGGTTTAGTTAGGCCAACTAGATCGATTTTTCTTGCCATGGGAAGAGGTGCTTTGTGATGGGTTCGATCTTGCGGTGTTCTTTCCAAGTGACAGAAGGGGCAGCAAGACACGCATGTATCGTTGCTATTAAGGATAACAAGATGGGGTCTATTCCTACATGAATAGATCTTGTCTAAATCATGTCATCGTTCTTATTGCATTACTCCGTTTTTCCATGAAGTTAATACACTAGATGCATGCTGGATAACGGTCGATGTGTGGAGTAATAGAGGTAGATGCAGGCAGGAGTCGGTCTATCTATCTTGGACGTGATGCCTATATAATGATCATCGCCTTGGATATCGTTATGACTATTCAATTTTCTATCAATTGCCCAACAGTAATTTGTTCACCCACCGTGCGCTATACTCATGAGAGAAGCCACTAGTGAACCCTACGGCCCCCGGGTCTACTTTTCCAAACATATTGCTTTCCGATCTACATTTTTTGCACTCTTTGTTTTCAGATCTACAAAACCAAAAACACAAAAATATATTGCTGCATATTTACTCTTTTTATTTGTGTTCTTAAGAGATCTATCTCTCCTATCTATCACTACCTAATCTATCTTATTACCGTAGAGAGATTGACAACCTCTCTTTCGTGTCGGGTTGCAAGTATTTGTTGTTTGTGTGCAGGTGCTGCTTATTGGGTGTTGGTGATCCTCCTACTGGTTCGATAACCTTGGTTTCATAACTGACGGAAATACTTACCGTCGCTGTGCTGCATCATCCGTTCCTCTTTGGGGAAATACCGACCCAGTCTCAAGCCACGTCAAACGAATTTCTGGCGCCGTTGCCGGGGAGGAAGCGGTCTCTTCTACGTGCCTATCGTAGGCGCCGATGGGACTCCACCATCATCTACCAGGTTCCTAATCACAAATCTCATCTCCTTGCAATTACATTATTTGCCATTTGCCTCTCGTTTTCCTCTCCTCTACTTCACCAATTTTCCGTTTTATTCGCCCTCTTTTTCGTTCACCTTTTTCTTGCTAGATCTCTTGCCTTGTCACTATGGCTAGTTCTTCCTTTATTGCGTGTACCCCCGATAATGAGGTTCCTAATTTTAAGCAAAGGGGAGGGGAGAACCTGAAAGATACTTGGTATAGGACTTCAATGCTCATAATAGATCTATCCATAAGCAATCTACCGTTGTTATTCTTCGCAGTTTTTATGTTGGCATCACCACTTGGTATAGATTCGTCCTTGATACGATTGCCGGTGGGAATTTCTTGATGTGTCCATCTTTGGATTCTTTTAATGCTTTGGGAGGTTTAGTGGGATCACCACCTATCATGATCAATGAAACAACTTTAATGCTAGAACATGTTATGGAGAGATTAGGTGCTACTGAAAAGAAGATGATTACTAAAGGACATCTTGATGATCTAGATAAAAAGTTGCATAATCTTGCTAATAAAATTGGATCTAAGGCGGGAGATGCTCTTAAATTGCATACGGAAAAAGAAACCGTTGTTAACGAAAGGGTAGAGGAGAGCCCTTACCGGATTGATAAGATAGAAGAGATTTTTAGTAATTTGGTTTCTGCCTTTTCTTCTATCAAAACTATTGAAAAAACTCCCGTAAAAATTGGCAAGACCACGCAAGTCACTAAGAACAAAGTTGCTACACCAAGTGGCCACAAGGGAGATCTTAAAATGATTAGTATTCATCCCGACTTTGTTGAAATCATAAGAGATCCTATTTACAAGAATGAATTCTTTGGTTTTCTTCCTAGGAGTGTTTTCTTTAAGAATATGCATGCTAAATCCTTGAAGAAATCTAGTTGTGTGATTGAAGAGTTGAAAACCAAGGATGACAATACTTGAATCTATCCATTATGCCTAGCTAGCGGCGTAAAACGATAACGCTTGTTGGAGGCAACGCAATAAATAAATAATTTTTTGCTTTTTCCTTTCTGTTTTTGTGTGTTGCCACAATTATACCTCTGTTATGATTGTGTTTTTATGGTTTATTTAGTGTTTGTGCCAAGTAAAGCCTTTAGGATGATTCATAGGATGAGTAGAAGTGATGCTGAATCTGAAACAGAAACTTTGCGTCCAGTATATGAATTTTCATTTTTTGCTGTAACGTGATCTTGATATGAAATTTTAACACAGTGTTGCTATACAAATTCCTTACGTTGTCCTACTTTTTCAGAATTTTTAGAGTTACATAACTATGGGTATAGTACAGATTACTACAGACTGTTCTGTTTAAGACAGATTCTGTTTTCGTTGCGTTGTGTGCTTGTTTTGATGAATCTATGGTTTGTATTGGGGGGGTATAAGCCATGGTAAAGTTAAAATACAGTAGGTATAATGCACTAACAAAATATGAATGGGTTTGCAACAGTACCTAAAGTAGTGATTTGCTTTCTTATACTAACGGATCTCACGAAGATTTTGTTGAGTTTTGTGTGATTGAAGTTTTCAATTTTTCGGCGAGATCACGATGGATGTAGGAATACGGAGTAGCAAAAGCCTAAGCTTGGGGATGATACCGCACCCCAAGATATATCCAAAGAGAAACAAGCAACTAAGCTTGGGGATGCCCCCGAGTGGCATCCCCTCTTTCTTCTAACGACCATCGGTATTTTACTTGGAGCTATATTTTTATTCGTCACATATCATGTGTTTTGCTTGGAGCGTCTTGTATCTTTGCTTGCTTTGTTTGTTAGTTTACCTTTGTATCCTTTCTCTACACACCTATTTGAGAGAGCCACAATCATGCTATGATTTGTTAGAATTGCTCTATGTTCTTCACTTAAACTTTTTGAGCTATAGAAATTGCTCTAGTGCTTCACTTATATCTTTTTGAGCACGGTGTGCTTGGAAACTTTTGTAGAAATACTCTCATGCTTCACTTAGATTAATTTGAGAGTTAGTAAATTTTTAAGAAATCCTCTCATGCTTCACTTATACCTTTTTGAGAGATGAAATCTTTATGCTCATGTGCTTCACTTAAATTTGTTTGAGCTTGCCAAAAAGCAATGGCAATATATGAAACTAGTCCCAAAGTGATAGATATCCAAGGAGGATATAATAAAAACTTTCATGAAGATCATTGGACAAATTAAACTTGATTCCTTGTAATAGTTTTGAAACATGATGATAGTAATATGTGAGTCATGTTAGTGAGTAATTATGCTTAGTAGGAATATTGGTGTTAAGGTTTGTGATTCCCTATGCATGCACGAAAGTCAATAGTTATGCAATGAAGTTACATCCTACTTGTGGTGCATTATTCGGTGTTAGTTATGTTCAATGCTCACTTATGTGAATTTTCATTTCTTGGTTTGGTTGCTTCCCAATCTATTTGCCAGCCTCCATTTGTACTAAGTAGAAATACTACTGGTGCATCCAAAATCCTTAAACCAAGTTTTTCCTTATGAGTCCACCATACCTACCTATATGCGGTATTTCCATGCCGTTCCAAGCAAATTTGTATGTGCCATCTCTAAATTTTCAAATTAAATTTTCTCTTTTGTGTGCTCGTACCGCTCATGAAATGGTGGGGAGTGTTCAATATTTTTCCATGCTAGATGTGTTATTCTCAAGACGAGTGTTTATTCCCTTGTCATTGCACGAGAGTGCGGCGATAATAGGGATGCAAATTCCCGAAATGAAAAAGAAAAAAATATTTACTTTATGTTGTCAAATAATAAATTCCTTGGAAAGTGTTGGTATCGAAGGCAACCGTGGATACTGCCTGCCATGGAAAGTGAAAGTTTGGTGGAAAAAGGAATAAACTTTATTTTCTGTTTGGGAACCGCCTATGATATATCTAGCATGGAAAGTATTGTGAGCTACTTTGTTGTTTTCGTTGACAGGAAAAGCATGCCACCCAAAATATTTTTCTCTCTCAATTTTAAAACCTTGAGCTCTTGCACCTCTACAAATTCCTACTTCCCTCTGCGAAGGGCCTATCTATTTACTTTATGCAATTTTTTTTGCTTTGAGTCTCCATCTTCTCTTATAAGCACCAACTAGGGGCACTATGATCGTACTTGAGCATTGGGCATAGCTAATATTTGAGTGTGTTTCATGAATGGATCAATGATTGAGCATGATGGGCTAGGGATGACTTTCTTTAGTGTTGATATTTTGAAAGACATGGTTGTTTGTTGACATGCTTGAGTATTGAAGTCATTATGTTAAAACTAGACTATTGCTTTGAATCATTATAAAATCCAAATGTCAATGCTATACAAAATAAAAGAATGTGATGAACATGTTACGCAGCATTCCACATCAAAAATTCTGTTTTTATCATTTACCTACTCGAGGACGAGTAGGGATTAAGCTTGGGGATGCTGATACGTCTCCAACGTATCTATAATTTTTGCTTGTTCCATGCTGTTATATTATCATTCTTGGATGTTTTACCATCATTTTATTACAACTTTATATCATTTTTTGGGACTAACCTATTGACACAGTGCCAAAGTGCCAGTTGCTGTTTTTGCTTGTTTTTTACTTCGCAGAAAATCAATATCAAACGGAGTCCAATCGCGACGAAACTTTTTGGAGATTTCTGGACCAGAAGACACCCAGTGGGCCAGACAACTGCCGGAGAGGTGGGCTGTGGAGAGCACAACCCACCAGGGCGCGCCAGGGGGGGCCCCGGCGCACCCAGATGGGTTGTGCCCTCCTCGGCCCCCTTCCGCACCGCCTCTGATGCCTATAAATTCCCAAATATTCCAAAAACCCTAGGGGAGTCGACGAAACACAATTCCAGTCGCCGCAAGTTCTAGAACCGCGAGATCAATCTAAACACCATCACGGAGGAGTTCATCTTCTTCATAGGTGCCTCTCCGATGATGCGTGAGTAGTCCACCATAGACCTACGGGTCCGTAGGCAGTAGCTAGATGGCTTCTTCTCTCTCTCTTATGATTCTCAATAAAATGGTCTCTTAGAGATCTATTTGATGTAAACTTTTCCGGTGTGTTTGTTGGGATCCGATGAATTTTGAGTTCATGATCAGTTTCTATCCATGAATATTATTTGAGTCTTCTTTGATCTCTTATATGCATGATTGCTTATAGCATCGTATTTCTTCTTCGAATCTTTGGTTTAGTTAGGCCAACTAGATCGATTTTTCTTGCCATGGGAAGAGGTGCTTTGTGATGGGTTCGATCTTGCGGTGTTCTTTCCCAGTGACAGAAGGGGCAGCAAGACACGCATGTATCGTTGCTATTAAGGATAACAAGATGGGGTCTATTCCTACATGAATAGATCTTGTCTACATCATGTCATCGTTCTTATTCCATTACTCCGTTTTTCCATGAACTTAATACACTAGATGCATGTTGGATAGCGATCGATGTGTGGAGTAATAGAGGTAGATGAAGGCAGGAGTCGGTCTATCTATCTTGGACGTGATGCCTATATAATGATCATCGCCTTGGATATCGTCATGACTATTCGATTTTCTATCAATTGCCCAACAGTAATTTGTTCACCCACCGTGCGCTATACTCATGAGAGAAGCCACTAGTGAACCCTACGGCCCCCGGGTCTACTTTTCCAAACATATTGCTTTCCGATCTACATTTTTTGCACTCTTTGTTTTCAGATCTACAAAACCAAAAGCACAAAAATATATTGCTGCATATTTACTCTTTTTATTTGTGTTCTTGAGAGATCTATCTCTCCTATCTATCACTACCTAATCTATCTTATTACCGTAGAGAGATTGACAACCTCTCTTTCGCGTCGGGTTGCAAGTATTTGTTGTTTGTGTGCAGGTGCTGCTTATTGGGTGTTGCTGATCCTCCTACTGGTTCGATAACCTTGGTTTCATAACTGAGGGAAATACTTACCGTCGCTGTGCTGCATCATCCCTTCCTCTTTGGGGAAATACCGACGCAGTCTCAAGCCACGTCAGTTGTCTCATCACCCTAGGCTTCATTGGCAAGCTTCGGTTCAACGACCGAGGGGGGGACTCTTCGGGGATGACCATCGGATCCGAAGAGGAGTTTGGCTCCAAGCGATTGCCCAAGGTGGCACAAACGGGGTCGGACGCAATAGTCCCCAGATCCATCTCTGGGGTAGTTTCCGTAAGGAGGTCGGACCCATGGGATAGATCAGAGATCGATTCCGTGGTTTTGATGCCCGAGAGTTCCTCAGGTCGGACCGTGACTTGCCTTGATAGGACTACGTCGCCGCGGGCGTCAGCAACGTACTCCAAACCGCCGAACATGATGACATGATTCGGGGCGTATGTGTCGATGCAGCCTAGACGGCCACTGGTAGCGGCATGTAATACTATACTGCCGAAGGCGAAAAGCTGGCCAGGGACGAAGATGCCACCACATCCAATGTTGGTATCGAACTGCAGATGATCCATGGGGTTCTGATGATCACACAACGAACTCTGGATGAAAGCACCAATGTCGGTGTCGAAACCGGCAGATCTCGGTAGGGGGGCTCGAGCAGTGAGATCGGACAGATGGGAACATGACATGAAGAACACGAGGCTTTTACCCAGGTTCGGGCCCTCTCGATGGAGGTAAAACCCTACGTCCTGCTCTTTTTTTATTGATGTTGTAGAGATTAAAGAGTTGATTTACCTCGAGATCATGGATTTATAGACTAAATCCAAAGGGTTATCCTCTTGTGTATGAGTATCCCCATGGTTTATATATGCACCGGGGCCATCTAGGGTTACACCAATGTCGGTTATTACCTATTCACTATACGCTGAATGGAATCCTTCTTCCTTGGAGCGCACGTCAAGTCTTCGGCAGAATCCAGGATGCTCATGCCTTGTCTCAAGGCCTCCGATGTTCTTCCTCCAGGGTGGGCCTCCAGCCCGACACATTATACTTAATGCTATGTTTGGGTTTTACTTTAATGATATTTAGTAGTTGCGGATGCTTGCTATAGTTACATTCATAAGTGCATGTGATCCAAGTACGGAAAGTTTGTTAGCTCATGCCTCTCCCTCATATAAAATTGCAACGATGACGACCGATCTAGTTATCAATTGCCTAGGACAATCTCACAAATCCTACCACCACTTTTCCACACTCATTAAACTAACCTAATTTTTATTTTATCTAAACAGTCCCTAACTTTTATTACCATGTTCTTTATTATCTTTCAAAACTATCTTATTACACCTACAAAGCCTTCTTGTTTTATTCCTGCAAAGTAGTTTTATTTGTTGTACTAGGTAATGTGAACATTGTTGCGCCTAGAGTTGTATCGATGGTCAATAGAACTTGAGAAAAATATTAATTCTACCTTTAGCTCCTCGTTGGGTTCGACACTCTTATTTATCAAAAAGGCTACAAACGATCGCCTACACTTGGGGGTTATCTAGATCTTTTCGGGCGGCGTTGTCGGGGAGCAGTAGCATAGGGTGAATATTTTCTCATGTGTGCTTGTTTGCTTTATCACTAAGTACAAAAAAAATTGTTCTAAGATGATTAATATCTTTATTTATGTATATGAACATGAAATACCAAAAAACATTAGTTGTACTTGCTACCCATGGGGATGGGGAACCTCATAGAACCCTCGATGTTGGTTATGTGTGGAACATTGATTACTTATTTGATAATCCTGATAAATCTCCATTCAACAAGATAATGGGATACACTTTGGATCAACATGAACACTTTAGGGATTATCGCTTGACTCAAAAAGGGGAACTCTTATGGGATCAAATAAAGATGTTATGTTGGTATGCCTTGAATATGTGCTCTATGTATGATTATACTTACTACTCTAAGATTGAGGTTTCACACCTTGCCTTTTCATGTGAATTTAATGATAACGAAACCTTGGCTTCTTATGCCAATGGTATATATGATTACTATGATATTGAACAAATAGAAGAAATTTTTGCTTTTAAGGGTGCCTATGAGATTATTTATTTTGAAAAGTATGATGCTACTCTTTACAAATCTGAAATTTTTGGCATACTTAAATATTGCTATGAGAACTATGCTTCTAATGCTTATGTTAATTAATTTATTGGGATAATGTCTCCCGCTTTAGAAGAGATTAATATTTTGCAGGCTTCTTTGGAAGAAGAAATTACTAAAACTGTGAGATCATTAGATGAGAAAGACGAGGAGGAGATCAAAGAACAAAAGGAGGAAGAGCGGATTGATCACTGGTGCCCACCTTCTAATGAGAGTAACTCTTATCTCATACATTGTTTAGTTTCCCTTTGTGCTTACCGAGGGATGAATGTTATTGCTCTGATCCCTTGCATTCGTTTGAAATATCCCTTTTTGATGAACTTGATGCTTGGTATGCTTGTGGGCATTATGCCAATACTAATTATGCTTATTGAGATTAACTTTCTATAGTTCCTTACGTTAAACATGAAATTGTTTCTATTGCACCCACACATGATAATCCTATTATCTTTTTGAATTCTCCCAACTACATTATATTGGAGAAGTTTGAACTTATTAAGGATTATATTGACGGGTTGCATTTGACCAATGCACATGATGATTTTGATGAATATAATATGCATGTGCTTGCTGCTCCTACTTGAAATAATTATGAGAGAGGAACCAAATATCCAGCTCTCTATGTTTCCAATACAATAAAATTTGAAGAAACTACCTATGCCATGTATTGGACTTTACTTTGTGTGCATGAATCGTTCTTTTATGACATGCCAATGCATATGAGGAGAGTTATACTATGTTCTTAAATCATATATATTATTTTGTGCTCACTACTAAATTACAAATCATTGTTAATTAAAATTGGCTTTGATATACCTTGGGATTCGGGTGGATAAATTACTTGAGCACAATATGCCTGCTTAATGGCTTTAAAGAAAGCACTGCCTGGGAGACAATCCGGAAGTTTTAGATAGTCATTTATTTATGTTGCGTGCTTTTAAAAAGTTTAAAAACAAAAAAATTACAGAGGGGAACATAAAAGTTTTCAAAAAGAAAAGTTAAAGTGAGAAAGACGAGCACCGTTGAAGTGGGGGACGTCCTTGAACTTGTTCATGCCCATGGAAACTTTGTGAATCTTGATTACAACAACTTTTCAACAAAAATAATTGCCCCTTTGCACAAATCCATTGTATTATTAAAATAATGTGCCAAGATTTACCTTTAGGGTGTTTAGATGGCTTGTTTGGTGTGTGCTGTGCAAAACAGAAACTTTTGATGTAGTGTTTGAATTTGATATTTTACTGGAACAAGAAAAACTTCTGAATTTTTTACAAAGTACTGTTATACAAATTCTTTATTATGTCCTCTTTTTTCAAATTCCGGAGTGATATTAGTATATGTTTCATCCGCATCTTTACAAACTGTCATGTTTTCACAGATTGCTATAATAGTTTCGTTATCTACTTATGTTTGCAATTTTCCCAAGACCCATTCATGTTGGAGCATTAGAATTGTGTTAGCATACAATAGGTAACATTTGATTATAATTATACTGTTACAGGAAGACATGATGGGATTTGATGTTATATGTATTAACCCCTCTAATAAAAAGTTCTATTAAGTTTTGTCTAAATGAAGTGTTCGAAGATCCAGGAGGTATCGATATGAAAAGAATAAGGAGAGGCAAGAGTTGAAGCTTGGGGATTCCCAAGGCACCCGAAGTAAATATTCAAGGAGACTCGGGCGTCTAAGCTTGGGCATCCCATCTTTATTCCTCGACAATTATTGATATGTCTCAATTTTTTGTTCTGTTCACATGATATGCATAAATTCTTAGAGCATATTTTGGGATTCTTTTTTCCTTTTTCTATGCTACACCATACTGGTATGGGACAGTCATGGGTTGATTTATAGAATTCTCTTTGCACTTCACTTATATATTTTGAGTATGGCTTTATAGAATGCTTCATGTGCTTCACTTATATCATTTGAAGTTTGGATGCTTGTTTCTCTACATTTGGGAAACCGTTATATATGGAATACTATTTATGTTCACTTATATTTATTAGAGTGCATTTGAGTCTATTGTAGAAAGAATTAAACTCAAATGCTTCACTTATATCTATTTAGAGAGTTAACAGGAATCGGTCATTCACATGGTTAGTCATAAAATCCTACAAAAAACTTGTAGATCACTAAATATGATATGTTTGATTCCTTGCAATAGTTTTGCGACATTAATATTGTAATATGTGGGTGCACATGTGGATGGTCATGGTTTAGTAGGAATATCGATGTTAAGGTTTGTGATCTCCTGTTCATTAAGGTGTCAATTATGGCAAGACCGGGATGTTGGAGCATGTGTATTCGTCGTTGAAATCCTTTGTGTTGTTCAAATCAGGGGCACGCGATGGTTAACTCCTCCCAACCTCCTCCCTAGGGGAACGCGGGTAGTGCTTTGCTTCGATAGAGCTAATAAAACTTTCACAATAAGTATGTGAGTTCTTTATGACTAATGTGAGTTCATGGAATGTACACACTCCCACCTTTCCACAATTTGCTAGCCTCTTCGATACCATGCATTGCCCCTTCTCACCTCAAGAGTTGGTGCAAACTTCGCTGGTGCATCCAAACCCTGTGATATGATACGCTCTATCACACATAAGCCTCCTTATATCTTCCTTAAAACAGCCACCGTACCTACCTATCATGGCATTTCCATAGCCATTCCAAGATATATTGCATGCAACTCCCATTGTTCCATTTTATTGCATGTGACTTCATCGTCATATTTCTCTACATGATCATATAGAGCTAACATGATATCTGTGGCAAAGTCACCGTTCATCATTGTAGTACATGTTATGCTAGATCATTGCACATCCTGGTACACTACCAGCGGCATTCATATAAAGTCATATTGTTTTTCAGTTTTATCAAGTTGTATGTAAATGAAAGTGTGATGCATTTTAGAGCTTGGCCCTACCTATGAGGATGTAAAAAAGAGAAAGGGGAGGCCAAAAGAAGAGATAAAAGAGAGAGAAAATAGAGAGAGGGGGGCAATGCTACTATCCTTTATCCACACTTGTGCTTCAAAGTAGCACCATGTTGTTCATATAGCGAGTCCTCATGTTTAGCCACTTTCATATACTAGTGGGAAAATATAGAACTTAGCTTGCATATCTCATTTATGGGTTCCTCAATTTCCCGAGTTCTTCATGATGCAAGTAGGTTAGATGCACACCCACATACTTTCAATAGAGTTCTCTCATAAACTTATAGCTCTAGTGCATCAAATGTTTCATGGCAATGCCATACTCCTCACACCGATATCGATTGAAAGGCATCTCTATAGCCTAACGATCCGCCTCATTGGTGTTAGACTATCCAAAATTCGGTCTTCTCTTATTAATCACTACCATCATTCTATTCCACCTTGTGCTATATCAATGGCACACACTCACGTATTGAGTGAAGTTGAAAATGTTGAAGCGCGTGAAAAAATACGATCCAAGTGCTTGGTTTGGCACCGGGGTGCTCATGATTTGTAGATTATGTTGGGAAGATGCAGTCATGCCATGCTTATATGATTAAATGTGTAGGGATATCATTCTTTATCATTGTTTATTGTGAAGGACATGATTGTTTGTTAGTAAACCTGAGTATGGATGTCTTCTTGGCAAATTATAGACTATTGCCTTGAATCACTCGTATCTTAATTTTTATGCCATGATTAGATATTTGTTCAAGATTATGTTAGGTAGCATTCCACACCAAACATTATCTTTTTATCATTTACCTACTCGAGGACGAGACGGAATTAAGCTTGGGGATGCTGATACGTCTCCATCGTATCTATAATTTCTGATTGTTTCATGCCAATATTGTACAACTTTCATATACTAACTATTTATATTATTTTTGGGACTAATATATTGATCCAGTGGCCAGTTCCATTTTTTTGCATGTTCTTTGTTTCGCAGAAAATGCATATCAAATGACGTCCAAACACGATAAAATTTTACGGAGATTTTCTTTTGGAATATATGCGACTTTTGGGAAGAAGAATCAACACGAAACAATGACCGAGGGCCCCACAATACAATAGGGCATGACCTGGGGGTGGCCTCGCCATGAGGCCTTTTGGCCACCCCTTAAATTGGTTGGGGACCTTCTTTTGCCGCAAGAAAGATAATTTCTGGAGGAAAAACCCTTCAAAACTTCAGTCCAATCGGAGTTATGGATCTCCGGGAATATAAGAAACGATTTTCGGCCAGAAACACAGACGCAAAAATAGAAGAGAAACACACACACACATACACACACACACACACACACACACACACACACACATAGAGAGAGAGAGAGATGCAATCTAGAGGGGCTCTTGCCCCTCGGGGGCCATGGTGGCCAAGGACCAGAGGGAACCTCCTCCCATATAGGTAGGATGCCAAGCAAGAGGAAGGAGGGGGCCCTCTCCCCCTCTATTCCGACGGCGCCGACGTGTCACCGGGGAAATTATCATGGCGGCGAGCTACACCAACAACTTCGTCGTCTTCCTCAACACCATCATGACCTTCCCTCATCTATTTACAGCGGTCCACTCCCCCGCAACCCGCTATACTCCCTACTTGAACATGGTGCTTTATGCTTCATATTATTATTCAATGATGTGTTGCCATCCTATGATGTTTGAGTAGATTATTTTTGTCATATGGGTTGATTGATGATCTGGATTGGTTCGAGTTGTATGTTTTATTTGGTGCTGTCCTATGGTGCCTTACGTGCCACACACACATGGGGGATTACCGATGTAGGGTGTTGAAATATGTTTATGATTCGCTTATAGTGGGTTGCGAGAGTGACATAACCTTAAACCCGAGTGAGAGAATTGTTGCAGATGGGATAAAGGGGACTTTATACTTAATGCTATATGGTTGGGTTTTACCTTAATGATCTTTAGCAGTTGCGGATGCTTGCTAGAGTTCCAAACATAATTCGGAAAGTTTTTTTAGCTCATGCCTCTCCCTCATATGAAATTGCAACGATGACGACCGATCTACTTATCAATTGCCTAGGACAATCTAGCAAATCCTACCACCACTTTTCCACACTCTCTAAACTAACCTAATGGTTATTTTATCTAAACAACCCCTAACTTTTATTTCCACATTCTTTATTAGCTTGCAAAGCTATCTTATTACACCTAAAAAATATTCTAGTTTTATTCCCAAAAAGTAGTTTTATTTCTTGTACTAGGTAAAGTGAACATTGTTTCATGTAGAGTTGTATCGGTGGTCGATAGAACTAGAGAAAACAATAATTCTACCTTTATCTCATCGTTGGGTTCGACACTCTTATTTATTGAAAAGGCTACAAACGATCCCCTACACTTGTGGGTTATCAATGACCGAGACGTGCATTACTGGGATACCTATGTCTGTACCCGAACATTTGTGCCACCTTCGTTATAACTAATCATGTCAACCCGAGATCTCTATCATATGGATGTTAGCGACATAATCATATAAAAAATTACATGGGCATGGCCCAAAAATAAGGTGGCGCAACACCTATATTATGCTATACACGAAATTTATGAAAGGCCATCTTGTATATTTCGTCCATGTATTTGTATGTCATCACGGTGACTTCAAAGTGCTGAAAACTCCATCAGAAACTCTATTCTTGTTCCCCTTTTGCATGCCATCATATCCATGCTTGATCATGCTCCCATGTTCATCCTTCTTGTCCATGTTGGGCCCTTTATTTGTAAGGAAAACAAATGTATCCAATTTAGGAAGCATCATATTCTCATGAGCATTAGAATTGTCACCAAGAAATGAAAGTACCTGGTAATTTAGTTGGCGCGCACGATCTCTAGTAATTGGTCTAGTATGTATAGAAGTAGGACTTGTGTGCGTAACTGTAGTAGTGATGTCCTCATCACCCCGTCTTACCCCTTCATTTCCTATGACTATATATACTCATCCACCTCCTCATTTTTAGGGATAGCTAATATAAGAACCAAAACTAGAGATTAGCTCATGTACCTACCCATGGTGGGATCTATCTCTCCTATGGAGGTCAAGGTGGCTTTCAAGGCCTCCACATGTGAAGAAGAAGAGCTTCCTAGAAGCATCAAACTCTCCTTGTCCTAGGAGTTAGGGGAAACACTAGATTCATTGGTACAACAACGTGCTATACAAACGGTTTTCAACCCCTTTCCGCAACATAGTTTTAAACCGTCGCCTTGAATATGTGGGAGATAGGGGGTCCATCCCACATGACACAGAAAAATCTGTGATGTGGAACAAGAACCCAAACATTTGGTCTAACAAAGCGTATGCGATGTCCACATCTATCACAAACGAGAGTCATCAACCAACTATTTGAGACATGTAATATTTCCCAAATGGTCCATCCTTAAGACTCGTGTGGGATCGCATTACCATCGCACGTGCTATTCTATGACGCAATGTTTATGATGTGTGCCACATCGCAAACAATTGACAATTGTAAATCATGTATGATAAGGGGAATATAACACACCTCTACATTTGCCATACCGTTTGCAATATGTAATTAAGAAGATAATTTAATCATCGTACAAGTGTCAGACAAGTTTACGAAACGTCTGAGTGTCCTACTCATGTTGGTCAGGATAACTATTGCACACGCTATTCTGTGGTGCAACGTTTACGATGCGCACGACATCACAAACAGTGGATGATTGTGAAGCGTGTGTGATAGAGACACTATGTAAGTGCATCTAGTGCCACCCTTGTTTGGTTTTGGAGTATTGAAGACAAACGTGGTTGAGGGACTATTGTGTTTGTCAGAGTTCATAGGATAACACATATAGAAGTCCCTGGAGATTCGGTTTAACCGTCGAAGACGACCCCTAAAAATGTCCGAAGACATTGATGATGGCCGATGCCATTGGTGGTATGCGAAGATAATCGCCTGAAGATAATGAAACGCGAAGACGAAGCCTTTTGGTAGTTTTGTTTCTTCTTTCGTGAGTCATAGGAACCACCGTACTATTAAGTGGGGTCGATGTGATCGAAGTCAGACGCTGACGTGATGCTCAACCCAAACCTATGTATTCGAGTGAAGACAATGAGAGCAAATCTCTTCCAGAGTTGGTTGAGTCAACTTTACTTGTAGCCCAAGTAAAGATGCCGCGTGTGTTTGAAATCCGACCGTTGTGACACATATCGGTTGGCCATTGACCCAGGGTCATTTTGGTCATATCAGGTCGGGTTGCCCGCTGGCTATAAATAGCCCACCCCCTCCACCATGAGAAGGTGGCTGCTCAGAGAGATATATGGCTATTGTCGTTTTGGAGCAACCCACCTCGAAGAAATTAAGAGAGAGAAACATCCTGCGAGGATAAACCTAAACACCTTGAGCTAGAGTGTTTGAGCATCACCAAAGTCGTTCTGTTCTGAGAGAACTGAAGACTTATTACACTTGAAGACTATGATCATCTAGATGGTTAGGCGTCTGGGTCTAGAGCAATCCAAGAGTCATTGTGGATCGCCGGGTGACCAAGTTTGTACGGGTTTCGGAAGTCTCCCCTGAAGACTTACCTGAGTGATTGGGCGTTGTCTAAGTGACTTCGGCTCAAGGGGAATAAGGTGAAGACGAGGTCTTCTGAGTTCAATCTCAGCCTCCCTAACCAGGCATACAGTTGTCATAGCAACTGGAACTGGTCCAACAAATCCTGTGTCTTCATCAAGCTGCTGATTCTATCCTTCACTCTTTACATTCTGTACTGAACTGTGAAGCCATTACTTGAATACTTCTGACTGAAGACGTTACCCGAAGTCATTCATATCTGTTGTTTATCTTCATACTATCTAAGTTTGTCTTCTACTCATCTTAGCGTGTACGATGATAATGCTCAACTTGCTTGTATGTCTTCACTGTATTACATGTCTTGCTTAGATCCTTGATATAGATCCATAACTGATCCTATTCCGCTTCCGCATATTTCAAAGCCATTGACAATGACCTATGTTATGTCGTCATGGCTGGCATTCCTGAGGTTGGCGAAGGTGTTACTGCTGCTGATGTGAAGAGGTTCGCACAACTGGACTCCACCGCCAAGAACATTATTTGTGGTCACCTGACCAAAGGACAGTATGGCCATGTGAGTGCACTTAACACTGCAAAGCAAATCTGGGAATGGCTGTCCAAAGTGAATGAAGGTGTCTCATCTTAAAGAGACTCTCGTGTTGATGTGCTTCGCAATCTGTTCAACCGCTTCAAGAGACTCGAGAACGAAAACGTTCAGCTCACGTTTGATCGACTCACCGACATCTCAAATGAGCTAAATGCACTTGGCGCCACTGATATCACCGAACATGAAGTCGTGAAGAAGCTACTCAGATCACTCGACAGTTCCTTTCATACTCTCGCACTCATGATCCAAGAACGCCCTGCCTTCAAGAGTTTGGATCCCGCCGATATCCTCGAGAGGTTGAACACACATGAATTTCAACAAGCTGAGAAGAGGGATATCTACGGTCCCAGTTACATTCGTTCTCGTGCCGTGAAGGCCAAGGTTGTGTCCTCATCTGAAGACAACTCTGAATGCAGTTCTGATGGTGCTGAAGACTTTGGAAAAGAACTCGCACTGCTTGTCAGGAAGTTTAGGAAGTTTGCCAAGTCAAAACGCTATGCAAAATCTTCAAAGCGTGATTCCAAGAGGTCTGGTGAAATGTCTTCAAGAGACAGCGAGAAGGAAACATGTCACAAGTGCAAGAAAGTTGGCCATTTCATTGCTGATTGTCCACGATGGGAAAAGAAATCCAAGAAGAAGAGCAAGGACTATGACTCAGATGACAAGAATAAGAAGAAGTATGCAAAGTCTTCATCACACAAGAAGAGTTCATCTGGCAAGGCACACGCTTTCATCGGAAAGGAGATGGATTCACAGTCTGAGTCTGGTTCTGAAGCTGAGGAAGCATCTGAGGAGGAATTTGACACTGAAGTAGCTGGACTGGCAATGGCTTCGGCATATGTATCCACCTCTGTCTTTGAACCCGAAGACAATGGCTTCTTCTTCAACACCGAAGCCAGTGATGATGATGCTGCTCGTGCCTACTGCTTCATGGCAAAATTCTCCAAGGTATCCTCAAAACCCTCACGACATGACTCTGAATCCGAAGCTGAATCTGACGATGACATGAAACCTAGCTATGCTAAACTTGTAAAAATTGCCACCAAGCAACAAAGTGCCATGGAGAAAATGCAAACTACACTAGAGAAAAGCGATGACCTGTTACGCGAAGAGATGAGTCTGAACGAGACTATGGCTGAAGACATGCGTAGTCTTCGTTCAAGGTTTGAGGATCTCCAAAGTCGTCATGATGCCCTCTCAACTGATCACGAGAAGCTTTCTCTCAAATATCTTCAGAAAAAGATTGATCTTGAGAAGTTGAGAGAAGCTCATGATGGCCTACGGAAGGAAAACTACCCACTCCTAGCAGAACAGATCAGTACCGCTCAGGATGAATTTGATGCTCCATGCTTAAAATGTATTGCTCGTGAAGCTAATGATTCAACCCCTGAATGTTCAAATGCTTCTGAAAATGCATTATCTTCAATTGTATCTGTGGTAACTAACCCCTCATCTAGGGAAACCACTGCCATCACTGACGACAATGATAGGTTGAAGACATTGTTTGAAACTGGCATGTACAAGAGTCTTAAAGGACATCAGATTCTTTGTGATGTCCTAAAGAAGACAATCTTGAACAAAACCCTAGGAAAGAGGGTTTGGGTTTCGAAAGAAACATCAATTTTGATGGTTCCTACTAGACTCCTGAGAAGTATCCCAAAATCACATGGGTTACTGCACAAGGACCTTCAGTGGATCCATCCACATTATCTGGCTTTAACTGTGCTAACCCTGTCATCATTGGCGAGTCATTTGACTCCAATTATAAGTTGTTCAAATCTATGAATGGTGAAGTGTTTGCCAGGTATATGGGAACTAACAGTAGGAATAGTTCACTTATGAAGAAAATCTGGGTTCCCAAATGTCTTCTTGAGAAGCTTTCAGTCAATGTCATGACAACACCACGGAAGAAGACAAACTCCATACCAAAGTCTTCATATGGACCAAAATCTTCATATGGATCAAAGTACTCATGTGATCACTCTAACACCTATGTTTCACAGGGAAGAACTGAAAGGGATCACGAATATGTGCACTATGGCATGAATTGATATGTTCATCCCACTAAGAATTACTATGCATATTCATTTGAGTACTCTAACCCCCCCCCCCCTATGAAACGAACCATTAGGGCATCTTTGCCCAAATTCTCTGATGCTGCCCTACGTCTCATTGCTTCTAAGCCACCCCTTTGCATGTGGGTGGTTAAGAAGAACTAATATCTTCATGTAGCATCGGGTCTCCAGATGGGATGAAGCCTATCTTGAAGAAAATCTCTGGAGACCCGGTAATGATCTTGTTTGGACGCAAGAAAACTAATGCGAATGGTGTTACCATTCATATCGTCCAATATCCTCATACAATTGTGCACTGCAATATCTTCATCAATGCATGTTACAATTGCATGCTTTGGTGAACTAGACTAATTCTCAATGCAGGAAAGCAAATCCAATGCCACTGAATGGATTATGGATAGTGGATGCACTAGTCATATGACTGGTGATCGAAGCCTATTGATGGAGCAAACTCTTCGACCTCCAACAAAAGACCACATCGTCTTTGCAGACAAGAGCAGCAGCAAAGTATTGGGGATAGGTAGAGTTGCTATCTCAAGGGATCGACACATGGAAAATGTCATGCTTGTAGAATCCCTTGGTTACAATTTGATGTCTGTCTCAATGCTCTGTGACTTAGACATGCTTGTCATCTTTGGCAAATTTCGATGTGTTGTGCTAATGGCCTCTGACAAAACCAAAGTCTTCGAAGTTTTTCGAAGAGGTGATTTGTACATGGTAGACTTATCTGCAGGACCAGAGGTTGCCTCATGTCTTCTAGCAAAGGCTTCGGAATGTTGGTTAAGGCACATAAGGCTAGGATATGCTGGGATGAGGAACTTACACACACTCGTCAAGAAGAAGGTTATCATTGGCGTTGATGGTGTCAAGTTCAAGAAGGACCACCTCTGTGGCGCATGTAAAGCCGGGAAGATGACTAGGGCCAAACATCCCTCGAAGACAATCATGACGACCACTCGTCCCTTCGAGCTGCTACACATGGACTTATTCGGCCCTACTCACTACTCTACCTTCTCTACCACTTCAAATCTATATGGCTTCGTAATTGTTGATGACTATTCCCGATTCAGTTGGGTGCATATCATACTCTATAAAACAGAAGTGCAGGATGTATTCAGGCGCTTCACAAATAGGTGTATGAACAACTACAACATCAAGATCAATCACATCAGGAGTGACAATGGCACTGAATTCAAGAACACAGGCTTGGATACCTATCTTGATACTCTTGGCATCACTCATGAGTTCTCTGCTCCATATACTCCTCAGCAAAATGGCGTCGTGGAGCGCAAGAACAGGACTGTTATTGAGATGGCTCGCACCATGCTTGACGAATACAAGACACCACGGAAGCTATGGCCTGAAGCCATTGATACTGCATGTCACATCATCAATAGAGTATATCTTCGCAAGTTCTTCAAGAAAACGTCATATGAGCTTCTCACTGGTAAGAAACCCAATGTAAGTTATTTCAAAGTCTTCGGTGCAAGATG
This sequence comes from Elymus sibiricus, assembly GCA_039707655.1. Lineage (NCBI taxonomy): Eukaryota > Viridiplantae > Streptophyta > Magnoliopsida > Poales > Poaceae > Elymus > Elymus sibiricus. The sequence continues at coordinate 256,591,194 of CM077669.1, forward strand.
CTGGATAAGGGATCCACACCACACTTCAAAATTTGCACAGAAAGCACACGAGGGTTTCATGCTTGGTTATGGAAAGGACTCGCACACCTACAGAGTTTTCAACACTATCCACAAGAAAGTTGTTGAAACTGTAGATGTGCGATTCGATGAAACTAATGGCTCGCAAAGAGAGCACCTACCTCCTGTGTTAGATGAACCACCTCCTGACGAAGCTATCAGATTGATGGGAACTGGGGAAATCATGCCTGAAGAGCCAGAAGTTGAAGAAGTCAGCATTCCTCCATCCACCTAGTGCGAAGACAATGCTGAAACTGAAGATATTGCTGCCGACGAAGACAATTCTCAGCAACAAGAACAAAGTCTTCGCCCTGCTCATCCGCGCGTGGCTAATGAAGTCCAAATCGAGAGAATGCTTGATAGTATAAATGCACCAGGTCCACTCACTTGCTCAAGAGCAACTCAACTGGCTAACTTTTGTGGGCATTTTGCTTTTGTATCTATCACAGAGCCCACCAAAGTAGATGAAGCTTTCAAGGAATCAGAATGGATTCAAGCCATGCAAGAAGAGCTTCACCAGTTCGAGCTCAACAATGTGTGGGAGGTCGTGAAGCGCCCTAATGCAAGGAAGCACAACATCATTGGCATGAAGTGGATCTTCCGCAACAAGCAAGATGATTCTGGCCAAGTCGTCCGAAACAAGGCTCGACTTGTGGCCCTAGGTTACACATAAGTCGAGGGTATTGATTTCGGTGAAACATTTGCTCCAGTTGCTAGACTCGAAGCTATTCGCATATTGCTTTCTTATGCTAACCATCATGACATATGCTTATATCAAATGGATGTCAAAAGTGCATTCCTCAATGGTAAGATTGAGGAAGAAGTATATGTTGCTCAACCACCAGGGTTTGAAGACCCAAAGCATCATGACAAAGTCTACAAGCTCAACAAGGCGTTGTATGGCCTCAAGCAAGCACCAAGAGCTTGGTATGACACACTCAAGGAGTTCCTCAAGAAGAAAGGCTTCAAACCCGGTTCACTCGATCCCACTCTCTTTACTAAATCCTATGATGGTGAACTATTTGTGTGTCAAATCTATGTGGATGACATTATCTTCGGCTGTACTAACAATCGATACAATGATGAGTTTGCCTTTATGATGCAAGAGAAATACCAAATGTCGATGATGGGAGAACTGAAATTCTTCCTAGGGCTTCAGATTCGACAATAACCCAATGGCATCTTTGTATCTCAGGAGAAGTACCTTAAGGACCGCGTCAAGAAATTCAGCATGAATGAAGCCAAAGGTTACAAGACGCCAATGCCAACCAATGGTCACCTCTGCACTGACGAAAATGGTAAAGATTTCGATTAGAAGGTATATCGCTCCATGATTGGCTCTTTATTGTACCTATGTGCATCTAGGCCAGAAATAATGATTAGAGTTTGCATGTGCGCCCGATTTGAAGCGGCACCAAAGGAGTCGCATCACCTAGCGGTGAAGCGAATACTTAGATATCTGGCTCACACCCCAACACTAGGATTATGGTATCCAAAGGGTTCGAAGTTTGAGCTCATTGGCTATTCAGATTCTGACTTCGCTGGCGACAGAGTTGACCGCAAGTCTACATCAGACACTTGTCACTTTCTGGGACGATCTCTTGTATGTTGGTCTTCGAAGAAGCAGAACTGTGTATCACTCACCACTGCCGAAGCCGAATACATTGCTGCTGGCGCTTGCTGCACTCAGCTTCTCTGGATGAAGCAGACTCTCAAAGACTACGACATCAACCTGAAGCATGTACCTCTCTACTGCGACAATGAGAGTGCTATCAAGATCTCCTACAATCCAGTACAACATTTGAAGACGAAGCATATACAGATTCAATATCATTTTCTTCGGGATCACGTGATGAAGGGCGACATCAACATCAAGCATGCTGACACTGAAGATCAATTGGCGGATATCTTCACGAAGCCTTTGGATGAGAAGAGATTTTGCAAGGTGCGGTGTGAGCTAAATATCTTAGAATCCTCAAATGTCCTTTAAATGGGAGGGAATACATCATAACGCTTATGCATGATTGATGACTTTTGATGCACAACACACGAAGCAATGTATGTCTTCAATCTCATGAAGACCTACATTCTAAGTGTGAATACATTAACGAACAATATGACTTCAGAGCGCCATGATAATTGTGCGTCGTGTCTGAATCAAACATTCGTATACGGTGGGTAACGCCACCACCAAAGTCGAAGACATTGCCTTTATCTTCGTATTTCTTCATGTCTTCGAAAATTGTGTTTGTCTTCAAACTGATTTGAATTTGCATATCTCTTAATGTTGAATATATTTAGTATACTTGGAGTTTGTCCTCTACAGCATTGTGCCTATAGCTATATCTTCGAACTTTCCTAGGCCAATGTGATCGGACCCACTGTAAATGTCTGTTCTAATCTCGTCTTACTCTATTCAACTCCAGTCATATGCATTCTACTTGACACGTGTTGATTGTCTTCTCTGTGTTCTTGTCACTAGAAGACTAATCCAACCAACCGTTTAAAATTCCAATTTTTTGTCGTTACCGCTCTTATAGCAACAAACTTCCTGCGCCGTCGCTTCCGGTCGTGTAGTGGGCTGTCAGTCGTGTTGCATGCATGCCACGTGTCCCACTAGAGCCGAAGAGTCCGGGGCATAAACGTCCAAATAGTTTGGATGTTTCCACCCTTATAAATACATGTGCTCCAGCTCAATAATTACCTTCCACTTCCTCCGCCACCTTCAAGCTCCAAACCCTAGCGCCGTCGCTGGATCTCATCGTCGCCGGAGAAGGAGCGCTTAGCTGTCGTGACTCCTCCGTCGATGTACTCACGCCGGCCGCGACCATCTTCGTCCGCCGCCGACGTAGGTGTCTGCCACTACCAAGCTAGGGTGTGGCAGATTGAACTACTCGGCCTCTCTGCCTCGTCGACTAGTTCATCGTGTTCTTCACCGTGGTAATAAAAACTGAATTTTTACCACGCTTTTGATCTTTGCAAATTACCAAATATCTTCGAGATATGTTTTTCCACTTTCATTTCATTGGATCTCACACTTGTACCTCTATTTGCTCAATTCTTTTGCTTATGTTGCAAATCTCGAACTTGCACAAATCTGAAACCAACCTATCTGTGTGCAAAAGTGAAAGTCTTCGGTGAAAGAGGTCAATGTCTTCATACCACGATATCTAATTTTAAAAATGTTCTGAGAATGCATATGACCTCTTCCACTCCCTTGCATCTCTAACTCTTTCACAGATACATGTCCGCAGCAGAATCACTTGGATCTCATAGTCTCAATTTGTTTGCAGACTACTTGCAGATTCATTTGCACTCACCAGGGGCAAGCTCTCACTTGAACCAGTCTTCGAAGTCTTTGCCCAACCCGAAGCCTTTGAAGACTATGGCCAGAGATGATGCTCCAAATAAAGGTGGTAGACAAAGACGTCTGAACACTACCAAGGATCTTCCCCCAGAGCTGTATGAGCGTTACAAGTCTGATGAAGATGAAACCTATGCACAACGCAAAACTCGAATCCAATGGATTCGAAGATATTGAGTAGAGAAGTTGTTCAATTATCAGTTTGTTACAGATGAGTATGCTGAGAAAAATGCTGAGAAGGCACCTTGGACTGATATTATCTATAAAAATCTTCATCCGAAGACTGAGGCTGAAGCTAGAAGGATTGGCTTCCTTCCGTGCATGGTCAGGCCTCCAATGCCTAGAGACCCACATCCCTCCAGCATCCGTGGCTACCCTGAACCTGCTAAGTCTGAGCATGGACATGAAGAGAATCGCCTAGCTCCTGACCCGAAGCCTAAGAAGAAGTCAAAGGCTTCGAAGCCCAGAGCTTCAAAAGTATCCAAGGCAGTTGGGACACCATTACAGGCTTCAAGGTCTCCATCTGTTGATTCTAAACATACAGAAGATGAGTCTCGCCTTGTTAGGCGGATGAAAAGGAAGGCTGCCGCTTCCAGAGGACCGAAGCCATTTGTCTCACTGATGGATGCTGCAAATATGATCGAGCTCACCGATGATGAGTTTGATGATGAAGCGCTGGCAAGACTGATCCAGCAAAAGGAAGAGGAAGCAAAACATCTTGAAGACTTACCTCTCTTCGACCCAGGAATACTCGAGCACTTCATTGACGAGTGGTTTGCTGATCCATCTCTCACCATCGACGCCCTACAGCTGCCCATTGGGCTCAGCGTCACCTTCTAAGGGCTCGTAAATGAGGAGCTAACTGTGGCTCAAAAGGCTGTTCAACTCAAGGCGAAGATCAGCCATGAAAAGGCACTCTTCAAGGCCAACGTCCACAAGCTCCAAGCTGAACAGATTCAAGGCTATCAACTGATGATGAAACACCTCAAGGCAGTATTTGAGAAGAGATGTGAAGCTGTCAAAGGCGCCCTTGTGCGCCTCAAGAAAGAGGCCAACACCATGATTCAAGCTCACAATGAGATGCTGAAGCGCAAGGCTCTTGTCCAACATGCTCTTGACCCGCAGATCATTGAAAGATCCCGACAGGCTTCAATGTCTTCGTACCAAGCTGCCCCATCAAGGTCTGAACCACGAGGCATTGAGTTTCCAGCTGGCTTCTCTGGCTCTCGCGCACCTCCACCTTCCTCTGCTGTCTCTAGCAAGAAGACAAAGAAACCCGAAGCTCTAGCCAAGAAGCGCTAGGCTGCTGCTTCTGAAGCCCAAGCTCCGAAGAGGCAGAAGACAAAGAAGCTCCTGCCCCCTGTGTCCGCTCAAGTACCTCCACCTCCGCCTGTTACATCATCCACCCATGCTACTCAAAAAGAGCCACTGCAAGTGACGCCCATCTCCATGGCTCCTCCTGCGTCTGAAAATCAAGAGAGGCAAGTGATACTACACGAGTCTGCTACTACAGAGACTCCTGCTGCTGATGACATTCCAACAGCTGAAGACATTGCTCCCAAAGCTCATGCTGACAAAGCCAATGTAGAAGGAGAAAACCCCATGTTGAACACTGACGCTCCTGATGACAGTGAGTATGTTGACATCAGCACTCCTCTGAGGCCCTCAGTGCCAGAGAACATCCCAAGTACTCCACCATCTGCATTTTCAACTCCTGTGCCCAGAACACCCGAGTCTCCATTTGTGGCCATAGAAGTTGAACCCATAGAGCCGCGTCGCCTCTCAAAAGGCTTCGCCATGGACCCAGATTGGATACATCTTCATTGCAGAGCATGCCTGAAGACGAGGTCCGCGTGTCTCCCACTGTACCTGTTGATGGAGTCCTCAGAATCAGAGACATTCCTATAACGTGCCAGAGAACGACGCCCACGCCACTGAAGACAATGCTACTGAAAAGATTGTGGGCGAAGTCAATGCCCCATCCCCTGATGGTCCTCCAGTGCTACAATGCCTCCCTCCGACAACAATGCTAATAACATTGTGCTGGCTCGTAACAGAGAAGGGCAAATGGTTCCGTCCAAATGGCCCAGGCTGGTAGCTCCACCAAGGATGGGTCTGCAATATGAATATCATCTTCAAAGATGCCCCAATGTTCTGAACCCTATGCCAAGGCTACCTATGCTTCACCAACAAGGGTGTGCTCGTCCTCATGTCTTCAGCGTCAAGTCATTCCGGCTCAACAACACCTTCTTCGACTCCGACCGCAATCCATATGCTCGTTCAAAAATTCAGTCTGATAGGTTCTGGAGCATCCCTCAAAGGGAATACTACACATGCGTGCTTTATGGCCAGAACCGACTCTCCCCCCATAAAAAACTCGGTCTTGAAGCCATGAATGGACTACCATGTTTTGACCAAGCTATTGATTGTCTTCGGAATGTTGGACTCCTAGCTTTTGTCACAAATCATGAAGATTGGAATGAGGAGCTCATTCTTTTGTTCTACGCCACCCTCCGCATCTCTGGTTCCAGGCGAGATCTGAAGACATGGAAGTTGCACTTCATGCTTCGAGATGAATATGTCACAGCTGATGCTGCAGAATTCTTCCCAGCAACACCTCTTGCATCCTCTGATGAAGACATGCCCAGCATCTTCCAACTACCCCAGCCAAATATTACTGATATGCTTACTATGATGGAACCGTTGGCACCTGAAGCAGATCTGCCACACTCATTGTTCGTCGATGATCTTCAGTATCTGCCAAAGACTATCTACCACATTCTTCGTCACACCATTTGGCCGATCAAAGGGGATTCATCTTCGAGCAAGATTGAAGGAGCTCTGAAGACAATGATCTAAAACATCGTCTATGGCATTAGGTTTGATCTTCAAGATCTCTTCCTACGCAATCTGGCTGCAAATGGCATCACCTTGTTTGAACCCAAGATCTATGCACCATGGATCATGTGTTTCATCAAGTACAGATTCAACACAAGGTTCTTTCCATCGGCTTGCAATCATGGGATATATCTTCCTGATGTCGAAGTCATTCACACTGACATTTACCCTCCAAAGAGCAAGAATTCCCTGATGCAAGGCACCAGTGGCACAGCTGATAATGAAGGACATCACATCCCATCTGATGCATCCCGTGCAAGGCTCATTGGCTCTATTCGACAACCTCAACCAAGTGCATCAGCCACTGAAGCCACAACCAGCACTTTGCCTCGCCAAGCACGAACTAGGACTGAACGTGCCATGACAGATAGAGAGCTTCTTGTCTCTCTCATTCAGAAACAAGATCGTCATCATGAGTGGACTCGAAGACAAATGGCTTCTATGGTTCACAACACCAACATGATTCGCAATCTCACAACCAAGAATGCTTTTGTTGCCCATGGGACAAGTTGCCGTGCCTGGAGGACATTGACCATGCTAGCTCCTGAGGATGAACTTCATGAAGATGGCTACAGGCAACACTTTCACTTCAGGGCTCCGCCACCTCGCACTGAGAAATGGCGTCAGACACCTTCTCTCGAAGACAGTGACTTCTCCTCTGAATCCCCATCCGTCAATGCGCGTCTTGCCAATGATGAATCTGATGACGTCTCCTCTCCGTCGACTGCACATCGCGACAGTGCACCAAGCTCTCCTCACCAACCAACGCCGACCCTACCGCACCGTCGTCTTCCACACCTGCTGGGGACGCGCAGTGCCAAATGTCTTCGTCCTTTTTGGTCATTCGATGACAAAGGGGGAGAAGCATTGGTTTGATAGTCTTCAAACGGGTCTACCTATATGGGCTGGATGATGTCTTTTGTTAAGTTTACAAATCTCGTTTTGGAACATTTGCTATTTGGGTTGTAAAACTTAAGTCATGATGGACGTCTGCACACTTTATGTTTACCATACCTTTGGCGCTACTTTAAGTTTTATCATATGCGCTTAAAGCCATACTGTAGGAGCCCATTTTTCATTATGCATTTCATTATCTTTGAAATATTCTTTAAATGCATAGTGATTGGATTACAAGATATAGGGGGAGATCTCCACAAACTATAACCTGACATGTGCTTTTGCATTCCAAGCAAAATCTTCATAAGCACATCTTCAGGGGGAGCTCTCTATATCTTGCAATCATGATCTCCAAGTCCTTATCTTCACATATATTATTCCCGTTGAAAACTTCAACCAGTTTGTCATCAATCACCAAAAAGGGGGAGATTGTAAGTGCATCTAGTGCCACCCTTGTTTGGTTTTGGAGTATTGAACACAAACGTGGTTGAGGGACTAATGTGTTTGTGAGAGTTCACAGGATAACATAGATAGAAGTCCCTGGAGATTCGCTTTAACCGTCGAAGACAACCCCTAAACATGTCCGAAGACATTGATGATGGCCGATGCCATTGGTGGTATGCGAAGATAATCGCCTGAAGATAATGAAATGTGAAGACGAAGTCTTTTGGTAGTTTTGTTTCTTCTTTCCTGAGTCATAGGAACCACCATACTATTAAGTGGGGTCGATGTGATCGAAGTCAGACGCTGACGTGATGCTCAACCCAAACCTATGTCTTCGTTTGAAGACAATGAGAGCAAATCACTTCCAGAGTTGGTTGAGTCAGCTTTACTTGTAGCCCAAGTAAAGCTGCCACATTGTGACACGTGTCGGTTGGCCATTGACCCAGGGTCATTTTGGTCATATCAGGTCGGGTTGCCCGCTGGCTATAAATAGCCCACCCCCTCCACCATGAGAAGGTGGCTGCTCAGAGAGAGATATGGCTGTTGTCGTTTTGGAGCAACCCATCTCGAAGACATTGAGAGAGAGAAACATCCTGCGAGGATAAACCTAAACACCTTGAGCTAGAGTGTTTGAGCATCACCAAAGTCGTTCTGTTCTGAGAGAACCGAAGACTTATTACACTTGAAGATTGTGATCTTCCAGACGGTTAGGCGTCTGGGTCTAGAGCAATCCAAGAGTCATTGTGGATCGCCGGGTGACCAAGTTTGTTCGGGTTTTGGAAGTCTCCCCTGAAGACTTACCTGAGTGATTGGGCGTTGTCTAAGTGACTTCAGCTCAAGGGGAATAAGGTGAAGACATGGTCTTCTGAGTTCAATCTCAGCCTCCCTAACTAGACGTACAGTTGTCACAGCAACTGGAACTGGTCCAACAAATCCTGTGTCTTCATCAAGCTGCTGGTTCTAGCCTTCACTCTTTACATTCTGTACTGAACTGTGAAGCCATTGCTTGAATACTGCTGACTGAAGACGTTTCCCGAAGTCATTCATATCTGCTGTTTATCTTCATACCATCTAAGTTTGTCTTCGACTCATCTTAGCATGTACGATGACAATGCTCAACTTGCTTGTATGTCTTCACTGTATTGCATGTCTTGCTTAGATCCTTGATATAGCCCTACTTGATCCTGTTCTGCTTCCGCATATTTCGAATACATACATTGTTTCGAAGCCTTTCATAAAAATCGCCTATTCACCCCCCTCTAGTCGATAACTAGCACTTTCACACTATCACTGACATTTAATTCAGCTGCACTATCTGCAATATTGTCTGACATCACACACGGTTTGGAAACGGCAATTGTGTGCATGGCCGCACACGTTTTCTATCTGTGAAACGTGTCGGATCATCACGTATATCACGAACGTTGAGATTTACAAACCGTGTGCGGCATAATGACCCCCTAAGCATATTTTTCCCTAATTTAATTGCTGCAATTTAAAATTGTTCATAATTTGATTTTGAAATTAGGAAATATCCTTTTCCATATCCATCATATACATATATAGGTTCAACAACCAATGAATTATTCGATTCACAGGTACAGATGCCCAAGAATTACATCAAAAAAAATACATAAGCACCAAATAAAGAATGATGAACGATGGTTGAATACTTGTATTAAAGACGGTAAAGAAATAGATGAAAGATATGGTTGCTGTAAAAGGTGAAGCGGAATGCCCATATTGTGCCCTCTCCATGCCGAATGCACACACGACTCTAGTCGAACCCCTTGTGATGGCCACCCACCTATTTTTCACTGTCTTGAAAAGGACTTCTATATAGACATTGTAGTCTGGTAGGAATACCTATACCTTTGCATGTCCAACAATCATTGAGTTTGAGAGGTGATCTTGATTAAATTGCGTTGGGAACAACTGCAAATGAAAAAGATTCATACATTGTCATCTAACAACTTATTATGGACAGTAAAAAGGCTACAGAGTACATAGTTACCATCCTACAGATCACTATTGTCTTGGACAAAGTATAAACAAATAGTGTAATTGCCATCTTTTGACTCATTGTACTAACAATCTTTATTCGTTTCCTCACTTGATGCTGGTTCATGAATATCTCATCGACCCATACGCAAAAGGGTTAAAGCATAGATCTTTAGCAATGACATATGTACCTACAAGCAACAAGTTAATATTAGAAGCTAAACTGCAACTGCACAATGATGTAGTACAATACTGTCCCCATCCCACTATATAAGATCGTATTAAATCCAATATACAAACATATTGGATGTATTAACATCTTATATTATGGGGCGAAGGGAGTATATATAAGACATGGGAAGCAAATATAGCCATGGGAACCAAAAACCTTTAAATGAGACATATGCTCACTACAACAGGCTTAACAGCAACCAAATACAGTCATTCACAGTGGTATTGGTGAAATTGCATAGAACATAGCTTTTGCTTAAACATCAAATTTTATAGATGAACATCACAGGGTGAAAAAACAAGGTGCGTATTATGTCGGAATCGGGGCTCCGGGGACCCAAAGAGGTTCGAACTCTGGGGTGCGCAGGTTCCCTCGCCCTACTCTACCTCGCAACCTCACGGTGACACTCCGCCGTGCTCGAGCTAAGGAAGAAGACAGTGGACATGATAGTTTACCCTGGTTCGGGCCACCTTACGGTGTAAAACCCTACTCCCGCTTGTCTGGATTGCTTGAGGGTGAGAGGGAGTACAAAGGTGGGTTTTGGCTAACTTGGGCCGATCTCCTCTACGACGGCAGCCTGCCCTCTTTTATACTAGCCCTGGTCCTCTTCCTCCGAAAACACAAGGCGGGAAGGGTTGCCACAACGGCTATTTTGAAGGGGGACATGACTGGAGCTTATCCTGACAAAAGTAGTCTTCGCCTGCAAAAGACTCCTGCCGTGATGCGCTGGTGGGCTCGGGGATGACCTTCGTCCTGGCGGCCCCCCAACCTTGGTCTTCTTGCACCAAATGGGAAACCGTTGGAGATTGCTTTGGGAACCGGCATGCTGGCCCTGCTCCCATAGCACAATAGAGGAATTCCTCCTCATCCGTGCCTGCTGGCACAGCTCCTGGCGCCGCTTGGCGTGGCGTGCGTCACCCACATGAAGATGCAGGACCGCGCGACCCCGCCGGGCCACCCTTGATTTGTCCGCCCCGCGAGGGCCTCTAGGGCAGCCTCAAGAGGCGACCTCGCGAGGGGGGCTTCGTGAGGCTCCGGACGATGCTTGTTGAGCCGCGTCTTGGGTCGCAGGCAGACGGGCCTGGGTACCCCCAGTCCCACGGGCCCGACAGTAGCCCCTGGGCCAGCGGAGTGCACCATTCCTCAAGTTGGAGGGGCAAAACGGTGCGGGCGCCAACCGCCTGCGGGTCGGGCGTGACGCGTGGCGCACGATGGGGCGTAGGACGCCCCCACTTCCCCACGACGCCTCGCCAACTGTCCAGGCTGACATAAAGCCTGCACGCGGCGCATGGCCATCATTGCTCTCCCTTGCTTTGCATCCGTTTAGCGAAGGCGAGGGGGCGCAAGCTGGCCATGCGCCGAATGCAATAAAAAGGCAAGGGGAAGGGTCCCTTGGCTCATCTTCCCCGCTCTTGCTCTTCATTCCTGCTTGTCGTTGTAGTAGCGATGGCACCCGTGAGGAGGTTCTCCGTCGCTGAGAAGGGAAAAGCAGCGACGGAAGAGGCGGAAGTGCCAAAGCTGGCGAGGGGGCGAGGACGCCCTCGCACGTCCGCCGCCATGCCCGGGGCACCTTCCACGGGGTGTGGGCGCCCTCCGCTGGCGACCCATGCCTGCTCAGGCAGCCGTGGAGGAAGCTCGGCCTGCGGACGCGGACGCAGGGGGCGAGGCGGCCACGGGCGGGGTAGGACGAATGACACAGCCACCCGGCCGCCCTGGTCGTAGAGCCACTCCACCGACGCGGCCCGCGAGTTTATCATGGGAATGGACAACCAACCCCGCACCTGGCTCCGGCTTCCGGACTCCTGGGGCTGTGGCTGCAACCAGACGGCTGCTGCAATGGGTCTTCCTGGGTGGCGACAGAGTTCTCTCCCCCGGATTCATGTTCTTGAAGCAGGGGTGGAAGTCGTTCGCCCTCGCTCGCGGTTTGAAGGAGCGGCATGTCCCTCGCTCATGGTTTGAAGGAGGGGCATGTCCTCCACTTCAAGTATGATGGGGCCGCCACGCTCTTCATGAAGATCTTCGGGGAAGCCGGCGACCACCTGGACTGCTGCATGGAGAGCGACAGCAGCGGCGGCGGCAACTCCTCCGGCGACGATGGTAGTGGCAGCTCTTCCTGTGGGGGAAGTGGGAACAACGACGACTCCGACGATGCCCCTGGCGTCCTCGTCAAGGAGGAAGACTCAGACTAGGTGCAGGCGGCGCCAGAGTCGGAATCTTAGAGTTGGCGCTCCTCGAGCCCGGTCCTTCTTCTTTTTTTTCTGCAATGAACCATGCTGACCCCGCGGGGTCATGTAAGAAAGATTGTTCTGGTCGAAAATGAGTTCGTTGTTAGTGCTTCTCATTAGGCTTGTCCCCTTCTCTGCAATCGCCTTAATGCTCTGCATCGCTAGGACCCATCCCCCGAGCAGGACTCAACCGTTGCCGGCATGTCAGGTTGCGATGCCTGGGACAGACCAGGAGGTGAGGGGCCCGAAGTCCAGTAAGAGATCCCGAGGCACGATGCTCACGAGGCCCCCCTTGACGCGCAAGCGGCTCATGCGAGAGAAGAGGCCTCCGCCTGGAGCGAAGTTACGGGAAGAAGGAACACTACCAAAGATCACCGAGCCGCGGGAGGCGGTTAACTTAACTTTTCGGAGCGCGTCATGAGGCGGTCGTGGCCTGCGAGAGGTTCACGTGGCATGAGGCCGCGTCTTCCCGAAGTTCACTTTCTTATTCCATCTTCCATCCTGCGACGGATCAATGTAAGCCCTGTGAGGGCCGCGTGAAAGAACGTTGCCCTTTACAACCAACGCCTTTGCAGTTTGAACCATGCGTCCACTTCTGAGGTTTCCTCGCGGAGTTCTCCCCTTTTCCCTTGCTTGCTAAGGTGCTCTACATCGTCGGGACCCAACCCCCGAGCGAGCCTAATCCGCCGCTGGTATGTCTGGTCGCGATGTCTAGACAAAGCCAGGAGGTGAGGGGCTCCGGGAGCTAGTGCAGGCTCCTGAGGCGCGATGCTCAAGGACCCCCCTTGACGCGTGAACGGCCCGCGCGAGGGAAAACGCTGGCAATGGCGAGGCTGTCCCGGGGGAGGGGGGGTTCTCATACTTAGTTCTCTGCAACGCCAATAGGTTGTTACTTGCCGGGCGCGCCTTGCGAGACCCCTCGAGTGATCCTAATAACCCACAAGTGTAGGGGATCGTTTGTAGCCTTTTTCGATAAGTAAGAGTGTCAAACCCAACGAGGAGCTAAAGGTAGAACAAATATTCCCTCAAGTTCTATCGACCACTGATACAACTCTACGCATGCTAATGCTTGCTTTACCTAGAACAAATATGAAACTAATTTGTAGGTGATAGGATAGTTTGCACGAATAAAACTAGAAGTACTTTGCGGGAAATAAAGCAAGATAATAAAAGTTAGTTGTTTAGTAGAAATCTTTTGTCAAACAATAAGGTTATTTGTCCCTAGGCAATTGATAACTAGACCGGTAATCATTCTTGCAATTTTACATGGGGGAGAGGCATGAGCTAACATACTTTCTCTACTTGGATCATATGCACTTATGATTGGAACTCTAGCAAGCATCCACAAATACTAAAGATCATTAAGGTAAAACCCAACCATAGCATTAAGTATCAAGTCCTTTTTACTCCCATATGCAACAACCCACCTACTCGGGTCTGTGTATTCTGTCACTCACGCCACCCACCATAGGCAAATCATGAACACATTGCAACACCCTACAACGAGGATCCCCCACGTTTGCGCGAGACGGAGGGCACCGTAGGACAGCACCATAATAAAATATACAATCATACCAACCGCGATCATCAATTAGCCCATAGGACAAAGCGGATCTACTCAAACATCATAAGATAGCCATATATCATTGGGAAATAGTATATGGAGTTGAGCACCATGTTTAAGTAGATATTACAGCGGGGAGAAGGGGAGTTACACTGCTGCATAGAGGGGGAGAGAGTTGGTGTTGACGGCGGCGAAGTTGTTGGAGTAGATCGCCGTCACGATGCTTGCCTCGGCGGCGTTTCAGCGCCACCAGGAGAGAGGGGGAGAGAGCCCACTACTTCTTCTTTTTCCTTGGCCTCCCCCCTAGATGGGAGGAGAGTTCCCCCTCTGCTCCATGGCCGCCATGGCGGCGGAGAGGCAGGAGCCCCTTGTAGATTGGATCTCCCTCTCTGTTCTCCTCTGTTTCACGTTCCTATTTTCTGGCCGAAAATCGTTTCTTATATTCCTGGAGATCCGTAACTCTGATCGGGCTGAAATTTTGAGGGGATTTTTATCCAAAAATTAGCTTCCTTGCGCCCGAAGGAGAGCTCCAACCGACTTATGAGCTGGGCACAACCTACCAGGGTGCGCCTAGGCCCTAGGGGCGCGCCCTGGTGTCTCATGGGGGCTATGGGCCTCCGTTTGCGTTGATTCCACTTCTCAAAATTCACAAATATTCAAAAAAAAAATCCGATAATTTTTATCGCGTTTGGACTTCGTTTGTTATGGATATTCTGTGAAACAAAAAACATGCAACAAACAGGAACTGACACTGGGCACTGGATCAATAGGTTAGTCCAATAAATCATATAAAATGTTGCCAAAAATATGTGAAAGTTGTATAATAATGGCATGAAACAATCAAAAATTATAGATACGACGGAGACGTATCATCATCCCCAAGCTTAATTCCTGCTCGTCCTCGAGGAGGTAAATGATAAAAAGACAATTTTTGATGTGGAATGCTACCTAGCATAATCTTGATCCTATATCTAATCATGGCATGAATATGAAGACACAAGTGATTCAAAGCAATAGTCTAGTTTTGACATAAAGACATTAATACTCAGGCATCCCAACAAACAATCATGTCTTTCAAAATATAAAGGCTAAAGAACGCTATCCCTGCAAAATCATATAGCCTTGTCATGCTCTGTCTTCTTAACACAAAGTATAAATCATGTACTACCCCGGTGTCAGCCAAGCAATTGGTTCATACTTTTTAACGCGCTTCAACATTTTCAACTCTCACGCAATACATGAGCGCAAGCCATGGATATAACACTATGGGTGGAATAGAATATGGTGGTAGGTTTCAAAGGGGTAAAAGTGGAGAAGAAAGTCTCGCATCAACTCAGCGTATCAACGGGCTATGGAGATGCCCATCAATAGATATCAATGTGAGGAGTAGGGATTGTAATGCAACGGATACACCAAGAGCTATAAGTGTATGAAAGCTCAATATGAAAACTAAGTGGGTATGCATCTAACTCTATAATGAAAAATTCCCACTAGTATATGAAAGTGACAACACATGAGACTCTCTATATGAAAACATGGTGCTACTTCGAGCACAAGTGTGGAATTGGCATGCCCCTATTCCTTCTTCTTTCATTTTCTTGTTTTCTTTCTTTTTTTATTTTCTTTCTTTATTTTCTTTTTTTTCTTTTTCTATTTTTTTCTATTTTTTTATTTTTCCTTTTATTTTCTTTGTCCGGAGCCTCATCCCGACTTGTGGGGGAATCATAGTTTCCATCATCCTTTCATCACTGGGCATGCTCTAATAATGAATAATGATGATCATCACACTTCTATTTACTTACAACTCAATATTACAATGATAGAAAAACAAAGTATGACTCTATATGAATGCAATGATCTAGCGTAGCAAAGATATCTAAAAACGGACAAGCCATGAAAACATCATGCTAGCTATCTTACGATCATGTAATGCAATATGACAATGAGTGCTCAAGTCATCAAAACGGAGGCGGTGGAAGTTGCGTGGCAATATATCTCGGAATGGCTATGGAAATGCCATAATAGGTAGGTATGGTGGCTGTTTTGAGGAAGATATAATAAGGCTTATGTGTGATAGAGCGTATCATATCACGGGGTTTGGATGCACCGGCGAAGTTTGCACCGACTCTCGAGGTGAGAAAGGGCAATGCACGGTACCATAGAGGCTAGCAAATTACGGAAAGGTAAGAGTGCGTATAATCCATGGACTCACATTAGTCATAAAGAACTCACAAACTTACTGCAAAAGTTTTATTAGCTCTCTCGAAGCAAAGTATTACTACGCATGCTCCTAGGGGGAGGTTGGTAGGAGGTAACCATCGCGTGCCCCCGACCTTCACACAAAGATAGACAATCAAGAATAAATTGTGGTCCAACTTCCTAGCATAACGGGAGACTATACGTGCATGCTTCAGGAATCACAAACCTTAACACCAATATCTTACTAAACACGGTCATCCACTAGTACCTCCCACATATCATAATCTCTATATCGCAAAACTATTGCAAGGAATCAAACATATCATATTTAGTGATCCCTAAGTTTTATGTAAGATTTTATGACTAACCATGTGAATGACCAATTCCTGTTGACTCTCTAAATAGATATAAGCGAAGCAAGAGATTTTAATTCTTTCTACAAAATACCATGCTCTAATAAATATAAGTGAAGCAAAAGAGCATTCTATGAATAACGGTTTTCTATGTGAAGAGAAACAGGCAATCCAAACTTCAAATGGTATAAGTGAAGCACATGAAGTATTCTATAAAGCCATACTCAAAAGATATAAGTGAAGTGCAAGGAGCATTCTACAAATCAACCATGGACTGTCTCATACCAGCATGGTGCATAAAATAAAAGTGAAAACTAAACACAAAAGACGCTCCAAGATTTACACATATCATGTGATGAATAAAAATATAGCTCCAAGTGACATACCGATGATTTGGAATGAAAGAGGGGATGCCTTCCCAGGGCATCCCCAAGCTTAGACGCTTGAGTCTTCCTAGAATATTACCTTGGGGTGACTTGGGCATCCCCAAGCTTAGGCTCTTGCTACTCCTTATTCCTTCTCATCGTGATAACACCCAAAACTTGAAAACTTCAATCACACAAAACTTAACAGAAAATTCGTGAGATCCGTTAGTACACATAATATAAATCCCATCATGTCTTGCCATAACATTATTGCATAATTATAATTTAACATTACCCATTGTATGCTATCACAATTCTATGGCTCCCAAGTCAAATGGGGGCTCAACAAGAATTCAAACATAAGCACGCAAAGCAGCTAAAAACAATCTGTGAAAAACAGGACAGTCTGTAAAGATTTGTAGACACGTATACTTATGTAGCTCAAACAATTATGAAAATTTAGGACATGAGAAATGATTTACATAACAGTACTTTGTAAAAAATTCAGAATTTTTCCACGCTCCAATAAAATATGAAAATTCAAACACTACGGCAAAAGTTTCTATTTTTGCACAGCACACATCAAACAAGCAATTCAAACATCCTAAAGGAAAATCTTGGCACATTATTTTTATAATACAATGGATTTGTACAAGGGGATAATTATTTTTGTTGGAAAAGTTTCCATGATTCAAGATTCACGAAGTTTCCATGGGCATGAACAAAAGTTCAAGGCTAGCCCCCACTTCAACGATGCTCATCATCTCTTCTCACTTTCACCTTTCCTTTTGTGAAGTTTTAGGTTCCCCTCTATATTTTTTTTTGTTTTTAAACTTTATGAAAGCACACAACAGAAATAAATGACTCTCTAAAACTTCCGGGTTGTCTCCCTGGCAGCGCTTTCTTTAAAGCCAGTAAGCTAGGAATAAAGTGCTCAAGTAATGGATCCACCCGGATCCCATGGTATATCAAAGCCAATTTTAATCAACAATGATTTGTAATTTAGTAGTGAGCACAAAGTGATATATATCATGTCACAACGAAGTCTAACTCTCTTCCTAAGCATCGGCATGTCATACAAGAATAATTCATGCACATTAAGTAAAGGCCATTGCATAGTATAAACGGTTTCTTACAATTTTATAGTATTGGAAACATAGAGAAGTGAAGATGTAGTTCCTCTCTCATAATAATTGCAAATAGGAGCAGAAAGCACATGCATATTATATTCATTAAAATTATCATGTGTAGTAGCAAAACGCAACCCATCAATATAATCCTTAATAAGAGCAAACTTCTCCGATATAGTGTAGTTGGGAGAATTCAAAAAGATAATAGAATTATCAAGTGTGGGTGCAATAGCAACAATTTCATGCTTAACATAAGGAACTATAGAAAGTTCATCTTCATAAGCATAATTCATATTGGCATCTTGGCCACAAGCATAGCAAGCATCAAGTTCATCAAAAAGGGATATTTCAAATGAATCCGAGGTATCATAGCAATCATCATAGCATTCATCATAACATTCATCATAGCATTCATCCTTCGGTATGTGCGAAGGGAAATTAAACAATGTATGAGTTGAAAAGTTACTCACATTAGAAGGTGGGCACGGGTAGCTAATCCGCTCTTCCTCCTTTTGTTCTTCGCTCTCCTCCTCATCTTTTTCATCTAATGAGCTCACAATTTCAGCAATTTGTTCTTCCATAGATTTCTGCAAAATATTAGTCTCTTCCAAGGCAGCGGTCATTCTTTCAATAAATTCTTTAACATAAGCATTATAAGCATAGATTTCATAGCAATATTTAAGTATGGCAAAATTTTCAGATTTGTAAAAAGTAGCATCATACTTTTCAATCAAAGAAGCAATTTCATAGGCACCCTTAAAAGCAACAAATTCTTCAATTTGTTCAACATCAAAATAACAATAGGCTTCCTTGGCATAAGAAGATAGTATTTCATTATCACTAAACACACATTGGTAGGGAAGGTGTTTTTTAGTTTCTTCAGAACAACAAGTAAAATCATGTAATTCACATAAATTCCAAGCATAGCAACACAAAGTATTAATTTGATGCCACAAGAGTTTCCCTTTTTGAGATATGCGGTGTCGCACATAATAAGCATGCTCATTTAATGATTTTCCCTCAACTAAGCTAGTTGGGTTTTCAGCACGAGCACAAATGGATCGAAGATGATCCAAATAATATTCTTCGGTAGTACGAAACACTAGTGGTTCCTCAACTTTTGGAGCAGCAAGTACATCTAAATTTTTTGGTATTTTGCGTTTTCTAACCATATCTAAAGATAGAAAACAAGAGCACAAAATAAAAACTACTTAGTGATAAAGCAAAGAAGCACACACGAGAATATTCACCCCACGCTATTGCTCCCCGGCAACGGCGCCAAAAAAAGGTCTTGATAACCCACAAGTGTAGGGGATCGTTTGTAGCCTTTTTCGATAAGTAATAGTGTCGAACCCAACGAGGAGCTAAAGGTAGAACAAATATTCCCTCAAGTTCAATCGACCACCGATACAACTCTACCCACGGTAATGCTTGCTTTACCTAGAACAAATATGAAACTACTTTGAAGGTGGTAGGATAGTTTGCACGAATAAAACTGGAAGTACTTTACGGGAAATAAAGCAAGATAATAAAAGTTAGTTGTTTAGTAGAAAGCTTTTGTCAAACAAGAAGGTTATTTGTCCCGAGGCAATTGATAACTAGACCGGTAATCATTCTTGCAATTTTACATGAGGGAGAGGAATGAGCTAACATACTTTCTCTACTTGGATCGTATGCACTTATTATTGGAACTCTAGCAAGCATCCGCAACTAATAAAGATCTTTAAGGTAAAACCCAACCATAGCATTAAGTATCAAGTCCTCTTTACTCCCATATGCAACAACCCACCTACTCGGGTCTGTATATTCTATCACTCACGCCACCCACCATAGGCAAATCATGAACACATTGCAACACCCTACAGCGAGGATCCCTCACATTTGCGCGAGACGGTGGGCACCGTAGGACAACACCATAATAAAATATACAATCATACCAACCGCGATCATCAATTAGCCCATAGGACAAAGCGGATCTACTCAAACATCAAAGGATAGACATATATCATTGGGAAATAGTATATGGAGTTGAGCACCATGTTTAAGTAGAGATTACAGCGGGGAGAAGGGGAGTTAAACCACTACATAGAGGGGGAGAGAGTTGGTGTTGACGGCGGCGGAGTTGTTGGAGTAGATCGCCGTCACGATGCTTGCCCCGGCGTCGTTCCGACGCCACCGGGAGAGAGGGGGAGAGAGCCCCCCTCCTTCTTCTTCTTCCTTGGCCTCCCCCCTAGATGGGAGGAGAGTTCCCCCTCTGGTCCATGGTCGCCATGGCGGCGGAGGGGCAGGAGCCCCTCCTAGATTGGATCTCCCTCTCTGTTCTCTTCTGTTTCACGTTCCTATTTTCTGGCCGAAAACCATTTCTTATATTCCCGGAGATCCATAACTCCGATCGGGTTGAAATTTTGAGGGAATTTTTATCCAAAAATTAGCTTCCTTGCGCCCGAAGGACAGCTCCAATCGACTTACGAGCTGGGCACAACCCACCAGGGCGCGCTTGGGCCCTAGCGGCGCGCCCTGGTGTCTCGTGGGGCTGCAGGCCTCCGTTTGCGTTGATTCCACATCTCAAAATTCACAAATATTCCAAAAAAAAATCTCCGTAAATTTTTATCGCGTTTGGACTTCGTTTGTTATGGATATTCTGCGAAACAAAAAACATGCAACAAACAGGAACTGGCACTGGGCACTAGATCAATAGGTTAGTCCAATAAATCATATAAAATGTTGCCAAAAATATGTGGTTGTATAATAATGGCATAAAACAATAAAAAAATTATAGATACGACTTAGACGTATCAGATCCGCCCCAAGGAGAAATCCTGCACGCAAAAAGCTTCATTTCGAATGATGCGCGCTCGCTAGCTTGCACTTGGGTGTCACGTGAGGAGACCAGACACCAAGGACCTTGGTGGGGTGACGTGCGCGGGAGCAGGCTCGCGAGCGAGAGCCCAGTCCCTTGGGTTTTTCAGCGCTGCTGGGACCAACCCGAGCAAATGCGTTGTGTCCAGCACACGTTCGCGTGAGGCCCAAGGGGGAGCTGGCGAGCGCGTGCTGCAGAAGAAGGCCGGCGGCTGCCGTGTCAGGCATGATTCACCCTGAGGTCGGTGTTGCCCGTGGGGGCGCTCTCAGTTGACTCTCCACTAGCACGAAGCATGGGGCTTCCACTTGGGCGTGGGCATGATCATAGTTTGATCGTTCTGCCAGCGCGGAGCATGGGGCTTCCACTCGGGCGTGGGCATGGTCTGAGTTCGACCGTTCCGGCAGCGCTGAGCATGGGGCTTCCATTGGGGCGTGGGCATGGTCGCGATTCAACCGTTCCGCCAGCGCGGAGCATGGAGCTTCCACTTGGGCGTGGGCGGGAGTCCTCCCGAGGCCAAGGGGTGGCACACCGGGAGGCTCCGGGGCGTGTACAGCCCCACCTCATTCTTACGTGAGAGGGTCATGGGTAGAATTTGTGGAGGTGTCGAATGCTCCGGGCACAGGGCTCAGGAGCTCCTTCCTTGGTCCTCAGGTGGTTTGCGCCTAGCTTTTAACGCATCTATGTGCTCATGTAACCTGTGACATGGGGGCGACGCGCGTCGGATGGCCGCCAACGCGTGGATCCCGAGGTGGTGAAACACCAAACTAGCAGCCATACAAACTGGGCCGCACCCTTTCTCACTCACTCACGATGGTTCCATGAGAGGGCGAGACACCAAGAACTTCTGTGAGGTGACGTGCGCGCGAGCAGGCCCGCAAGCCAGAGCTCGATCAGTTGGATTTATCAACGCTACAGGGACGGACCCGAGCACAGAAGCCTTGTCCATCCCCGAGTCATGGGGCGGCGAGGGAGTAGTCGCGAGGGCGCGGCAATTTCAGACGGTGACGAGGCACCAAACACCATGCTTAAGCAAACGACATAAGCTCAATAAAAGATAACCAGATTCGCTACATAACCAAAAAGTGAGGATGCTGCAGGGACGGACCCGTGCCAGCTTGAGGATAATGCAGCCCGAAGGGCACCCTCAATTTGAACAAACCAAAAAGTCACCTGGAAATCATGTTGTTGCGTAAGCGTCGGGCTGCTTCGCGAAGCGTGCCGTGGAGGTTCACCTCTCAGGGACTAGTTGGCCCCTGAGGTCTTGAGGGCTCGCGCGGGCCTGACGTCTCGTGAGGCACCATCGCGAGCTACGCCAGCCTTTGGAAGGTGGCGCCGGCGTTCTTTGAGCCAAAGGGCATGTGGACGTAGTTGGTGGTGATGCGCCTGCTCAGGCCAACACTCGATGGCCAGAAGAAGTCCTGGGAGCCGGCCCTGTTGAGGCCCGCTAAGTCGACGGACATGCGCACCTTGCTGCTCTCCCCGGGAGCGGCAACCGAGTTGATGGGGCACCCCGGACGACGCTCGCCGCGCATGGCCCGAGCCTCTCACAGCTTGTCAATCTCTTGGGTGATGAACTCCTGTGCCCCTGGCGCCTGGCGCCATATCCCTTGTTTGCGGGGGCACGCGTCGAAACATGCCTCCAAGTGGTGCCTGAGCACCTCCCTCGTCACACTGGTCAGGTCAGACACTTTCCAGATGGAAGCCCACGAGCCTGGCCTGAGGGAGGCGTCGGGCGCGCCTTCCTATGCTGGGGGAAGACAGGCACCGGCTACGGGCGCGGGGCTCGCGACACTGGTGTTAGGGTGTGCATTCTTTGCCTTGGCGTGGCCTTGGATGGGCAACAACTGCTTCTTTCTTGGGGGCGCGGCCTCGCGAGGTCTAGCACCTCCTTCATCATCTGAATGCTCAGCCGCGACAGCTTTGTAGGCACGCTAGAGGGAACAAAACGCATCCTTCTCGTCGCAGGCGATGGTGATGACATCGTTGTAGCCAGGCAACTTGAGGACGTTGTAGATTTGGTGGGTCGCCACCATGAATTTCGCCAGCACTGGGTATCCCAGGATTGCATTGTACGGTAGGCCGATGTGCGCCACGTCCAAGTCGATGAGCTCGATGTGGTAGTTATCACGCATGCCAAAGGTGATAGGGAGGCGGACTTCCCCTGGGGAATGGTGGAGCCATCGGTTGTCGGTGTTCTGGGATCGGGGGTACCCAGACTTGCCTGCCTGCAGCCCAGCGCGTGGCCCGCCTCGACGGCCCAGAACGGCCTGGCGATAAATCCCTCAAGACAAGACCCTCGCGAGGGCCTCAGCCTCTCGCGAGGGCAACGGCTCCAAGACCTCCAGGGGAGCGGCCTCCCCAGGCTGCCTCCCGAGGAGCGGAGATTCCTATGCAGTGCCTGGCCTCAGGAGGCTGCAATGACGACCAAGGCGGGCGGGCGCCAGCGGGCGCAGCAGAGACAGTTTCCCCTTTCGTGCTAAGGAGGCAGGGACGAGCGCGGGTTCCCAAGGAACCCCCCAAAGGTTTCCATTCCGGTGCAACAAGACCAAGACCACGGGCTCGGCAGGAGGGACATCATCACCGAGCCCACCTCTCCGTCACGCCAGGAGCTTTGCAGGCGAAGACCACCTTTAGTCAGGATAAGTTGTACCTCCTGTCCCCCTTCAAATTTGGCCGTTGTGGGATCCCTTCCCGCCTGTGTGATAAGGGAAGAGGACCAAGGCCGGCTCTAAATAGGGACTAGCCACCACCGTAGAGAGAGAAATCCACCCTCACCGAAGAGCCCTCGCGAGGTCGCTCAACCACTGTACTAGTTCATCCACAAACCTCCTCGTGAGGCCAATCCACCAAAGAAGGAGTAGGGTTTTACACCGCAAGGTGGCCCAAACCTGGGTAAATCTCTCGTGTCCATCTTCTTGCGCTCTCACGCATCTTCAACATGGTCTGGCTGTGGAGCGACAGGCTTGAGACTTGAGCTGGTTGGGATCTTCGCACACGCCCCAGAGTTTGAACCTTCTTGGGTCTTCGGAGCCCTGATTCCAACATTTGGCGGGCCCAGTAGGGGCGTGTCAAAACTCCATCTTCACCAGCCGCGCTTCACCCTCGCCTCATTGTCTCCATGGCGGGCGTCTCCCCCATGGCCTGGCGGCCCGCAGCCTACGGGGACGCCGCGGTTTGCCTAACCGCGCCCGCGGTCGCTTGTATCCTCGGCGGGTCGCAGGTTCCCGCGTCCGGTCGCCATGTCAAGCAGTTTCTCCGCAAGGAGGGCGCATCTTAGCCACGGCTCGAGGCCCCGCAGAGCAGTGCAGAGCCGGAGACCGACATCACCTTCGACTCCAACGACCATCCCAGGACGACAGTCGCTGCTGGAGTGCTCCCCATGCTGTGCACGCTCACCATCAGCAACATTGCGGTCACCAAGACCCTCATCGACGGTGGCGCCGGCCTCAACGTCCTTTCCATGGAGGCCTTCGACATGCTCCAGATGCCCTACGGCCAGCTCGCGCCCTTCAGGCCCTTCTCAAGGGTGGTCGGAGGCTCCGCCACCCCCCTGGGGCAGGTGCGCCTCCCCGTCACCTTCGGCACCTGCAACAACAACAACTTCGACGTGACCCGCATTAGCCCCTCATACAACGCCATCCTGGGATATCCGACCCTCGCCAAGTTCTTGGCGGCGACGCACCCAGGCTACAACGTCATCAAGATGCCTGGCAGCAGTGGCATCATCACCGTGGCCGGAGATACCAAGGACGCAGTTCGAGTCCTCAAGCTCGTCTACAAGGCCGCAGCGGCCTCGCGCCCAGACGCCGAGAGCGTTGCACACAAAGAAGGAGGCATCCCGCCCCGGGAGAGCATCGTGCAGGTTCTGGAGGACGCGCCCGTGAATAAGAAGCAGTTGTTCTCTCAGGACCGGGCTGAGACGAAGCAGGTGCTAGCTGACGATGGGAGTCCGGGCCATACCTTCACCATTGGCGCCAGTCTTCCCCCGGAGCAGGAGAAGGCGCTGGTGGACTTCCTCCGCGCGAACAAGGACTTGTTTGCGTGGGAGGCACGCGACCTGGTCGGAGTCCCGAGAGAGGTGATCGAACACCACCTAAGGGTGCGCCCCGATGCGCGCCCGGTGAATCAAAAGGCAAGGCGACAAGCACAAGAGAAGCAATCGTTCATCGTCCAGGAGGTTGGAAAGCTGCGGGAAGCTGGCATTGTTCAGGAAGTACGGCACCCGGATTGGCTGGCCAACCCAGTGATCGTCCCCAAGAAGGGTGGGAAGGAACGCATGTGCGTTGACTTCACGAGCCTCAACAAGGCTTGCCCTCAGGACCCCTTCCCGCTCCCGCGCATTGACCAGATTGTGGACTCCACCGCCGAGTGCGATCTGCTATGCTTCCTGGATGCTTTCTTGGGTTACCACCAAATCAAGATGGCGGTGGAGGATGTCGAGAAGACGACCTTCCTCTCTCCGTCCGGGGTGTAGTGCTACGTGTGCATGCCCTTCGGATTGCAAAACGCCGGTGCGACCTTCCAACGGCTGATGCACATTGCCCTGGGGCAGCACCTCGGAAGGAATGTGGAGGCATACATCGATGACATCGTGGTCAAGTCACGAGAGGCGAAGACCCTGATCGAGGACCTGCAGGAGACGTTCGCCAGCCTGCGTCAAATGAACCTGAAGCTCAACCTGGAAAAATGCGTTTTTGGGGTCCCGTCCCGCAAGCTGCTCGGTTTCTTGGTGTCGCACCGAGGGATCGAGGCCAACCCAGAGAAGGTCAAAGCAATCGGGAAAATGCGCCCTCCTCAGATCCTCAAGGAAATGCAGAAGCTCGCGGGCTGCGTGACCTCTTTGGGACGCTTCATCTCCAAGCCGGGCGAGCGCACCCTCCGATCTTCAAGCTCATGAAGAGGAAGGGCCCGTTCGAGTGGACCCCTTAGGCGGGCGCGGCTTTTGAGGACCTCAAGCGGTATCTCATGATCCCACTCGTCATGGTGGCACCTCGCCCATACGAGCCCCTGGTGCTCTACTTGGCGGCCACCCCCCACTCGGCTAGCGCAGCGTTCGTGGCAGTCCGAGAGGAGTGCGCTGGCGTAGGCGCGAAGCAGGGCAGCTCGTGTGGGGCCGCTCAACGCTCGCCGCCTCAGGACGGCGCTCCTGAGGCCCTCATCACTTCATCGACCCTCGAGGCGCCTGAGTTCCTCGGGCCTCGTGAGGAGCAGGGCGGCGCCAACACCTCATCCCTGATCGAACACCCCGTGTACTATGTCAGCACCGTGTCACGGGATGTGCGTGCACGCTACCCTATGCAGTAGAAGCTTCTGCTTGTGCTCCTCGTTGCCTCAAGGAAGCGTCACTATTTCCAGTGCCACCCCATCAAGGTCGTCTCCGCGTACCCCCTGGAGAAAGTGCTGCGCAGCCGCAACACCGCTGGAAGGGTTGTGGAGTGTAACATCGAGCTGTAGGCCTTCCACCTGGAGTTCAGCACCACCAGGGTCATCAAGGGCGCGGCCCTCGCTGACTTTGTGGCAGAGTGGACAGACGCTCCCGACCAGGGGCTGGATGAGGGACAATCCCTCGTGCCTGGCGATGAGGCGCCCGACGGCTGGGTCATGCACTTTGATGGAGCCTTCGCACGGCGGGGCGCGGGGGCTGGAGTAGTGCTCATCTCCCCGACACAGGACAAACTTTACTACGCCGTACAGCTCTGCTTCCAACATGGCGAGAAGGTCTCCAACAACATCGCAGAATACGAGGGCTTGATCGCCGGCCTTAGGGCCGTGGCCGCTCTGGGGGTCAAGCGCCTCACAATCAAGGGCGACTCCCAGCTCCTCGTAAACTTGTCAACAAGGAGTACACGCCGAAGGACGAGCACACGGAGGCATACTTGGAAGAGGTACGTAAGATTGAAAAGCGTTTCCAGTGCTTGGAATTGCAGCACATCCCGCGTGGCGCGAACAAGGAAGAAGACGACATCGCCAAGAGGGCATCGCGTCGTGAGCCGCAGGAGCTTGGAGTTTCCGAAGAGAGGCTCTTCAAGCCATCCGCGACACCCCCGGCCGCAGGCCCGGCGTCGCTTCAGGAGGAGCTTCCACCGGCCCCACCCTCAGCCGCCCCGGCCTATGGTCCGGCCTCGGGAGCTCGCCTGCTTCTGGCGCTGGAACCTCAGGCCGGCGACTGGACCGAGGAGTTCAAGGCATACCTGCCCAGCGGCGCCTTGCCGGAGAAGGAGGAGAATGTGGAGCGCATGGTCCGCCAGGCCACTGCTTATTGTTTGCAGGACGACGAGTTGTACCGCAGGTGCCCCAACGATGTCTCGCTGCGGTGCATATCCGAGGAGCAGGGGCGCGAGCTGCTGGCCGACATCCACGGAGGCGATTGTGGGCACCATTCCTCATCTCGTACCCTTGTGGGGAATGTGTTCCGCAGCGGCTTCTACTGGCCCACGGCGCTCCAAGACGCTACTGAGCTGGTCTGATCCTGCGAGGCCTGCCAATTTCACGCCAAGCAGATTCATCAGCCCGCACACAGCCTCCAGACCATCCCGCTCTCTTGGCCCTTCGCGGTTTGGGACTGGGCATACTGGGGCCCTTCCCTCGGGCGACCGACGGTTACCGCTACATCTACGTCGCCATCGACAAGTTCACCAAGTGGGCGGAGGTGGAGCCCGTGTGCTCCATACCCGCCGGCTCGGCCGTCAAGTTCATCAAGGGCCTCGTGAGCCACTTTGGCGTTCCCAACCGTATTATTACCGACAATGGCTCACAGTTCACAAGCAACCTCTTTAGAACATATTGTGCTAACCTTGGAACGCAGATATGCTACGCTTCAATGGCGCACCCACGGAGCAACGGCCAGGCCGAGCGCGCCAACGCGGAGGTCCTAAGGGGCCTCAAGGTAAGGAGCTTCAAGAAGAAGCTTGAGGCCTGCAGCAGGGGTTGGCTCGGTGAGCTTCAGTCCGTGTGTGGTCCATCCGCACCACCGCGACTAAGCCCACCGACGAGACCCCATTCTTCCTCGTCTACGGGGCAGAGGCGGTCATCCCGCACGAGGTCAAGCATCGCTCCCCGCGGGTCTTGGCATTCGACGAGGAGCGTCAGGATGCCTCGCAGGGGACAGACCTCGTGCTCGGGGAGGAGGCCCGCTGCCAAGCCTCGCTCCGCGCAACGAGGTACCAGTAGGCACTGAGGCGCTACCACTGTCGCAGCCTCCGCTCCAGGACCCTCGAGGTGGGTGACCTCGTCCTGAGGCGGCTCCTCTCTAGGGAGGGCTTGCACAAGCTCAGACCCATGTGGGAGGGCCCGTTCAGGGTTGCCCGTGTCTACAGGCCTGGCGCCGTGCGCTTGGAGACACAGGATGGGGTCCCCATCCAGAATTCATGGAACATCCAGCACCTCCGAAAGTTCTACCCGTGACACTCTCACGTAATAATGAGTGGGCTGTATACGCCCGGGGTCCCCCGAGGATGCGGAGGGGCCTCGACCCACACCCAAGTGGAAGCCCCATGCTCCGCGCTGGCGAACGACACGGTCCTCCAATGACTATGCCCACGCCTAGTGGTAACCCTATGCTCTGCGCTAGGGGAAGACGAAGACTAGCTTAGGTGCCGGACGCGGCTGTTCCTTGCTCCATTTGTACTCAAGTTTGCCACTTTTTGGAATGAAGTTGAAGTTTTCGCGTCTTATTCGAAAAAAGGGGTGGGAATTTTTCTTCTTTGCAGCGTTTCTCGTTTTGATGCCCCGTTTTAAAAGTTTTGACGCCTGCGAGTTTCTCTCTCTCTTGTGTCCCGTGAGCGGGGGCTGGACACGGTGTGCTCGTCGCCAAAGCTTTGGCGTTCTGATGGACACGGTGTGCACCTCGCGAAAGCTTTGGCGTTCTGATCCTAGCGCGACGCTCTTGAGCGAGCCAGCAGGCGCATATTGGCTCAGGCCCCCGGCCTCAGGAGCGCTCATCCCCTGGCCTTGCCGGGCATCGCGACCAGACATACCAACGACGATCGACCCTTGCTCGGGGGCTCTAACCGAAAATGGTCGCTGGGAGGAAGACGACAAAGGAAAGGGAAGTCACGATTCGGCTCGCTATCAAGGAATTCTAACCCTACATAAAGCACTTTTCAGCACCTTCGTGGGAGGTGGTGCCCTGAGGAAGCGCCTTCGGAGGCCTAGACTCCTCGTCACCCCCAGGAGCCTCGCGAGCGGCGGGCACCTCTCGAAGCTGCAAAGCTGCCTCGTCCGCAAGGAAGAGGCCCCCTCGGCGAGACCCCCAAGCTACCTCGGCGCCCCAGCTACACCTCGCGACACAGGAACCCGCCATGAGCAGGAACTTTCCATTTGTAGCAATATAAATACCAAAGCACAAGATAAGAATAAAACGCTAACATAAAGGCGCAAGCGCCATAGTTCACTACAGGCCCCCTCGGGGTCCTCCGTGATTTTGTATGCAGGAAGTAAAAAACAAACAACAAAAGATGTCCTCCCAAGGGCCGCTATTCCTGAGGCCTGGACCCGGCGCCGCCCGTGCTCAGTCGAAGTCCTCCTCCTCCTTGACGGTGGCACGGCGGCATAGCGGCTCGACGGCCTCCGGGGCAGGGGCGCGGCGCCGCGGTGGCTCGCCGCCCTCCTTGGTCCGGGCTCACCGGCGTGGCGGCTCGTCGTAGTCGTCATCGCTCGAGCTTCCCCTGGAGGAGGCGTCGCTATAGTTGGTGGTGTTGTGTCCGTCGCCAAGGGCAAGCCCACCGCCGAGGACGCCGCCGCCGCGATGATCATCGTCGGCGGAGAAGTGGTCGCTGTCGCCGCCATCACCCTCCGGACAGCACCCCAAGCGCCTACCGTCTTCCCCGAAGGTCTTGACGAAGAGCGTCGCTGCCCCGTCGTACTTGAAGTGGAGGGTACACCTCCCCTGCAGGCCGTTAGTGCGGGCGAACGTCTGCAACCTGTGGTTCAGGAACACGTAGCCCACGGGAGTGACTTCGACCTCTACCCACGAGGCTTCGCTGCAGCAACCATCGGCCTTCAGCCATAAGCCGGCAGGACCTCCAGCTAGAAGTGCCCCTACGAAGGAGCGCGGGAGCTGGAGCCAGGTGATGGCTGGCCTCTCCTCCCACACCATGAACTCTTGGACCGCGTCGGCCGAGTGGGATCGCCGGCGGGGCGGCCGGGTGCCTGCCGCGAGCTTCCCCCTCGGCTACCGCTGCCACCTGCGCGACAGGGAGCTTTCCCGCGGCCTCCGGAGGCAGCGCCGGCCCGCACAGGAGTGCACCCGTGCCCTCAGGGGGCCACCGCCGGCGTCGCGGTGTACTTGCGGGGACGACCGCAACCCCTCTTGGGCGGCGGCGAGTCCGGTCCCTCCAGGCAGCCCAAGCCCTTCTCGGCAGCAGAGAACCTCCTCACTGGTGCCATGGTCGTGGAAGCGGCGGATTGTAGTGGGGAGGCGAGAAGATGAAGATGGGCTAGGGGGGGGGGGCTGCCCCCCTCGCCCATTTATAGTTGATCAGAGGCCAACTGGCGTCTCTCCGCATGCCAGGCAATGATGGCCCAACAGCGTGCGCCAGCCCTTGTCAGTCGGGGCGACATGGGGAAGTGGCGGCATCCGCGCCCCGTTGTGCGCCACACGTCAAGATTGGGCCGCAGGCGGTTGGGGCCCGCGGTGCTTCGGCCTCCCTTCCTTGGCTTCGCCCCGAAGCCAGCCCAAGCGCGCCTTGGGCCCGAGGGCTATTGTCGGCATTCTGGTATCGGGGGTACCCAGACCTGCCTGCCTGCGGCCCAGCGCGTGGCCCACCTTGACGGCCCAGAACGGCCTGGTGACAAATCCCTCAAGACAAGACCCTCACGAGGGCCTCAACATCGTGAGGGGAACATCGCCAAGACCTCCAGGGGAGCGGCCTCCCCAGGCTGCCTCCCAGGAGCGGAGATTCCTATGCAGTGCCCGGCCTCAGGAGGCTGCAATGACGTAGGCCATGACGACCAAGGCGGGCGGGCGCCAGCGGGCGCAGCAGAGACAGTTTCCCCTTTCATGCTAAGGAGGCAAGGACAAACGCGGGTTCCCAAGGAACCCCCCAAAGGTTTCCAGTCCGGTGCAACAAGACCAAGACCACGGGCTCGGCAGGAGGGATGTCATCGCCGAGCCCACCTCTGCGTCACGCCAGGAGCTTTGCAGGCGAAGACCACCTTTAGTCAGGATAAGTTGTACCTCCTGTCTCCCTTCAAATTTGGACGTTGTGGGATCCCTTCCCACCTGTGCGATAAGGGAAGAGGACCAAGGCCCGCTATAAATAGGGACTAGCCGCCACCATAGAGAGAGAGATCCACCCTCACAGAAGAGCCCGTACAGGTCGCTCAACCACTATACTAGTTCATCCACAAACCT
Source organism: Elymus sibiricus (assembly GCA_039707655.1). Taxonomy (NCBI): domain Eukaryota; kingdom Viridiplantae; phylum Streptophyta; class Magnoliopsida; order Poales; family Poaceae; genus Elymus; species Elymus sibiricus. The sequence continues at coordinate 256,622,137 of CM077669.1, forward strand.
CCTCGTGAGGCCAATCTACCAAAGCAGGAGTAGGGTTTTACACCGCAAGGTGGCCTGAACCTGGGTAAATCTCTCGTGTCCATCTTCTTGCGCTCTCACGCATCTTCGGTATGGTCTGGCTATGGAGCGGCATGCTTGAGACTTGAGCTGGTTGGGATCTTTGCACACGCCCTAGAGTTCGAACCTTCTTGGGTCTACGGAGCCCTGATTCCGACATCGGTCACTATAGAGAATGGCCTCATGGGCATCAGCTGGTCCTAGGGCACCTGGAGTGTCTCGAAGGTCTCGACAGAGAGCACGTTGAGGCCGGCGCCTCCGTCGATGAGGGTCTTGGTGATTGAGACACTTCTGATGGTGGGAGTGCACTACATTCGAAGCGTGCCCGCGGCTGCCGTGGACTTGAGGCCATCCTTGGAGTCGAAGGAGATGGTGTACTCCGGCCTCGGGAGGGCGGCGTTCACCTCACTTAAGAACTACTTGAACAGGCGGTTCGACGTAGGGGCATGTGCTCCACCGAGGATACATGCTATCACGCGGGGCTCCTGATAGCCCCCACCCCCCTCGTCATGCTGGTTGTTGTCATTCCTCCTGGGTGGCGGCGGGAGTGGCGGGAGAGCAGCGATGGCCTGAGGGCGCGCCTCGCGAGTCTGCTCACGTTAGGCACCCTCACGAGGCTGACCGCGCTAGCCATCCTCGCGAGGCTGCTCACGCCAGCCCTGGAGGGGGTTGCCATTGCGGTTGTCCCACCTGCCGCCGCCGCGGCTGCCCCTGTGGCCGGTGCCGCAGTCGTTGCGGTCTGGACACTGGCCGACACGTTCTTCATGGGGGGGGGGGGGTCTTGAGCTCCCGGCAATCTTCGGTGTTGTGGGCGCGCACATTGTGGTAGACACAGAATGGGCGGTGGGCCTTCTCGGGCACATCATGGTCGTGGCCGCGTCTCTGCTCAGGCTCTGCCATGGGGACTCCTCGGAGGACGAGGAGGAGGACACGGGGCTGGTCGCACGGGCGCGCGTCGCACCGAGGCTCGACTGGGTCGCTGCGCAGGAGAGATGGCGGGGGCGGTCCGTATGCCACGTTCCCAGCGCGAGACGGTGGAGGGTGAAGCGAGCGAGAGGGTGCCAGGACTCCTCTGGCAGCGGTAACAAGCTCAGTGATGTGGCCCAGCCAAGCATCATATCCACAGTCTCCAGGGCGGTAGCAAAACAGCTTGCACGCCATGAGCAACGCGTCCTGAGCATTCATGTGCCCAAAGCGGCGTCAGAGGAGGAAGCCGTGGCGGTGCGGCCATCCTGCTGCATGGAAGGGTGCAAGGAGGAGTCCTACTGCTCACGGGCAGCAGAGTCGGTGACGGTGGCAACTTTGGTGCCAGTGGAGTGGTGGTGGCCGTCGCGGCCCGCAGGCGCAGTCTGGGCGAGGCGGGCCGCCTGGTGCTCGGCATGCACACGGCGAGCGTCAGCCATAGGGTTGGCGAAGCTGGAGCCGAGACAGAGCTGGAGAACAGCGACACACCCCTACCTGGCACGCCAAATGTCGGAATCATGGCTTCAGGGACCCAACGAGGTTCGAACTCTGGGGTGCGCAGGATCCCTCGCCCTACTCTACCTCGAAACCTCACGGCGGCACTCCGGCGTGCTCGAGCTAAGGAAGAAGAACAGTGGACACAACAATTTATCCAGGTTCGGGCCACCTTGCAGTGTAAAACCCTACTCCAGCTTGTCTGGATTGCTTGAGGGTGAGAGGGAGTACAAAGGCGGGTTCTGGCTAACTTGGGTCGATCACCTCTATGACGGTAGCCTGTCCTCTTTTATACTAGCCCTGGTCCTCTTCCTCCGAAAACACAAGGCGGGAAGGGTTGCCACAACGTCCAGTTTGAAGGGGGGCTGGACTGGAGCTTATCCTGACAAAAGTAGTCTTTGCTTTCAAAATCCTCCTGCCGTGACCCGCTGGTGGGCTGGAGGATGACCTCCGTCCTTGCGAGCCACCAGCCTTGGTCTTCTTTCACCAAACAGGAAACCTTTGGAGATTTCTTTGGGCCTGCTAGCACGAGTCCTGGTGCCGCTTGGCGTGGCGCGCGTCGCCCACGTGAAGATGCAGGACCGCGCGACCCCGCCAGGCCACCCTTGATTTGTCCGCCCCACGAGTGTTGGAGATATGCCCTAGAGGCAATCATGTGATGATTTCATTTCCTATGTATTCATGAGTATTTTGTATTGTCCTTGAACATCATCAGTGATATGTATCAATAACTATGTGACTTATTTGTGAGACTATATAAAGTATGATGATTGTTCTAATAGTCCCTAGTTGTTAAGGTTATGCGGACACATATCCTTTACTAGTATACGATTCAGTTGATGACTACGTTTCACAAGTCATGTGCATAGAGATGCTAAACTGATAGTATGGACTCGGGGATTGAGATCACCGAGTCGGACAGACCCACTTTGAGACACAACGAGATAATGTCATCTGGTAGTCTCAAGTACAATGTATATGCCATGTCCTAGACCTGAGGTCATCGCATGTTCTCGGGATGAGGATCGAATTACTTAGGGTCTATCAAACGCTACTCCGTAACTGGGTAGTTATAAAGGTAGCTTTCGGGTGAGTCGTGAGACATGCCGCGAGACATGGTTAACCAAGATGGGATTTCCCCTTCGTGAGGAGAGATATTCTCTGGGCCCTCTCGTGTGATCAGATTCAGAAAGCATGGCCATGCGACATGGGTTAAGTGTTAACCCAGTTCGGGAATCTGCATCACGGTTTCAAGAAGAGATGTCGAGCTACCACAAGGGTGACAAGTACTCGCCTTGAGCTCTACAACCTATATCATGAGGCAAAAGGAATGTTGTATATGACACATTATTGAGGTTCGTCTAACAAATATGCGCACACATGGGAGTTGGCACGTTCTGCTAGGAGCCGCTATCGACTATCGACTCGGGTCGTGTCCATGTGTACGTGAACCTATAGGGTCGCACACTTAAGGGATTGTAGCCCATTCGGATTGGATCCGAATGGAAAATGGGACTAGACTCGTCGTGGGCCTCAAGTGTTGAGCCCACCTCGGAGGTCTATATAAAGGGGAGTGGGCGCATCTTTCAGGGTTGATCTCTTTCCTCCCATCGACAGCCACGGCCACTCCCCACGCCACCATGCCGTGCGACCGCACCAAGTAGTCCGCTGCCCGACGCTGCCCCCGTACGTGTGGATACCTTGGAGGCATTGCATCTGTGGTGCTTGGACGAACCGTTCGAGGGATCCGTGACAAACCGTTTGAGGGATCCGTGAGGAGCTGTTCGTGGGAGATCACTGCTCATGGGAGATCAGCTACAGGACGAGGAGACGAATCGGCTGATCGACTACACGCATCACCAACTCTACTTCCGCTGCGGTGACTGCGCGTCTAGTGGTAAACCCGATCCCGTGATCTATTTCCAGCAACATGTTCTTGGTGCGTGGTAGAATTTTTTTATTTGGCGCTAGCGTAGCGTACCGCGTGTTCCAACAGTGGTATCAGAACCAGGTTGTGTGGTGATAGATTCTGTGATTTGCATATGAGATATGTAGATCAGTTCAGGTGCGGGTCGATGAGATCGGCCGTGTACGTCAGTGTTGACGGTTGGTTTCGTGATCTTGCTTCCGTGATCGTGATGCAGAGGTCGTGACACGAATTACCCCTACCGCTCGGTTTCTGCCATCGGGGTAGACAGTGGAACGTAAATCCAGATGAAGCGCACGAAGATCAATGAGATTTCTAAAGTGCTGAAATCTGTTGGAGGAGTCACAGTAAAACGGGCATAATTTTTGCATACTAACTCCGTTTTGGCTCGACGACTTGTCAAACTGAACAACACGAAAAGATGCATTTGACCTATAATGGCGTTGCCTTTTTCGGTGATATTTTCGAGGTCAAAATCCTCTTGGAAAATAGAGTTTCGAACGGTTTTATTTTTGGCGGTAGAACGTCTGACTTGTTTTTGCAGCGAATGCTTGTGATTTGGGATAGCCCATGAATGTTGCTTGTAAATTCTTAAATCATGACCTGCGTGCCATGAGTGCAGCAACCGGCTGGAGCCATATGGTTGTCCCATTATTGTATTAATGACCTGCGTGTCAACATGAGATGCCTTGTAATGTAATTTACTCTCATAGCTATTAGTTTTTAATAGCATAGTATCTTATGTAACACTTGGCGGTTGACACCATGTGTGGAGATGGAGATCACCACAAAGGCATCCATGCATGGATATGGAGATCGCCATGGGCATGCAGCGCACGTGGAGATGGAGATCACCATGCGTTGATGAAAGGGGCTATACCATATTACACATATATATACTACAGGTGAAAGTTTATCTCTTTTATGTGCCCTTCTTTTGTATGATAGATGTTTTAAGTAGGGTGATCCCTCAAAGAATGTCAAGTAAAATTGCCTCCCCAATTGCTGCACCATCACATGTTAAGTATTTTTAGTGGTGGGCCTATAAAACTAGGGTGCTGCTAATTCTCCTTAACGTGGTGTGTTTGTGTCAGACACTTACGATCGAAGCATTGGTTAACTTGTTGTGGCTATCAAAACAGTTTTGGGTCTCGAGGCATAAGAGTTGGCGTGGCATGAGATGTCCCCAACAAACAAGAGTCGTATAGTGATATGATTAGCAAGTGTTGCTTACCGAGTGATCTAGTCTTCTAGCGGTGATGCAAAAGCTCACTAGTTGAAATGTGGATCTTGGATCTTGGATCGCTAAGAATCAACGGAGGGATGTTGATTTTAGTGGGAGTAATGTTCTTATTAAAATGTTTAATTTGAATTACGATTTATGAATACATTTCTTAGTGTTTTCCATATTTCTGTTGTAGATCAATGGCACCACCTGCTCAACCCGTTTTTTCGTTGAAATTAATCCTAGAAAAGGATAAACTGAATGGAACAAACTTTACCACCTGGTATAGAAATCTGAGATTTTTTCTCATGCATGATAAAAAGGAACATGTTCTAGAGGAACCCCTTCCAGAGGAACCTGCCGAGAATGCTAATGCCACGGCCACGAATGCCCACCAGAAACTCGTTGATGAGTCAAACGAGATCAGCTGTCTCATGCTGGCTTCTACGGAGCCCGATCTGCAGCAGCATTTCAAAAATATTTAGCCTTTCGATATGATCGAGAACCTCAAGAGCATGTTTCGATGCAGGCAAGGACCGAAAGGTTCAACGTCTGGCGGTCCTTGATGGATTGTAAGCTGAAAGAGGGTGATCCACTGAGCCCGCATGTGATCAAGATGATCGGATACATGTAAGCTTTGGATCGGTTAGGCTTCTCACTTGGGGACGAATCATCCACGGATACAATTCTGGCTTCTCTTCCGACTAGCTATGGGGCATTCATCTCGAACTTCCATATGGACGGCATGGAAAAGAAGCTCACTGAATCGCATGGGATGCTAAAAGTGGCAGAGCAGGATATCAAGAAAGGCACGCATCAAGTGTTGATGGTGCAGAACACGGCAAAGTTCAAGAAGAGCTGGTCCAAGAAAAAGACTAAGGCAAAGGGCAAGGAGGCAACTCCTACTGTCGCCGCCATGCCCAAGTCCGGACCAAACACGGGGACCGTTTGCTTTCACTTCAAGGAAACCGGTCACTGGAAGAGGAACTGCTGCAAGTAGCTTGCCCAGATAGGCAAGAAGACTGGAAGTGTGACTTCTTCTTCAGGTACACTTGTTGTATATGTTATAGACATTTTTCTTGCTGATATTTCTAGTAGCTCTTGGGTATATGATACCGGATTGGTTGTTCACGTATGCAACTCGATGCAGGGGCTAAGAAGGGCTAGGAATGTTGCAAGAGGAGAAGTTGACATACGCGTCGGGAATAAAGCAAGAGTTGCTGCATTAGCCGTCGGCACCATGCAACTTAATTTACCTTCAAGATTTGTAATGGAACTTGATAATTATTATTATGTTCCTGCATTAAGTTGAAACATTATTTCGGCCTCATGTTTGATGAGGCAAGGTTATGAATTTAGTATTAAGGATAATGGTTGTTCTATTTACTTGAATAAAATGTTTTATGGTTTGCGCCTGTTGTGAATGGGTTATTTATATTAGATCTCGAAGGTGAATCGGTCTATAACATAAATGTCAAGAGGCATAAGCCTAATGAGATAAATCCGACTTACATCTGGTATTGTCGACTAGGACACATTAGTCAAAAGCGCATGAAGAAGCTCCATGATGATGGAATTCTGACTTCATTTGATTTTGAATCATTTGAGACATGTCGGTCCTGCCTACTCGATAAGATGACTAAGACTCCTTTTGCAAAGAGTTGTGAGACGGCGTCTGGGCTATTGGAACTTATACATAGTGATGTATGTTGACCAATGAGCACGACAGCTAGAGGTGGTTTCCAATATTTCGTGACTTTTACTGACAACTTTAGTAGATATGGATATGTCAACTTGATGAGGCACAAGTCAGAAACTTTTGAAAAGTTCAAGGAGTTTCAGAATGAAGTGGAAAATCAACTCGGCAAGACAATCAAGCTTCTACGATCTGATCGTGGCGATGAGTATATGAGCCAGGAGTTTGATGATCATCTGAAGAACCATGGAATAGTTCCACAACTTACTCCTCCTGGTACGCTACAGAGAAAATCTGTGTCAGAATGGAGGAATCGGACTCTGTTAGACATGGTCCGATCGATGATGAGTCAGTCGGATTTACCCTTGTCATTTTGGGGATACGCTCTAGAAACCGCAGGTTTCACACTAAATAGGGTACCATCAAAGTCCGTAGATAAGACACCATATGAGATATGGACTGCGAAGAGTCATAGCTTGTCTTTTCTGAAGATTTGGGGTTGTGAAGCATATGTCAAGCGACTCCAGTCGGACAAGCTCACACCCAAGTCGGACAAGTGCATATTCGTGGGATATCCTAGGGAAACCTTGGGATATTACTTCTACAACCGTGAAGAGGGAAAAGTGTTTGTCGCTCGACATGGAGTTTTCCTTGAGAAAGAGTTTCTCAATCGGAAGGCTAGTGGGCGGTCGGTCCAGCTCGAAAAAATTCGAGAGTCACACGGGGACGTTCCGACAGGTGATTCAATCACGCCGGAGTTAGTCAGGGAACCCGTAGTGGAATCGACGCCGGTTCCACGTAGGTCGGAAAGGTTGCACAATATGCACGACTGCAATGTGTTGTTCTTGGAGAACAACGAACCGACCACGTATGTGGAAGCGATGGTGAGCCCTGATTTCGAGTTATGGCTTGAGACCATGAGATCCGAATTAAAGTCTATGGAAGACAATCAGGTTTGGAACTTGGCTGATCCGCCGGATGGCATTCGAGCCATTGAGTGCAAATGGATCTTTAAGAACAAAACTAATATGGATGGAAATGTTACAGTCCATAAGGATTGACTTGTCACTAAAGGTTATCAACAATCTCAAGGAGTTGACTACGGTGAGACTTATTCACCGGAAGCGATGCCTAAATCAATTCGAATCATTGTTGCTATAGCTGCATATTTCGACTATGAGATATGGCAGATGGATGTCAAAATGGCTTCCCTTAATGGAAATTTAACTGAGGACATGTATATGACACAGCCTGAGGGTTTTGTCGATCCAAAGAATGTTAGCATGGTATGTAAGCTTCAGAGATCCATTTATGGGTTGAGGCAAGCATCTCGGAATTGGAACATTCGTTTTAATGAAGCGGTCAAAGAGTTTGGCTTCAACAAGAATGACTATGATCATTGTGTATTCAAGAAGGTCAGTGGGAGCTCAGTTGCGTTTCTGATCCTGTATGTTGATGACATATTGTTGATTGGAAATGATGTTCAAATGCTTGAATCTGTCAAGGACTCATTGAAAAATAGTTTTTCGATGAAAGACTTGGGAGAAGCAGCTTATATTCTGGGAATCAAGATCTATAGAGATAGATCGAGAAGGCTTATTGGATTAAGCCAAAGTACGTATATAGACAAGGTGTTGAAGCAGTTCAACATGCAAGATGCCAAGAAAGGGTTCTTGCCCATGTCACATGGCATTAGTCTTAGCAAGACTTAGAGTCCTTTGACTCCTGATGAGTGAAGACGCATGGATGGGATTCCGTATGCTTCGGCTGTCGGGTCCATCATGTATGCTACAATATGTACTTGTACTAATGTTAGCTTTGCTTAAGCGTAGTAGTCAGATACCAGGCTGATCCAGGTGAGAGTCACTGGATAGCGGTAAAGAATATCCTTAAATACTTGAGAAGGACAAAGGATATGTTCCTGGTTTATGGAGGTGAGGATGAGCTTGTTGTAAAGAGTTACATTGATGCTAGTTTCCAAACCGATAGGGATCATAGTCGATCGCAATCTGGGTTTGTGTTCATTCTAAACGGAGGAGCAGTGAGCTGGAGGAGTTCCAAGCAAGATACGGTAGCTGATTCTACAACAGAGGCTGAGTACATTGCGGCTTCTGAAGATGCAAAAGAAGGTGTTTGGGTGAAGAATTTTATTTCTGGTCTTGGAGTGGTTCAGGACTCGTCCAATCCGTTGGACCTCTATTGTGATAATAGTGGTGCTATCGCACAAGTCAAGGAACCACGGAACCATCATAAAACCCAACACATACTCAGGCATTTAAACCTCATTCACGACATTGTCGAGAGAGGCGATGTAAACATATGCAAGAGACACGCGGATGCAAATGTTGCTGATCCATTAACGAAGCCTCTCCCGCAATCAAAGCATGAGATGCACATGAGGTCCATGGGCATACGATGCCTAGATGATTGACTCTAGTGCAAGTGAGAGACTGTTGGAGATATGCCCTAGAGGCAATCATGTGATGATTTCATTTCCTATGTATTCATGAGTATTTTGTATTGTCCTTGAACATCATCAGTGATATGTATCAATACGTGTGTGACTTATTAGTGAGATTATATAAAGTATGATGATTATTCTAATAGTCCCTAGTTGCTAAGGTTATGCAGACACATATCCTTTACAAGTATACGATTCAGTTGATGACTACGTTTCACAAGTCATGTGCATAGAGATGCTAAACTGGTAGTATGTACTCGGGGATTGAGATCACCGAGTCGGACAGACCCACTTTAAGACACATCGAGATAATATCATCTGATAGTCTCAAGTACAATGTATATGCCATGTCCTAGACCTGAGGTCATCGCATGTTCCTGGGATGAGGATCGACTTACTTAGGGTCTACCAAATGCTACTCCGTAACTGGGTAGTTATAAAGGTAGCTTTCGGGCGAGTCATGAGACATGCCGCGAGACATGGTGTCGGTGCACTAGGAATGGGGTACCCAGTGCCCCTGACTTATGCACAGGCAGTAGTAGCACGACCCCGTCAAACATCAACATTCAAGCCCCAGGAGAGGCAGTCTACACTGGCTACCAACGCCGACAAGCTCTATGCAACGGCCCAGGAGGGGCCCAAAGCATGCCAGCCATGTTCCCGGTGCCTGCCGGGGACCGAGGCACACACATGTTTAGGAAGACCCGGCAAGCCATTCCCCTGCAGGCGCGGGCCGATCGGCCACCGCTCGACCGCATCACGACGCCAGTCACTTGTCGATGCGGTGTCGATCCCTTAGGTGGCTAAATGGTTCCCACTAAGCACGTGGCAACGCACCAGAAAACAGATTATGCCCAGTTGACACTCGTCCAGAAGCGTGTCAAGACACTAAGCAACAGCCAGCTAAGCGGTGGACAGAGTTTGCCGGGGATGCATCCCCGCGTGCCACCTAGCCTAGCAATCATAGTATTTTGTCCTAAATGCCAGAGTTAGGTATGATAGCTCTGCTAGCTATCTAATCGCTAGATAATGACTGTTTTGCCACTGTGGTTGCCCCTTGCCCTATAAAGAGAGGCCCAAGGCAACCTAGCTCAAGATTCTGTCTTTTGGACACTTGTACTAGTGTAGTAGCTCACCCGAAGGCAACCCTTGCTGGGTTAGAGCGCTGCGCGTGCTTCGTGTTCCCTGAGATCAATCCACCAAAGCAAGAGTAGGGTAAAAACACCAGCGTACCATCATCATGCTGCCGCCATGGTCTCTGCTCTTTGTGCATCATGACCTCCCCCTGCTGAACCTCAAAGGGGCCTCTGGTCCCATAGGAGATTGTGTGCATCCATGCCACGACATCTTTGGCACGCCAGGTAGGGGGCGTGCTACATTTGCGCGAACCTGAGGCCGTGGCAAGTGCGTTGATCTTCATCAACGTCTTCTTCATCCATGGCTCCCAAAAAGAAAACCGGCGCAACCACACATCCTTCCACATCTAAGTCTCCCTCGCACGCGTCCACGAACGCCATTGGCACCACAGCGGCGACGAATGAGGCAGGCGTCATAGGCGACACGACGGGCGCAGGCGGCGCCACCGTCATGTCTCCCGCAGCCGAAGCTGGTGAAAGGAACGCCGAAGAAGAGCAACAACAACAACAACTTGGCGAGCCCGCCCCTAGTGCCACAGGAGGGGAGAACAATCCGTCTCCACCTCCGCGTTGCACTGGTGGCCGCGGTCGCAGCAGCGGTGCTCATTCTGGGGGCGGTCGTGGCCCTCCGACAGCGCCTGTTGCAGGCGCGGCTGCTGGACACATGCCTTGCCCAAAACAAGACGCAGCGCCAAGCGGAACCGTAGACCCACAAGCTCGACATCCTCCACGTCAGACCACCTCGGCGACTGGTGCACGGCGACAAGAGCGCGGCGACGCACCTCTTGGTTCCACCAAGAGTCGAGCGACGTCACGGTCCGCCTCCATAGCCATGCCAACCACAGCAGCAGAAGCAATGGCGCGGGCTCAACTACTGTTGAACTTCCTGCCGGCGGCTGACAAGATGGACGAGTGGAGAGCCACTATCCAAAGTTTGATCGGTTTCGTCGAAGCCAGCAAGTCGCAGCATGCAGAGCCGTCAAGATACCTGTGGACGGCGACGATGGCCTGGACTGACGGTCGCGTTGAGGGGGCCGCGCCGATGGTGCAAACCCCTCCGCAACAACAAGCCCAGAGGCAGCCACGACAAGCTCCGCGTGTAGACGAGCCTGACGAGGCATCTATGGTCTCGTCTGGCTCGCACAATCATCGGGACCAGCGACGTGTCCTGAACGACCGGCGGAAGGAAGACGCGCGCATCACCATCGAGCGGCGCCGGGAAGCACACCGCCAATCAGATAAGCGCAACGGCCCAGACGCTGGCGACCCCGCGCCCAGTGTTGGCGGGTACCTGCCTTATGAGGTTGGGTGCCCTGCCTTCACTCGCGAGCTGCGACAGGTCCGCTAGCCATCGGCCCGAGCCTTCAAGCCTGAGCTGACGGAGAAATACGACGGGAAGCTAAACCCGGCAGAATTCCTGGGCATCTACACGATTGCCGTTCAAGCCGCCAGAGGAAGAGATGAGAAGGTGCTAGCCAATTATTTCCCCTTGGCACTCAAGCCAAATGCGAGATCGTGGCTGATGCACCTGCCGAAAAACTCCATCTCATCATGGGCTGATCTGTGCAACGAGTTCATCGGCGCCTTCACAGGTGGCCACCAGGAGCCAGGACAGCCCAGCGACCTGCAAGTCCTTCCGCAGAAGGAAGGAGAGACCCTACGGAAATACATCCAGAGATTCAGCCGAGTGCACCGCAATATCGCGGAGATACACCCCGCAGCCGTGATTGCCTCATTTCATTCGAACGTGCCCAACAGGAGGATGCGGGCCAAGATGAATGTGAAGCTCCCCAAGACTGTCAATGAGCTGTACACGTTGGCAGACAAGTGTGCTCGTGCTGAGGAAGGAAGGCGACTCCCCGGAGAGGAGGCTGGCGTCGAAGTCGACTACGATGACGACGCCCCCAGCTCAAAAGGGAGAAGCCGAAGACGTAACAAGAAGCGCAAAGGGAAAGCAGTGTTGGCTATGGAGAGCTCTGGTAATCTCGCTGCCAGCAAGAAGGCCAAGGCCGAGACCCCCGGCAAGGGAGCTGCCGCATGCGCTGATTGCCGGGAGGCCGCAGCAGCAGAGAAAACCGGAAAGTCCGACGGGCCGTACTGCAAAGTCCACCGCACCAAGGGCCATGATCTCGAAGAATGTAGCCAAGTTGAGCAGCTTGCTGAGAAGCAGAAGGCTGAATAGGAGAAGCGCGACAAGGAGAAGGGCCAAGATGGAGCTGTCGGGAAGGGCCGTGGTGGTAGAGGAGGCCGCCGCGGCAGGGCCCCGTGGCAGAAGGAGAAGCCTGCTAGAGGCCGTGAGAGGAAAGAAGAAGATGGTATGAGTGATGATGGGGATGATGAAGAGTCCAGTGATCAAGAATTCCAGAGGGCAACTGAAGCCATGTGTGTTGACGGGGGTGCGTCCTTGCATTTCTCTCACCGCCAGCATAAGCAGTGGGCGCGTGAGATCAACACCGTGGAGCCAGCTGCATAATCCAGAAGGCCACTCAAATGGTCCCGCACGCCTATCATCTTTGATGAAGAGGATCATCCTGATCGCACCACTGCGGTCGGGTGTTTGCCGTTGTTGGTCTCCCCAACAATCCGCAACCTCAAAGTAACCAAGATGTTAGTTGACGGCGGGGCAGGGTTGAACTTGATTTCCCCTAAAGTGGTTGAAAGGCTGCAAATCCCTGACGAAGAGCTCAAGGCCACGGGTACGTTCCAAGGAGTTAACCCCAAGGGAAAAATCACTTTGCCTGTGACGTTTGATGGGGAGTTGAACTATCGGACCGAGAAGGTGGTGTTTATTGATGTGGTTGAGCTCCCCCTACCTTACAACGGAATTCTTGTTCGCCCAGCTCTGGCGAAGTTCATGGCAGCATCCCACTATGCTTACAACACTTTGAAGATGCCAGGGCCCATAGGAATCATTTCCATCCCATCTGATAAAAAGGATGCAGTCATATGTGTGGACAAGATGTATCGAGATGAGGTAGCAGCTGAAGTTGTAGAGGCACCAGCTCCCGCCAAAGAATCTAAGAAAGAGAAGAAGCCCAGCAGAGACGCCGGCAAGGACTCCAGGAAGCGCGCCTCTTCGGAGTGCGCCGCCCCATCTACGACCTACCGGAGAGTTCCACTAGCAAGAGATCCAAGGTCACCTTTCCTGTGACATAGAAGATCCCGGTAGGACAGGATGGCGTTGACGGTACATTTACCATCAGAACCACCCTTACTGACAAATAGGAAAGCGCGCTCATTGCCTTCCTGCGGGCGAATGTCGATGTGTTTGCCTGGCAACCATCTGACATCCCTGGTATTCCCAGGGAGGTAATTGAGCACCACCTTGTTGTCTGTCCCCATGCCAATCCCGTCAAGCAGAAAGTTAGGAAGCAAGCCTTGGAGCGGCAGCAGTTCATTTCTGAGGAAATCAAGAAACTTGAAGCAGCTGGTTTGGTCAGAGGTGTGTTGCATCCGACATGGTTAGCCAACCCAGTAGTGGTGCGCAAGGCAAATGGGAAGTGGAGGCTTTGCATTGATTTCACTGACTTAAACAAAGCATGCCCGAAGGACCCTTCTCCCTTGCCGCATATCGACCAGATTGTTTATTCCACTTCCGGTTGTGATTTTCTTTCCTTCTTGGACGCATACTCCGGGTACCACCAGATATTCATGGCCAAGGAAGATGAGGAGAAGACCGCGTTCATAACTCCGTGTGGCACGTACTGCATTGTACGTATGCCTTTTGGGTTAAAGAGCGCTGGTTCTACCTTTGCAAGGGCCGTGCAGATTGGATTTGAACCTCAGTTGCGCAGGAATGTGGAAGCTTACATGGATGACATAGTAGTCAAGACCAAGGATGAAGCAACTCTCATACAAGACTTGGAAGAAACCTTTGCCAACTTGCGCAAGATCAACTTGAAGCTCAACCCTGAGAAGTGTGTGTTTGGTGTCCCATCCGGCAAGCTGCTTGGGTTCTTTTTGTCACAGCGAGGAATAGAAGCCAATCCCGACAAGATCAAAGCAATCGAGTAGATACAGGCACCTAAGTCTATCAAGGATATAAGGCATCTGGCTGGATGCATTGCCCCGTTGAGTAGGTTCATCTCCAAATCCGCTGAGCGTGCCTTGCCGTTTTGCAAGATTATGAAAAAGGCCGGCCCAATGAAGTGGACCCCGGAAGTAGAAACAGGGCTGCAGGACTTAAAAGCTTACCTCTCCTCCGCTCCCACTTTAGTCGTGCCTAAACCACAAGAACCGTTGCTGCTATACCTGGCGGCAACGAATCAAGTGGTTAGTGCGGCACTGGTGGCGCAGCGAGAAGTGGATGCAGGAGCAGCTACTGCGACTGATGTTGCCGGAGGTGGAACCAAGACATCCACGGCAGGACCAGATGCGAGCCAAGGGGAACTTGAACCGGCAAGCGAAGGCAATTTTAAAGAAGTGGCGAAGAAGAAGGTGGTGCAGCGGCCAGTGTACTTTGTCAACTCCTTGTTACAAGGGGCTAGGTCAAGGTACTCTGGAGTGCAAAAGCTGATCTTCGGCCTTCTCATGGCCTCAAGGAAGTTGCGCCACTACTTCCAAGGCCAGGAGATCACTGTTGTCACCCGCTTTCTGCTACAACGCATACTAAGGAACCCCGAAGCCACTGGCAGGATCGTTGAATGGGCGCTAGAACTATCAAGTTTCGGTCTGAAGTATGAGGGAACTTCCACGATCCAGAGCAGGGCGTTGGTGGAATTCATTGCAGAATGGACGCCCATGCCAAATGAAGAGGTTCCTAAGACAGTCCTCCCCGGCAAGGAAGCACCTAAGGAATGGATCATGTACTTTGACGTTGCTTTCTCACTCCAGGGCACCGGAGCAGGCGTGCTCCTCATCGCCCCCACCAGAGAGCACCTCAAGTATGTAGTCCAAATGCACTTACCCGGGAGGAGGCCACCAACAACACTGCTTTAATATGAGGGGCTCCTTGCCGGGCTCAGGATCGCGGTGGAGTCGGGAATTAAAAAGCTGATCATCCAAGGAGATTCTCAACTCGTGGTGAGACAAGTCAATAAAGACTACCAGAGTCCGTTGATGGCAGCATACGTGGAGGAAGTGAGGAAACTGGAGGAGCGCTTTGACGGATTGCAAATAGAGCACGTACCGCGTGCAGAAAACAGCATCGCTGATCATCTGTCAAAGTGCGCTACACAAACGCTACCTGTGGAACCAGGACCCTTTATCCTCCACCTCACTCAACCATCAGTATCCCCATCAGCGATGACCAAGAAAAGAAGAAACCTGAACTCCGGCAAGCACTTCCCAGCAGAGCTTCCCGAAGCCGCAGGTAGAGAAGCTGCCGGGGACAGTCTTGTTTTGCCTGGTGAGCAACTCTCTCCTGCGGAACCCCAGGTTCTCGCAGTCGAGACAAGAGCTCCCACAGACAAGGAGATGCCTTTAGTCCTAGTTGTCGAGCCCCAGGCTCCCGCTTGGGCACAACATATAGTCCATTTCCTTCAAATAGGAGAACTTCCCGAAGAGCAAGAAAAGGCCGAAAAAGTAGCATGTTAGTCAAGTATGTACCAGTTTGTCGATGACACTCTGTTTAGAAAAAGACCCAACAGTGTGAAATTGAAGTGCATTTGCCGGGAAGATGGACTGAAGCTGTTGGTAGAGATTCACGGAGGCGTGTGTGGGTCTCATATTGGATCAAGAGCCCTTGCCGGAAAGCCTTCTGACAGGGTTTCTATTGGCCCACCGCCCTCCAAGATGCAACTGAGCTAGTCACCAAGTGTGAAGCCTGCCAGTTCCACTCAAAGAACATCCATCAACCAGCACAAGCTCTCCAGACAATCCCTTTATCCTGGCCATTCTCGGTCTGGGGGCTTGATATTTTTGGCCCCTTTCCCCGCGCTGTTGGGGGCTTTGAATTCTTGTTCGTAGCAATCGACAAGTTTACAAAGTGGCCTGAGGTGGAACCAGTGAAGAAGGTGACCGCGCAGTCAGCTGTCAAGTTCATGAAAGGACTGGTGTGCCGTTATGGAGTGCCCAACAGGGTGATCACCGACAATGGCACCCAGTTCACGAGTCGCACCTTTATGCAGTACATCCAAAGCCTTGGAAGCAAGGTCTCCTTCGCCTCTATTGCCCACCCAAGGAGCAACAGGCAGGTCGAGAGGATGAACGCTGAAGTGTTGCGTGGACTCAAGACAAGAACTTTTGATAGACTGCGGAGATGCGGCAAGCGTTGGATTGATGAGCTGCCGGTGGTTCTTTGGTCCCTCAGAACGACACCAAATCGAGCTACTGGCCAGACACCCTTCTCCCTGGTATACGGGGCGGAGGCAGTTCTCCCCACGGAACTCATATACGAGTCACCTCGAGTACTTGCCTAGGATGAAGTAGAGCAAAAGCAGCTACGGCATGACGATGCCTTGCTCCTCGACGAAGATCGTCTCCGGGCTGTTGTGTGTGCTGCACGCTACCAGCAAGCCTTGCGCCGCTACAATAGCCGCAGGGTGCACGCCCGGAGCTTTGAGGAAGGCGACCTTGTCCTTAGGCGCGTTCAGTCCGCCAAGGGTACCAACAAGTTGACGCCGAAGTGGGAAGGCCCTTACCGGGTAGCACGAGTCACCACACCTGGCGCAGTCCGTCTGGAGACCGAAGATGGCATCAAAGTGCTTAACTCATGGAACATTGAGCATCTTCGTAAGTTCTACCCGTAAGGGGCGGTTGCCGGGCTAAGACCCCGGCAGCCACCTTTTGTGCAAGCCTTGCCGCAGTTGCATGTAACCCTTTGTACAAAGCCAGGCGCAGACCCTGTGCATGCAGAAAATAAAACTAGGCATTGCATCATATCATCAAATTTCATGTTTACTAAGAATTTTCTTTTATGATTGCGATGTTAACGCTTTAAAATTTTAGAGATTTACTAGAGTACTTGATGAGCCCGTAATCCTTGCCACTGTGTTCTCTTCCTAGAGGACAGAGACCTATTGCCTTGCATGTTTTACCGCCAGGGGAAACAAAAAAGAAGGACAAGGGAACAAGGACAATTGCTCGACATACTCCAGAGAGGGATACTGCCTAAAAAGATAAGACTAATCGCGTAAGTGCTATTTTACTTCCTTTAAGGAAACACATCCTTATTCCTTTTTGACTGCATGCCACATAGTGCATCCCGTAATGGAAGCCCTTGTCGGGACGAGCCGCTCTCAGCTCCTATTGATCACCAGCTCTGGGGGACCGCGACGATACCGACAAGGAGCCTTGCCGGGGAAAGATACCAGCCTGCCGCCGGGGGCTCGCTACCCCTTTGGCGCTCGCGGTTGGTACTGATCCGACAAGTAGTTCCACGCGGCAAAGAACAAACATGCTGGCGCAGTACAAACAAGAAGGAAGAAAAGGATAGTTCTTAGGGAAGCAAAATAACATTCATTCAAGCATTTTTTGATACAAACTGGATCAAGATACATTGGAGAGCTCCTTTATAATAAATCTTTATTTGACTTTCTCCCCTAGGAGCAAGCTACAAAAAGAAAAAGAGCGGAAGGAAGACCTAAGCAGAAGCCCAGCCTGACCCCGTCAGGGCTGTCGGGGAACGGATTGGCGAGACCACCGGCAAGGAAGACGAAGCCGAAGTCCACGAGCCTGCCAAGCTCCAGCTGTGGGGAAGAGGCAGCGCCAAAGTCAAGAACCCCCGGCAAATCGCTCTGCCGGGGGAGGGCTCGGTGATGGTGATGGTGCGGCCGGTGGTCAGCTAGAGTTCAGGTCGTCGTACTCCGACTTGACAGCCTGGAGCTCGCCATCGCCGTCTTCACCGACACTGTCCTCCTCATCGCTATCGCTCGAGGAGGAGCTTTCGTCACCACTCGAGCTCTCTTCACAGCTACCGAGATGAGCGCCCGAACGCCCATAGATCTTGGTGGAGAGCGTGTCGGCCTCCACCAGCTTGAAGCGAAGGACGTACCACACCCGTGAAATTGTGAGCGCGTGCAAAGTCATCCACCCACGCCTGAAGAACATGATGCGGGGCGCCGGAATCTCGATGTCGACCCGCGCAGCGCCATTGAAGCAGCCGTGCACGTGCAACCACATCGCGTGCGGCTTATCGACCTCCATCACCCTGGCGAAGGGACGGGGAGTCACAAGCAACTACAAGGAGGGCCACGCAGCCCAATGACGAACTCCAGCATCGTGCTTTTAGTATGTTCCGCTGCTAAGGAAGAAGCCGCCACCGGAGGAGGGTCGAGGACGGCGCTCCGCCTCCCACGGACACGAGCCCCGCGCTGGCCCCGGCCTCTTCCAGCTCTTCCACCGCGCGCACTGGAACCACCTCCCGTCGCCGCGGCTGAAGCAGCGGCACAATCCTGAAGGGAAGCTCTCGTTCCCCCGGAGGAAGCTGAGAGTCGTCCTCGCCCCCTCGTCATGGTGGGAACTAGCACACCAAAGGACAAATCAGAAGAGACGGACAAGCAGTGTGGGCTTGGGATTAAGGAGGAGATGGAGATGGATGAGCATTGCCGCCGTGACCCCCTAATTTATAGGGGAGGGCATGGAGGCTGGCTCTCCTCCGCTCCAGAGCGGCCGCCCATCTCCACCAATCCCACTACCCACGATCACGGGCGAACAGGTAACCGCCTCGATGCTCCAATCCCTGGTGCTGCGGTTTCTGCCACCCCCATACATGTGCGCCATGCGCATCCAGCGCACATTCCCCGCAATGCATGCGGCGTGCGTGGCGGAAACGGCCTGAGGTAGCAAGTAAGTGTTGACTTAAAGGTCGGAAGTTACTCCCTCACATTGCGCGCCTGTGCATAAATTTTGGGCCTGACCCAACGGCGTTGTGCAAGCGCGTTTGGCCCAGACCCGGGGGCTCCTGTCGGTGCACTAGGAATGGGGTACCCAGTGCCCCTGACTTATGCACAGGCAGTAGTAGCACGACCCCGCCAAACATCAACATTCAAGCCCCAGGCAGAGGCAGTCTACACTAGCTACCAACGCAGGCAAGCTCTATGCAACGGCCCAGGAGGGGACCAAAGCGTGCCAGCCACGTTCCCGGTGCCTGCCGAGGACCGAGGCGCACGCATCTTCAGGAAGACCCGGCAAGACATCCCCCGGCAGGCGCGAGCCGATCGGCCACCGCTCCACCGCATCACGACGCCAGTCACTTGTCGATGCGGTGTCGAGCCCTCAAGTGCCTAAGTGGCTCCAGCTAAGCACGTGGCGACGCACCGAAAGACAGATTATGCCCAGTTGACACCCGTCCTGAAGCGTGTCAAGACACTAAGCAACAACCAGCTAAGCGGTGGCAAGAGCTTGCCGGGGATGCATCCCCGCGCGCCACCTAGACTAGCAATCATTGTATTTTGTCCTAAATGCCAGAGTTAGGTATGATAGCTCCGCTAGCTATCTAATCGCTAGATAATGACTATTTTGCCCCTATGGTTGCCCCTTGCCCTATAAAAGGAGGCCCAAGGCAACCTAGCTCAAGATTCTAACTTCTGGACACTTGTACTAGCGTAGTAGCTCACCCGAAGGCAACCCTTGCCGAGTTAGAGCGATGTGCGTGCTTCGTGTTCCCTGAGATCAATCCACCAAAGCAAGAGTTGGGTTTTACGCTTCTCAACAGCCCGAACCTGGGTAAAAACACCAGCGTACCATCATCGTGCTGCCGCCATGGTCTCTGCTCTTTGTGCAACGTGACCTCCCCCTGTCGAACCTCAAAGGGGCCTCTGGTCCCATAGGTGACGTGTGCATCCATGCCCCGACACATGGTTAACCAAGATGGGATTTGCCCCTCCGTGAGGAGAGATATTCTCTGGGCCCTCTCATGTGATCAGATTCAGAAAGCATGGCCATGCGACATGGGTTAAGTGTTAACCCAGTTCGGGAATCTGCATCATGGTTTCGAGAAGAGATGTCGAGCTAGCACAAGGGTGACAAGTACTCGCCTTGAGCTCTACAACCTATATCATGAGGCAAAAGGAATGTTGTATATGACACATTGTCGAGGTTCGTCTAACGACTTTGTGCACACATGGGAGTTGGCACGTTCTGGTAGGAGCCGCTACCGACTATCGACTCGGGTCGTGTCCATGTGTACGTGAACCTATAGGGTCGCACACTTAAGGGATTGCAGCCCATTCGAATTGGATCCAAATGGAAAATGGGACTAGACTCGTCGTGGACCTCAAGTGTTGAGCCCACCTCGGAGGTCTATATAAAGGGGAGTGGGCGCACCTTTCAGGGTTGATCTTTTTCCTCCCGTTGACAGCCACCGCCACTTCCCATGCCACCATGCCATGCGATCGGACCTAGCAGTCCGCCGCCCGACGCTGCCCCCGTACGTGTGGATACCTTGAGGCATCGCATCTGCGGTGCTCGGACGGACCGTTCGAGGGATCCGTGATGAACCGTTCGAGGGATCCGCGAGGAGCTGTTCGTGGGAGATCACTGCTCGTGGGAGATCGGCTACAGGAGGAGGAGACGAATCGGCTGATCGACTACATGCATCACCAACTCTACTTCCGCTGTGGTGACTGCGTGTTTAGTGGTAAACCTGATCCCGTCATCTATTTCCAGTAGCATATTCTTGGGTGCGATGTAGAAATTTTTTATTTGGCGCTAGTGTAGCGTACCGCGTGTTCCAACAGCGGGGGCCTCGGGGGTAGCCTCAGAAGGCGACCTCACGAGGGGGATTGGTGAGGCTCCGGACGATACTTGCCGACGTGCGCCTCGCGAGGCGGGGGCCCTCGCAAGGGTCTTGTTCGTGAAGTTCGATGGTGGGCTGTGCTGGGCCCATGGCATGCGCCGCGTCTTGGGCCGCAGGCAGACGGGCCTGGGTACCCCCAGTCCAACGGGCCCGACATATTACCTACACCAAGCTTAACATGAAACAAATATGGCCATTGAACTGGTAGTGATCAAAGTGTACTGCACATTGTGAAAAACTGAATAAACAAGGCATACTAGAAAAACCAAATAGAGCGATTGAAACTAGACAAATGCTAACCACAAACAACCGAACAAGCAAAAACCCGTTAAAGGAGGCACATGCTCACTACAACATGCTTAACATCACCCAAATATAATAATTCATAGCGGTATTGTTGAAATTGCATAGAACATAGCTCGTGCTTAAACATCAAATTGTATGATTGAACATCACATTATGAGAAAACTGAAATAAATAGGGGCGTGTTAACTAGACCAGCTTTAACATGAACCAATTTTGCCGTTGAAACTGGTATAGATGAAAGTGAACTGCACAGTACATTGTTGCACGTGTAGAACATCACATTGAAACAGGACAAATATTCACTACAAACAAACAAAAACAGTTAAACAAGGCATATGCTAACTATAGACAACCAAACAAAGGCATTTGTGAAATTGAACTGAACAATTCATACTCCAGCATATCACATTCCACTTTTAAACATTACATTTTGCATGATGATATAATTAAACACGGCATGGTTAAAACCTAGCATGGCAAAAGCTACTAGAACGGTCATATGCAGTGTCTCCCCTTTGAAGTGGTATGACAAAACAGTCATGGGTTTCCTCACTTGTCACAGATGGGCTCTTTCCCCTTGGAAGAGCACAGCTGTAGGGTGCCCTCCAAGATGTCACGGATTGGCTCTTTCCCCTTGGAAGAGATGATGCTCTTGTTGTCGTCATTGTCGATGAGGTCTGACTTGGCACCTAACGATGCCGAGCCACCACCATAGAACATACGCTTCAGAAATGACAAAAGGGGATCGATGACGATGAAGGAAGGCAAATGCCTAACAAAGAAGCAGAGGAGATCAACGGCGGGGCCACTAAGGACATCCACGACGACTGAACCTGAGGGGTGGGGGTGCACCACTTAACCTGTGACATAGCCCGCGTCAAGCCATCGCCGTCGATGAGCTCGATGTCGTAGCCGTCTACCGCGACATGTAGAAATGCACGAGCTAGCTGATCTAAAGACGCCATCCAGTCATCGTAGTCATCTTGCCCGGGGGCCTCGGCGGCCACCACAACATCGTACAACGAAGGGGCCTCGATATACCTCTTTTGGGCCATTCGCACCTCGAGCTCCCCGGGTAGCATCGTCGGGCTTAGGATGCAACGCCCTGGAGTGGGGGATGGTGACGGGGATGTGGATCTATGGGAAAGGGGTGTTTCGCAGGTGTCATCTAAGAAACTTAGGGCAACGAGGGTATGGAGATCGATGGGTAACATGCACGGGCAGACATGTAGAGGTTGATGGTGGACGCGGGTGCGGCGGGGGCGGCGGCGGCGGCGAGCTAGTTAGGGTACGAGCGAGAGAGGAGTGGTGTGTGTGGGTGGGGGTGTGGACGGGGGCCAAGGTGGTGTTTGAGGAAATGATGCGTTTACTGAAAATTTTACTAGGCGGGAGTGAAATGCCAGGGCTACTGTAAATTTAGATGAAGGGGATTGAAGCGGCGCGGGCACAACAAACGTAGAACACAACCCAAACATAATCATTGTGTGCTATCAAATAGTAAAACCCACGGAACCGCCATTTTTCGAATTGCTCAAGGCGGGTAGATATTCTTGAGCTTGAAAGGGAAGCCTCGGGGAGCCCACTCGTATCGCCCGGCCACTTGTACACTGTGCTGATGTGACAGGGCACCGACATGGCTCACGAGTAGTCTAAGTGATCCATGTCTGTTGATTATACAATCGCATACCGTTATTTCATTCAAATCGTCTGCTATTTACTCCTATAATGATAATATATATGAGCATTTCGCAAAAAAAATCGGGAAAGGGTTAGAACACAAACATACCTGCATGTGGAACAAAAATATGTATGCAAAGGTTGGCTTGATGTTCAAATAGCCAATGCTCAACTTTGATGTGGCACATGTCTCATCACCCCCCACTTCGTGTCAGCAGAAGAGAATCCAAGGTACGAATGCATGTCCCCAAATAGGTCTCGCAGCTCAGTGTGCCGTAACACGAAAATTAAACCTATACGAATCCATCATGGTCAAATCACCCCATCGCGCTTCCGGACAAAGGTGGACTCTGCCGGCCCATAGATGTGTGTGTGTGTGTGTGCCACAAGTGGGTGAGACCACGACCACCTGCGGGTGGCCAAAACTAGGGCGGCGTGATATTTAAATATACCAAATTCAGAACTTAGATGTGGCACATGCACCTCGCAACCCGGACATCCCCGACCCCACAGAGGTTCGGGACGTACGAAGTGTAGTGCCCCCCCCCCCCACACAGAGACATGAAATTTGAGTCGGTGGGAGCTGGGGGATCTCATGAATACCTTCTGTAACACGGACCAAGATGAATCAACCTGGGTCAAAGTATATATACCAGTTGCACACCTTTGATGTGGCACCTGCTTTGCAACCAGAAAGTCCACGCACATATCAAGGGGTTCATGATGCGTACAACTAGCTAGTCCCCCCCCCCCACTTTGAGCGCCGGTAGGAACGATTCATGCGTACATAAGTGTGCACTCAAAGTTTTGGTCAGGAAACTCACCATGACCTATAATATATACCATAACACACTAAGAAGAATTGAGCTAGGTAACCTCTGTTGTTGTTAGCCAATGTGATGGACGTCTACGCGGGCCCAGGAATGGGCTTGCCACCGATAACCACACGAGTGTTCGAAGACAACCACCGTCTATGTGTGGCCCAAACATATGTATGGATAGTGTTGTGTGATCGATGTTTCATTACCCAATGCACCTTCCTCAGAAACCGTAAAGTCCCCACGTTGGTTTCAAGCAATGTGTACGCATTATATATGCTCCCCCCTCCCCAACTTGAGCCCATGGGAGGCATTCATGCGTACACATGCGCTCAAATTATACCATGTAATCTTAGCATGACCTATCATAAAACAAACAAAAAAGAATCCACATTAATCAACCTCTCTCATTGTGGTCAAAGTTATTGACCATGTGGGTCCACAGATGGGCGCGACACAAATAACCGCGCGAGGGGGTGTCCGAGGATAACGACTGCCTCCATGTGTCCCAAACATATGTATGGATGTGTTGTGTTATTTTGAATACCCAATGCACACCTTTGATGTGGCACCTTCGCAAACTAGAAAGTCTGTGGGGACCCCGACTCATAAGTCGTGATCACCGAATGCACATGTACAGTGATCCCAGAGATCAATGCTCACTGAACACACAGAAGCTGAATAACAAGAGTCTTACATCCATACTTAACGTCTTACACAAATAAATACCACGAAGGTCAAGTCTTACATACATAGGGCCATGAAGGCCGAATAACAAACACAACTAGCAGCGGAAATCTTGATCGAAAGCGTAGACCCATGCCATCTGCCTTAACCTACAGGCATTCTGACTGGGTAGTGTCCTAGTTCGCATGATCGTCACCATCGAACTCTTCACCATATTCCCGATCTTCCATGCCTGGCCAATTAAATAACCAGTGGCAAGCCAATGAGTACTTTGAATGTACTCGCAAGCAACCCATGTTTGGAACAAGGCAATAACAATGCATGATATAGCACTAAGTAGGTAAGTTTGCGGAAAGCTAATTTTTTTAGTGCAATGACATGATCAAAATAACTTGTTGTAGCATGCATCATGAGGATACAAGTATCCATACGAACAGGTTACAGATATCAATATAATCAAGGGGATTGAACATCTCATGTTTAGTCATCATGTCAAGTCACCCGACTTAACTCAAGTATCGTCTTTGTCACCAACACGTGAAAAACATCGGACGTAGTTTAAGTAGGACCTCCAACTATACATGACCGTGGACACGGCTATTCGAATAGTTTTACACCCTGCAGAGGTTGCACACTTTACCCGCAAGATTCGGGAAACTTCTGTGTCAAGCCACGACTCGCGATATTGTTCATACCCGAGGTAAGTACCCGAACATTGCCTTGCCCCTAGCGATACTAAACAAAGACTCCACTCGTTGGTGCCATCCCTCATGATATACATCACACGTATCATCCATGAGGGCACGCAACGGTGTGCCCGGTGCCTGTGAAGACAGCGCATGATCATCCTTACCGGCACGACCCCGTATCGAGAGTGACCACGTCACTCCCGCCACTAGTAATGCGGGCTCTATGCTAGTACCCACCAAAGTAATCAACAAAGCCCCGTCCCATAAGGGGTATCGTGGTTGTGCATGTAAGGTTGGGATGGTTAGCAAATCTTAAATCTCTCCGTTTTCGAAAATACACACACACAACTTGCTCCGGTACACCACTTCTTTGTTAAGTGGTTACCTAGCTCAACTTCATCTCCCTCAAGCATTAGTGGCACCTGACGGGGTTTTTGAAAGTATTTGAAAACACTTTTGTTTCCATCACCATGCATATCTCCATCCCATTTGTGTAGCATCTACTAAGCATCCTATCTACTCCCACCCGCACAACCCTCATAAGGAGGTAGGGTCATGCACGATGCAAGTATCAATGATAAAACTATCAGAGGCATCCCACCGTAGTGGTCACCACATCAACATGATCAACATTAAGTAATAAAGTGCTATATGCCATGCAATAAAAGGGTTTCATAGTGATGGTCAAAGGGCTGCTTGCGTGGATCAACAAAGTCTTCAAGGTCTTCAAAGTCTTCTGGTCCAACTCCCTCGTCAACAGCGCAATCTATCGTCGCGATAAATAACGCTAATAATAAGAATCATCACAAAAACAGAGCACAGACTCCACTTCTAATGTCACACCCTGAGTTTTGCCTCTTCTGTCTTAGTTAAAATAGCCCAAAAATTAGGACCAATTAAAACTTTTTGTGTGCTTGTGATGCTTGACTTGAATGCTGATTGTTTGTTTGCTTGCTTGTGCTCTATATTCATAAAATCCCTCCTACTCTCAAAACCCATCTCCCCGATCCAAGAACCTTGCCCAATGATCATGCCATGTGTATAGGACATAAAACTATTTTTATCAAATATTATTTTTGCCAAAAAGCATTTATTCAAATTAGGCTTTATAAAACCCCTGAATTGAGGTTTGTACTACAAGTCCTCAAATTGGGTGGAATATTTTGCCCCAAATACTTTAGTTATATTCTACCATATATAAGACTTCCCAAAACTACCAAATACTATTTTTAAAGATTATTTTCCTATTTTATTTAAAGGATTTTTCTTAAGGCCAGAAATGGTTTTTCATACGGAAAAATTATTTAAATACTTTGAAAATATTTGAGAAAATTTAGGGAAACTCAGTGGACTTATATTTTCCATATATATGAGTTTCAACACATGGTCATGTTCAATATAATGGGCAAAACACTCCAAAACCCTTTCTGCTTTAATCAAACATTTGAAATATTTCTATAAGAAATATTCTCAATAAAATGTAGGAAAATTCCAGCAAGTCACACATGCTATATCTGATGATCTTGCAAAGTTTCATCTCAATCACAATTGTGTTGCTTCACCAAAATATTCCAAAACCCTCACTGTCCATAATAAATTTTTAGCAACTTTACATTGTGAAGTTTCTCCTATTGCCCCAAACTTTGTGGACATGTTCTAAACCCCAAATAATGCCACCAAACCAAGTGGTGCATCAAGGAAAATAGTTTTTGCATGACTAAATCTACAGAAACCTGATTCTGTTGATTTCTAGGGTTTACCAAGTTTGCATTATCAACTTTCTTCAATTAAGTTGAAAGCTTGTGATCAGGACCAAATGGACTTACCATTTACCCCTGGTGAATCTCAAGGCCATAGGATTCATCTACCTAGCCCAACCACAACACAAACACCTTCTGCCATAAACTAGCGGACAAGAAAAGTCGACCCAGAAAGATTCCTCTTGCCCCCAACTTTTTACCACAACATATTCTAACCCTCCTCTACCTCCAGTAACTTTTCAATGGCCTCTGATCAATTATTTGGGGGGTAACTCTCTCTTATTCTCTCTCTTTTTACCATGACAACACCTCTCCTTCCTTTCTGATCATGCAACTGCCCCCAAACTCTTCCACAATTTCATTTGCATGCTATTACATCAATACAAACCCATATAGTTTTTGCTCATATGGAAAATATGAGCAATTCATCCAAACATAGTTTATGACAGCAAATAGAGCTTTGTACTGGAAGTACCCTATAGATTTATCTCCAGGAGCTGAAACCTTGTGGGCATCTTCTCCTTCGATGTCTAAGACCACCAGACAACCTTTTTCTTCATTTACTCTTCACTAAGGACCCCTGATATAGCTCCCAAGTCTACTGCTACAAACTTACCTGTAGTAGAAACCTAGCCCACTCGGCCTGTTTTCCCTTTAATATTAACCAGTGCTCTCCTGCATGCGTGCCTCACACGTTAGACAACCTGGGCCGACCACAAGGATGCTTTGGACACGAAATGGCGTTGTGACCACGCAGTCGGCATGCAATAACGGTGCTCTATCATGCATCTTGTCCTGTAGCTCAAGTCCGGTTGCAGCAGGGTGCCCATGTACGCCAGGGGATCCTACTTGACCCTGCATGCCCCTCCCCAATGCCAGGACGCAGCCAAGGGAGCTCAGGCATGCGCATGCTCGGCGCCCGAGAGCATCCGAGGCGCACCCGAGCCCCTCTGGTCGCCCCCGCCTTAAAGCTCGTTCCCGAGCCTCCCTCTCGACACACTTCGCTCGCCCTCACTCCCTTGAACCCACCAGACCAGCCCATGGCTTCTCCCATGCCCTGCGTCCAACCCCTTGGCCGAAGTCCTTCCGCCGGCCGCGACTCAAAATTGGCGCCCACCGGACGCTTCCTCTCCCTCTGGACCTCACCAGAGCAAGTCAGCGTCGCAAAACCCCTCTCCCTCTTCCCCTTGCCTCCTATCCTCGACCGGCCATCCTGACTGGGCTCGCCGTCGCCGCCATCTGCCCGTCGCCATTCGCGTCGCTCCGGAGGGCCTCAGCGTCCGCACGGTGTAGGGATGGACGCGCCGTGGCTACCTGCGCTCGAGGGTGGCCTGGGCCACGCCGGAGGTGGCCGGTGCTTCTGGTACGAGCATCGTCGACGCCCTGTTCCGCCTCCTCTGCCTCTCCCTGCTCGAGCGGGAGGTGGGGGAAGGTCCCGCCAGGCGGGCCCCGCCTGTCAGCGACCGACCAGGCGGGCCCCCGGTTTAACTGGAAGCGGGCTTCCCCGCTGCCGTCTTCCCACGCGAGAGGCACAATCGAGTGAATGCGCCTTCGGCGTAAGCGCTGCACGTGGGCAGCTGTGCTACTGGGCCGGCCCAGTAGCTATTGCTCGCCTGACGCACTGTTTTGGCCTTTTTGGGTAAATCACTTTTCCTTTGTGCTTTTTCTTTTCCAGAGGCATTCAAAACTCCATATTAAATTCATTTCAACTCCTAATTTAATGATTCAAATTCCTATAATCTCCTAATAATCCCAGCTATCATTTGGCACAACTTCCATAATTTTCATCACAAGTTTCTGCCCTATTCAAATTCAAATTCAAATTTAAACTATCCATAGCCACATTGTAAAATCTCTATTGTATTAATGCTAGCTCCAAATGGAGTGATTCAAGATCCTAGGTGCATCTAAAATCATGTCCTAGGATGTGAACATTTTTCCTTACACTTATTTTGCTATGAAAAATATTGGACCATTTTCTTCATATATGGCTCACTTTGAAAATCCCTAGGAAAATCATGCCAACTCCAAATCCATTGAAACCACTTCCCAAATGTTTCTAAAATCATGCCCTATTTGATGAGTGCATCAACTCATTTTTATAAAATCATGTCCTGTAGGCTTCTAATAGGATCATCATTTCATTCATTTCCACTATTCAAACTCCCCCATGATCCAGATCCAATGAAACCTCCTTGGTTATTTTTCTTATAGACAGGAGTATCCTATAAAAATAAACTTCCCATTTTAGAGCCTTTTTATATTCTGCTTGTTGTGTTGCTTATTGCGGTTGTCTCCGGCGATAGTTGACGAAGTAGATGAAGTGCTCGGAGTGGACGAGAAGCATGTGAAGACCTCGAAGACGTTGCTAATCCAGGCAAGCAGCCCTTTGACCATGACTATGAAACCTTTTATTGCATGGCACATAGCACTTTATTTCGTGATGTTGATCATGTGATGTGGTGACCACTTCGGTGGGATGCCTCCGATACTTCCTTGTTGATACTTGCATCACGCATGACCCTACCTTATTATGAGGGTTGTGTCGGATTTCGGGCTCCGCAAAACCCCAAGAAGTTCGAACACAGGGGCGTGTGCGAAGATCCCCTGCAGCCTCGCCCTACCTAGCTCGCTACTCGATGGTTTCTACGACGAACTCGCGCGATGACGAGGAAGCAGTTGCACACGATGATTTACCCAGGTTTGGGCCGCTGCGAAGCGTAATACCCTACTCCTGCTTTGGTGGATTGCCTCACGAGGAGGTGTGGTGGATGAACTGGTACAGTGGTGAGCAGCCTCGTGAGGGCACTCTGGTGGTGTTGCCTCTCCTCTGTTGGGTGTCTGTTGTGTTGTCCCTCAGTATGGTGCAGCCTATCCTCTATTTATAGCCGCGGCCCGGGTCCTCTTCCCTTATCGCAATGGTGGGAAGGGATCCCACAATGGCCAAATTCAAAGGGGGACATGAGTACATCCCCGCCATGTCCAAAGGTGGTCTTCGCCTACAAAGTGGCTGCCGATGATGCAGAGGTGGGCTCGGCGATGACATCCGTCCTGCAGGGCTCGTGGTCGTGGTCTTGTTGCACCGGAATGGAAACCTTTGGGTGGCGCTTTGGGAACCCACGTACGTCCTTGCTCCCTTTGCACCAAAGGGGAAACTGCGCCGTCTGGCGCGCTGGCGCCCGCCTGTCCTTCCTTGCATCATCCTTGACTCCTGAGGCCGGGTTCCACATAAAGATCTCCGCCACTCTGGAGGGGGCCTGAGGAGGCCCACTCATTGCTGGTCTTGGTGCTGCCTTCCTCGTGAGCTCGGGTCCTCGCGAGGGCCTTGTCTTGAGTAGGGCCGTGCCAGCCGCGCTTGGCTGACGAGGTGGGCCATGCCCTGGGCCGCAGGCAGGCAGGTCTGGGTACCCCCGTTCCTAGAACGCCGACAGTAGCCCCCGGGCCCAAGGCGCGCTCGAGCTGGCTTCTGGGCGAAGCCATTGAGGACGGCCCGAAGCGCCGCGGGCCCCGAACGCCTGCGGGCCATGCCCGGCTCGCGTCGCGCTTCAGGGCGCCGACGCCTCCGTTCCCCCAGGGCGTCACGAACCGCCCCAAGTCAAACTGACGCGATAGCCGTGCGCTGCGCCGGTCATCATTACCCTTCCTTGAATGTTGTTGCTCCCCTGGGCCTCCACTCCTCGGGTCACGCGGATGTGACCAGACGAAGGTAGGTGAGGCAACGCAAAGCAGGGTTGCGCGCCAATCGAGTCGGCCCTTCGACGCCCGAGGGGCGCACGACGCCTGCTTTCCCAGGACGCCTCGTGGCCGCAGTTATGCCAATAAATCCGCCCTCCCCCGGGGGGGTCTTGCCAACTCGAAGCGCTCGCCTGCTCTCGTAGCTCCAGAGAAAACCCTCTCCTCTCCTCAGCTTCTCCCTTTCCCCATGGCATTTGGAGGAAACGCTACCGGCGCGGTCAAGCACGCGGGGCCGTCAGCTTCCTCGCCCTCTTCCGGAGGCAGCGGCGGGGGGCCCTCGGGGTCGGCGCAAGTTCGCCGGTGCTGGGCCATGGTCGATGAGTGAGTACTCTGCCGCCTGCTTCTTTCTTAGTTGTCTTGTCCAGTGCTCCTGACATGATCCTCTCCTTTTTCCAGGGCGCCTGCGACCAAGAAACGCAGGCTCGGCGAACTCCAGGAGGAGGTGGACACGCTACGGGCCCGGCTGACGACCGCCGAGGCCGCCTTCCAAGCCGCCCTCAGGGGCGAAGCGGAGGCCAGGGCGGAGTTGGCGTCCCTCCAGGCCCAGGTTAAGGAGGCAGCCGACGCCATGCAGGCCGCCTAGGACAAGGCGGCGCATGCCAAGATGCTGGAGTCCCCGCGCGCCAAGCAGTACCTTGACATTGCCCACCGCGCGGCCGGCGCGGTGAGCCGGTTCGTCGGGGAAGCCCCCACGCTACCCTGCGCGCACGGCGACGGGGGCTACCTCGATTTCTTCCGGAGGGTGGTGGAGACGCTGGAGACTGGTGTCTCCCGTGTGAACGCGGACAGCGAGGCTGACGCGCGCGACCTCCTGGACCTCGCCTTGACGCGCGTCTTCTCCAACTAGCGCCGCCACGCCCCGGAGCTCGACCTCCAGCGCGTCGGGGAGTGGGTGCCTGTGGGGCTCCAGAGGCCCCTCCGGGATGAGGTGCGTCCGCACGTGGAGTCCCTGGTGGAGCAGTTCGTTCAGGTGCCCGCCTCCAGCGGGGAGGGCGGCTCCGGCACCGAGGTGGCCGGCGAGTCGGACGGCGACAGCGACTCCTCCACCTAGGCCTCCCTTGTCTTCTTTTCCTGGTACCTGTAATGCTTTAAGAAGAACTCGACCCCTGCGGGCGTTAGCCTTTTGCGTATTACCTTTGTCTCTGTCCTTCCTTTTCTTAAATCGCCGGTTGCCTGCTTGCTGTGACGTGACTTAGTTTCTTCGCGCGGGGCTTGGCGCCGCTGCCGATGCGGCTCGGTGGTGGCGGCCGGCAGGGCCCTCGCGAGGCTCTCTGTCCTGAGGGGCAGCTCGTGGCCGCCACTCCCCGGGTTCATGGCATTGCAGCTCGTCGTGGCAGGGTCCCTCCCCTCACGCCGTTTTTCCTGGCGCCTCAGGCCTCAGGGGTCTCGGTAGCCATGCGTGGTGGCCCGCAGTACCTGTATCCTCACATTAGTGCGCACTATCCTTATCCCGTCCTCGGGCCGCCGTTAGATCAGGAGGCTGTTGCTTGGTTCGGTAGTGTACTTAGCTTGTAGGCTGGTGACGATCTCGTGCGTTGCGAGGTGCGGCGGGGCTGTCCAGATAGTCCACGATTCCACCTGGGATGCTTCCTCCTTGTTTGTGGGACGGTTTGGGGGCCCCTTTCGGTGCTCTGTGTCTGCGGGACTCAACCACGAGCAGACCTCGCCCACCGTTGGGGCGTCCGGATCACCTGGACGAGTCCAAAAGGGGCGAGGCCTCGGCCGCCACTGGAGCGTCCGGATCGCCAGGACGCGTCTAGGGGGCACGGAGCCACGTGATTGATGAGGTTTCCGGGGCGCGGTGCCCATGAAACCCCCCTCGACACTCAAGCAGTGCTCTACATCGACAGGACCCAGTCCCGCACATTCCCCGACCACCATCGGGGCGTCCGGATCACCAGGACGAGACCAATGGGGCGGGGGCCTCGACACCCTTGATACCGACCGGATCGCCAGGATGACATCAAGGGGCGAGGGGCTATATGACTGGTAAGGCTCCTGAGGCGCGCTGCTCAGGAGCCCCCTTTAACGCTCAAGCAGCTCTACGTCGGCAAGTCCCAGTCCCGCACATTTCCTTGTCCACTGTAAGCGACGTCCGGATCACCAGGACGCGACTACGGGGTGAGGCCTCGACACCCCTGATGCCGACCGGATCGCCAGGAGGACATCAAGGGGCGAGTGATTATATGACCAGTAAGGCTCCTGAGGCGTGCTACTCAGGATTCCACCTTGACGCTCGAGCGACCCTCGTACCGTTCTGCCGGCCGCTGCCTCGGGAGGCACCCGAGCCTCCCGAGGTTCCATGATGTGGTGCTGTGGTGCGGTCGGAGCCCCCGAGTGGGGGTCGGCCGCCGAAAGATGCAAGTCCCTGAGGCGACAGGGCCTTGCGATCCAGCTCCGAGGCGCATCGGGGAGGGCCGGAGCACATGGGCCCTTGCGAAACACCAATTCAGAGAAAGAGACTCCAAGACCGAAAAAATGAGAGAACGATGAGAGAAAAGTCCCCGTCCCTTTTTTTTAAAAAGAGTTCCAAAATTCTCAAACTTCATTCCAAAAAGTGGCAATTCGAACACCAAAAAGAAGCAAGCAACTGCCGCGTCCGGCACCTAGGCTAGTCTTCGTCTTCGTCTTCCCCCTGCGTGGAGCATAGGGCATCCACGTTGCGTGGGCATAGCCATTGGTGGGCAGTGTTGTCCGCCAGCGCGGAGCATGGGGCTTCCACTTGGGCGTGGGATGGAACCCCTCCGCGTCCTCGGGAGGCTCCGGGCGTATACAGCCCGCTCATTATTACGTGAGAGTGTCACGGCCATAGATAGCTGGGCAAGCCCCCAGGCGCACGGCCCGGTTGCTCCCAACTCCGTCAAGAGCCATCCCGTGCATTTCTGCTCGGTTGCGCGCCCCTATGACCCAAACCCGAATGCATTGTTCCCCGCGTAGCCGCGGGATTGCGCTCCCGTGGCCCAAACATGAGCACAATGCACCCGACGCAGCCATAGAGGTGTTTTGTCGATGAAGCCGCCTCGTGAAGTGTCGGGGCGCTGGCCGGACGGGGTCTGGAGGACCTCGTGAGGCCCAGCCACCTGAGGCTGCGCCGGCGCTCCAGTTGCCGCGGGTGGCCCGCGCTGCTTGTGTCTTGTTGCGCCCCCCCAGGCCATTACTCCTGAGGCCTCGGGGCCTGGCTCGGTGTTACTTGCTCGCGAGGGCGACGGCTTGCGCCGTGCCCCGCAGGCTCGGGGATGTCCTCCCTCTTTCTCCCGCTTGCGTTGTCCACGCTAGGTTCTCCGTCGACGGAAGCCCCCAGGCCCGGCCCGGGGAGGACACCCAGGGTACCCCCTACTCTTAGGGGGTGTTGGCGCCTGCAGCAGGCGCCCGATCCATCTCACCGTTCGGAGGTACGATGTAGCTTGGTACATAGGGCTCTACGTAAGGGCCCGGTTCTCCTCCTGAGCCGTCCGGCGGGGCACCGGGGACGGCCCCTCTGGGCGGCGGCGGGGCGCCGCCCTCTGCGCGCAGCCCGCAGACCCTCCTGCGACGAGCCTCAGCTCGAAGTTGCTTACCTCTGCCACCGCCGCTGGGTGGGCCGTGTGCTTCCTGACGTGGATTGTTTCCTTGGCGATCCGATGCGCCTTCGCCGTGGTTGCTTGCTTGTCCGGACGCCTGCGCCGCCTGCTCCCTGCACAGGATGGCGCGCTCCCGCCTGGTTAACCCAGGCTGTTGATGGTCCACAGGGTCACGTGGGCGCGTGTCGGTGCGCGCGTGGGGCTCCCCGTTGTTTCCTCCGTGCGCTCCGTCGTCGGGGCCGGGCTGCACCCCGAAACCGGTCACCAGAATTTGGAGGAGAAGGAGCACGGCATGCGGCGGGCCCCGCTCGCGTTCGCCCAGGGCCTGAGGGGGCACGCCGCCGACAGGCTGGGCGACAGGCGCGGCGAACGAGCCCCTGGCGCCTGATGCCTGCGGCCTTGAAGAAGAGTGAGGAGCCATGGCCCTCCACGCGACGTTGACTAGCTCTGCGATGTGGTCGGCCCATGCGTCGAAGCCCCCGTGCATCGGGCAGTGGCCAAGCATCTCACTTGCCATCAGCAGTGCATCGTGCACGTCGAGGTCTCCCACGTAGGTGTGACGCGACACCGGTGCCGAGGGCGCCGCCTGTCCGCCGTGTGTTTGGACGGCGCGAGAAGCGACGGCGGTGAAGACGACACTGGCGGCTTGATACTGACCGCCCAGTGTCGTGCCACTGGGGCGTGGGTCTCTGTCTGCAGCGGTGGGGTTGGTGAAGACGGATCCGCCATGGCCGGAGGAAGCTTGTCGGGCGCTGGCCATCGGAGCGGTGAGGCGAGGGAAGAGCGAGGCTTCGAGGAAGATTTCGACACGCCCCCTACCTGGCACGCCAAATGTCGGATTTCGGGCTCCGCAAAACCCCAAGAAGTTCGAACACAGGGGCGTGGGCGAAGATCCCTTGCAGCCTCGCCCTACCTAGCTCGCTACTCGATGGTTTCTACGACGAACTTGCGCGATGATGAGGAAGCAGTTGCACACGATGATTTACCCAGGTTCGGGCCGCTGCGAAGCGTAATACCCTACTCCTGCTTTGGTGGATTGCCTCACGAGGAGGTGTGGTGGATGAACGTGGTGAGCAGCCTCGTGAGGGCACTCTGGTGGTGTTGCCTCTCCTCTGTTGGGTGTCTGTTGTGTTGTCCCTCTCTATGGTGCAGCCTATCATCTATTTATAGCCGCGGCCCGGGTCCTCCTCCCTTATCACAAAGGCGGGAAGGGATCCCACAACGGCCAAATTCCAAGGGGGACAGGAGTACATCCCCGCCCTGTCCAAAGGTGGTCTTCGCCTGCAAAGTGGCTGCCGATGATGCAGAGGTGGGCTCGGCGATGACATCCGTCCTACATGGCTCGTAATCGTGGTCTTGTTGCACCGGAATGGAAATCTTTGGGTGGCGCTTTGGGAACCCGCGTATGTCCTTGCTCCCTTTGCACCAAAGGGGAAACTGCACCGTCTGGCGCGCTGGCGCCCGCCTGTCCTTTCTTGCGTCATCCTTGACTCCTGAGGCCGGGTTCCGCATAGAGATCTCCGCCACTCCGGAGGGGGCCTGAGGAGGCCCACTCCTTGCTGGTCTTGATGCTGCCTTCCTCGCGAGCTCGGGTCCTTGCGAGGGCCTTGTCTTGAGTGGGGCCGTGCCAGCCGCGCTTGGCTGACGAGGTGGGCCATGCCCTGGGCCGCATGCAGGCAGGTCTGGGTACCCCCATTCCCAGAACGCCGACAGGTTGTGCGGGTGGGAGTAGATAGGTTGCTAGTAGATGCTACGCAAGTGGGACGGGAACATGCATGGTGATGGATTTCGAAAACCCCGTCGGGTGCCACTAATGCCCAAGGGAGATGATGTTGTGCTAGGTAACCACTTGAGAAAGAAGTGGTGTACCGGAGCAGGTTGTGTGTGTGTTTTCAAAAATGGAGAGATTTAAGATTTGCTGACCATCCCAACCTTTCATGTACAACCACGATACCCCTTATGGGACGGGGCTTTGTTGATTACTTTGATAGGTACTAGCATAGAGCCCGCATTACTAGTGGCGGGAGTGACGTGGTCACTCTCGATACGGGGTCGTGCCGGTAAGGACGATCATGCGCTGTCTTCACAGGCACCGGGCACACCGTTGGTCCCTGCATGGATGTTACTTGTGATGTACATCATGTGGGCTGGGTACCAATCGAGTGGACTCTTTGTTTAGTATCGTCAGGGGAAAGGCAATGTTCAGGTACTTACCTCGGGTATAGACAATACCGCGAGTCGTGGCTGGACACGGAAGTTTCCCGAGTCTTGTGGGTAAAGTGTGCAACCTCTGTAGAGTGTAAAACTATTCGAATAGTTGTGTCCACGATCATGGACAGTTAGAGGTCCTGCTTAAACTACGTCCGCTGTTTTCACAAACTTGGTGTGTGTGTGTGTGTGTGTGTGAGGATGACACAAGGATGAAACTTGAGCTAAGTCCGATGACTTGGCATGATAAGGAACATGAGATGTTCAACCCCTGCTTATGATGATAACTGAGACTTGTTCGCTTGAGTACCTGTCAACAGTTGATGCATGCTTACTCAAGTTACTTGACCATATCATTGCACTTAAAATTAGCTTTCTGCAAAACTTACCACTGGTTATTGTACCTTGTTCCAAAACTTGGGTTGCTTGCGAGTACATTCAAAGTACGCATTGCCTTGCCACTGGTTATTTTATTGGCCAGGCATGAAAGACCAGGTTATGCTAAAGATTACCTTGGTGACGTACGCGCGAGCTAGGACGCTTCCCAGTCAGAATGCCTGTAGGGTTAAGGCAGATGGCATGGGTTCACGCTATCGTTGAAGATTTCCGCTGCAAGTTTTTGAAGACTTGGTCATAAAGGCCATATTTGAGTAAAACGGTACGTAATGGATGTAGACACCTGTTATTCAGTTTTTGTGTGTTCAGTGAGCATTGATCTCTGGGATCACTGTGCACGTACATTCGGTGATCACGACTTATGAGTCGGGGTCCCCACATCTAAAATGTTACCCTACTCTGTAAAATACTACAATATAAACCAAAAATGTTTGTCTAAGGTTTTGTTGTGAAAAACATTTTGAAAACTATTTAAACAGAGGCTAAAAATATTAAAAACTAGGTTTTAAATAAAATCACTACATAAAACATTTTCAGAAAATTACAAAAGTGGCACTGTTAAATTCTACAGAATATTCTAGGATTTTTGGTTAAAGAATAATTGGATTTGGACAATTATTAAACTTTGTGGGGTTTTTTCTTTGGAATCTCACTGATAAAAGAAAAAAGAAAAAGGCCTCAGGCAAACTGGGCCAGAACAGCCGGCCGAGCCGGCCCAGTCGGGCAAACTGGCCCAGCCGAGCCTGGTGCTCCCGCGCGCGTCAGGATTCAAACCTGACGGGCGGGGCCCGGCAGCAGAGAGAGAGAGACGCGGGAGGGAGGGTGAGAGGTTGACGACCTGGCCCCACTGGCAGGTCGTCGTCCACCTCGGTCCAGGGGCTGGCGGTGCTTACCGGCTGCGTAGGAGGGCACGGCGAGTGGAGCTGAGGGCAGGAACGGACTTAGCGTCGAGCCACCGTTCTCGTGGAGGTCGAAGGAGCGGCGGGGGTGGCCAGAGTCGCCGGCGGCGAGGAGGCCGCGGTGGAGGGGACTCGGGCGTGCTCCGACTCGTCACCTTGAGCTGCAAAACGATCGGGGGGAAAGGGGAATCGCGTCAGAGAGCCCCAGGGGGTCCAGATCGAGGAAGAACGGAGGCGGGGAGGGTTCCTACCGTGCAGACGCCGGCGAGCCGAGACGGCGAAACTCCGGCTCGAGCTCAAGCTCGGGGCTTCCTTGGGGTGGATGGACTGAGCAGGGGCTTGATTAGGTGGGGAATGAAGGGTCTGGAGGGGAGAGAGAGGTGCGGGGGCGTCTTAAATAGAGGGGCACGAGTCCACCGAGCTCGGGTGCGCCGGCGAGCTCGGGGCCGAGGCCAGAGGTCATGGGGGGAGAGTGGGTGTGTCTGGGGTGTTTTTGGAGCACGTCCACGTCCAGGGAAAGGAGAGAGGAAGTGGAGGAACGCGCGCGTGCGAGCCCCATGGTTGGCTGAACCGGGCGACGTCGGGCACGCGTGCGGGAGGGTGAGAGAGAGAGGGAGAGGAGGCTCCCGACACGGCAGCGTGTCGCGGACGCTGAGGTGCCTCGACTGGCGTGAGGGGGCGGCTCGAGGCGGCCAGAGTATGGGCAGGGCACGAGGTCAACCCTCTGCCTGTCCTGTAGCGCGCTCCAGAGTGCGTCTTTGGCCGGCATGATGGGCTTTTGGCGCGCTCTGGCGCGTCCACCAGTGTCCATCGACTGCGCAAGGGCTAAACAAAGGGGAAAAGGGGCATGGGATGCTCTGGAGTGGCCAGGAGTGAGAGGGGAAAGCGATAAGAGAGAGAAATGGGCTGTCCAGAGAGCGAAATGGGGCTTTTCCCCCATGCAACCATGGACCTGGGCACCAGGAATCTTACTGGAGGTGCTGGGGGACTAGGAGGAGCTCTGGTAAAAATTTGAGGTGAAGGAGAGTGGTGGATGGGGCTCAATTATTGGTTTTAGTATTCTGGCAGAAGGTGTTTGATCAGTGCTTTGGCTAGCTAATCCCCTCCACTAGAGCTGAGAGTTAATAGGATGAAATGGTGGTAGCAATTGAGCTTGATCACCAAGTTTGAGCTCAATTGAGCAAAGTTGATAATGTAAACTTTGTAAACCCTAGATTTTAACAGAAACTGACTTCTGTAGATCCAGGTGTGCAAATCTAATCTACTTGATGCACCACTTGGTGTAGCATCCTTATTTGGGTAGTAGATCATGACCACAAAGTTTAAGATCAATAGGAGATACTTCACAATGTAAAGTTTCTCAAGTTTGGTACTGGACATGAATGGTTTTGGG
Organism: Elymus sibiricus; assembly: GCA_039707655.1. Classification (NCBI taxonomy): domain Eukaryota; kingdom Viridiplantae; phylum Streptophyta; class Magnoliopsida; order Poales; family Poaceae; genus Elymus; species Elymus sibiricus. Next base: position 256,660,903 of record CM077669.1, read on the forward strand.
ACATTTTAGTGAATCAAATCAATTGGGATTGAGATAAAACTTTGCAAGATCATCACATATGGCATGTGTGACTTGCTGAAATTTTTCTGGAATTTATTGAGAATATTTCTTATTGAAATATTTCAAAAGCTTGATTTAAGAAGAAAGGGTTTCGAGGGGTTTTGCCCATGATTTTGAACATGACCATGTGTTGAAACTCATATATATGGAAAATATATGTCCACTGAGTTTCCTTAAATTTTCTTAAATATTTTAAACCATTTAAATAATTTTTCCCTATGAAAGACCATTTCTGGCCTTAAGAAAAAGCCTTTAAATAAAATAGCAAAATAATCTTTAAAATTAATATTTGGTGGTTTTGGGAAGTCTTATATATAGTAGGTTTCAAATAAAGTCTTTGTGGAAAAAGGATCCACCGAATTTGAGGACTTGTAGTACAAACCTCAATTCAGGGGCTTTTGAAAACCTAATTTGAATAAATCCTTTTTGGCCAAAGTAATATTTGATAAAAATAGTTTTGGGTACTATTCACATGGCATGGTCATTGGGCAAGATGTTTGGGTCAAGGAAAATGGGTATGGAGAGAAGTAGAATCTATGAGTGCCAAACACAATCAATCAAACAAGCAAGCATCAATAATTCAAACAAGCTCATGCACTGAAAAAGTTTTAATTGGTTCCAAATTTTGTAAATCCATAGCATAGCAAGGTGATACAAACACAGGGTGTGACAACGTCCCCGATGGAGGTTCACAACGCGTATGTCACTTACTTCGAGCCGTTGGGAGCACGCGTACACACGCGTTCAAACTTTCGTCTAGTATATCACTGTGATCTACACCATAACACAAACAAAGATGAATCCACCTTGATCAAACCCATCCCGCCGCCATTAAAAGTCATAGATCGACACAGGGGCAACGACCAGATGCGTCGTTGACAAACGCACAAGGGATTGTCCAAAGTACACCACCGCATGCATGTGACCCAAACATATGCATGAAAAAGGGCATGTGTTGTTTTAAATACCCAACACATGACTTTTGATGTATCACATGCCCCACAAACTAGACAATCCCACACGTAGGCACACGATGCATAGTGGGTCGGACCATTGGCCTTCCCCCACCCATTCCACCACCGCCGCCACTTTGAGGCGCATGTCAAACTTTTTCTGCTGTGAACATGTGACAATAGGAGTGTCGTGTTAGAATTAAATTTTTTGGAGAATATTAAGACACTTTTTCATACATTAATTGATTTCCTAGGGATTTCTTTTGTAAATTTCAAAGTTGAACTACAAGCACATGCCGTAGTGCACCAAAATGGATTCGAAAATCAAAATTGTGTCATTGGGTGCATGTTTAGTCCCCATGCAAGAAAAGGGAATAAATTTCAAACAACTTGGCGTCATGGCGCCGCCGCAAACATTGATAATCTTGGGACAAGTTTTCATCTAAGGTTCTTGAAAACGGTTAATGGATGCAACACAAAACTATCACGTTAACATCGCAAATGGTTTATTAATCCAAACCATGGGCGTTAGAACAACAATGTACGTGACAAAGCTTCGGTTATGTCAAAATAAAGTGGAAGAATTAATCCTCAAAAAAGAACAACAATACACGTCCTGCGTTTGCCATGCGAGGAGGTGTGATTTGACGGGACACATGCTAGAAGGCTCTCGCATAGGCTGACCGGGAGTCATGTGAGAAGGTGTGTTAATTGAAGGGAGGCGTGTTCCCTGCGTAGTATCACCGGAGACGTGCCGACAGTTGCGTGAATTGATGGTAGGCATGCGAGCAGTCCGCTGTGCAGGCTGCTCCAGGAGGCGAGCCTGCCCTTTGACCGCCGCCCGCCTCTCACCCAGCTGCTCCATATTAATGGCGCCCGGGGCAGTTGGGTTTTATATGAGGCCGCACTCGCCATTCTCACTACACACAGAATCCTTTCTTTGCCCCTGCATCCTCGCCGCCGTTCTTAGTCATCACTGCCATTCTTAGTCGTCACCATCGTCTCAAGTGCATTAGATGGGGCCGAAGCGCAACAGGGGAGGGAGTGGCCACGCTGGGGCCGGCGCAGCAGCTAAGCCCACTGTGAAGCTGGGCACATAGGTTTTCGTTGCCGCCGATGAGGTCTCGTGCAGACAGCAGCGCGACCTTGATGTCGTCGCCTCGGTCGTGCTTCCCTAGCCGGAGCCGTCCACAGTGACTTTGACGACCACTCAAGCGACGAGAACGACTCCGACGAAGAACCGGTTACTCATCTATACCCATTTTTTGGTAAATATATCTTGGGTTTCTCTAGTTAATTATTAATTGGTTGGTGTGTACAAATGATTTTGCTAAAAATCCATCTAGGGATAGTGATTTTGCTAAAAATTCATAGCCAGATCATACAATCCATTTGAATGTCCTACATAGATGATTGTGCAATTTTTTTAGACTGGTATGTAGAAAGCTAATTGTGCTAAAAAATTGAACCAAAATCTTTGGATTCATGTGGAAAATTTTCCATTAAATCTCAACCCTACTTTTTGACATGTAGTATTCACTTGAATGCTCCTATGTTTTTTTTGACAATTATCAGTTCGTGCTTTTAAGGCATGCATGAGTTAATTTTGGTTGCCCTAAGTTGTGTGCTCTCAGTTTTTCCATTTCTTTCATCAAGACCACTTGAGGATTTAGGGTTCACGCTATCATAGGACATATTATGTATCATAAACTCTAACTTGCTGAATTCACATTATAAAATATATTAACACCATAGTTTTTACTATATGTATAGGTGCTATTTGACGATGTCGACAATGAGGATGAAGAAGTCCAGGAGAGGTTCAAGATGCAAAAGCTCAGGGAGCTTTATGTTGGAAAGTATAACAGACGTGTCCGGAAGAATGGGGGCTATGGATGCTTGTTCTATGACCAAAGGCTCAACAACGCGTATGCAGTGTTCTGGCACATGTAAGAGGACGAGTCACTGGCTCCTTCAAGCAGAAGTATTCTCACAGGGTGGCACGCGCCATGTATGCTGAGTACCTGAAGAATCTTAATTAACGTTCAAGAATGAATAGAAGATTTTGGATTGAAGCTATCTAGTTTGTGCGTATTATATCTATGCTTGAGTATATATGTTTATTGAATGAACTATATGTTTGTGAGACTATGTGTAATGAACTAATTGTGCAATGTAATTGCAGTCTTGAGCGGCAATTAGTTTAGTTGATTCGATTTTATGCTTCTCTTAGACCAACCTATGGTTTCCCACAACACACATAGTTTATTATCGTGAATCATCTGTGTTACTTTCTGTCTTCCCACACGGTTTTATACTAGAACCGTTTGCTCAAAACACGCACAGCTTCGTGTCGGAGTTGGCAAAAAATTGAATACGTACGATGCATATTAGGGTGAATATTTAGCGTGGGAAATATTTTTTCTTAGATTGGAACTATGTGCATTGACTTTCATTGTCCCGTGTCACTTGTGTTCTGATTGGCTAGAACACATCCCCACAGATCGCACGTCTACACCGTAGGATGTACACAAATCGAACGATTGTCTGTATCAACCACAAAATGTCCGATATTTACGATTTAGTCTACACGGTTGGGTCTACCAAACCGTTGCCTCCAGGTTAATAAAAGAAAAATTACCTTCGAAACGCATTTTTCTGGAGTGATATTTATGATTTATCACACACGGTTGGGTCTACCAAACCGTTGCCTCGGAAGCAGATTATTTTGAGACAGAAAACCCTCACCACCGCCATGTCACAAAACCCTCACCACCACCCACACGCCACCTCCCCTCCCCGTCCCCAGTAGCACCTAAACTACAGCGCTCCTTTGCGACTATGTATGTCACTTCCTATCGCCGCGGCAATCACTTTGCTCGACGCATGCTACCGCCGCCGTCTGCCGCCAAACCTCACCGCATTTCGCCACTCCCGCTTGCCGTGGCCTATCGTCAGTCACTTTTTTTGACGCTACTCGCCATCGAGCTAGGTCTGCCCAATTGGGGAATCTTCGGTACTGGGTTTTTTGCTCATGGAGGCTATGTAACTAATTGACTGAAATATTCGCTCATCTCTTATCCTAGTCCGTCTGCCCCTTCTAACCACCCGACCAAAATCACCATGGATTCATTTTTCTTCTGGCTGATTCGAGGGTTTTCATTCATAGAGGGTACAGTGCAAGGACACATTCGGGACATGCGGGCTCGGCCAAACAACCGAGGAGTTCCATCTCACTGTCTAGATGACTTCATGAAGCACACAGTGTGTTCAATCTCATCCTACCTTGGTTGGCATGGCCTACTTTTCATGAACCTATACTTTATATTGATACATTTCGATGAAAGGTGCCACATGCAGCATATACGTGAAAGGGGATTTTTTTTCTTCTTCTATATTAGGAAAATTAATTATGTATTTTTCTTTCAATTAATCTCATATTTGCATGACATCATGGTTACATTATCTGTTTATTTATAATTTTTTGTCATTTGATTTCAACTGATGTACCGTTCTTTTAATTAATTCCATATTAGCATGTTATCATGTTCTTTAATAATCTTATCATTTCCTGCGGTACATCCCTTGCTTTGCAACAACAACTGTAGTACAAAATCTTGCCCTTTACATAACTGAAGACTCCAGGGATGTCATATTGAGCATAGACCATGGATTTACAATCATTGTTTCTGTAAAACTTGATGAAGATTGTCACTCCTATTTTGACGCCGACCTTTGGACAAAAGTTTCTAAGTTTTATGTACTGAAAGCTGGCATTAAAATTACATTGAACCTAAACGAGCCTAGTCATATGAGAAATGTAACTTCCCCGACGACATCATCCGTCCAAACTTTGTTCGAAGTAAACGTTATTGCAAGTATATCTTCATGTTGACTTACATAGCAATATCAAAGTAATTATGTAGTATTTAAGAAACCAATTCGGGTTTCATTTTGTGAATCTATTAAGTATGTTCCTACCTAGTAACTTCTAATTACCAATACACTATTCTTATGCGTTGTTCTAAATACATAATCCCCATCCTCCCACAACTCTACCCATGTCAGAAAATGCCGCCACCGACGAGACTCCATGGGTGACGACGAGTCTGCCATCAAGCGGAGGTGGGTCGAGACAGAACCGCAAGCGCCTCCGACAGGCCTAGACTTCATTAACAGCCTCCTCGACGATATGTTGACAATCATCATCTCCCTCCTCCTACTCTTAGATTGCATGCAGACAACCATCCTCTCCCAGTGGTGGTGCCCCCTATGGCGTTGCGCCCCTCTCGGCCTCAGCGACGAGCACATGATTTGCAATGGGTATCACAAACACTTGGATGCATTGTCCCAGATCCTCAGCACACACTATGGTCCAATCAGAGGCCTTACCATGGGCAAGTTCCGTTCCAACGGCAAGGACCGAGCCAAGCTTGACGAGTGGTTCTTATCAACCGCCCTAAATCAGCTCGAGGAGCTCACTTTTAATGAAGGACATATGCGCTCTCTCCCACCCTTTGTGTCGCGCCTCGGACGAATGCTGCGCATTGCCAATGCCATGAACTGCCATTTCCCCCAGATTAACACTGAGAGATCTTTTGCTACCTCGACAGAATCACCTTGAGATCGTCACCATTTGTATCCCCAAGAACGACATGGAGCGCCTGCTCCACGACTGTACTGCACTCGAGAACCTTCACCTTTAGGCAATCAATGGGTTGAGTAGCTTCCACATCACCATCATGAGTCTCTGGACAATTTGTGTGCATTGATGGTGCTGCAACAGATCACATAAGGTGAATCACCAAATGTTCATTGAGGATGTGCCTTTACTAGAGAGATTACTTGTAGTTGATCAAGAAGGTCCAACAAGAATCAGGGTCATTTATGCGTCGAAGTTGGCAGTGTTTGGCTACTCGCCTGTCAAATTCTCTGAAGTTGTTATTGGATCCATAACCATCTAGGTACAACAGTCGCCTTCTTCCCCTTCTTGAAATTAACATATTTTCTATTTTCAAGATGTATGTTCATCTGTCATCCAGAAAATGATTCTGATAAGCTCGACCCCGTATCTGCGCACAGTGAAGGTCCGACCCGACCTGGACCAAGTTGCAAGATTCTTGAGATGCTTTCCATGCCTGGAGAAGCTACATATCAAGGTGATGCTCCTTTCCTGTTAAATGTTAACCACCAGGGACTTCAATTTTTGGCCCCTTTTCCCAAGTTTACAATGACGAATGTACTAGAATTTTTAAGGAATTTTACAGGATTTCAATACATAGATGTTTTTTTCCTATAGCGGTTGCTACATTCATGTGGTTACAATCCTTAAGTGTTTTTCATTTGGATTCATCTGTACTACATAGTTTTCAAAGGAAAATTTCGATCCACTCCAACCTCCTGCGAAGAATCCTATGTTTTCCTAGACTGTAATCAAACGCACATGTTAATCATGCAAGACCGAAGTTGGCATGCACTCTATTCGTTTATTTTAGAAACCTTGCAAATGAAAGAGGTCCTTGTGTGTTCAAGCACTAATACATTCTCTTCTTTTGCAGATACGATTAGGCACGGTAGTGGATAATGTGATGCAATATGACAATCCCATAATGCATTGATCTCCAGCTCTCAGAAATTACTTTGAACTCCTACCAAGGGACCTTACCGGAGATTATATTCCCCAGGTTCTTTGTTGTGAGAGAAAGTGTGCTAAAGGTAATGAGATTTTCCCTACATGTATCACGCAAAAAAGAATGGTTTGCTGATCAGCGCCGGCGACTATGACATAATGCAATAGGCTCTGCAGAAGCTCAGTTTCAGTTTGTAACTTTAGTTGACAGACTAATTGGTCCTTATATCAAGTCCAAACATGATATCTCAGTGGCGGATCGCTTTGGAGAAATATTGAAGTTGCGAAACTAGTTGTAATATCAGCTTGAGCCTCTCATATGTTGATGTTTCGCTAATCAGCGCGGACTTCTAGAGCTGCATGACAAAGTTTCTGCATAAGCTAAATTTCATTTCTAATATTAGTTTGAACCTTGTAATATTTGAATTTTAGACTTGTAATGCTGGAATTTGAACCTTTGTAATATTTCTCTCATTTGTGATTCAATCATTCAAATGGCATCGTATGAGACTTGTATGTTGGTAGTACTATTTCTTCCTTAATATGGAATGGACGAATAGTATCTGGACCTTAAGAAGCACAATCTTGACCAAAAATACAGAGAGGGTATCCTGCACATGGCGCCCCCAGCGGCATGCCAACGAGGAGCGCTAGTTCACCATGCATGTCGTAGTGGACACACACAGAAAGTTCAAGGAGCACTAGGTGGTGTAAACTAACCATCCGATCTGGGTGGAGAACTCCATCCATGTTATGGAGTTGTGGCTTGACGCGGACAAGTACAAAGTGGCTGGGTTCGACCTCGAGTACCTTTGGCCGCTTTGGTCTCGCGTCCCTCTGCTACGTCTCCAACGTATCTATAATTTTTGCTTGTTCCATGCTGTTATATTATCAATCTTGGATGTTTTACAATCATTTTGTAGCACCTTTATATCATTTTTTGGGACTAACCTATTGACATAGTGCCAAAGTGCCAGTTGCTGTTTTTGCTTGTTTTTTACTTCGCAGAATATCAATACCAAACGGAGTCCAATCGCGACGAAACTTTTTGGAGATTTTTTCTGGACTAGAAGAAACCCAGTGGGCCAAAGAAGTGCTGGAGAGGTGGGCCGTGGAGACCACAACCTCCCAGGGCACGCCAGGGGGGGCCATACATGCCCTGATGGGTTGTGCCCTCCTCGGGGCCCCTCTCCACCGCCTATGATGCCTATAAATTCCCAAATATTCCAAAAACCCTAGGGGAGTTGACGAAACACAATTCCAGCGGCCGCAAGTTCCAGAACCTCGAGATCCAATCTAAACACCATCACAGAGGGGTTCATCTTCTTCATAGGTGCCTCTCCGATGATGCGTGAGTAGTCCACCATAGACCTACGGGTCTGTAGGCAGTAGCTAGATGGCTTCCTCTCTCTCTCTCTCTCTTATGATTCTCAATACAATGGTCTCTTGGAGATCTATTTGATGTAATCTTTTGCGGTGTGTTTGTTGGGATCCGATGAATTTTGAGTTCATGATCAGTTTCTATCCATGAATATTATTTGAGTCTTCTTTGATCTCTTATATGCATGATTACTTATAGCCTTGTATTTCTTCTTCGAATCTTTGGTTTAGTTAGGCCAACTAGATCGAATTTTCTTGCCATGGGAAGAGGTGCTTTGCGATGGGTTCGATCTTGCGGTGTTCTTTCCCTGTGACAGAAGGGGCAGCAAGAGACGCATGTATCGTTGCCATTAAGGATAACAAGATGGGGTCTGTTCCAACATGAATAGGTCTTGTCAGCATCATGTCATCGTTCTTATTGCATTAATCCATTTTTCCATGAACTTAATACACTAGATGCATACTGGATAGTGGTCGATGTGTGGAGTAATAGTGGTAGATGCAGGCAGGAGTCGGTCTACTTATCTTGGATGTGATGCCTATATAACGATCATCGCCTTGGATATCATGATGATTATTTGATCTTCTATCAATTGCCCAACAGTAATTTGTTCACCCACCGTGTGCTATACTCATGAGATAAGCCACTAGTGAATCCTACGGCCCCCGGGTCTACTTTTCCAACATATTGCTTTCCGATATATCTTTTTGCCTCTTTGTTTTCGGATCTACAAAACCAAAAACCCAAAAACATATTGCCGCATATTTTTTTGCTCTTTTTATTTTGTGTTCTTGAGAGATCTATCTCTCCTATCTATCACTACCTAATCTATCTTTTTACCGTAGAGAGATTAACAACCTCTCTTTCGCGTTGGGTTGCAAGTATTTGTTGTTTGTGTGCAGGTGCTGCTTATTGGGTGGTGGTGATCCTCCTACTGGTTTGATAACCTTGGTTTCATAACTAAGGGAAATACTTACCGTCGTTGTGCTGCATCATCCCTTCCTCTTTGGGGAAATATCGACGCAGTCTCAAGCCACGTCAAAGGAATTTCTGGCGCCGTTGGCTGGGAGGAAGCGGTCTCTTCTACGTGCCTATCATAGGCGCCGAGGGGACTCCATCATCATCTACCAGGTTCCTAATCACAAATCTCATCTCCTTGCAATTACATTATTTGCCATTTGCCTCTCGTTTTCCTCTCCCCCACTTCACCAATTTGCCATTTTATTCGCCCTCTTTTTCGTTCGCCTTTTTCTCGCCGGATCTCTTCCTTGCTTGCAATCTTGTTTGCGTAGTCTCGATGACTCAAGAAAACACCAAGTTGTTTGATTTTTCCAATACTAATAACAATGATTTTATTAGTACTCCGATTGCTCGTCCCGCCACTAGTGCGGAGTCTTGTGATATTAATGCCGCTTTGTTGAATCTAGTCATGAAAGATCAATTTGCCGGTACTCCTAATGAGGATGCCGCGTCCCATCTAAGCACATTCGGAGATTTGTGTGATATGCAAAAGAAAAAAGATGTGGACAACGATATTGTGAAGTTTAAATTGTTTCCTTTTTCCTTGCTGGATCGTGCAAAAATTTGGTTTTCATCTTTGCCTCGCAATAATATCGATTCTTGGAATAAGTGCAAGGATGCTTTTATCACTAAGTATTTTCCGCCCGCGAAAATTATTTCCCTTAGGACACTAATCATGAATTTTGAGCAACTTGAGCATTAACATGTTGCACAATCTTGGGAAAGAATGAAGTTGATGCTAAGAAATTTTCCTACTCATGGTTTAAATCTTTGGATGATCATACAAAAAATTTATGCGGGATTGAATTTTGTCTCTAGAAATCTTTTAGATTCCGCCGCGGGTGGTACTTTTATGGAGATTACTTTGGGTGAAGCTACTAAATTGCTAGATAATATCATGGCAAATTATTCACAATGGCATACCGAAAGAGCACCTACTAGTAAAAAAGTTAATTCGGTTGAAGAAATTAGTACTTTGAGTGATAAGGTTCATGCTTTGATGAAATTGGTTGCTAGTAAAAATGCTCCTATTGATCTTAATGATGTGCCCTTGTCTACCTTGATTGAGCAAAATAGTGATTCCGTAGATGTGAACTTTGTCTCGCGAAACAAGTTCTATAACAATGCTTATAGAGGTAATTTTAATCCTAGGCCTTTTCCTGCAAATTCCTCTAATAATTATGGTAATTCCTATGGTAATTCTTCTTACAATAATAATAGGAACACCTCTGATCTTGAGAGTAATATTAAAGAGTTTATCAATGCGCAAAAGGCTTTTAATACTACGATAGAAGAAAAGTTGAATAAGATTGATGACATGTCTAGAAGCATTGATAGAATTTCTCATGATGTTGAAAATCTCAAGTTGAAAGCTTTGTGCCTAAGATTGATGAATCAATTAAAGCTTTATATGTCTATATGGATGAAAGTAAGAAAAGAACCGCTATGCTTAGAGCTAAAAGAGAAATCTTAGAAAAATCGTTTTCTAGTGGTTGCCTTCATAAAAAAGATGAAGATCTTAAAGTGATTGGTGTTTCTACTATTGATTCCTTGTTTAGTAATATTAAGATTGATGATAAAGGGACTGAACACTAGTAGAAATCAGGCCTTTCGACCGGAGCATTAGTCCCGGTCGCATTTTGGACCGGGACTAATGCCTCCAGTAGTCCCGGTTCGTGAGGATAAGCATTAGTCCCGGTTCCTGAGGACCCTTTAGTCCCGGTTGGTGTCACCAACCGGGACTAAAGGGGTGGTGGCAACCGTTCGCCTGGCGCGAGCCCTTTTAGTCCCGGTTGGTGGCTCAAACCGGGACTAAAGGTCCCAACCGTTCAAATCCCGCGCCTTGGAAGTTGTTCCGCGCGAGATCATATACATCGGAAACGCTATAGTAACGCGACCGGCCACCATTTCTGTTTGTCTCCCTCTCCTCTCTTCTTCCCCATCCTCCACCATGAATCCACGAACTCGCTATGGGAACGTGCTCGCACATGACATGACCAATCTCCATGTCGTCTACATGAACGACAGCGCCAAAGTCGAGGGTTTTCTTTCCATGTTCGAGGAATGGCTTCAAGAGGAAAAACACAAGTTCATGGGCCTCGATCTCGAGTGCACGGCCGATGGTCGCAATGTTGCCGTCGTCCAACTTTGTTTGAAGCAACATGTCATGGTCTTCCAGTGGGCAAGGTAATACGGAACTTGTCATAGTTTTAATCGGGGCTTTTCTTTGATTCATAGGATAGGAAAATTGCATATAGGAATAGGAGGATTGGGAATGTCGAGAACATGTCATAGTTTCCTTGATTCATAGGGAAAATGCATAGGAAAATTGGGGCTTTTCTTTGATTCATAGGAAAATTGGGGCTTCTCTTTGATTCATAGGAAAATTGGGGCTTTTTCTTTGATTCATAGGAAAATTGCATAGGAATAGAAAATTGCATAGGAATAGGAGGATTAGGAAAATTGCATAGGAATAGGAATAGGAGGATAGGAATAGGATAGGAAAATTGCATGAATTTTCCTTGTAGTTGCATATATATATTGGCCATCGTGGAAGAACATGTCATAGTTTAGGGGCTTCTTTTGATTCATAGGATAGGAAATGCATAGGAATTTTCCTTTGTTATGATTCTTATTATACTTGTTCCGAATTATACTTGTTATGATTCTTATTATATACTTGTTCTAAATTATACTTGTTATGGTTATTCTTATTATACTTGTTATAATTCTTATTATACTTGTGCCGAAATATACTTGTTATGATTCTTATTATACTTGTTCTAAAATATACTTGTTGCAGCAGTATTTAACACATTTGTTCCATTTTGTTGTTGCAGTAGTGACAAGCACTGTCCAAAACTCATGGAGTTTCTTCGCAGCGGCATATATTTTGCTAGCGTTGATATAACGAATGATAAGATCAAGATGAGGCGCACCTGGGGTATTGAGATACCAGCTGAATGTCACATAGATCTTCAGGGTAGGTTCAGGCTTGAGCATGACAAGACTTCAATGGCTGATATGGCAGCCGCCCTGATCTATGAGGACTACGCTGATATGAAGACAAAATTCCCCAAGTCAGGGCACCAACATTGGGAGAACACCCCACTTGACCCTATCAACATAGAGTATGCAGCAATAGATGGGTACGTTGCATACGAGTTGTACCGCCGGATTGGAATCTTCAATTATGGGTAGCGTCACCTCGTACCGCTAGTATCTCCTGCTTGGGGGTATTCTGAACCGGACGACGAGTAGTGTTCGCAATGGCGAACACTTTTATCTCTATTATGTAGTGCTTGGGGGTCTCCTGATTCGGACGAGTAGGTTTGCAATCCGGAAGAGTAGGATTGGTATCTTCAATTATGCAGTACTTTCTGTAATGGATATCTGAACTATTATTTCTATTATGTCCTTGTTGACTACGGTTTGTGTGTAAGAATATTTAGTATGATGTGACCAAGCTTTCTGAAGCATTGTGATGTATGTGATGAAGATACCATGCCAAGTTTCAACCTTTTCAGAGTTCATTTGTGGTGCTTTTTAATTTCAGGTCATTTAGCTCAAAACAATTCATTAAATGCATGAAAAATAGCAAATGAAGTTAGATAGGGTTGAAATTATAGGATGTGGCTTATAATGGTTCATATTGAATGCACAAAAAGTCTGGAGTTGAAATAAGTTAAAAAAATTGAAATCCTTTTGTAACAGACGAGTTTTCGTCCAAAACCCTGATACTTCGAAAGAGATTGTCCATTTTGTACACGAAGTGCATCCAATTTTTGCCATAACCCTCTCAACTTTTTAGCACATGCTATGTGGGTGAAATGATGATACCATGCCAAGTTTCAACCATTTCAGAGTTCATTTGTGGTGCTTTTTAATTTCAGGGTCATTTAGCTCAAAACAATTCATTAAATGCATGAAAAATAACAAATGAAGTTAGATAGGGTTTAAATTTTAGGATGTGGCTTCTAATGGTTCATATTAAATGCACAAAAAGTCTGGAGTTGAAATAAGTTAAAAAAATTGAAATCCTTTTGTAACAGACGAGTTTTCGTCCGAAAACCCTGATACTTCGAAAGAGATTGTCCATTTTGTACACGAAGTGCATCCAATTGTTTTCGTAACCCTCTCAACTTTTTAGCACATGCTATGTGGGTGAAATGAAGATACCATGCCAAGTTTCAACCATTTCAGCGTTCATTTGTGGTGGTTTTTAATTTCAGGGTCATTTAGCTCAAAACAATTCATTAAATGCATGAAAAATAGCAAATGAAGTTAGATAGGGTTGAAATTTTTGGATGTGGCTTCTAATGGTTCATATTGAATGCACAAAAAGTCTGGAGTTGAAATAAGTTAAAAAATTGAAATCCTTTTGTAACAGACGAGTTTTCGTCCGAAACCCTGATACTTCGAAAGAGATTGTCCATTTTGTACACGAAGTGCATCCAGTTTTTGCCGTAACCCTCTCAACTTTTTAGCACATGCTATGTGGGTGAAATGATGATACCATGCCAAGTTTCAACCTTTTCAGAGTTCATTTGTGGTGCTTTTTAATTTCAGGGTCATTTAGCTCAAAACAATTCATTAAATGCATGAAAAATAGCAAATGAAGTTAGATAGGGTTGAAATTTTAGGATGTGGCTTCTAATGGTTCATATTGAATGCACAAAAAGTCTGGATTTGAAATAAGTTAAAAAAATTGAAATCCTTTTGTAACAGACGAGTTTTCGTTCGAAACCCTGATACTTCGAAAGAGATTGTCCATTTTGTACACGAAGTGCATCCAGTTTTTGCCGTAACCCTCTCAACTTTTTAGCACATGCTATGTGGGTGAAATTATGATACCATGCCAAGTTTCAACCTTTTCAGAGTTCATTAATAGTTATTTTGATTGAAACAAATGAAGGTATAAAACTAAAAAGAGTTAAACAGAATCTGGTTTTGATTAAAACACCTATTTAAAATATCCTAAAAATTTCAAAATTTAACATAATGATAAAACATACTAATATTAAACAACAGCAAAAACAATCACTCAAAAATCTATTTTTAAACTAAAGTTATTCACAAACTAGTGATTCTCAAAAATTTCAAAGGATTCAAATTTAAACTATTTAAATTTGAAAACTACTGGCACTAAGAGAAAGTTTGTAATTGTTTTGACCTAAAGCAAAAAGATTCATTAAAAAACTATAAATATTCTAACAGTTATTGCAAATATAAAAACAGTTATTTGTCGGCGTACGACACCTATGGGATCGCGTGGATCCCTTTACGGTTCGGCAGGGAGAAAAGGCATGCACAAAGAGCAGATTCAATGATCAACACGAGGGATTTTTACCCAGGTTCGGGCTGCTGAGAAGCGTAAAACCCTACTCTTGCTTTAGTGTATTGGATGTGTTTATGCCCAAGCTTCAGGAGCGCTATGTGATGAACAGTACACAGCCGCTACGCATGCAGAATGGGCCAGAAGGTCCTCCTCCCTGTAGCTCCGCCTTGGGCCTCCTTTTATACATTCGAATGGGTCACCAACAGTGGCGTACAATACATACATGAGGTGTAAAGTTGCTACAGTGTTATCATACCTAATACTGATGACTTAGGACAAATGCATTAAATGCTCCGTTTAGGTGTCCCTTAGCTTCTTGGGGACGGAAAAAGGGGCCGTCCCATCGGCACCGCTTAAGCCATCCGCCGTTAGCGCCTGACACGTATCCAGGAGGACAATAGCTAAAAGACAAGCTGGTCGCTGCGCTGGAGCAGTGACAGGGTGGCGAGGTCTTGCCGGGTGCGAGTCTTGCCGGGGCCGCGGGCCATCCCGGCAAGATCTTGTCGGGGCTCCAGCCTTTGGTCTTCTGTCTTCTGATTATTGTCTCAAATGCTTCCTTGATAATCTTGGGCTTGTATTCACTTATCCCCCGGCAGACCTTGCCGCTGGTATGGCTTCAACTGCCCGTGCACAAGTATGGGGTACTAAAGACCCAAACTTTAGTACACCGACATTATTCCAAATATAAAAACAAAAAAACAAAAAAAGAGAGAGAATGGACCTTTAGTCCCGGTTGGAGCCACCAACCGGGACTAAAGGTCCCTTCCCGCGCGAATTTGGGCCGCCGAAAAGGCCTCTTTAGGCCCGGGACTAAAGGGAGTACCTTTAGTCCCGGTTGGTGATACCAACCGGGACTAAAGGGTCTTTAGTCCCGGTTGGTATCACCAACCGGGACTAAAGGTCCTCCTATATAGCAACGTCTCCTTCCTCCCCCAAATTCACTCCGTCTTCACTCGCTTTGACGATGCCGCCAAGCTGCCCCGCCCGCGCCCTCGATCGACGGCGCCGTCCGTCCACGCGCCGCCGCCGCTCTCTTCCTCCACGCCGTCGCCCTCAGCTCCGCCGGCGCCGTTCCTCCCAGCCGCCGGCCGTCGCCCTCAGCTCCGTCGATCCTCCCTCACCTCCGCCGACTCCGCCGCCGCTCTCCTCCTCCACGCCGGTGCCCTCAGCTCCGCCGGCGCTGCTCCTCCACGTCGTCGCCGTCAGCTCAGCCGGCGCCGCTCTCCTCCTCCACGCCGTAAGCCCGATCCGTCCTCCGCCCTCCAAATTTATGTGTATGTGTATGTGTATGTGTATGTTAGATGTATATATATGTGTATTTCTATGTGTATATATGTGTATGTTAGATAAAATCAGGAGTACTAGGAGTTTATAGTATTTGTATGTTAGATATATTGATGTGTATATGTGTATGTTAGAAAAAAATGATAATACTAGAATAATATTAGTTTAAATTTGCCCCTAGGACTTTATAGCATTGTACGTATGATCATAGGTACTAAAGAATTTACCGATCGTTGGGGGAGTTTATACATTTTATTAGTTTAAATGTATGTACGTTTAAATGTATGTTTTAAATGTTTAGATGTTGCTGATTTCCTAATTGACATATTGCATATAAGGCATCTTTCCTAACCGTCGAATCGATTGCATAGCGTAGCCGTCGAGTCGACGATGCCCATCCCGCATCCCTGTATTGATTTGCATATCTCTGGTTCTGCTTATTGAATGCATTCTAATTGTTTTATATTTGTTCTGTATTAGTTAAGCTATGGACGACCGTGATCAAGAGAATGCCATGTACGACCTGATACGCTCCGGAAACGAAGAGAATGAAGTAGATGATGGCTCACAATACCTTAACCCATCCGGTGAGGGAATTGAGGAAGAACAACCAAGAGACGAAGGCGAACCAACTGACAATGACGATGGCGAAGAAATTTTTGTCCATTTAACAGAGTCCGGCGAGGTATTAATTTGCCCTCTGGTGATCATCAGATGTATTGATTGATTTGTATATATTAACGAATCTTTCTTCCTTTTAGCCCTCTGGATCAAGCAAATCTTCTACAAGGGTTAAACGTGGCCCGACAAGAAAGTTGAAACAAGGCGTGAAGTATAACATCGATCAAATCAGAGCAAATGGCGAACCAATTGCTCCTAAAGAGAATGCAAACAAATTTATACGTCAATGCAGAGTTATCGTTAGGGACCAAATCCCGATCACCGCTCAAGAATGGAATCAGCCAAAGGATCGCGGAGTTCCTTTTGTCAGCCAAAGAGCAAAAGATCTGCTTTGGGAGGAGCTCATGAAACATTTCACCCTACTAGAGGGTCTGACAGATGTCCAACGGGAGAAAGTCAAGAAGTGTGCTCTTAAGAAGATGGCCACACAATTTCAGTCTTGGAAGAAAAGATTATGGAACAATTACTTGGAAGGAGGAAAGAAGACTCCAGAATTCAAAGGAGAATATGTGAAGTTAGCAGATGACTGGGACGAATTTGTGAAGTTCAAGGAATCAGAAGAATCTAAGAAACGGTCGAGAATAAACAAGGAAAATGCCGACAAAAAAACGTGGCACCATCGTCTGGGGCCAGGCGGCTACAAGTCTGGGTTGCCTAAGTGGGATGAATCTGAGCGAAACATGAGGGCTGCAGGGGTCTCTCTAGTAACAGATACTTGGCCCGAGAGGTGCAGGACTTGGTTTTATGCACATGGGGGAAACTTGGAGCCAAAGACAGACCAGGTTCTTGAACAGGCCAGTCTTAAAGTTGCCACGGACGAGATAATTAAAGCAATAGAAGAAGCTCGAGCGGGTGTGTACCAGCTGGAGAGAGAGAACGACGAGCTTTCGTGCGCCCTCAAGAATCTTGAACACTCGGGACGAACACGAGGCAAAGGCATGGTTCCGTGGTTTCTGGGGTTTGCGGATTGGAACGACAGCTACAGAAGTCGTGATAGAAAGAAGAAGCATGAAGTAGATCGGATCCAGGACTTGGAATGCAAATATAACATGCAGCAGGAGCAAATCAACAAACTTAGCCAGCAAGGCGCGTCTCAGCAGCAGCAGCAACCAGATCCAGCATTGGATGGTACCATTCCATCATCTATGCCAAAAAGCAGCGTGGGTTCCATGGAGGTCCCGGCCGATGATGCACTGCTGGCTCGCTACCCCGTGGATGATATCTTAGAGTCGACACCTTGTGAGCTACACATGAAACTGAAGAACATATCCGTGAAGGCGGCGGACGGCTTTGCTTTACCGAGTGGACATGAAGCAACTTTCCATGGCAATCCGATTACACCTGGCTATGCTCGTGTCGGGGTGGATCAAGTTGTGCCGGCATATGAAACACTAGATCTTGACTACCCTGGAGGTGAAGGGGAGCGGACACAGGGAGAAGCCAGGCATTGTGTCATTTTATGGAAAAAGGAATGCATCGTGTTTCCAAACTCGGTGCCAAGGCCACCGACTCCCCCTCCAAGTCCGACGCGTCAGCAGACTCCAACCCTCCCCGAGACGGAGCGCAGGGTTAGTCCTTCGAATCCATCTCCGCCGCGCCAGCCAAATCCATCCCACCCCAAGACAGAGCGCATGGCGAGTCCGCGATATCAAGCTCCGCCACGTCAGCAGAGTCCATCCCACCCCGAGACGGAGCCTAGCGCGAGACGTCCGTGATATCAAAAAACAGCGTCTCCAAAGCGGAAGAGAACACAAAAGAAGAAACCGGCCGAGCCTCCTGCCAAAAAGAAGTTATCTTACGAGAAGACTGACGAGGAACTCAATGAATCAGTGAATCTCGCTTTGCGGGCCCATTTTGGACCGAAAGCACCCCCACCGCCAAAGGAGAAAATACCCGACGAGGTCGTACAACACTTTATTGATGCAGCTAAACCGGCGGAGAAAAGACCGGTATCAGACTATGAACGCTGTATTACCAAGTCCTATGCATCATCCCAGAAAAGACAGAAGTCGAGCGGTAGCAGTAAATGCGGGAAAACTGTTCCCCAGCTCAGAGAACAGGCAGTCCAATCAATCAGCCCACTCAAGGTGAGTGCCAATAATGTGGTAATAACCGACGCTGATAGAGAGAATGCTAGAATGCTCGGTATCACTGTTGAACAATTCCTAGAGATCGAGGAATTTCCACCGTTAGATCCGAAGGAAATAGAACGACAATATGTCCCCGGGCAACCTCTGGTCAGTCCTGACGACGAGAAGCTTCTAACAACGCAAATGTACAAATTGCATGACTGGTACATGAGAGAAATAAAGGACGGGATGGAGAGCCTCATGGTGAAAGTCGAGAAAGAGCATTATGTCCATGCAAAAGATTTGTGGATTGAAAATGCAGAATTTTTTCAGTTATTCAATCAAAAAGCACTCGACAAATCTATCGTCAGTTGCTATTGTTTGTAAGTTATTTCTTTCTGTAATTTAAGTCTCTAGCTCAGCTCGTTCATTGCCTGTTATTATACTCACTATATTCTTTTGTGTGGTATTATGCAGAATGAAGATTTTTGAATTGAAAAGAGCTGGAGTCTATGGCATTGGGTTCATTGACCCAAATACCGTCAATGAAGAAGTGTTGAGAAGGCACCCTAAAGACACGGAGAAATTGCTTCTAAGGTTTTTGAAGGCCCTAAAGTACAAAGCAGAAATAATTTTACCTTGGAACTTCCAGTGAGTGTTACTTTCTTGTACTACAAATTCTATTTTTGCTTATATATATACTCGATGTTAAGTGTAGTTGATGAGTTATGCATGCCCGCTTATACAAATCGTGTGGCAGCTACCACTGGATCCTTGTAATCATTAGAGTTGACGATGGAACTGTTGAAGTAATGGACTCGCTAAGTAAAGACCCTGAAGATTACAAAAGCTTGCATTTGTTGCTCGAAAGGTAATTTCAATCATTGACGCAGTATGTCGGCTTCTTTATTAGTTCATTTCCTGATATCAAGTAATTAATAACTCCTTTATTCATTTTGTTTGCCAGGCAGGGTTTGGGAAAAGTTCACCAAAGATGTTAGTGGTGAATGGAAAGAGGAGCTGAGATGGCGAAAGCCCAGGGTAATTAAGTAGTACTAGCTACGTCCGCGCATCTCTTTAATTCTAGTTTCAATACCATTGTCATGCTTCATTATTATGTGATTGAATTCTATTCTCGTAAAGTGCATGAGGCAGGCACAGGGGACTGAAATATGTGCATATTATGTTTGCGAGAACATTCGCTTTATGACCGAAAGCTACAGGAGTGCAAGAGATCTTTGGGTACGTAAACACCATTCATATTTTTTATCATGATCTAATACATATACGCACAACTAACATGTTCATATTGATCTCCTTCTTTAAAGATGCACGAGATACGGGATAAGCTCCTACCAATGGACGCATACGAGCAATTCAAGAGGAAATTGCGGGATTTTTGCTTTAGCAGGTCATATCTCCCGACGGAGAATACCATTACCGGATCCGCAAATGATCTGAAAATTGTACGATAAATTGTATATGCCAAATTGTATATATATATATGTGTATGCATGTGGTCGTACGAGAAATTCTATGATATATATATATGATTGCTTGTACGAGAAATTTTACGATATATGATCGGTTCTACGAGAAATTCTATTATATATGCATAACGTGTACAGTATGTAGTAGCGTAAAATAATTACTAATTAAACCCCTAAAATGAAAATAAACAATAAACACTAATTAAACCCCTAAACACCTAAACCCCTAAACCTTTAGTCCCGGTTGGTGTTACCAATCGGGACCAAAGGTCTCCATGCCCTGGCGCGCGCTGCCGACCACGTGGCCAGGGTTTAGTCCCGGTTCGTAGCCAACCGGGACTAAAGGCTTGGACCCTTTAGTCTCTATACTTTAGTCCCGGTTGGGGAACCGGGACTAAAGGACCTTCCCAACCGGGACTAATGGACTGTTTTTACTAGTGGAAGTAGAGTCAACTTTAGCTAGAAGGCGTCCCAATAATTTGGAGGGTGAAAATCTTGACGAAATTTTTGATAAAAGTGGGTTTGAAGAGGTCAAAACTTTAACTAGTGATGTGCCCACTATTTTGGATTGCAAAGACTTTAATTATGATAGTTGCTCTTTGATTTAATGCATTTATTTGCTGCAATCCATGTTGAATTCACCCCATGCTTATGAACAAAATAAAGCTTTTACTAAACATATCGTTGATGCCATGATGAAATCTTTTGAAGAAAAGTTGGAGTTGGAGATTTATATTCCTAGAAAATTACATGATGAGTGGGAACCTACCATTAAGGTCAAGATTAAGAATTATGAGAGCTTTGCTTTATGTGATTTGGGTGCTAGTGTTTCCACGATTCCGAAATCTCTTTGTGATGTGCTTGGTCTTACCAATATTGAAGAATGTTCTCTTAATTTGCACTTTGCTTATTCTACTATTAAAAGCCTTTGGGAAGAATTAATGATGTTCTTATTATTTCAAATAGGAACTATGTGCCCATAGATTTTATTGTGCTTGATATTGATTGCAATCCGTCTTGTCCCATATACTTGGTAGACCGTTTTTACGCACTATAGGTGCCGTGATTGATATGAAAGAAGGCAATATTCGTTTTGAAGAAAGGGTATGGAACACTTCCCTAGAACAAGAATTAAGACACCATATGAATCATCATGAGGGCATCCTATGGATCCAAAACCAAAGATGACAATACTTGAATCTATGCGTTATGCCTAGCTAGGGGCGTAAAACGATAGCGCTTGTTGGGAGGCAACCCAATGAATAAATAATTTTTTGTTTGTTCCTTTCTGTTTTTGAGTGTTGACACAATTATGCCTCTTTTATTATTGTGTTTTTATGGTTTATTTAGTGTTTCTGCCAAGTAGAGCCTTTAGGATGATTCATAGGATGAGTAGAAGCGATGCTGAATCTGAAACAGAAACTTTGCGTCCAGTATATGAATTTTCATTTTTTGCTGGAACGTGATCTTGAGCTGAAATTTTAACACAGTGTTTCTATACAAATTCCTTAGGCTGTCCTAATTTTTCAGAATTTTTAGAGTTACATAAGTATGGTTAGAGTACAGATTACAACAGACTGTTCTGTTTAAGACAGATTCTGTTTTCGTTGCATTGTGTGCTTGTTTTGATGAATCTATGGGTTATATTGAAGGGTATGAGCCATGGTAAAGGTAAAATACAGAAGTTATAATGCAATAATAAAATATGAATGGGTTTGAAACAGTACCTCAAGTAGTGATTTGCTTTATTATACTAACGGATCTCACGAAGATTTTGTTGAGTTTTGTGTGATTAAAGTTTTCAAGTTGAGATCACGATGGATGAAGGAATAAGGAGTGAAAAGAGCCTAAGCTTGGGGATGCTACAACACCCCCAAGATGTATTCAAAGAGAAACAAGCAACTAAGCTTGGGGATGCCCCCGAGTGGCATCCCCTCTTTCTTCTAACGACCATCGGTATTTTACTTGGAGCTATATTTTTATTCGTCACATATCATGAGTTTTACTTGGAGCATCTTGTATCATTTGAGTCTTTGCTTGCTTTGTTTGTTAGTTTGTCATTTGTATCCTTGCTGTACACACCTATTTGAGAGAGCCAAAATTATGTTATCATTTGTTATAATTGCTCTTTGTGCTTCACTTAAACCTTTTGAGCTATAGAATTGCTCTAGTGCTTCACTTATATCTTTTTGAGCACGGTGTGCTTGGAAATTTTTGTAGAAATACTCTCATGCTTCACTTAGATTAATTTGAGAGTTAGTTAATTTTGAAGAAATCCTCTCATGCTTCACTTATACCTTTTTGAGAGATGAAATCTTTATGCTCATGTGCTTCACTTAAATTTGTTTGAGCTCGCCAAAAGCAATGGCAATATATGAAACAAGTCCCAAAGTGATAGATATCCAAGGAGGATATAATAAAAACTTTCATGAAGATCATTGGGCAAATTAAACTTGATTCTTTGTAATTGTTTTGAAACATGATGATAGTAATATGTGAGTCATGTTAGTGAGTAATTATGCTTTAGTAGGAATATTGGTGTTAAGGTTTGTGATTCCCTATGCATGCACGAAAGTCAATAGTTATGCAATGAAGTTACATCCTACTTATGGTGCATTATTCAGTGTTAGTTATCCTCAATGCGTGCTTATGTGAATTTTCGTTTCTTGGTTTGGTTGCTTCTCAACCTATTTGCTAGCCTCCATTTGTACTAAGTAGAAATACTACTTGTGCATCAAAAATCCTTAAACCAAGTTTTACCTTATGAGTCCACCATACCTACCTATATGCGGTATTTCCATGCCGTTCCAAGCAAATTTGTATGTGCCATATCTAAATTTTCAAAATAAATTTTCTCTTTTGTGTGCTCGTACCGCTCATGAAACGGTGGGGAGTGTCCAATATTTTTCCATGCTAGATGTGTTATTCTCAAGATGAGTGTTTATTCACTTGTCATTGCACGAGAGTGCGGCGGTAATAGGGATGCCCATTCCCGAAATGAAAAAGAAAAAATATTTGCTTTATGTTGTCAAATAATAAATTCCTTGGAAAGTGTTGGTATGGAAGGCAACCGTGGATACGGCCCGCCATGGAAAGTGAAAGTTTGGTGGATAAAGGAATCAACTTTATTTTTTGTTTGGGAACCGCCTATGATATATCTAGCATGGAAAGCATTGTGATCTACTTTGTCGTTTTCGTTGATAGGAAAAACATGCCACCCAAAATATTTTTTCTCTCTCAATTTAAACCTTGAGCTCTGGCACCTCTACAAATCCCTACTTCCCTCTGCGAAGGGCCTTCCTATTTACTTTATGCAATTTTTATTTTTACTCCGAGTCTCCATCTTCTCTTATAAAGTACGAACTAGGAGGCACTATGATCGTACTTAAGCATTGGGCATAGCTAATATTTGAGTGTGTTTCATGAATGGATCAATGATTGAGCATGATGGGCTAGGGATAACTTTCTTTAGTGTTGATATTTCGAAAGACATGGTTGCTTGTGGACATGCTTGAGTATTGAAGTCATTATGTTAAAACTAGACTATTGCTTTGAATCATTTACAAGTCCAAATGTCCATGCTATACAAAAGAAAAAGAATATGAGATGAACATGTTAGGCAGCATTCCACATCAAAAATTCTGTTTTTATCATTTACCTACTCGAGGACGAGTAGGAATTAAGGTTGGGGATGTTGATACGTCTCCAACGTATCTATAATTTTCGCTTGTTCCATGCTGTTATATTATCATTCTTGGATGTTTTACAATCATTTTATAACAACTTTATATCATTTTTTGGGACTAACCTATTGACATAGTGCCAAAGTGCCAGTTGTTGTTTTTACTTGTTTTTTACTTCACAAAATATCAATGCCAAACGGAGTCCAATCGCGAAGAAACTTTTTGGAGATTTTTTCTGGACCAGAAGACACCCAGTGGGCCAAAGAAGTGCTGGAGAGGTGGGCCGTGGAGACCACAACCACCAGGGCGTGCCAGGGGGGCCCCGGCGTGCCCTGATGGGTTGTGCCCTCCTTAGGGCCCCTCTCCACCGCCTCTGATGCCTATTAATTCCCAAATATTCCAAAAACCCTAGGGGAGTCGACGAAACACAATTCCAGCCGCCGCAAGTTCCAGAACCTCGAGATCCAATCTAAACACCATCACAGAGGGGTTCATCTTCTTCATAGGTGCCTCTCCGATGATGCGTGAGTAGTCCACCATAGACCTACGGGTCCATAGGCAGTAGGTAGATGGATTCCTCTCTCTCTCTCTCTCTTATGATTCTCAATACAATGGTCTCTTGGAGATCTATTTGATGTAAACTTTTGCGGTGTGTTTGTTGGGATCCGATGAATTTTGAGTTCATGATCAGTTTCTATCCATGAATATTATTTGAGTCTTCTTTGATCTCTTATATGCTTGATTACTTATAGCCTCATATTTCTTCTTCGAATCTTTGGTTTAGTTAGGCCAACTAGATCAATTTTTCTTGCCATGGGAAGAGGTGCTTTGTGATGGGTTCGATCTTGCGGTGTTCTTTCCAAGTGACAGAAGGGGCAGCAAGACACGCATGTATCGTTGCCATTAAGGATAACAAGATGGGGTCTATTCCTACATGAATAGATCTTCTCTACATCAAGTCATTGTTCTTATTGCATTACTCTGTTTTTCCGTGAACTCAATACACTAGATGCATGCTGGATAGCGGTCGATGTGTGGAGTAATAGTGGTAGATGCAGGTAGGAGTCGGTCTACTTATCTTGGACGTGATGCCTATATAACGATCATCGCCTTGGATATCATCATGATTATTTGATCTTCTATCGATTGCCCAATAGTAATTTGTTCACCCACCGTGTGCTATACTCATGAGAGAAGCCACTAGTGAATCCTACGGCCCCCGGGTCTACTTTTCCAACATACTGCTTTCCGATCTATCTTTTTGCCTCTTTGTTTTCAGATCTTAAAAACCAAAAACCCAAAAACATATTGCTGCATATTTTATTTTCTCTTTTTATTTTGTGTTCTTGAGAGATCTATCTCTCCTATCTATCACTACCTAATCTATCTTTTTACCGTAGAGAGATTGACAACCTCTCTTTCGCGTCGGGTTGCAAGTATTTGTTGTTTGTGTGCAGGTGCTGCTTATTGGGAGGTGGTGATCCTCCTACTGGTTCGATAACCTTGGTTTCATAACTGAGGGAAATACTTATCGTCACATGAAAGCACAACATGCTCCCTTGGTGGTTTTGATAATTCATGACAACATACATTGTCTCTTGGACTAATACTTTTAACTAGTATATTTTAGATAAAGTCCACAGAGAGGGTTGGCAAAAGAATTGTGGAGATACCCCAAGATGCAAGGAAATGGATTGGCAAAGCTTCAAGCAAGAGGACTCTACATTTTACTTTTTGAGAAATCACTTTGAGTCCATAGGAAAACCAATACTATTAAAAGGGGGTAAGGTACTGTTGGTGAACAAGATGCTCCACGTGCACAAGTGATAGTCACCAAAAACACCCACAAGCTCTTCCACAAAAGTCTGTCCAAAGTCAAATATCCAAAATCGGTGCAACCAACACTTTCCACTCGGTGCCACCGATTCCCATACTCAGACAGACCTAAGCCAAACCCTAGCCTTTCGGTGCAACCGGTTCTGCTTCGGTGCCACTGAGTTTGGGTTGCCAACTTTCTGTCACCCAATTTCACAAAATCGGTTCGACCGAGTTTGTTGAATCGGCATCACCGAGTTTGGCAATATGACCGTTGGTCACCTTATTGGTGCAACCGAGATTTATATATCGGTCTCACCGAGATTCAAAAGTTGCTACCTTTGGAGCAACTCGGTACCACCGAGATTCACACATCTGTGTCACCGAGTTGGTCACTTAAGGTGTAACGGTTGGATTTTTGGAGATGCCTATATATACCCCTTCACCACCACCCACTCGAAAGTGAAGCACTCAGAACTATTCCATACTTGCCCCCATCATATTTTCTGAGAGAGAGCCACCTACTCATGTGTTGAGATCATGCCATTCCATTCCAACCATATGAATCTTGATATCTAGCCTCCCCAAGTTGCTTTCCACCAATCCCAAATCTTCCACCAAGCCAAATCTGTGAGAGAGTGATTGTGTGTTGAGGAGTCTATCATCTTGAAGCACAAGAGCAAGGAGTTCATCGTCATTACCGAGCCTATTACCTTTTGGAGGGTGGTGCCTCCTAGATTGGTTAGGTGTTGCTTGGGAGCCTCCTACTTCATGTTGTGGAGTTGAACCAAGAAGTTTGTAAGGGCAAGGAGATCGCCTACTTCGTGAAGATCTACCCATAGTGAGGCTAGTCCTTCGTGGACGGAAGCCATTATGGAATAGTCAAGGTTGCTACTTCGTGGACCCTTATGGGTGGAGCCCTTCGTGGACTCTCGCGACCCTTACCCTCCGTGGGTTGAAGACTCCATAAACGTGGACGTACGATAGCACCACCTATCGGAACCACGGGAAAAATCTTTGCGTCTCCAATTGCGTTTGATCTTCCTATCTCAACTCTTTACTTAATGTGCATTGTCTTTACTTTCCGCTGCCATATTTGTTGACATGCATATGTAGGGTGTGCTAGACTTGCTATAATTGTTAAAATCTGCCAACCAATTAACTTGGGAAAAGGTTAGGTTTTAAATTCCTGCTAGTAGTCTATTCTCCCCCCCTCTAGACACTCTTCTAGTGATCCCACAATTGGTATCAGAGCATTGGTCTCCATTGCTTCGGTTTAATCACCGTGAAGGAAGATGGATGTTTCTAGTATAGGGAGTTTGAGTTGTAGAGTGCCTATTCTTGATGGAGAGTACTATAGTCAATGGAAAACCTTGATGCTTGAGCTGTTTAATGAATTTCATTTGAGCAAATATGTTAAGAGCCCCTATGTACCTCCCATTGATCCTTTACATCCCACACATGAAGAGGAAATTGATATGCTATGCAATCTTAGAACTGTTAATCTAATCGTTATAGCATTGCCTAGAAATGTGCTTAATCAAATGAAGAATTTTGAATGTGCTTATGCCTTGTGGAATGACTTGGAGAAACGATATCCAAGTTATTCATTGAGTAATCTTGATGAAATTCTTCATAAAACTATTGTCTTTCACAAAATGACGCCTAGTGATCCCAAGTTTGATGACTATCTATTTGAGCTTAGAGACCTCATGCGTGCTAAAGGAGATGTCATAACTATCAACAACATCATTATATAAGCCATTCGAATTCACAAGTTTGAACATTGTCATGATCACAACCCTAACGAATCTCTTGTTCTTTGTGACGAGGATTTCCCACTTGATGATGACAATGTGGAACATGGCTACTATGATGAAGATGAGCTGTTCGACATCGAGTATGAGAAGATCATGAAGAATCTAAGTCTCATGGAAAACTTCAAGGATTACATGTCCGGAGGAAAAGAGTGGATTCTCGATAACGGATGCACCAATCACATGACCGGAGATAGAGAAATGTTTGAAGAAATCACACCAAACCATGGACCGCGAAGGTACGTAACGTTTGGAGACAACTCCAAGGGTAAGGTACTTGGTCTTGGTAAGGTGGCCATATCCCATGATAGCTCTATTCAAAATGTTATGCTTGTTAAATCTCTTGGCTACAATCTTCTTTCCGTATCCAGACTTGCCGACTTTGGTTTTAATGTGCTATTCACGAAAGTAGATTGCCAAGTGTTTCGTCAAGATAATCATAACATGGTCTTTTCCGGTTTCCATAGAGGTGATCTATACATTGTCGATTTCACTAAGAGATCCAAACCTCGTACTTGTTTAATTGCAAAATCTTCTAAAGGTTGGCTTTGGCATAGAAGACTAGGACATGTTGGCATGCGTAATTTAGACAAGCTTATTAAAGGTGATCATATTCTTGGTGTTAAAGATGTTATCTTTGACAAAGATAGACTTTGTAGTGCTTGTCAAGCTGGAAAGCAAGTAGGTGGAAGTCATCCCGTTAAGAATATCATGACTACTAGGAGACCACTCGAGTTACTTCACATGGATCTTTTTGGTCCCAATGCTTACAAGAGTCTCGGTGGAAATTCCTATGGTCTAGTTATAGTTGATGATTTTTCCAGATTTACATGGGTATTCTTTCTTGATGATAAGTCGCAGGTACAAAAGATCTTCAAGAACTTCGTTCGCAAAGCGCAAAATCAGTTTGAAGTGAAGATCAAGAAGGTTCGGAGTGATAACGGATCGGAGTTCAAGAACACCCATGTGGATACCTTTTTTGACGAAGAAGGTGTCTCACATGAGTTCTCGGCTACGTACACGCCTCAACAAAATGGAGTTGTTGAGAGGAAGAACCAGACGCTTATTGAGATGGCAAGAACGATGCTTGACGAATACAAGACGCCAAGACACTTTTGGGCAGAAGCCGTGGAAACAGCATGTCAGGCCACAAACCGACTTTACTTGCACAAGCTTCTCGGTAAAACGGCATATGAGCTACTCACTGGTAACAAACCCCAAGTTGGATACTTTCGAGTATTCACCTCAAGGTGCTACATTCTTGATAAGCATCGTCGTACTAAATTTTCTCCTAAATCTCATGAAGGATTCCTACTAGGTTATGGATCGAACTCTCACACTTACCGTGTCTACAACAACTTCACTCAAAAAGTTGAAGAGACGGTAGATGTGAAGTTTGATGAATGTAATGGTTCACAAGTCGAACAATTGCCAAATGATGTAGGTGATAAAGACCCTTCGGAAGCTATCCAAGACTTGTCCATTGGCAAGATTCGTCCTGTGGAGGTGAAGGAAAGTACTTCGTCAACTCAAGTGGAAGCCCCTACTTCATGTCAAGGTGAACCTCAACACGACATGGAGGCATCCACAAGCGGTACATGACAAGATGATGAAGAGGAGGAAGTACATCATGAAGATCCACCACAACCTCCTTCACCACCACCTCAAGGAAATGACACCTTCAACAACAACGAAGATGAAGGAGATGATGATGAAGAGTGACCAAGTTCGAGCAAGAGTGACCAAGAACCATCCTTTAAACCAAATATTTGGTGACATACAAACCGGGAGAATCACTCGCTCTAAAACTCGCCTAGCTAACTTTTGTGAGCATTATTCTTTCATCTCTAGCATTGAACCCTTGAAGGTAGAACAAGCTCTTGAAGACCCGGATTGGGTGAACGCAATGCATGAAGAGCTTCACAACTTCGAGAGGAACGAAGTGTGGACACTCGTGGAGAAGCCCGAGGATGAGCACAACATCATCGGAACCAAATGGGTGTTTCGGAACAAGCAAGACGAAGACAGTCAAGTCGTACGCAACAAGGCATGTCTCGTAGCCCAAGGATATACGCAAGTCGAAGGTATGGACTACGGTGAGACCTATGCCCCCGTCGCTAGACTTGAAGCTATTCGCATTCTTCTTGCTTATGCTAATCACCATGATATCACGCTTTATCACATGGACATTAAAAGTGCCTTTTTAAATGGTGAGATTGAAGAAGAAGTCTATGTTAAGCAACCACCTGGTTTTGTGAATCCTAAGAAACCTAATCATGTTTACAAGCTTCGTAAAGCCCTTTATGGTCCTAAGCAAGCCCCTCGTGCTTGGTACAAATGCTTAACGAAGTTTCTCATTGAAAAAGGTTTTGAAATTGGTAAAATTGACGCAACCTTATTCACTAAGAGAGTTAATGGTGAATTATTTGTGTGCCAAATCTATGTGGATGATATTATCTTTGGATCTACTAACCCACAATTTAGTGAAAGATTTAGAAGGTTGATGTCCGAGAAGTATGAGATGTCCATGATGTGTGAGCTGAAATTCTTTCTTGGTTTGCAAATCAAGCAAACAAGAGAAGGAACTTTCATCTCTCAAACTAAGTATACCAGGGACTTGATTAAGAAGTTCAACATGCAAGAGTGCAAAGGTATGAAAACTCCCATGCCTACTAGTGGACATGTTGATCTTACCAAGGAGGATGAACCGGTTGATCAAAAAGTTTATCGATCTATGATTGGTTCATTGCTATATCTATGTGCTTCTCGTCCCGATATAATGCTTAGTGTTTGCATGTGTGCTAGATATCAAGCTGCACCTAAAGAGTGTCATCTTTTGGCCGTGAAACGTATTGTGAGACATTTGATACAAACACCAAACTTTGGCATTTGGTATCCCAAGGGATATTCCTTTAACCTTGTTGGCTATTCCGATTCGGACTATGCCGGTGACAAGGTTGATAGAAAATCCACCTCGGGTACTTGTCAATTTTTGGGTAGATCTCTTGTGTCTTGGTCCTCCAAGAAACAAAACTCGGTATCTCTATCCACTGCCGAAGCTGAGTATATTGCTGTCGGATCGTGTTGTGCACAATTACTATGGATGACACAAACGCTTAAGGATTATGGAATTCATGTTAAAAATGTTCCATTACTTTGTGACAATGAAAGTGCTATTAAAATTGGTCATAATCCCGTGCAGCATTCTCGAACTAAACATATTCAAGTTAGACATCATTTCATTCGTGATCATGTTGCCAAAGGAGATATTGATCTTAAGCATGTTCGTACTAACAAGCAATTGGCCGATATCTTTACTAAGCCACTTGATGAGAAAACATTTTGTTACTTGAGGAGTGAGTTGAACATCATTGATGCTTCAAACTTGAGCTAGACTCACTCGGTTGCATGCAAGGGCATGAGCTTTCTTGATATTTCCATGACCTCTTGACATATTATCTTATGCCATGGAATTATATGCTCCCTTGTATTGCATCTAACATTTTGTAGGTACTTGGAAGAACTTCATTCCACAAGATTGCCATCAACTCCAATCATAAGCAATCTTGTCATTACCAAGTATCCACAACCCCTCTTCATGATGTAAGGAAGAAGACAACTTAACCATATCCTTAACATATACATGATGTGATCATATTTGCTAAATCTCAATTGGTATCATGTCAAATGGATACATATTGTTCTTCCTTGCTTGACTAACCTATGTAGGTGACAAGTGTACTAAAACTAGAAGGATTGCTCCCAACTCAAGATGATCTTCATCAATCTCGAGCATCCTCAACAATTTCATCTACAAGCTACGTCATCAACATCACTCAAAGGTATGTACTCATATCCTTGAAAAGGCTTTAGTAATGAGCAAAAGCAACTCAAGTAATATGAAGACATTAAAATGCTTAATCCAAAAATGGTAACCCCATTTTGAGCTTAACGATGAGTATGACCTATGATCAAGTATTCTTGCTTGGCTCCTATGTCAATATACTCTAATATAGGTGACCTAGTCACCGCCCATCATCTAGTTAAGTATTTTGGTTGGTTCATTCTCTATTTTGCAAGATTTCTTGGAACCACTCAAATCTTCTCTAGTTGATATCCTTTTGTAAAATCATTTGCATTTTCCTGAAAATTTCTCTTTGACACTTTGTTAAAAAAAAATTCTAAATCTATTTGCAAGTTTCTCAAATGTTGCCAAGTTTCTGTTTTAGCCTTGGAGCCCCCGAAACAAGTAACTCGGTTCTACCAAATTAGCAGATGAGCTGCATTACAAAATCCCGGTACCACCGACTTGTTTGTCTCGGAGCCACCGATTTGATTTCTTCTCTTATTTGTGATCAAAATTGCAAAACTGTGTTTCTTTAGTAATCCTACAAGTGATGACTTTGTTTCTTGGATGATCCCTTCTTATTTAAAAAAAAGGGGGGAGAGAGAAACTTTATTCAAGGATCCCTAACTCAAAGGAGGAGAAGTCTTACAAGATTTCAGATCAGCCAAAGGGAGAGAAATTATTTTCCATGATTCCCTCAGTTTTTAATGCTTTCTATGATTCTTATTTCTATGAACCCTACATTCAATGACCCTTATTCTCAAGGATCCCTTCTTAATCAATGATCCCTGTATCTGACCCAGTGTATGACCTTTTTGGAAATTAATGCCAAAGGGGGAGAAATACCAAAGCTTCAATGCAAAAAGGGGAGATACATGCTTATGCAAAGGGGGAGATATAATCAAGGGGGAGAGGAGAATATCAAAGCCTTTACTTATATAGACAAGGGGAGAATACCAAAGTAGGGGGAGAAAAATATGTTTTGGAGAAAAATATGTTGGTTTCATTTGACTATTCATGTTAGACTTTTCTCACCCTATCCAATCCCAATATCAACACCAACAACAACAACAACAACAACAACAACAACAACACAATATGTGTGTCCACATCTCATTCACATATATTTGATGCATATAGCCAAGATACACATGACTCATTATATACCATCTACTATATGTGTGTCCATGCATTCCAAAGCAACTATCCTTTAAAGGGATTGCACACATTTAGGGGGAGCAAGTCTAAGTCATGTGTCTCTCAAAGTCATCATTATATCCATGCATATCTCTATTTGAAGCTTTGATTGTATGTTGTCATCAATTACCAAAAAGGGGGAGATTAAAAGCACAACATGCTCCCTTGGTGGTTTTGATAATTCATGACAACATACATTGTCTCTTGGACTAATACTTTTACCTAGTATATTTCAGATAAACTCCACAGAGAGGGTTGGCAAAAGAATTGTGGAGATTGTGGAGATACCCCAAAATGCAAGGAAATGGATTGGCAAAGCTTCAAGCAATAGGACTCTACATTTTACTTTGTGAGAAATCACTTTGAGTCCATAGGAAAGCCAATACTATTAAAAGGGGGTAAGGTACTGTTGGTGAACAAGATGCTCCACGTGCACAAGTGATAGTCACCAAAAACACCCACATGCTCTTCCACAAAAGTCTGTCCAAAGTCAAATATCCAAAATCGGTGCAACCAACACTTTCCACTCGGTGCCACCGATTCCCATACTCAGACAGACCTAAGCCAAACCCTAGCCTTTTGGTCCAACTGATTCTGCTTCGGTGCCACCGAGTTTGGGTTGCCAACTTTCTGTTACCCAATTTCACAAAATCGGTCCGACCGAGTTTGATGAATCGGCGTCACCGAGTTTGGCAATCTGACCGTTGGTCACCTTATCGGTGCAACCGAGATTTATATATCGGTCTCACCGAGATTCAAAAGTTACTACCTTTGGAGCAACTCGGTACCCCCGAGATTCACACATCGGTGTCACCGAGTTGGTCACTTAAGGTGTAACGGTTGGATTTTTGGAGATGCCTATATAT
This sequence comes from Elymus sibiricus, assembly GCA_039707655.1. Taxonomy (NCBI): domain Eukaryota; kingdom Viridiplantae; phylum Streptophyta; class Magnoliopsida; order Poales; family Poaceae; genus Elymus; species Elymus sibiricus. The sequence continues at coordinate 256,694,033 of CM077669.1, forward strand.
ACCCCTTCACCACCACCCACTCGAAAGTGAAGCACTCAGAACTATTCCATACTTGGCCCATCATATTTTCTGAGAGAGAGCCACCTACTCATGTGTTGAGATCATGCCATTCCATTCCAACCATATGAATCTTGATCTCTAGCCTCCCCAAGTTGCTTTCCACCAATCCCATCTCTTCCACCAAGCCAAATCTGTGAGAGAGTGATTGTTTGTTGAGGAGTCTATCATCTTGAAGCACAAGAGCAAGGAGTTCATCGTCATTACCGAGCCTATTACCTTTTGGAGGGTGGTGCCTCCTAGATTTGTTAGGTGTCGCTTGGGAGCCTCCTACTTCGTGTTGTGGAGTTGAACCATGAAGTTTGTAAGGGCAAGGAGATTGCCTACTTCGTGAAGATCTACCCATAGTGAGGCTAGTCCTTCGTGGATGGAAGCTGTTATGGAATAGTCAAGGTTGCTACTTCATGGACCCTTATGGGTGGAGCCCTCCGTGGACTCTCGCGACCGTTACCCTCCGTGGGTTGAAGACTCCATAAACGTGGACGTACGATAGCACCACCTATCGGAACCACGGGAAAAATCTTTGCGTCTCCAATTGCGTTTGACCTTCCTATCTCAACTCTTTACTTCATGTGCAATGTCTTTACTTTCCGCTGCCATATTTGTTGACATGCATATGTAGGGTGTGCTAGACTTGCTATAATTGTTAAAATCTGCCAACCAATTAACTTGGGAAAAGGTTAGGTTTTAAATTCCTGCTAGTAGTCTATTCACCCCCCCCCCTCTAGACACTCTTCTAGTGATCCCATCATTGTGCTGCATCATCCCTTCCTCTTTTGGGAAATACCGACGCAGTCTCAAGCCACATCACCCTCCGCATGCTTTGGTCTCGTGCCCCTCCGCGCGTGAAGGATCACTAGAAGTGTGTGTCTAGAGGGTGGGGGGGTGAATAGACTACTAGCAAATATTAAAAACGTAACTTTTCCCCTGTTAATTGGTTGGCATATTTTAACAATTATAGCAAGTCTAGCACAACCTACACATGCAAGTCAACAAGTATGGCCACGGAAAATAAAGACATTGCACATGGAAGTAAGGAGTTGAGATAGGGAGATCAAACGCATGAGGGACACGAAGATTTTTCCCGTGGTTCCGATAGGTGGTGCTGTCGTACATCCATGTTTATGGAGTCTTCAACCCACGGAGGGTAACGGTCGCGAGAGTCCACAGAGGGCTCCACCCATAAGGGTCCACGAAGTAGCAACCATGACTATTCCATAACGACTTCCGTCCACGAAGGACTAGCCTCACTATGGGTAGATCTTCACGAATTAGGCGATCTCCTTGCCCGTACAAACTTCTTGGTTCAACTCCACAACACGAAGTAGGAGGCTCCCAAGCGACACCTAACCAATCTAGGAGGCACCACCCTCCAAAAGGTAATAGGCTCGGTAATGTAGATGAACTCCCTGCTCTTGTGCTTCAAGATGATAGACTCCTCAACACACAATCACTCTCTCACAGATTTCGCTATGGTGGAAGAGATTGATTTTGTGGAAAGCAACTTGGGGAGGCTAGAGATCAAGATTTATATGGTAGGAATGGAATAGTTTGATCTCAACACATGAGTAGGTAGCTCACTCTCAGAAAATTGGATGAGGCAAGTATGGAATAGTTCTGAGTGCTTCTCTTTCGAGTGGGTGGTCGTGAAGGGGTATACATAGGCATCCCCAAAAATCCAACCGTTACACCTGAAGTGACCAACTCGGTGACACCAAAGTGTAAAACTCGGTGGTACCGAGTTGCTCCAAAGGTAGCAACTTTTGAATCTCGGTGAGACCGATATAGAAATCTCGGCGGTACCGATCAGGTGTCCAACGGTCAGAATCCAAATCTCGGTGACGCCGATCCAAAAACTCGGAAATTCCGATTTTGTGAATCGAGGTAACAGAAAGTTGGCAAGCTGAACTCGGTGGCACCGAAGTGGGATTAGTTGCACCGATGTGCTAGGGTTTGGCATGGCTCTGTCTGAGTTTGGGAATCGGTGGAACCGAGTGGAAAATGTTGGCTTCACCGATTTTCATGAATGGCTTTTAGACATAATTTGTGGGAGAGTTTGTGGGTGTTTTTGGTGACTATCACTTGTGCACGTGGAGCATCTTGTTCACCAACAGTACCTTACCCCCTTTTAATAGTATTGGCTTTCCTATGGACTCAAAGTGATTTCTCACAAATAAAATGTAGAGTCCTCTTGCTTGAAGCTTTGCCAATCTATTTCCTTGCATCTAGGGGTTTCTCCACAATCCTTTTTGCCAACCCATCTCTCTCTATGGACTTTCACCTGAAATACACTAGGTAGAAATATTAGTCCAAGAGACAATGTATGTTGTCATGAATTATCAAAACCACCAAGGGAGCATGTTGTGCTTTCAGCGTGCTCTGCTCTCGCGCCCCTCAGCGCGTGCCGCCTGCGGTTGGGGCCGGCCCAAGATCACGTTTCGGGCGCCATATGCATGTGGTTGCGCCTCGCGCGTCGCCACGATACAGTTATGTGCGCCACAATGGAATCACACACTATAAAAACTGCCATCCACACATGTCGGTTTCCAGGACCTCCGGCCCCCATTTATACCCGTGGTCATTAACCATAGTGTCTTCAAGCTTTCGATCGCGCCCCACAACGCAATAAGCACACCCACGACAAAACATAGAGAGAGGATGTCTAGCAGCGCTCCAATGGAGTTCGGCGTGCATCATGTGAACACCCACATCAGGAACATGGACCTCACGGTGATGTACATCAACGACCCGACCGTGGTGGATGACTCCATCAACACTATGGAAGATTTGCTTGCTCAGGATGGCAAGTACAAAGTGGTCGGATTTGACCTCGCGTACACCGGCGGTTGTACCGGGCATGATCAAAAGGTTGTCTTCGCATAGTTTTGCATGGGCCATCACCTCCTCCTCTACCACTATTGCCTGGCCACAAGGCCTTGCGATCATTTTGCCAGGTTTATCAACAACCCTAACTACAGGTTTTCTACGGTCGACACAATCAACAATCTATAGGTGCTCGAGACTTTGGGCTTGGCCTACCGGAAGCTTGTTGACATCCATTGCCACTATAGGGTCTAGGGCACCAGGAAGGACAAGGACTCCCTGGTTGACCTCGCCATGGCGATCATCGACCCGTACTACAAAAACATGAGGGCTAAGTCTGAGAATAACAACCTTCAATGGCACAGGGGTTGGGTGAGCAGACTGGATGAAGATCACCTCCAGTCCGCGGCCAAGGATGCATACACATGCTACGAGATGTTCAGGCGGATCATTGACATGAGGAAGTGCCAACTACCTGAAAACAACTTGGGATCGAGCCACAAATAGAGCGGTGGCAACAAGCATCACAAGAAGTAGATGAGTTGATGATCGTTGCTCATAGTTTATTATGCATGTAATAGTTTATTTAGGTGTACCAATGTCATGTGGGTAGTCACCTGTGTATTTTGGATGCTTCATTAGGTTATGCAATCATGTTGTTATGTGTGTAATAGTTTATTGAAGCGTGCCGATGTTATGTGTGTAGTCACTTATGTATTTGGATGTTTAATTTAGTTATGCATGCATGTTGTTCTGTAAATAGAGCATAGATGTGTGTGCAAACTGAGAAAATCACATTGCATACGGATTAAACTACCGAACCCGTCGGTGATGATTTCATCAATCGTTGACAATTCTTTACTAGGAACCGTTTGCCCACAACACACACCCTAATAGAAGGAATCGTCTGTGTTATTATCGGTTACAACACTATTCTTATTACTCACCTGTTTTCCAGGTATCACAAACATATTGTTAATACGAATCGTTTGTGTTATTTTTCGCTCAACGTAGACAGTTCATCCGAGCGTCCTGTTGCCGTCTATCGCACACAACTTGATCTGGCTAAACGTTTCTGTTGTGAGGGATGATCACAAATAGGTCATCCGAGTGACATGTATGCCTTCCATCGCACACACCTTGATCTAGCTAACTGTTTTTGTTGTTTGGGCTGATCATAAACGGTTCATCCGAGTGACCTGTATGCCGTCTATCGCACACACCTTGATCCGCCAAATCATTTCTGTTGTTTTTGATGATCGCAAACAGTTCATCCAAGTGGCATGTATGCCGTACATCACACACATCTCTATTTAGTTAACCGTTTGCTTTATGTTGGTTCATCGCGAACAGTTCGTTTGGATCGACTATTTGTCATGTATCGCACATGCCCCTCTTTTCTGAATCATATTTGATGGAGCCGCCATCGCACACAGTTCGCGTTATTCGCGACAGAGCTAGAACTATACCATTTGTGATTCATGCATCGCACATAGTTTGTTCAAAGGGTCTCAGATTGATGTGTCATCTTTGGACCTTCTTGTAGTAGTGATTGTTCGAACTCTCTCGCTGGATGATTTGGATCAAGTATTTATTCATGTTTATGTGGGGATCCCGACTCATAAGTCGTGATCACTGAATGCACGTGTACAGTGATCCCAGAGATCAATGCTCACTGAACACACATAAGCTGAATACCAAGAGTCTTACATCCATACATACTGTCTTACACAAATTATGACCATTATGGTCAAGTCTTACATAGATAGGCACATGAAGGCCAAACAACAAACATCAACTCGCAGCAGAAATCTTGAAAGAGTAGACCCATGCCATCTGTTCGAAATATGCCCTAGAGGCAATAATAAATTGGTTATTGTCATATTTCCTTGTTCATGCTAATCGTTTATTATCCATTCTAGAATTGTATTGATCGGAAACTCAGATACATGTGTGGATGCATAGACAACACCATGTCCCTAGTGAGCCTCTACTAGACTAGCTCATTGATCAGACATGGTCAAGGTTTCTTGACCGTAGACATGCGTTATCATCTGATAACGGGATCACATCATTAGGAGAATGATGTGATGGACAACGACCCAACCGTAAGCATAGCATTTGATCGTTCTAGTTTATTGCTACTGCTTTATCCATGTCAAGAATAAGTTCCTACGACCATGATATCATGCAACTCCCGTACACCGGAGGAATGCCTTGTGTGTATCAAACATCACAACGTAACTGGGTGGCTATAAAGGTGCTATACAGGTATCTCCGAGGGTGTCTGTTGGGTTGGCGTGAATCGAGACTGGGATTTGTCACTCCTTATGACGGAGAGGTATCTCTGGGCCCACTCGGTAATACAGCATCATAAGAAGCTTGCAAGCAATGTGACTAAGGAGTTAGTCACGGGATCTTGTATTAAGGAATGAGTAAAGGGACGTGCCAGTAACGAGATTGGACTAGGTATGGAGATACCGACGATCGAATCTCGAGCAAGTAACATACCGATGGAAAAAGGGAACTGCATACGGGATTGATTGAATCCTTGATATCATGGTTCGACCGATGAAGATCATCGTAGAATATGTAGGAACCAATATGGGCATCCAGGTCCCGCTATTGGTTACTGACCATAGATGTGTCTCCGTCATGTCTGCATAGTTCTCGAACCCGCAGGGTCTGCACACTTAACGTTCGGTGACGATTTTGTATTGTTGAGTTGTATATGTTGGTGACCGAAGGCTGTTCAGAGTCCTGGATGAGATTCCGGACATCACGAGGAGTTCCGGAATGGTCTGGAGGTGAAGGTTGATATATGGGAAGTTCCATGTTGGTCACCGGAAGGAATTCGGGCATAACCGGTAATGTACCGGGAGTACCGAAGGGTTTCGGGGGTCAACCGGGAGGGGACCACCAGCCCCGGAGGAACCACACAGGCTGAGAAGGGTGCACACCAGCCCCTGGTGGGCTGGGCACCGATCCCCACCTAGGCCCATGCGGCTGGGCTGGTGTAGGGCCATTCCTAGTGGTGGCGCCACCCTGGCTTGGGTGGCAAGCAACCTGAAGGGCCGCTGCCCCCTAGGGTGGGAAACCCTAGGGCGCCACCCCCTCTCCCTACCCCCTATATATACTAGAGAGGAGAGAGGGCAGCTACACCACAAGCCACGGCGCAGCCCTTCGTCTCCCCTAGATCATTTTCTCCTCTAGTTCGTCGCGGTAGCGCTTGGCGAAGCCTTGCTGGGACAGCTCCACAACCAGCGCCACCACGCCGTCGTGCTGCCGGAGAACTCATCTACCTCTCCGCCCTCGCTTGCTGGATCAAGGAGGCAGAGACGTCATCGAGCTGTATGTGTACTGAACGTGGAGGTGATGTCTGTTCGGCACTAGATCGTGGTTGGATCGCGGGACGAATCGTGATTGGATCGCGAAGACGTTCGACTACATCAACCGCGTTTCTTAACGCTTCCCGCTTAGCGATCTATAAGGGTATGTAGATGCACTCCCCCTCTCGTAGCTGTTCATCTCCATAGATAGATCTTGGGTGTTCATAGGATTTTCTTTTGTTTCCCATGCAACGTTCCCCAAAAGTGGCATCACGAGCTAGGTCTATGTGTAGATAACATGCATGGGTATAACACAAAAGAGTTTGTGGGCGTTGATGTTCAGATTGCTTACTTCCTTAGTCTTATCTTGATTCGGCAGTATTGTGGGATGAAGCGGACCGGACCAACCTTACTCGTCCATGTACGAGAGACCGGTTCCACCGACAGACATGTAACCTAGTTGCATAAAGGTGGCTGGCGGCTGTCTGTCTCTCCCACTTTAGTTGAATCGGATTCGACAGAGGCGGTCATTGTAGAAGGTTAAATAGCAACCTGAATATCACCGTTGTGGCTTTGAGTAGGTAAGAACGGTTCTTACTAGTTGCCCATAGCAGCCACATAAAACTTGCAACAACAAAGTCGAGGACGTCTAACTTGTTTTTGCAGGGCATGTTGTGATGTGATATGGCGAAAGAAATGATGTGATATATGTGATGTATGAGATGAGAATGTTTTTATATATTATCACGACTTGCATGTCGATGAGTACGGCAACCGGCAGGAGCCATAGGGTTGTCTTTAATTATTTTCACCATTTTTGCTTTACTTTATCGCTATGAGTTAGCAATAGTTGTAGAAGCAATAGTTGGCGCGACAACCACATGACGACACGATGATGGAGATCATCATGATGGAGATCATGGTGTCATGCCAGTGATGATGTAGATCATGCCGGTGCTTTGGGGATGGAGATCAAAAGCACAAGATGATCATGGCCATATCATGTCACTTATATGATTTGCATGTGATGTCTATCCTATTTATGCATCTTATTTTGCTTAGAACGACGGTTAGCATTATAAGATGATCCTTCACTAAAATTTCAAGATAAATTGTGTTCTCCCCGAGTATGCACCGTTGCGAAGGTTCGTCGTTTTGAAGCACCTCGTGATGATCGGGTGTGATAGACTCTACGTGCGCATACAACGGGTGTAAGCCAGATTTACACACGCGGAATACTTGGGTTAAACTTGACAAGCCTAGCATGTACAGACATGGCCTCTGAACACAAGAGACCGAAAGGTCGAACATGAGCCATATAGTAGATATGATCAACATGGAGATGTTCACCATTGAAACCACCACATCTCATGTGATGATCGGACTTGGGTTGGTGGATTTGGATCGTGTTACACTTAGACAACCTGAGGGATGTTGATTTGAGTGGGAGTTCTTTAGTAATATGATTAATTGAACTCATTATCATGAACATTGTCTAAAGTTGTCTTTGCAAAATTATGTTGTAGATCAATGGCTCGCGCAGTAGCTCCCCTAAATTTTAACGCGTTCCTAGAGAAAGCTAAGTTGAAAGATGATGGAAGTAACTATGCGAACTGGCTCCGTAATCTGAGGATTATCCTCATGGCTTTTCAAAAGGCTTATGTCCTTGATGCGCCGCTTGGTGTGCCACCCCCACCAGCGTCGTGTGTGGATGTTGCGAACGCCTGGCAGGCACGTTTTGATTACTACTTGATAGTTCAGTGCATCATGCTTTACAGCTTAGAATTGAGGCTCCAAAGACGTTTTGAACGTAAGGGAGCATATGAGATGTTCCAAGAGCTTAAATTGGGATTTCAGGCTCATGCCCGTGTTGAGAGGTATGAGACCTCCAACAAGATTCTTTGCATGCAAGATGACGGAGAATAACTCAATTGGTGAGCATGTGCTCAAATTGTCTAGGCGCTACAATCACTTGAATCAAGTGGGAGTTGATCTTCCAGATAAGATAGTGATTGACATGGTTCTCCAAGTCACTGCCACCAAGCTACTAGAGCTTCGTGATGAACTATAACATGCTAGGAATGGACAAGATGATCACTGAGCTATTCACGATGTTTTACACCGCGAAAGGTAGAAATCAAGAAGGAGTATCAAGTGTTGATGGTTCGTAAAACCACTAGTTTCGAGAAGGGCAAGGGCAAGAAGGGAAACTTCAAGAATGGCAAAATAGTTGCCGCTCCAGTGAAGAAACCCAAGGTTGAACCCAAACCTGAGACTAAGTGCTTCTATTGTAAGGGGAATGGTCACTGATAGCGGAACTACCCCAAATACTTGGTAGATAAGAAGGATGGCAATGTCAACAAAAGTATATTTGATATACGTGTTATTGATGTGTACCTTACTAGTACTCCTAGTAGCACCTGGGTATTAGATATCGGTTTAGTTGCTAAATATTGGTAACTCGAAATAAAAGCTACGGAATAAACGGAGACTAACTAAGGGCGAGGTGACGATATGTGTTCGAAGTGTTTCCAAGGTCGATGTGATCACCATCGCACGCTCCCTCTACCTTCGGGATTAGTGTTAAACCCAATGTTTTAAATAGCCCCGCTATAGCCTTTGAGAGCGTTCCCGCTAAAGCTATGTACTTTTACTCCTAAATTGGAAATGAGGCTAATAGCCCGCTATTTCCGGCTATAGCGCTAAATTTGGAGTCGTTTAGCCTGCTAAGCCGCTATACAAAACCATACTTTTGCATTATCTTCTGTTCTTGTTTATGATATATATGATGCATTGATGGGAAGCTTTGTTATTGAATTATGATGCCTTTTGGTACTCGCATTTTGATGTGCGACCATGTGTATATTTAAATTATATGCAATATATCATGTATGATGTTTGATTATATACTTATTGTTTCAATTTTTCATGATTTAAGATAATCGCTAAATGAGGCTTAGCTCCGCTATATCTCCGCTATAGCCTTTCATAGCTTCTGGTCGAGTCGCCGCTAAATGGCATAGCCCGCTATTTAAAACATTGGATAAACCTAAATAAAAGTTATTTGGTGTTTGCATAGAGCATGAACATGATTAGATCGTGTTTATCGCAATACGGTTGTTCATTTAAGTCAACGAATAATGGTTTTTCTGTTTACATGAATAATACCTTCAATGATCATGCACCCAATGTGAATGGTTTATTGAATCTCGATTGTAGTGATACACATGTTCATAATATTGATGCCAAAAGATGCAAATTTAATAATGATAGTACCACATACCTGTGGCACTGCCGCTAAAGGTCATATTTGTGTGAAGCGCATGAAGAAACTCCATGCTGATGGATCTTTGGACTAACTCGATTTCTAATCGGTTGAGACATGCGGACCATGCCTCATGGGAAAGATGACTGAGACCCCATTTTCCTGTATGATGGAGCGGGCAAGTGACTTATTGGAAATGATACATGTTGATGTATGCGGTCCAACGAGTGTTGAAGCATGCGGTGGATATCGTTATTTTCTTACCTTCATTGATGATTTGAGTAGATATGGGTATCTTTACTTAATGAAACAAAAGTCTGAAATGTTTGAAAAGTTCAACCAAATTCAGAGTGAAGTTTAAGATCATCGTGACAAGAAGATAAAATGTCTACGATATGATTGTGGAGGTGAATATCTAAGTTACGAGTTTGGTATGCAACTTAAGACAATGTGGAAATTGTTTCACAACTCACGCCACCTGGAACACCATAGTGTAATGGTGTGTCTGAATGTCGTAGTCGTGCTCTATTGGATATGGTGGGTACTATGATGTCTCTTACCGATTTGCCACTATCGTTTTGGGGTTATGCATTAGAGACAACTACATTCACTTTAAATAGGGCACCATCTAAATCCATTGAAATGACTCCATATGAATTATGGTTTGGTAGAAACCTAAGCTGTCATTTTTTAGAGTTTGGGAATGCGACACATATGTCTGATAAGCTCGAACCCAAAGCGGAAAAGTGCATCTTCATAAGATACCCTAAAGCAACAATTGGGTATAGCTTCTATCACAGATCCAAAGGCAAGGTCTTTGTTGCCAAGAATGGATCCTTCCTAGAGAAGGATGTTCTCTCGAAAGAAGTGAGTGGGAGGAAGGTAGAACTTGATAAGGTTATCGAACCTTCACTTGAATTGGAAAAGTAGCACAGCGCAGAAAGGTGTTCCTGTAATGAGTACACCAATTGAAGAGGAAGCTAATGATGATGATCATGAAGTGTCGGAATCAGGGCTCCGGGGACCCAGAAAGGTTCGAACACTGGGGTGCACTCGCTCTCCGGCCCTACTCTGCCTCACAACCTCACGGCGACTCTCCGGTGGCTCGTGCTAAGGAAGACGAACAAGGGATACACAGTTTACCCAGGTTCAGGCCACCTCGCGGTGTAATACCCTACTCCTGCTTGTCTGGATTGGTTAAGGATGAGGATGAGTACAAAGTGTGTTCTTTCCTACCCAGGGTTCGATCCCTTCTATGGTGGCTGGTTCCTCCTATTATATTGGCCTTGGTCCTCTTCCCTCGAAAACACAAGGCGGGAAGGGGTGCCACAGCGGCCAGTTTGAAGGGGGACAGGACTGCAGCCTATCCTGATGAAAGGTGGTCTTCCCCTGTCAAAGCTCCTCGTCGTGACGTGCTTGTGGGCTCGGGAGTGAGCTCCGTCCTGCCGATCCCCCCAGTCTTGACCTTCTTGTATGGAAAAGGAAACCTTTGAGGATTGCTTGGGGAGCCCGCGAGATGACGCTGCTCCTCTATCACCAAAGAGGAAACCCTCTCTGTCCGTGCCAGCTGGTACAGCCCTGGAACCGTCTAGCGCGGCGCGCGTCATCCATGTGCGAGCACAGTGGTCGCAAGGCCATGTCGAGCCAATCCTGGGTGGACCCGCCTCCTGAGGGCTTCAGGGACAGTCTTGCGGAGAGGCCTCACGAAGTCCCTGGCGGCAATGTCGTCGCGTGCCTCGTGAGAGGCGGGCCCTCGTGAGGACCTTGCCCGTGAAGCTCATCGACGAGCCACGTAGCGCTTAAGGCATCCCCTGTGTCCTGGGCCGTAGGCAGACGGGCCTGGGTACCCCCAGTCCCAGAGGCCCGACAGTAGCCTCCGGGCCCGTGACATGCATGGTGTGACCAGTTGGAGAAAGTGAAACGGCGCGGGCCCTAACTGCCTGCGGTCCAGGCTTGACACGTTGCGCATGATGCAGAGCGCGTCGCCTCCACTTCCCCATGAGGCCTCGAGGACTGCGCCCCCGCCTAGAAAACCGCCACGCCAGACGGGGGGAATCATCATTGCTCAACTCCCTCATTCGCCTCCCATCGTACTGCTCCTTCATCCTTGCACGAACATTGCCTCCGCCTCCCCGTTCTCTCCATGGTAACCAAGAAGGATGATGCGAGCACCGGAGCGCGGGCGGGGCCTTCAGCACCGCCTTCATCCTCTGGAGGCGACGAAGGCCAGCGCTCAGGGCTGACTCCAACATGATGGCGCTGGACCGCCAATGACGAGTAAGTGCACTGTTATCCTAGTCTTTTCTTGCATGTCCAGCCCGACCGGTGAGCCTGATCACCGAATCTCTTAGGGTGCCCACGCTCAAGAGGTGGATGGATGCCTCACCCGGGGCGTCCTCTCGCGCAATGCCTGTTGGAGAGGCCTCCGCCCCCACGCCCGGCTTGGCGGGGCCTGGGGGGCGCGTGGCCCGCGCCGCCGCGTACACTGCGCCGAGCGCTGAGCGCGAAGCGGAGCTGGCCCGCAAGGAGGCGGCCATCATTGAGCGGGAGGCCGACGTGGCCCTCCGCGAGCGGGAGGCTGCTCGGACCGCCTTCGACCAGGAGGCGGAACGCGAGCACCTTGAGACCCTGGAAGGCCGAGACCTCGTCGACGAGGGAGTGATGTCTACTACGCAACTTTATTCTTGTAGACTTTGTTGGGCCTCCAAGCGCAGAGTTTTGTAGGACAGTAGCAATCTTCCCTCAAGTGGATGACCTAAGGTTTATCAATCCATGGGAGGTGTAGGATGAAGATGGTCTCTCTCGAACAACTCTGCAATCAAATAAAAGAAATCTCTTGTGTCCCCAACACACCCAATACAATGGCAAATTGTATAGGTGCACTAGTTCGGCGAAGAGATGGTGATACAAGTGCAATATGGATGGTAGATATAGGTTTTTGTAATCTGAAAATATAAAAACAGCAAGGTAACAGATAGTAAACAGCGAGCAAAACGGTATATTAATGCTTGGAAACAAGGCCTAGGGTCCATACTTTCGCTAGTGCAATCTCTCAACAATTCTAATATAATTGGATCACATAACCGTCCCTCAATGTGCAACAAAGAATCACTCCAAAGTTCTTATCTAGAGGAGAACATAAGAAGAAATTGTTTGTAGGGTACGAAACCACCTTCAAGTTATCCTTTCCGATCGATCTATTCAAGAGTTCATACTAAGATAACATCAAGTTATCCTTTTCGTTCGATCTATCTAAGAGTTCGTACTAGAATAACACCATATGATACGCATCAACCAACTCTAATGTCACCTAGATACTCCAATGTCGCCGCAAGTATCCATGAGTAAATTATACGATACACATCAAACAATTTCAGATTCATAATACTCAATCCAACACAAAAAACCTCAAAGAGTACCCCCAAGATTTCTACCGGAGAAAGTAGGACAAGAACGTGTATCAACCACTATGCATAGATTACCCTAATGTCACCTCGGGAATCCGCAAGTTGAGTACCAAAACATATATCAAGTGAATCAATAGAACACCCCATTGTCACCATGGGTATCCATATGCAAGACATATATCAAGTGTTCTCAAATCCAATATTCAATCCAACATAACGATATCTTAAAGGGAAAGATTCAATTCATCACAACGTGATAGCAAGGGAATAACATCTTGTGATGCGACTATATTAACAAAGCCTGTGATACATCAAGATCGTCACATCTCAAGAACATAAGAGAGAGAGATTGAACACATAGCTACTGGTACATACCCTCAGCCCCAAGGGTGGACTACTCCCTCCTCATCATGGCCTCCGCTGGGATGATGAAGATGGCCATCGGAGATGGATTCCCCTCTCTGGCAGGGTACTAGAACGTCTCCAGATTGGTTTTTCGTCGATACAGAGAGTTGCGGCAGCGGAGCGAAGAGTCTAGGGTTATTTCTGATGGTTTCTATATATATAGGATTTTTGGGCGTCAGTTTCACGCCAAGATGGGCCCCGAGGAGGGCACGATACACCAGGGCGCACCTAGGCCCTCTGGCACGCCCTGGTGGGTTGTGCCCACCTCGTGGCTCTTCTCCGGTGGTTCTTCGCTCCAATATTGCTCATTTGGTCCAGAAAAAATCACCAAAATGTTTCGGGCGATTCCGAGAACTTTCATTTTCTGCACAAAAACAACACCACGGTAATTCTGCTGAAAACAGCGTCAGTCCGGGTTAGTTCTAAATAAATCATATAAAGTGCATCAAAACCATATAAAAGTATTGTAAACATAACGATATCTGAAAGGGAAAGATTCAATTCATCACACCATGATAGCAAGGGAATAATATCATATGATCCGACTATATTAACAAAGTCCGTGATACATCAAGATCGTGACATCTCAAGAACACGAGAGAGAGAGATTGAACACATAGCTAATGGTACATACCCTCAGCCACGAGGGTGGACTACTCCCTCCTCGACATGGCCTCCGTCGGGATGATGAAGATGGCCACCGGAGATGATTTCCCCTCTCCGGCAGGGTACTGTTTTCTCTCCAGATTGGTTTTTTGCTGATATAGAGGCTTTGCGGCGGCGGAACTTTCCATCTAGGATTATTTCTGGTGGTTTATATATATATAAGATTTTTGGGCGTCGGTTTCACGCGAAGACGGGCCACGAGTGGAGCACAACCCACCAACGCAAGCATGGGGGGCTGGCGTGCCATGGTGGGTTGTGCCCACCTCGTGGCTCTTCTGTCCCTCCCACGAAGCTTCTAGCGCCTCTTTTCTTCCAAAAAAAATCGTCAAAAAGTTTCGGGTGATTCCGAGAACTTTCATTTTCTACACAAAAACAACACCATGGTAATTCTGCCGAAAACAGCGTCAGTCCAGGTTAGTTCTAAATAAATCATATAAAGTGCATTAAAACCATATAAAAGTATTGTAAACATAGGCAATCATGGCATGAATACTTCATAAATTATAGATACGTTGGATACGTATCAGCATCCCCAAGCTTAATTCCTACTCGTCCTCGAGTAGGTAAATGATAAAAGAAATAATTTATGAAGTGTGAATGCTAGCATGGTGCATAAGTTTGATCAACGATAATTTCAATCAATTTTCTAGCATCACAACCATCAAATTTTTCTCATAAAAATCATCATGATAGAGCAACCAATTCACATGTCATGTTTCAAATAATGAATTCTCTTGAAATTTAACAACCTATGTTCTTAGTCACCAAACAATTGCAATTCAACTTATTCTCACCAAAGTCTAAGTAAGAGCTCCACATACTCAATCATCATATAGTCTTCTATGATTGCTAGTACTCAAAGAATATTTTTAGAACAAATGGCATCCATCAAACACAGAGAAAGATAGGGGCTTAATGTTTTGCCTCCCAACTCATTTATCATAGAGATAATTGTCAACAATAATAAGTCATGATCAAATATATTTGACTGGCCATATGTGCCTAGATCTTTCCCCACCACATGATGCTTGCCAACTAGAGAATAATTGAGGTTGAAATGAGAATGCATACTATTGACTCTTGAATAAAAGTAAATACCGAAAGGCAAAAGATAGGCCCTTCGCAGAGGGAAGTAGAGGTTGTCATGTGCTTTTTTGGTTTTGTATTCACAATCCCTTAATGCAAAAGAACGTCACGTTATATTGCCCCTTGTGATAGCAACCTTTATTATGCAGTCCATCGCTTTTATTACTTTGCCATCACAAGTTCGTACAACGCTCAATTTTCTCTTACACTAAATGATCAAACACATTTAGAAGCAATTTTTATTGCCTTTTTGCACCGATGACAACTTACTTGATGGATCTTATTCAATCCATAGGTAGGTATGGTGGACACTCATGGCAAGAAACTGGGTTTAAGGATTTTTGGATGCACAAGTAGTATCTCTACTTAGTACGAATTTTTGGCTAGCAAAAGATCCCAAGCAAACACCACATGTTGGAGGATCCATAACAATATAACTTCTATGAAAATATACACAACCATAACTCATTACTCTGTCTTCCTTGTCCAACTTCAACTAATTTGCTCAAGTTTGAAATTAATTAATGGGTATTCACAATCGTAGAAGATGTCCAAGATAATATATTTGTATGTGAAAGTTCTCTTCATTATACTAATCATTCACGAATTGCTTGTATGACCAATATTGTGATTGTCAAGCTTCAAAAGATTTCACTTTCTAAACCCAATGTGAAGCTACTACTAGGCATGATATGAACATATAATTTCAACTTCATGGTATTCAATTCATTCAACAATTTACTCATAGGATATAAGTGAAGCACAAGAGTAAATGACAAGCTACTCCAAAAATATATAAGTGAAGATCAAGCGAGTAGTTGAGTAATTAAGTAGCTATGTGAGGGCCCTATATTCCAATAAATATTTTCAGAACTGAGTATTTTATTTAAATAGCAAGCAAAATAAAAATGGCACTCCAAGAATAGCACATACCATGTGGACAAATAATGTTTTTTGGCTCAACATAGGCTAACCGATATTTGTTTGATGAAGAGAGGTGGGATGCGTAGCATCCCCAAGCTTAGATGCTTGATACTTCTTGAAATATTTACTTGGGGTGCCTTGGGCATCCCCAAGCTTGAGCTTTTGTATCTCGTTCAATCCTCTCATATCACGGTTTCACCTATTCTCAAAAATCTTCATCTACAAAAACTCGAAAAGAACTCGTGAGATAGGCTAGTACACATAAGAATAAGTCCACACTTCTTGTACTACCAAGACAAGTTGCACAATAATTTTCAAACATCATCTACTGTTTACTATTGTTTCCAGAATTTATATCTACCAATATAGGGTATGGAAACTATAGGATAAGTAGATAACAAAACTATGACAACAATCTGTCCAAACAGAATAGTCTGTAGAAATCCATTAAACCAGTATACTTCTGTAACTTAAAAACTTATGAAAATTTAGGAAATGCTAAAAAAATTATATGACAATACTTTGTAAAATTTTTAGAAACTTTCCATGTTCCAGTAAAATAGGAAAATTCAAACACTACAGAGAAAGTTTCTGTTTTTACATAGCACACATCAAACATGCGATGCAAGCATCCTAAGGCAATTGTTGGAAATTTTTATTGAAAAACAAGATTATAAATAACACCTAACAGAAAATAAAAAAAATATAATGACGATCCAAGCAAAGCACATATTATGTGAAGAATAAAAATATAGCTCTAAGTAAGATATACCGATAGTGTTGAAGACGAAAGAGGGGATGCCTCCCGGGGCATCCCCAAGCTTAGATGCTTGAATCTTACTTGTATATCACCTTGGGGGTGCCTTGGGAATCCCCAAGCTTAGGTTCTTGTCACTCGTTATTCTCCTCATATCGGTGTCTCGCCCAAAACTTGAAAACTTCAACCACACAAAACTTAATGGAACTTCGTGAGAAGGGTTAGTGTAATAAAGATAAATCATACACTTAGGTACTGTCAAGAAAAGATTCATAATTGTTCTCACATAATACCTACTGTATTCTACCATTCACATAATATATATCACTAAATATAAGCTATGGGAACACTAAAACAAGCAAACTATGCATGCAAAACAGAATCTGTCAAAAACAGAACAGTCTGTGAAGATCTGTAGTATAACCATAATTACCTGTCTCTAAAAATTCTGAAAAATTAGTACGACCTGAATAATTTGTATGTCAAGACTGTGTAATAATTTCAGATCATTATCACACTCCAGTAAAAAGTTATAATTCATGTACTGGAGTCAAAAGTTTCTGTTTTGGTTCAGCGTCAATTCTACTCATCTTGTGAGTCATCCCAAAGGCTTTACTTGGCACTTTATTGAAATAAAAGACACAAAACATGATTACTGCAGCAGATTAATCATGTGAACATATAAAAACAGAAAGTAAAAGTGTTGGGTTGTCTCCCAACAAGCGTTTTTCTTTAATGCCTTTTTAGCTAGTCATGATGATTTCAATGATGCTCACATAGGAATAGTATTTGAAACATGCAAAAGAGCATCATGAATCACATGGCAAGCACATTTAAGTCTAACCCACTTCCTATGCATAGGGATTTTGTGAGCAAACAATTTATGGGAGCAAGAATCATCTAGCATAGGAAGGCAAAACAAGTGCAACTTCAAAACTTTGAACACATAGAGTGTTGGGTATCCTCCACTTTAAGTTTGACGGGGCCGCCACGCTCTTCATGAAGATCTTCGGGGAGGCCGGAGATCGCCTGGACTGCTGCATGGAGGGCGACAGCAGCAGCAGCTCCTCCTCCGGGGGAAGCAGGAGCGACAACGATTCCGACGGCTCCCCGGGTGCCTGCGTCAAGGAAGAGGACTCCGACTAGGCGCGGTGGCGTCAGGGTCAGGGTCTCTGGAGGGGGTGCTGCGAGAGCCCAGCCCTTCTTCTTTTGCGTTATCCTTCCTTTCCTGCAATGAACCATGCTAACCCCGTGGGGGTGTGTAAAAATGGGTCAAGTCCTTCGTGCCTGAAGTCGAACGCTATTTCGGGTAGAAAACAAATTTCTTCTCTACGCTCTTTGTTAGGTTTGCATATCTCTCCGAGATCACCCTGACGTGCCGCATTGCCGCGGCCCAGCCCCCAGGCGCGTTCCAACCGTCGTCGGTATGAAGGGTCCTGACGCATGATGCTTAGGAGCTCGTCTGGGCCCGCCTTGTGGGGCCCCTTGGGGGGATCGCCCCGGGGAGAGATCCTGCGTGAAAACACTTGGTCTAGGATAGCACACGCTTACCAATTTACACTTGGGCGCCACGCGAGGAAGACAGGCACCAGGAGCCTTGGTGAGGTGACGTGCGCGTGGGCATGTCCGTGAGCAAAAACTTAGTCCTTTGGGTTCCAACATCGCTGGGGCTAGCTCAAGCGCAGGCACCGTGCCCAGCCCCCGCACGCGTGAGGCCCAAGGGGGAGCCGGTAGGCGCGTGCCGCGGAGGGGGCCTGCGGCTGCCGAGGCCAGGGTCGTTCGCCCTGAGGCTGTTACGGCCCTCGGCGAGGGGGGCCTTCATGGGATTCTCTGCCCAGCGCGGAGCATGGGGCTTCCACTGGGCGTGGGCATAGTCGTGGTTTGACTGTTATTCCGCCAGCGCGGAACATGGGGCTTCCACTTGAGCGTGGGCATAGTCGCGGTTCGACAGTTATTCCGCCAGCGCGGAGCATGGGGCTTCCACTTGGGCGTGGGCGGGAGTCCCCCCGAGGCCGAAGCCCGCCCGGTCAGGAGGCTCTAGGGCGTATACATCCCCTAACTCATTATTACGTGAGAGTGTCACGGGCGGCGATAAGGGAGGTGTCGGGCACCCCGAGCCCCGGGCTCGGGACCCTTTCCTCGTTCTTCGGGCGGCTTTGCGCCTAGTTTCGGGAGCGGCTGTGCGCTCCCGCGACCCATAACATTGGCACGGGGCACACCGTGCAATCGTCGTGGCACTACGCCGGGGGCGGCGAGGTGCCCGCCCAGTGGCAGCGCGAGCCGAGTCGTATCCCCACTACCCGCCTGTGACGGTTCTCCGGGAGTGTCCAATATTTTTCCATGCTATATGTGTTATTCTCAAGATGAGTGTTTATTCACTTGTCATTGCACGAGAGTGCGGCGGTAATAGGGATGCCCACTCCTGAAATGAAAAACAAAAAAAAATTACTTTATGTTGTCAAATAATAAATTCCTTGGAAAGTGTTGGTATGGAAGGCAACCGTGGATACTGCCCGCCATGGAATGTGAAAGTTTGGTGGAAAAAGGAATAAACTTTATTTTCCGTTTGGGAACCGCCTATGATATATCTAGCATGGAAAGTATTGTGAACTACCTTGTCGTTTTCGTTGACAGGAAAGGCATGCCACCCAAAATATTTTTCTCTCTCAATTTAAACCTTGAGCTCTGGCACCTCTACAAATCCCTACTTCCCTCTGCGAAGGGCCTATCTATTTATTTATACAATTTTTATTTTTACTTTGAGTCTCCATCTTCTCTTATAAAGCACCAACTAGGAGGCACTATGATCGTACTTGAGCATTGGGCATCGCTAATATTTGAGTGTGTTTCATGAATGGATCAATGATTGAGCATGATGGGCTAGTGATAACTTTCTTTAGTGTTGATATTTTGAAAGACATGGTTGCTTGTTGGCATGCTTGAGTATTGAATTCATTATGTTAAAACTAGACTATTGCTTTGAATCATCTACAAGTCCAAATGTCCATGCTATACAAAAGAAAAGAATATGAGATGAACATGTTAGGCAGCATTCCACATCACAAATTCTGTTTTTAGCATTTACCTACTCGAGGACGAGTAGGAATTAAGCTTGGGGATGCTGATACGTCTCCAACGTATCTATAATTTTTGCTTGTTCCATGCTGTTATATTATCATTCTTGGATGTTTTACAATCATTTTATAACAACTTTATATCATTTTTTGGGACTAACCTATTAACATAGTACCAAAGTGTCAGTTGCTGTTTTTGCTTGTTTTTTACTTCGCAGAATATCAGTACCAAACGGAGTCCAATCGCGACGAAACGTTTTGGAGATTTTTTCTGGACCAGAAGACACCAGTGGGCCAAAGAAGTACTAGAGAGGTGGGTTGTGGAGGCCACAACCCACCAGGGCTTGCCAGGGGGCCCCCGGCGCGCCCTGATGGGTTGTGCCCTCTGATACGTCTCCAACGTATCTAATTTTCTCTGACCCGCCGTGGATACAAGCAACCATGGGCGCAACCTGACAAACCGCGTCATCTCGACAGGCTGCAGGCTACCAGGCCTTGGGGACAGCGCCCGCCATGGGGACGACGAGCCAAAGGTGAAATGCAGCTGGTGATGGTGAAGCTCCGACACACCCCTACCTAGCGCGCCAAATGTCGGATTCAGAGCTACGCAAACTCAAGAAGGCTCAAACTCTGGGGCGTGTGCGAAGATCCTTCCCAACTCAAGCCTCTTCGTCGTGCAAGAAGATGGTCTCAACGATTTAGCCAGGTTCGGGCCACCTTGCGGTGTAAAACCCTACTCCTGCTTTGGAGTGGATTGGCCTCACGAGGAGGTTTGTGGGTGAACAGGTACAGTGGTTGAGCGACCTCGCGAGGGCTCTTTGGTGTGGGTGGATCCGATGTCCCTCTACGGTAGTGGCTAGCCCCTATTTATAGCGGGCCTTGGTCCTCTTCCCTTATCGCACTGGCGGGAAGGGATCCCACAACGGCCAAATTTGAAAGTGGACAGGAGGTACAACTTATCCTGACTAAAGGTGGTCTTCGCCTGCAAAGCTCCTGGCGTGCCGCAGAGTTGGCTCGGTTATGACATCCGTCCTGCCGAGCCCATGGTCTTGGTCTCGTTGCACTGGAGTGGACACCTTTGGGGGGCTTCCTTGGGAACCCACGTCTGTCCTTGCTTCCTTAGAACGAAAGAGGAAACTATCTCTGCTGCGCCCGCTGGCGCCCGCCTGCCTTGGTCGTCATGGCTCACATCATTGCAGCCTCCTGAGGCTGGGTACCTGCATAGGAATCTCCGCTCCTCGGGAGGCGGCCTGGGGAGGCCGCTCCCTTGGAGTCCTTGGCTCCGTCCTCCTCGTGAGGCGGGGACCCTCGCGAGGGTCTTGTCTTGAGGGGTTTGTCGCCAGGCCGTACAGGTCCATCGTGGTGGGCCACGTGCTGGGCCGCAGGCAGGCAGGTTTGGGTACCCCCAATCCCAGAATGCTGGTAGTTTTTGCTCTCTAGCTAGCCGCTTCTCAATCTATTTGCTAGCCTTCGCCTATACTAATCGGGAATACTGCTTGTGCATCAAAACACTTAAACCAAGTTGTGCCAGATGAGTCCACTATATCTACCTATATGCGGTATTACCCTGCCGTTCCAAAGTAAATTTGCATGTGCCATCTCAAAAAATTCAAATGAACATCTATTTTGTGTGCCTGGACCGCTCATGGAGCGACAGGGGGCGGTCAATATCTTCCATGCTAAGCGGGTTATTCTCATGATGAGTATTTATTCACTCGTCCTTACATGAGAGGGGCGGTAATAGGGATTCCCAGTCCCGAAATCAGAAAACAAAAATAATTAAACAAAACTCCCCCAGGAATGTTGTTGGTTTGGACGGTACCCGTGGATGCGGCTAGCCGTGGAGTGTGATTGTTGGTGGAGGGGGAGGAAACCTTTACTTTTACCGCTCGGGAACCGCTGCTAATTTGTTTACCATGGAAGATATTGATAACTCTTGGTCGTGACGTTGACAGGAAGGGTGTACCTCCCAAAATTATATCTATCTCTGTTTTAAACTTTGAGCTTTGGCACCGCTGCAAATCAATGCTCCCCTCTGCGAAGGGGCTATCCATTTACTTTTATGTTGAGTCATCACCTTCTCAAATAAGTGCCAGACCTGAGAGCACTATTGTCATCCTCATGCATTGTGTATAGTTGATGTTGGGTGCAGCATGACTGGATCTCTTCTACCATGAATTACAATGTTTAGTCGCTGCTTGAACTTTGGAGGTGCTCTGCATTTATGTTTTGCGGTCTCAGAAAGGGCTAGCGAGATACCACTATTGTCATATTGTATCATGATTGTTTTGACAAAGTGTTGGCGCTTGAGATATCTTATTATTGCTCGCTAGTTGCTTATGTTATTGTTATGAGTTAATATAATTTCTAAGAGTTATTGTTGGCATGGTTAGTCATTATCTTTGTTGAAAACCTGGGTGCTACTTAAGCATATATATGTAAACAAGAACAAAAGAGTTCATAAAAGTTTTTCTTTATCACTTTCAGTTTGTCAACTGAATTTCTTGAGGACAAGCAAAGGTTTAAGCTTGGGGAGTTGATACGTCTCCAACGTATCTACTTTTCCTCACTCTTTTGCCCTTGTTTTGGACTCTAATTTGCATGATTTGAATGAAACTAACCCGACAAACGCTGTTTTTAGCAGAACTACCGTGGTGTTGTTTTTGTGCAGAAATAAATGTTCTCGGAATGGAACGAAACTTTTTGGAGAATTATTTCAGCATATATAAGAATTATTGGAGCCAAAATCTACCGAAGAGGGGGGCCAGGGTGAGCAGCACCCACCAGGGCGCGCCAGGCCCCCTGGGCGTGCCCTGGTGGATTGTGCCCACCTCATGGCCCCACTGACCCTAATTCCGCCACTATAAATTCCTATTTTCGGAGAAAAAACAGAGAGAAAGTTTCATCACATTTTACGATGCGGAGCCGCCGCCACCACTTGTTCTTCATCGGGAGGCCAGATCTGGACCCCGTTTGGGGCTCCGGAGAGGGGAATCTTCGGTCTTCGTCATCACCAACCCTTCTCCATCGCCAATTCCATGATGCTTCCCACCGGTAGTGAGTAATTCCTTCGTAGGCTTGCTGGTCGGTGAGGAGTTGGATGAGATTCATCATGTAATCGAGTTAGTTTTGTTAGGGTTGATCCCTAGTATCCACTATGTTCTGAGATTGATGTTGCTATGACTTTGCTATGCCTAATGCTTGTAACTAGGGCCCGAGTGCCATGATTTCAGATCTGAACCATTTATGTTATCATCTCTATATCTATGTTCTTGATCCGATCTTGCCTAGTCATATGCAGCTATTACGTGTTATGATCCGTCAACCCCATAGTGACAATATTTGGGATACTTCGCGGTGATGACCGTAGTTTGAGGAGGTCATGTATTCACCATGTGTTAATGCTTTGTTCCGGTTCTCTATTAAAAGGAGGCCTTAATATCCCTTAGTTTCCTTATGGACCCCTCTGCCACGGGAGGGTAGGACAAAAGATGTCATGCAAGTTCTTTTCCATAAGCACGTATGACTATTTATGGAATACATGCCTACATTATATTGACGAACTGGAGCTAGTTCTGTGTCGCCCTAGGTTATGACTGTTATATGATGAATACCATCCAACGAGTTCACCGATCTAGTGCCTACGAGCTTTCCACTTATTGTTCTTGCTAAGTTACTATTGCTGCTGCTACTGTTCCAACTGCTATAAAACTATTGCTACTACTGTTACCGCTATTGTTACTGTTGCTAATGCTATCAAAACTATCATATTACTGTGCTACTGATCACTTTGATGCAGATATTTAATCTCCAGGTGTGGTTGAATTGACAACTCAACTGCTAATACTCTCAAGTATTCTTTGGCTCCCCTTGTGTCGAATCTATAAATTTTGGTTGAATACTCTACCCTCGAAAACTGTTGCGATCCCCTATACTTGTGGGTTATCAAGACCTTTTTCTGGCGCCGTTGCCGGGGAGCATAGCTATATTTGTTGAGTCACTTGGGATTTATATCAATTGATCACTATGAAGAATCTGAAGGATCCAAAGACCAAGATTTTTCCCTGTAAGACGAGGGGAGGTAAGGAACTGACATCTAGTGGTGCACTTGATTCACCTTCTGTTATGAGTAAGCTTGCAACACCACGACATGCTAGTAATCCTAATATGTCGCAAGTTATTGATGATGCTACCTCTGGTATGAATTATGCTATTGATGATGCTAGTACCATGCTTGATGATAATGTGCCACTAGGAGAATTTCTTGATGAACAAATTGCTAGAGCTAAAGAGATTGAAACTACTGAAATTGATGAGATTGCTGAAACTGATGAAGCCTATGAAACTGATGATGCTTATGAAACACCTATTAGTCCTAGCTCTCCTAAGTTTGAAATGCCTAAGATACCTGAAGGTTATGTTATGGACGAAGAGGTAACTAGAGAAATTCTTTCTTGCCAGGATAGAAACGATCTTAAGAAATTGCTACGCAAGTATAAGGAAAAGAATTTGAATGCTAGAATGAAATGTGATCCTAAGTTTGCTACTTCACCTATTTTGTTACCGATCAGGATTATGAATTCTCTGTCGACCCAAAGTTAATTACTTTGGTTGAATCTGATCCTTTCCATGGCTATGAAACTGAAACTGTAGTGGCACACCTTACTAAGCTGAATGATATAGCCACCCTCTTTGCTCATGATGAGAAGATTCGCTACTATTATATCCTTAAGTTATTTCCGTTCTCATTAAAGGGTGATGCTAAGACATGGTACAATATTCTTGCTCCTGGTTGTGTGCGTAGTCCCCAGGATATGATCTACTACTTCTCTGAAAAATATTTTCCTGCTCATAAGAAACAAGCTGCCTTATAGGAAATATTTAACTTTGTGCAAATTGAAGAAGAGAGTCTCCCACAAGCTTGGGGGAGGCTTCTCCAGTTGCTTAATGCTTTGCTTGATCACCCTCTCAAGAAAAATGAAATACTTGATATCTTCTATAATGGACTAACCGATGCTTCTAGGGACTTCCTAGATAGTTGTGCTGGTTGTGTTTTCAGGGAACGAACTGTTGAACAAGCTGAAGAATTATTGAATAACATATTGAAGAATTATGATGATTGGACTCTTCCTGAACCACCGCCTAAACCCACTCCGAAGAAGAGGGGTATCTTATTTCTCAGTCCTGAAGATATGCAAGAGGCAAAGAAATCTATGAAGGAAAAATGTATTAAAGCTGAGGATGTTAAGAATTTGCCACCTATTGAAGAAATACATGGCCTTGACACACCACCACCTCCACAAGTGGTAAAGGTAAATTCTTTATTAAAGTTTGATGATGGTGATATCCCTCACAATAAACATCCTAGTCAATGCTTATATGAGTTTGACAACTATATTATGAAGCAAGATCATTTCAATGCTCATGTTCTGAAACAATTGAAATATAATTCTGATATGATTGCTCGCTTGAGTGACTTGCTATTTAGAATCAGTAATGATGTTAGAGGTGTAGGAAAACATGCCTCTATGGTTCAAACTCAGTTAGAACAAGTTGCTAAGTCTCGAAAGGAATTGCTTGATGAAATGAATAATAATATGCATGATTTTGCTGCTAGAGTAGTAACTAGAGGATGTAGAATGACCCAAGAACCACTCTATCCTGAGGGTCATCCTAAAAGAGTTGAACAACACTCTCAGAGAATTAATTCTGATACACCTAGTCCTTCTAAGAAGAAAAAGAAAAAGAAAAATGATAGGACTTTGCATACCTCTAGTGAACCTGAGACACAAAAACCTCCTGATAATAATGATGTCTCTATTTCTGATGCTGAAACTCAGTCTGGTAATGAACATTCACCTAGCGATAATGAAAATGATAATGATGATGCTCATGAAGATGCTCAACTAACCATGATAAAGAACCAGATAATGATGTTGAAATAGAGCCTGCTGCTGATCTTGATAACCCACAACCTAAAAATAAACGTTATGATAAAAGAGACTTTGTAGCTAGGAAACATGGTAAAGAAAGAGAGCCATGGGTTCAGAAACCCATGCCATTTCCACCTATGCCATCTAAGAAAAAGGATGACGAAGAATTTGAGCGCTTTGCTGAAATGATTAGGCCAGTCTTTTTGCGTACCCGCTTAACCGATATCTTAAGGATGGCCCCTTATGCAAAGTATATGAAAGACATCATCGCAAATAAAGAAAGATACCTGAAGCTGAAATCTCCACCATGCTTGCTAATTATTCATTTAAGGATGGAGTACCTAAAAAACTTGGAGATCCTAGAATACCAACTATACCTTGCTCCATTAAAAGAAACTATGTCAAAAGTGCTTTGTGTGATTTGGGAGCCGGTGTTAGTGTTATGCCTTTCTCCTTATATAAAAGACTTGATTTGAATAAACTCACACCTACTGAAATATCATTGCAAATGGCCGATAAATCAACGGCCATACCTATCGGTATTTGTGAGGATGTGCCCGTTGTTGTTGCAAATGTTACTATCTTAACGGACTTTGTTATTCTTGAGATGCCTGAGGACGACAACATGTCGATTATCCTTGGTAGAACCTTTTTGAATACTGCAGGGGCTGTTATTGATTGCAATAAAAGCAAAGTCACTTTTCATATCAATGGTAATGAGCACACGGCGCACTTTCCGAAGAAACAATTCCAAGTGAATGGTATAAATGTTATTGAAGAATCTCCGACCATCACTATTGGAAGTTTTCAATTGCCTCTACCTACTGCCAAAAAGAAATATGATATACTTATTGTTGGGGATATGCACATCCCCATTGAGGTAACTTAGTGTTTTACGAAAGTTCTTCGGTTTCATGCTAATCGGGAGTGGTTGTTAATAAGACTTGATCAACCTTATTAATGAATCATTTTTAAGAGGTATGAAGTCGATGAATCTAGTAAGCACAACTCTCTGCTCCCACATTTTATTTTTTGTTTTAGTTAGTCAAATAAAATAAAATGCCATGATTATCTTGTTTTCTGTTTTCTCCGTGCAATAAAAAATGACCCAAAAATAAAAGTTCTCAGAATGTCCTGAAAATTTCATACAATTTTTTTCCAAATATTTCCGAATTTCTGGTGCAAATAATACCAAAGGGTGGGTGCACCTGGTGCCCACAAGTCACCAGGGCGCGCCAGCACCCCAGGAGCGCTCTGGTGGGTTGTGGCCCCCACGTGGGCCCCCTCACTTATATCTTTAGCCCACATCATCCCCTACCTCCAGAAAAAATCACCACAACCACCATTCTCGTGTTCTTGCTCTCAAACCCGCGGATTTCGATCTCTTAGCTCGAAGCTCCGTTTCTGAAACTGTTTGGAAAAATTGCTACTTGGAATAAAATGCAAATCTTTAGGAAGTTCTCCTCCAAGAAAAATGCCAAAGGAGTCATTGGGGAATCATCGCACAATGACCTTCACACCCCAAGAAGGGCGGAGGTGTGGCCGTGCGAGTGGCCGCATGATGCCTTCATGGAGGAGGCCGGATTCCATCAAGAGTTCGCTAGGTTTGTTGCAAACGCTGGGTTGACCGAGTTCCTCGCAGCTAAGTGTGACCAATATCAAATCCTTACAAATTCCTTTGTGCAAGGCTTTTATTATCTAGGGAGAAACAATCCTCCTGAAGTGAAGTTTAATCTTTATGATGAAACTTACAAAATGTCGCTAACTGACTTCTGCAACATATGCTTGATCCCTTCTGATGGGGAATTGAGAGAACCTAGGCCATCTGAGTTTGAGGATGTTCTTCTCACTTTAACAGTGGGTGAGGATAGAGGCGTGTCAAACGCTACTGCTACCAGCTTGCAGTTTCCCTCAGTGCATTACTCGCTTCGGTCATCGCTAAGTGTTTAACCGCTAGGGAGAAGGTCGGCGCACTCATTGCCCCTGACCTTGCTCTTTTACGTCGTGCACTTTATGATGATCACACCTTTAGTATGGGGGCTATTATTGCTCGTCGTTTACACCTTAACAAAACAAAGGGAAAGATACATGGTGGTATTTAAGCTACTCGCTTAGCGAGACACTTTAATGTTCAGTTTCGCCCACATGATTATCTCTTGTCCCGAATTTACCTTGATCACAAGTCACTGCAAGATCACCAATTCCTCGATGTAACTGATTCTCCCCGTGATATTCATTACAACCTAGTCTTCTGCAAAGAAACCCGCGATATTATTCCGTTTCCTGCACCTGCTCTGTTTGATTCTATTGCCAGGAACGGATACAGGATCATGCCAGATGACATTACAGCCTACCGGAACAACCTAGCAGCTGCTGAGGAGGAGCCCCAAGGGTGGGACGCTCAGGTGCCGCCTCCACCTCACTTTGACTTAGGATCGGATGGTTTCTAGGGATGGTGATTACCAAGCTAGGCCAAAAGCCTAAGCATGGGGGAGTACGTATTTCCACCGACATTACATTCATGTTCACACATTTCATTCCCGTTGTCGGTATTCACACTTTTTCATTGAAATATCCATGCTAGATTTGTTTTCACGCTTTCTTCTTGTGTGTTTGAAAACTTTGAGAAAACCCAAAAATATTTCCTACTTCTTTTCAACTTTTCTTTCTAGCTTAATTTAAATTGTAGAATCAAAAGAAAACCCAAAAAGATTTCTCGCTTCTTCTTTTACTTGTGGGAGCTTTCCCGTGTAAATAGTTTTTCTCGTTTTTGTTTTTCCTCTTTAAGTTGCTTTCTTCAAGAAAAAACAAAAACTCCAAAAATATTTCAGTGTGTGTCTCTGAAATTCTTTTCCTTTTATTTGGGTGGTAACAAGGAGAAGTACACAATGAAAATGTTGAGTGGCTCTCATATGCATTATTGTTTACCTAACAAACAACCCATATTACTTTGTCTTCTCCTCTTGAATAAAATGTTGCAGATTCCAGCTGAGTTCACGACACTCTTGCACTATTATTATTTTCTTATCATTCGGTCGTGCAAGTGAAAGGCAATGATGACGATATTTGATGAATTGACTGTGGCAGAGAAAAGCTGGTATGAACTCAACTTGTTTTTGTTTTTGTAAATATGTTTAACCTAGTATCCTTGATTCAGCATATTATGATCAAACATGTTTGCAATGACCATTATAGATTATAGTTGTTCATGCCATGCTTAAGTAGCTAGGAGTGGATAATGATTTATATTGGGTGTGAACATGCATTAAAATGGTTGTGATGTGGTATGATGATATGGTATCCTCCTCTGAATGTTTCAAGTGGCTTGACTTGGCACATGTTCACGCATGTAGTTGAATCAAAACCAACATAGCCTTCATGATATTTATGTTCATGGTTTCCATATCCTACTCATGCTAGTATTCAATGTTGACTATGTGCAATGTATGTTCATGACCGTTTTTGTCGGATTCAGAGCTCCGCAAACTCAAGAAGGTTGGAACTCTGGGGCGTGTGCGAAGATCCTTCCACGATCAAGCCTCATCGTCGTGCAAGAAGATGGACTCAATGATTTACCCAGGTTCGGGCCACCTTCCGATGTAAAACCCTACTCCTGCTTTGGGGTGGATTGGCCTCACGAGGAGGTATGTGGATGAACATGTACAGTGGTTGAGCGACCTCGCAAGGGCTCTTTGGTATGGGTGGATCCGATGTCCCTCTACTGTGGTGGCTATCCCCTATTTATAGCGGGACTTGGTCATCTTCCCTTATCGCACTGGCGGGAAGGGATCCCACAACGGCCAAATTTGAAAGGGGACAGGAGGTACAACTTATCCTGACTAAAGGTGGTCTTCCCCTGCAAAGCTCCTGGCGTGACACAGAGGTGGGCTCGGTGATGACATCCGTCCTGCCAAGCCCGTGCTCTTGGTCTCATTGCACAGGAGTGGAAACCTTTGTGGGGGCTTCCTTGGGAACCCACGTCTGTCCTTGCTTCCTTAGCACGAAAGTGGAAACTGTCTCTGCTGCGCCCGCTGGCGCCCACCTGCCTTGGTCGTCATGGCTCATGTTATTGCAGCCTCCTGAGGATGGGTACCTGGATAGGAATCTCCGCTCCTTAGGAGGCAGCCTGGGGAGGCCGCTCCCTTGGAGGCCTTGGCGCCGTCCTCCTCGCGAGGCGGGGACCCACTCGAGGGTCTTGTCTTGAGGGGTTTGCTGCCAGGCCGTACAGGTCCATCGTGGTGGGCCACACGCTGGGCCGCAGGCAGGCAGGTCTAGGTACCCCCGATCCCAGAACGCCGACAGTAGCCCCCTGGCCCAAGGCGCGCTCGGGTCGGCTTCGGGGCGAAGCCAAGGAGTGAAGTCCGAAGCGCCACGGGCCCCAACCGCCTACGGGCCAACCTTTGACGCGTGGCGCATGACGGGGCGTGGACGCCTCCACTTCCCCACGTTGCCTCGGTAATTGCCCCGACTGGCAAGGGCTGGTGCGCGCTGCGGGGCCATCATTGCCCGGAATGCGGAGTGACACCGGGTGGCCTCCGTTCAACTATAAGTAGGCATGGGGGCAGAGCCCCCCCCATCCTGTCTTCATCTTCTCGCTTTTTCGCTCCAATTCGCCACCTCCACAGCCATGACACCAGTGAGGAGGTTTTCCGCTGCCGAGAAGGAGAAGGGCCGCTTGGAGGGACCGGGCTCGCCACTGCCCAAGAGGGGTCGCGGCTGTCCCCGCAAGCATGCCGCGACGCCGGCAGTGGCCCCTCGAGGACGCGGGCGCACTCTAGCGCGGGCCGGTGCTGCCTTCGGTAGCCGCGGGAAGGCCCCCTCCCACGCAGGCGGTAGCGGCAGCCGTGGCGCTCGTGGCCTTGGGGGAGGCCTACGGCTGGTACCCGGCCGCCACGCTCAAGGTCTCACTCAGCCGACACGGCCCAGGGGTTCGTGGTGTGGGAGGAGAGGCCGGCCATCTCCTGGGTCTAGCTCTCGCGCTTCTTCGTGTGGGCGCTGCCAGCCAAAGGGCTCGCCGGCCTATGGCTTCAGGCCGACGGTTGCTGCAGCCTAGCCTCATGGGTGGAGGTCAAGGTCACCCCCGCAGGCTACGTGTTCCTGACCCGTGGGTGGCAGGCGTTCGCCCGCGCCCGCGGCCTGCAAGGGAGGTGTACCCCCCTCCACTTCAAGTATGACGGGGTGGCGATGCTCTTCGTTAAGGCCTTCGGGGAAGACGGCAGGCGCCTGGGGTGCTATCCGGAGGGCGACGGTGGCGACAGCGACCACTTCTCCGCTGACGATGACCACCGTGGTGACGGCGTCCTCGGCGGTGAACTTGCCCTTGGCGATGGACACGGCGCCTCCAGCAGCAGCGGCTCCTCCTCTGGGGGGAGCTCAAGCGACGATGACTACGACGAGCCGCCCCGCCGGCAGGCCCGGACCAAGGAGGGTGGCGACCCGCCGCGGCGTCGTGCCCTTGCTCCGGAGGCCGGCGAGCCGCCATGTTGCCGCGCCACCGTCAAGGAGGAGGACTCTGACTGAGCACGGGCAGCGCTGGGGCCGGGCCTCATGAGTAGCGGTCCTCGGGAGGCCATCTTTTGCTGTTTTTTTTCTTTTATTTCATTTCCTGCATCCAAAATCACAAAAGGCCCCGAGGGGGTGTGTAATGAACTACGACGCCCGCACCTTCATGTTAGCGTTTTGTTTTTGTCCCGTGCTTTGGCGTTGATGTTGCCGTCAATGGAAGCCTCCTGCTTGGCGTGATTATGGTAACTTAGCTTGGCACACTCGTGGCGGGTCCCTGCGTCGCGAGGCGCTGCTGGGGCGCTGAGGCAGCTTGAAGGCCTTGCCGAGGGGGCCTCTTCTCTGCGGGCCAAGCAGCTTCGCAGCTTCGAGAGGCGCCCGCCGCTCGCGAAACTCCTGGGGTGGCAAGGAGTCGGCACAGGTGCTTCCTCAGGGCCCCATCTTCCGCGTAGCTGCTGAAAAGTGCTTTATGTCAAGTTAGGATTCCTTCGTAAAAAGCCTAAACCTGACTTCCCTTCCCCCGGTCGCCTTCCTTCCAGCGACCGTTTTGGTTGGAGCCCCCTAGAGGGGGTCGACCGCCGCTGGTGTGCCGGGTCGCAATGCCTGGCAAGGACAGGGGATGAGCGCTCCTGAGGCCGGGGGCCTGAGGCAACATGCGCCTGCCGGCCTATGCTTGTAGTAGCTTGTTTGAATCCTGAGATTCCCTTCTGCGCCATGTCTCCTTCCTTCTTGCTCTTGTGCTCTGCGTCGGCGGGGCCCGACCTCGCGCGTACCTCGACCGCCGCTAGGGCGTTCGGATCACCAGGACGGGACCCAATCTCGCGAGCACCCTGACTGCCATTGGGGCGTCCGGATCACCAGGATGAGACCAAGGGGCGAGGGGCTACGTGACCAGTGAGGCCCCTGGGTCGCGATACCCAGGAGTCCCCCTTGTCGTGCGAGCAGCGGGAGCCTGAGGCAACTTGAGCCTGCCGGCTCGCTCGAGAGCGCCGCGCGAGGATCAAAGCGTCAAAGCTTTGGCGAGGTGCACACCGTGCCCAGCCCCTGCTCGTGAGGTGCGAGAGAGAGGGAACTGGCAGGTGCAAAATTTTAGAGCCAAGACTGTAAAACGAGAACACTGTAAAGGAGAAAAATTCCCACCCCATTTTCCAACAAAGGCGCGAAAGCTTCAAGTTTCATTCCAAAAAACGGCAAATTTGGCTTACAAAAGAGAGCAAAGAACAACCGCGTCCAGCACCTAATAGCTAGTCTTCGTCTTCCCCCCAGCGTGGAGCATAGGGCCTCCACTAGGCGTGGGCATAGTCATTGGAGGACAGTGTCATCCGCCAGCGCGGAGCATGGGGCTTCCACTTGGGCGTGGGTGGGGGCCCCTCCGCGACCTCAGGGGACCCCGGGCGTATACATCCCACTCATTATTACGTGAGAGTGTCACGGGTAGAACTTGCGGAGATGCTGGAGGTTCCAGGCATTCTGGGTGGGGACCCCGTCCTGAGTCTCCAGGTGTACGGCGCCAGGCCTGGAGACACGGGCGATCCTGAACGGGCCCTCCCACATGGGCAAGAGCTTGTGCAACCCTCCCTAGAGAGGACCCGCCTCAGGACGAGGTCTCTGACTTCAAGGGTCCTGGAGCGGACGCTACGGCAATGGTAGCACCGCAGTGCCTGCTAGTTCCTCGCTGCGCGGAGCTAGGCTTGGCGGCGGCCCTCCTATCCGAGCACGAGGTCTGTCCCCCACAAGGCATCCTGATGCTCCTCGTCGAATGCCAAGACCCGCGGGGAGCGATGCTTGACCTCGTGTGGGAGCATCGCCTTTGCCCCGTAGACGAGGAAGAATGGGGTCTCTCCGGTGAGCTTAGTCGCGGTTCTTTTTGAAGCTCCTGGCTTTGATGCCCCTCAAGACCTCCGCGTTGGCGCGCTCGACTTGGCCATTGCTCCGCGGGTGCACCACTGAAGCGTAGCATATCTGCATTCCAAGGTTAGCACAATATGTTCTAAAGAGGTTGCTTGTGAACTGTGACCCATTGTCGGTAATGATACGGTTGGGGACGCCGAAGCGTCTCACGAGGCCCTTGATGAACTTGACGACCGAGCCGGCTGGGATGGTGCGCACGGGCTCCACCTCCGCCCACTTGGTGAACTTGTCGATGGCGACGTAGAGGTAGCGATAACCGCCGGCCGCCCGAGGGAAGGGCCCCAGTATGTCCAGGCCCCAGAACGCGAAAGGCCAAGAGAGCGGAATGGTCTGGAGACCCTGCGCAGGCTGATGAATCTGCTTGGCGTGAAATTGACAGGCCTCGCAGGATCGGACCAGCTCAGTGGCATCTTGGAGCGCCGTGGGCCTGTAGAAGTCGTTGCGGAACACCTTCCCCACGAGGGTACGAGGCGAGGAATGGTGCCCGCAATCGCCCCCGTGGATATCGGCCAGCAGCTCGAGCCCCTGCTCTTTGGATATGCACCACAGCGAGACGTCGTTGGGGCGCCTGCGGTACAACTCGCCGTCCTATAAACTATAAGCAGTAGCCTGGCGGACCACGCGCTCCGCGTCCTCCTCTTTCTCCGGCAAGACGCCGCTGAGCAGGTATGCCTTGAACTCTTCGGTCCAGTCGCCGGCCTGAGGTTCCAGTGCCAGGAGCAGACGGGCCCCTGAGTCCGGGCCACAGGCCGGGGCGGCTGAGAGTGGGGCTGGTGGCAGCTCCTCCTGAAGCGACGCCGGGCCTGCGGTCATGGGTGCCGCCGACGGCTTAAAGAGCCTCTCCTCGAAGACTCCGGGCTCCTGAGTCTCGCGGTGTGATGCCCTCTTGGCGATGTCATCTGCTTCCTTGTTCGCGCCACGCGGGACGTGCTACAATTCCAAGCCCTGGAAGCCTTTTTCCATCTTACGTACCTCCTCCAAGTAGGCCTGCATGTGTTCGTCCTTCGGCATGTACTCTTTGTTGGAGAAGTTGACAAGGAGCTGGGAGTCGCCCTTGATGGTGAGGCGCTTGACCCCCAGGGCGGCAGCGGCCCTGAGGCAGCGAGCAAGCCTTCGTATTTAGCAATGTTGTTGGAGACCTTCCTGCCATGTTGGAAACAAAGCTGGACAGCGTAGTGGAGCTTGTCTTGGGTTAGGGAGATGAGAACCACTCCAGCCCCCGCGCCCCGGCATGCGAAGGCTCCGTCAAAGTGCATGACCCAGCGGTCGGTCGCCTCATCACCGGGCACGAGGGACTGGCCCTCGTCCAGCCCCCGGTCGGGAGCGTCTGTCCTTTCTGCCACAAAGTTAGCAAGGGTCGCGCCCTTGTTGACCCTGGTGGTGCTGAACTCCAGGTGGAAGGCCTGCAGCTCGATGTTCCACTCTACGACTCTTCTAGCAGCGTTGGGGTTGCGCAGCACTTTCTCCAGGGGGTACGCAGAGACGACCTTGATGGGCTGACACTGGAAATAGTGGCGTAGCTTCCTTGAAGCGACGACGAGTGCGGGCAGAAGTTTCCGCTGCATAGGGTAGCGTGCACGCGCATCCCTTAACACGGTGCTGACCTAGTACACCGGGTGCTCGATCAGGGACGAGGTACTGGCGTCACCTGGCTCCTCATGAGTCTCGAGGGACTCAGGTGCTTCAGGGGTTGATGAAGCGATGTGGGCCCCAGGAGCGCCATCCTGAGGCGGCGTGCGCTGCGCAGCTCCACACGAGCCATCCTGCTTTGCGCCCTCGCCGGCGCTCCCCTCTCGAACTGCCACAAGCGCCACGCTGGCTGAGTGGGGGGTGGCAGCCAAGTAGAGCACCAGGGGCTCGCAAGAACATGGCGCCACCATAACGGGTGGGCTCGTGAGGTACTGCTTGAGGTCCTCGAAGGCCGCGTCCACATCCGAAGTCCACTCGAAAGGCCCCTTTCTCTTCATGAGCTTGAAGAAAGGAAGGGCGCGCTTGCCCATCTTGGAGATGAAACGTCCCAAAGAGGTCACGCAACCCGCAAGCTTCTGCATTTACTTGAGGGTCTGAGGCGGGCTCATCTTCTGGATGTCTTTGACCTTCTCCGGGTTGGCCTCGATTCCTCGGTGCGATACCAAGAAACCGAGTAGCTTGTCGGATGGGACTCCAAAGACGCACTTTTTCGGGTTGAGCTTCAGGTTCACTTGACGCAGGCTGGCGAATGTCTCCTCCAGGTCATCGACCAGGGTCTTCGCCTCTCGCGATTTGACCATGATATCGTCAAGATACAACTCAAGATTCCTCCTGAGCTGCTGCCCTAGGGCAATGCGCATCAACCGCTGGAAGGTCGCACCGGCGTTCCGCAACCCGAAGGGCATGAAAACGTAGCAGTACACACCACAGGGGGAGAGGAAGGCCGTCTTCTCGACGTCCTCCACCGCCATCCTGATTTGATGGTAACCTGAGGAGGCATCCAGAAAGCATAGCAGGTCGCATTCGGCGGTGGAGTCCATGATCTGGTCGATGCGCAGGAGTGGGAAGGGGTCCTGAGGACAAGCTTTGTTGAGGTTCATGAAGTCGACGCACATGCGCTCCTTCCCACCCTTCTTGGGGACGACCACTTGGTTGGCTAGCCAGTCCGGGTACCGCACTTCCCGAACAACTCCAGCATCCCGTAGCTTGCCGACCTCTTGAACGATGAATGCTTGCTTCTCTTGTGCTTGTCGCCTTGCCTTTTGCTTCACCGGGCGCGCATCGAGCGCACCCTTAGGTGATGCTCGATCACCTCTCTCGGGACGTCGGTTAGGTCGCGTGCCTCCCACGCAAACACGTCCTTGTTTGTGCGGAGGAAGTCCACCAGCGCCTTCTCCTCCTCCAGGGAAAGACCAGTGCCAATGGTGAAGGTGTGGCCCGGGCTCTAGTCGTCTGCGGGCACCAGCTTCGTCTCAGCCTGGCTCTGAGAGAACAACTGCTTCTTCTTCACGGGCGCAGCCTCCGGGGCCTGCACGACGCTCTCCAGGGGCGGGACGCCTCCTTCCCCGTGTGCGACGCACTCGGCTGTCGGCGTTCTGGATACCAGGGTACCCAGACTTGCCTACATGCGGCCCAGGGCGTGGCCCACCTGGCGATCCGTACGGCCCCGCGCGGCCTCACCCAAGACAAGACCCTCGCGAGGGGCCCATCCTCGTGAGGAGGACAGTGCCAAGGCGAAAGGGGGAGGCCTCCTCCCAAGCGGCGGAGATCTCTATGCAACGTTAGGCCTCAGGAGGTCGAGGGTGACGACAGCGAGGCCAGGCGGGCGCGAGCGCGCCAGAAGGAACAATTTCCTCTTTGGTGCAAAGGCGACAAGGACGAACGCGGGTTCCCAAGGAGCCCCGCCAAAGGTTTCCATTCCGGTGCAACAAGACCGGGTCAGCGAGCGCGGCAGGACGGATGTCACCAGCGAGCCCACCACCGCGTCACCACCACCTACTTTGCAGGCGAAGACCGCCTTTCGTCAGGATAGGACGTACCTCCTGTCCCCTTTCAAATTTGGCCGTTGTGGGATCCCTTCCCGCCATTGCGATAAGGCAAGAGGACCCGGGCTGCTATAAATAGAGTCTAGGTAGCCCGGTAGACTGGGACAAAACAATGACCCTGCAAACACACCCGCAAGGCAACACACCACTGTACTAGTTCATCCACAAACCTCCTCGTGAGGCAATCCACCAAAGGCTGGAGTAGGGTTTTACGCTTCGCAGCGGCCCGAACCTGGGTAAACTCTCGTGCGCTATCTTGTTCCTCGCCATCGAGCGAGGTTATCGTGTTGTGGGCTTGGAGGAGGCGAAGCTGTTGGGGAATCTTCGCACACGCCCCTGGGTTCGAATTCCTTAGGGTTTTGCGGAGCCCGAAATCCGACATTTGGCGCGCCAGGTAGGGGGCGTGTCGGAGTCTTCCTCAAGCCTTGCTCTTCCTACGCCTCACCGCTCCGATGGCTGATGCCCGCCGAGCCCGTGCCGAGCGCCGTGCTGCCCGTGTCGCCCAGACGGCGCCAGTGGGCCGCACCGCTGCGCGCCGGTCTCCCTCCCCTGTGGCCAACGCCGCCATGGGCCCGGAGGCCCACGAGCAGCAAGACTCGTCACAGCCGGTAACCGCGCGGCACGACGGCCGCACCACCACTCCGTCAATCATTCCAGCTACTGGGTCATCCTCCCACGCCCGCCCAGGGCCGGCGCGTGGATCGGGTAGACTCCCCATGGCGTGCGAGCTGCTGCGCTACCGCCCTGCCCCCATCCGCCTCGACGACTGGCTCGGGCGCGTCGCGGAGCTCGTCAGCTCAGCCAGCGACGCTTCGGCGTTCACCTACTCATTCCAGCCCCAACCCTCCCTGGCAGGCGATGAAGCTCATGATGTGCCGCCTCCTCCTCCCCAACGTGACGTCGACCCCGAGCCCAGGCGTGAAGCAAGTCCACGCGACCAGCCACGCGGGCCCCCGGCGAGGGTGAGAGATGAAGTAAGCTGCCAGGTGGTGCCGCGGCCACGCGCTGACGCGCGTGCGCTCCCAGCGCCGGCGTGCCAGCGGCGCGACTGGGTGCCCCTGGAGGCAGCCGTGCAAGAGGATCAAGACTAGGTCCCTCCCGAGCACGCACCGCCCGTGGGCTCGGTGGGCTGCCGCGCCATTGCCCCAGAGCTCCATCCGGCCGTGTGGCCCTGCAAGTTCAAGCCTGACCTGCCTCCTCGCTACGATGGCACTCCAGACCCCGCCGAGTTCTTACAGCTCTACTCGCTGAGCATCCAGGCGGCCGGCAGGGACGACAAGGTCGTGGCAACCTGGTTCCCCATGGCGCTCAAGGGTGGTGCGCTCTCCTAGCTCCTCAACCTCCCGGAGGGGTCAATCACCTCCTGGGAAGACCTGCGTGAGCGCTTCATCGCCAACTTCCAAGGCACGCTGCGCATCTGCGTCAACGTACCCAGCATCAACAGGGCCGCATCACCGGACGTCTTCTGGCCGACGCGCGTCAGTCATGGCAGGGCTTACCCGCGCAACTACATCCACATGCCCTTCGGGCTGGCGAACGCGGCCGACACATTCCAGTGCCTTGCCCGGGCCATGTTCGTGCCGTACCGGGCCAGGCACCGTGAGGAGTTGGAGGAGGTGCCGGGCCCGAGCGGGTGCCCCGAGCCTCCTGAGGCGACGGGCTCATGAAGGCCAAGCTTGCGGAGGCACAAGACTAAGCTCCTACAACTACCTTCATGCTTCAGCGGCATCGCCACCAGGTGATCCTTTTGGCCCGTACCAAGTAACTTTTTGGTTTGCTCAGTTTGAGGGCGCCCATCGGACTGCATTATCCTCAGGCGGCTAGAACTCATCCCGGCTGCGTCTTTCCCGCATGAATTGGACCTTTACATGCTTTTGATCTATTTCCCTAAGTATTCCAACCTGCATGCTCGCTGCTTCGCCGCCATGAATGTCGCTGCGCCCTAATGAGCCTGCCCTCGACCGCCTCATGATTAAGGGCTGGCACGGCATCTGTGCTTGGGTCCGTCCCTGCAGCATCGACAAATCCAAGTGGTCGAGCTCTGTCTCGCGAGCTAGCCCCGTGTACATCACCTCGCGTGGCCCTCGGTGCTTCGCCCTCGCATGAGCTAATCGGGAGTGGGTGAGTCAGGGCGCACGGCACGGTTTCGGTCGACCTTTCGTCGCCATAGGAGCCGTGCGCCGGGTGTTTCCTCCTCGGAGTTGTCGCATGAGAAGACTGGGCACAACGTCTGTGCTCGGATCCGTCCCTGCAGCGTTGATAAATCCAATGGCTGAGCTCTGTCTGGCGGGCCGGCCCCGTTCACGTCACCTCCTGGGGTCATTGGTGTTTGGCCTTCTCATGCGATGGCCCTTGGAAATCCATTCGGCGCAGGTTTCTCAAAAATGTACAGGACTTGAAGCGGCGATTCCCACCGGAAGATTCAGGCGCAACCCGCCTTTGAGGTAGGGCCTCATGAGGCCTGAGCTGCCTCACGACGCCCAGATACACCTCCCAGTTCTACCGTGCAGGCCACGCGTACGAACTTAATGGGCTGTACACGCCCGGGGGGCTCAGGAGCCAGGGCCCCCCATTCCCACGCCCAAGTGGAAGCCCCATGCTCCGCGCTGGCGGACGACACGGCCCTCCAATGGCTATGCCCATGCAACGTGGAAGCCCTATGCTCCGCGCTGGGGATAAAAAACTGAGGGCGCCTTAGCGGGTGCATTCAACCTCCGGATGACCCCTCGCGGCTCCATCTCGCAGCATTCCCCCGGGATGCATGCGTGAGGGGGCTGCGTGGGGGCTACGCTCAGGCCAGACCTGGCGCATGCCACCTCACCAGGTCCCTGGCACCTGGTCTTCACACATCCCTCTCGAACAAAAACTGGCGAGGAAAGGTATGGGAGCCGCTCGTACGTCAAGGGGGACTCCTGAGCATCGCGACTCAGGAGCCTCACTGGTCTCGTAGCCCCTCGCCCCTTGGCATCGTCCTGGTGATCCAGATGCCCCAACGGCGGTCGAGGTATGCGCGGGACCGGGCCCTGCCGACGCAGAGCTCAAGGCGCTCCATATCCCCAAGTCAACCCCGTCTTCGCCGCGTTCCCTTCATGAGGGCTGCTCGTACGTCAAGGGGGACCCCTGAGCATCGCGACACAGGGGCCTCACTGGTCTCGTAGCCCCTCGCCCCTTGGCATCGTCCTGGTGATCCGGACGCCCCAACGGCGGTCGAGGTATGCGCGGGACCGGGCCCTACCGACGCAGAGCGCTACAGCAAGCAGGAAGGAAACGAAGCAAGGAAATAAAACCTCACAGCTTAGCAGTCATTACAAGCATTAAAATGTCTCCGAAAATGCAAACAAGTCTAACGCCTCCACGAGGCACGATAAACATTACAGGGGAAGACCCAGGAAAAGAAGCTAAGAGGAGCTGGCACCACCTCTCGTCCCGGTCGCGGGGAGCTCGTCGTCGACGTCATTGCCGCTGTCATCATTGTCGCCAACCCTCGCAGCCGCAGGAGGAGGTGAGGGAACGGCGACACAGGCGAACTTCTTCATCAGCGCATTCACGGCGCCCTCCACGGCTGTCGCCGTAGCGGCGCGAACCCCAGGATCGACCGGGCGAATCACGGAGCCGAAGTCAAAACCCGGCTCACGAAGGTAGAGGTTGCTGAAGACGCGCGTCGCGGCCGCGGAGAAGAGGTCGCGGCACTCACTCTCCAAGACATTCTCCACCCTGGCGACGGCACCCTCAAGCACC
This sequence comes from Elymus sibiricus, assembly GCA_039707655.1. Classification (NCBI taxonomy): domain Eukaryota; kingdom Viridiplantae; phylum Streptophyta; class Magnoliopsida; order Poales; family Poaceae; genus Elymus; species Elymus sibiricus. The sequence continues at coordinate 256,734,425 of CM077669.1, forward strand.
TCGGCGAGCTTTGAGGAGAGCCCCGCGAAGCCGCTCTCACGAGCTACCAGGGGTTCTGTAAATCCCCCGTGGCAGATGGACTGCAGCGCCTGGCGAAGCCTGAGCTCGATGAAAGGGAGAGCGTCGAGCTCCGCAGCCTTCTTCTCCTTGGCCTCGGCAAGGGTCTTCTCCCTAGAGGCAAGCCGGGCCTTCTCCGCAGCCACTTCTTCCTTCAACATATCCTGCTGCTCGCGCTCAGCGGCTTGGTCGGCCGCCGCCTTGGACAACGCGGAGTCATAGTCGGCAAGCTTGGCCTCACAGGTCTTGAGGTCCTCCTCCCGCTGGCGAAGCCTCTCCGCAAGCGCGGACCTATCCTCTTGAAGAGCTTTCAGGCGGGCCTCCGCCTCGTCGCAGCGCTTCACGGAAGACGCTGCGCAGCGCTTCACGGAAGACGCTGCGTCAGCCAGTGCCGCGTCTCGGGCTGCCTTGGCCGATGCGGCCTCCTCCCTGCTCTCAGCCGCGGTGGCCTCGGCTTGGCCCTAGATCGCCACGGCTGAGGCGTCAGTCTGGAGCCACCCAGAAAGAAGACGTAAGCGCTCTCTTGCAAGGCGACCATCGGCGCTCCCAAGGGCGTCTAATCCAAGACGGCATAGGCCCCGTCCAGAGCACCCGACTCGGCTGGAGGAACACGAGCCGGTGACGCTAAGGTACGGCCCGGAGGTGGCGCCTGCGCGGCGGCAGGAGCTGCCTCCAAAGACACAAGGGCGTGGGGAGTGGAAGACGCCGGTTGCTGCACCACTACTGTAGGCAAGGCAGGGGCGGACAGCCCTGCACCCAGCTGGCCCTCGGGGGCTGGCCCGTCGGGCATAGGTGCGGACGTGCCCCCAAGGACGGACGCGGCCACTCCAGTGGGCATCGGGGGCTCCGCGACCGGGGCAAGGAGGGTCGCCCGCGAGCCCCCTTCCCCACGACATCCGGCGCCTCATCCGGCATCGGCAAGGCACCAAGAACGGGCATCATGTCGGAAGGCGCCCTCGGCTTGACGCCGGCCTTCTTTTTCTTCGCCTTCGGCAGGGGGCGCCCCTGATTACCAAGCAAAGGTGGGATCATCAGCATATAAACCACCGGAAGACGGCCAGAAACCAAGCGAAGTTACTTACTCCTCGACGTCGACCCACTTCCTCCTTCTTTCCACCTCGGCGAGTGTGGGGATGCCCCCGTCCTTCTCCGGGGAGGCGCCTCCGTGGGAAGAAGCGGTGGAACCGCTCGAAGGGTCCACGGCCAGCAAGGTCATGCCAGCCCTGGACACGGCCGCCTTGCCCACGAGCTACGGCTCGGGCAGCGCTGAGGCGGGCGCTTTCGCCACCTTGCCGGCGCGAGCTGGGGGCTCCGGAGGAGGCCCAGCCTCGCACTTTCTCGGGGTCACCCGGCAGGCAGATCGTGCGGCCCGAGGTGTGGGGCCCTGGCCCCCTGAGGATCCTGGTAAGTCGCGGAGGACTTGCAGCAGGGAGCTCGCCAACGTCGTCGTCATCAAAGCTGTGGAGAAGTGCACTCCGCGATGAGGAGACATTTCCTCCAGGTCGTCATCCGCCGTCTCCTCCGAGTCCTCTTCATCTGCGGTGTCATCGGAGGACACTGCCACAGGGGCGCCCGGGCTGGGCATCGTGGCGACCAGGTCAGCCGTGTCGTCGAGGCAGTACAGCGGGGCGTAGGCCTTAGGAAGGTCCCCGGGGTCGCCGTTGAGCAGGGTCGCCATAACCCTGTTCAGCTCCTCGGGGGTCAGGAGCGCAGAACGGAGCCTCATGTCGTCACCACCACCATGGTAGACCTACATGGACCTCGAGTGGGACTAGAGGGGCACTAGGCGTTGCACCAGGAACTCCTTCACTATCATTCCCCTAGTCAACTTCCTGGCGCTGATGTCTCGAAGGACCCGCTCCAAAACGGGCTTGGCCCGGGGGTCAGAGAGCTTTGCGGAGCTCCACGCCGGGATCTTTTCCAGCAGCCCCTTTGGGAGCTCCAGACGAGGGTTGCTGCTCTTGAGATCCAAGAAGACCCAGTGGTTCCTGAAGTTCTCCACCTTCTTCCCGGCCTTGAAGAGCATGTTCCCGCTTTGGACCGTGACGAAGGAGATGCATGCCAACCGCTGGGAGCCGTCATGAAGCCGCAAGCTGAAGAAATGGCGGAACAGGGCCACCGAAGGCTTCACACCCACGAAAGCCTCGCAGTAGAAGGCAAACACGGACAGAAGCAGGATGGAGTTTGGTTGAAAATGGAGGGCCTGGATCCCGTAGTGCTCAAGGACGGCGGTGAAGAACACGGAGAAGGGCGGGACGAGACCGGAGAAGACGCTCTGGAGGAAGAAGGGATAGGCCGACTTGGCCATGCGATGCCTCTCCGCAGAGTCGCACCATATCAAGGTCCGCCCCCGCTCATTGGTGTCGTCCGTCGTCGACGGGAGCACCGGGGGGAGGTCCCCGTCCTTGGCTATGGTAGACTCTGAGAGCGCCGGCGAGATGGGAGCAGAAGGGAGCCATCGAGAAGCCTTTGGGCCGAGGGAGCAAGAAGGAGGACGGAGCGGTGCTGAGATCTGGAGAGGTTCCCACAAAGGATGGAGATCTGGAAAGAAGAGCAAGGGCGCGGAAGAGGAAAGCAATAATGGCTCGGCGCTGGGCGTCAAGCTTTTGTCGGTTCGGGCAGTTGCCGAGGAGACACGGGGGCGGGGACGCCCGCGCTCAACCAAGCACCGCACGCCAAAACTGGCCCGCAAGCACTAAGGGCCCGCAGCGCTCCAGGCCATCTCCTTCGACTTTCCCCTTGAAGCCAACTCGAGCATGCCTTGGGCCCGGGGGCTAATGTCGGCATTCTGGATACCAGGGTACCCAGACTTGCCTACTTGCGGCCCAGGGCGTGGCCCACCTGGCGGTCCGTACGGCCCCGTGCGGCCTCACCCAAGATAAGACCCTCGCGAGGGGCCCATCCTCGTGAGGAGGACAGCGCCAAGGCGAAAGGGGGAGGCCTACCCAGGCCTCCTCCCGAGTGGCGGAGATCTCTATGCAACGCTAGGCCTCAGGAGGTCAAGGGTGACGACAGCAAGGCTAGGCGGACTCCAGCACACCAGAAGGAACAGTTTCTTGTTTGGTGCAAAGGAGACAAGGACGAATGCGGGTTCCCAAGGAGCCCCGCCAAAGGTTTCCATTCGGGTGCAACAAGACCGGGTCAGCGAGCGCGGCAGGACGGATGTCACCAGCGAGCCCACCACCGCGTCACCACCACCTACTTTGCAGGCGAAGACCGCCTTTCATCAGGATAGGACGTACCTCCTGTCCCCTTTCAAATTTGGCCGTTGTGGGATCCCTTCCCGCCATTGCGATAAGGAAAGAGGACCCGGGCCGCTATAACTAGAGGCTAGGTAGCCCGGTAGAGGGGGACAAAACAACGATCCCGCAAACACACCCGCAAGGCAACACCCCACTGTACTAGTTCATCCACAAACCTCCTTGTGAGGCAATCCACCAAAGGCAGGAGTAGGGTTTTACGCTTCGCAGCGGCCCAAACCTAGGTAAACTCTCGTGTGCTATCTTCTTCCTCACCATCGAGCGAGGTTATCGTGTTGTGGGCTTGGAGGAGGCGAAGCTGCTGGGGAATCTTCGCACATGCCCCTGGGTTCGAATTCCTTAGGGTTTTGAGGAGCCCGAAATCCAACATCGGCGTCTGGGCACGTGACCGCCGCGGCCTTGTAGGCGAGCCTGAGGGCTCGGACTGCGTCCTCGGTATCTCTGGCCACGGTGACGATACCGCCACCACCAGGCATCTTGACGACGTTGTAGCCTGGGTGTGTTGCCGCCATGAACTTGGCGAGGGCCGGATACCCCAGGATGGCGTTGTACGGGAGGCCGATGCGGGCGACGTCAAAGTCGATCAGCTCGGTGTGGTAGTTGTCGCGGGTGCCAAAGGTGACGGGGAGGCACACCTGCCCCAAGGGGGTGGCGGAGCCCCCGACCATTCCTGAGAAGGGCCTGGAGGGCACGAGCTGTTCGTAGGGCATTTGGAGCATGTCGAAGGCCTCCACGGAAAGGACGTTGAGGCCGGTGCCACCGTCGATGAGGGTCTTGGTGACAGCGATGCCACTGATGGTGGGTGTGCACAGCATGGGGAGTGCACCCGTAGCGACCGTCGTCCTGGGATGGTCCCTGTGGTCGAAGGTGATGTCGGTCTCCGGTTTCGCCCTGCTCTACGGGGCCTCGAGCCGCGACTGCACTACACCTGCTCGGCGAAGAAATTGTTTGACATGGCGGCCGGACGCGGGTGCTTGCGACCCGCCGAGGATACAAGCGACCGTGGGTGCAGCCTGACAAATCGCGACATCTCGACACGCCGCGGGCTGCCAGGCCTTGGGGACAGCGCCCGCCATGGGGATGACGAGGTGAAGGTGAAACGCAGCTGGTGATGGTGAAGCTCCAACACGCCCCTACCTGGCGCGCCAAATGTCGGATTCAGAGCTCCGCAAACTCAAGAAGGTTCAAACTCTGGGGCGTGTGCGAAGATCCTTCCCAAATCAAGCCTTGTCGTCATGCAAGAAGATGGACTCAACGATTTACCCAGGTTCGGGCCACCTTGCGGTGTAAAACCCTACTCCTGCTTTGGGGTGGATTGGCCTCACGAGGAGGTTTGTGGATGAACATGTACAGTGGTTGAGCGACCTCGCGAGGGCTCTTTGGTGTGGGTGGATCCAATGTCCCTCTACGGTGGAGGCTAGCCCCTATTTGTAGCGGGCCTTGGTCCTCTTCCCTTATTGCACTGGCAGGAAGGGATCCCACAATGGCCAAATTTGAAAGGGGACAGGAGGTACAGCTTATCCTGACTAAAGGTGGTCTTCGCCTGCAAAGCTCCTGGCGTGACGCAGAGGTGGGCTCGGTTATGACATCCGTCCTGCCGAGCCCGTGGTCTTGGTCTCATTGCACCGGAGTCGAAACCTTTGGGGGGATTCCTTGGGAACCCGCGTCTGTCCTCGCTTCCTTAGCACGAAAGAGGAAACTGTCTCTGCTGCGCCCGCTGGCGCCCGCCTGCCTTGGTCGTCATCGCTCACGTCATTGCAGCCTCCTGAGGCTGGGTACCTGCATAGGATTCTCCACTCCTCGGGAGGCAGCCTGGGGAGGCCGCTCCCTTGGAGGCCTTGGCGCCATCCTCCTCGCGAGGCGGGGACCCTCGCGAGGGTCTTGTCTTGAGGGGTTTGTCTCCAGGCCATACAGGGCCATCGTGATGGGCCACGCGCTGGGCCGTAGGCAGGCAGGTCTGGGTACCCCCGATCCCAGAACGCCGACAGTTTTTGCTCTCTAGGTGGCTGCTTCTCAATCTATTTGCTAGCCTTCGCCTGTAGTAAGCGGGAATACTGCTTGTGCATCAAAACACTTAAACCAAGTTGTGCAAGATGAGTCCACTATATCTACCTATATGCGGTATTACCCTGCCGTTCCAAAGTAAATTTGCATGTGCCATCTCTAAAAATTCAAATGAACATCTATTTTGTGTGCCTGGACCGCTCATGGAGCGACAGGGGGCGGTCAATATCTTCCATGCTAAGCGGGTTATTCTCACGATGAGTGTTTATTCACTCATCCTTACACGAGAGGGGCAGTAATAGGGATTCCCAGTCCCGAAATCAAAAATCAAAAATAATTAAACAAAACTCCCCTAGGAATGTTGTTGGTTTGGATGGTACCCGTGGATGCGGCTAGCCGTGGAGTGTGATTGTTGGTGGAGGGGGAGTAAGCCTTTACTTTTACCGCTTGGGAACCACTGCTAATTTGTTTAGCATGGAAGGTATTGATAACTCTTGTTCGTGACTGTCGGCGTTCTGGGAACGGGGGTACCCAGACCTGCCTGCCTGCGGCCCAGGACATGGCCCACCTCGTCAGCCAAGCACCGCTTGGCGAGACCCCACACAAGGCAAGGCCCTCGCGAGGACAACAGGCTCGCGAGGGAGAACAGCGCCAAGACCAGCAGGGGGTAGGCCTCCTCAGGCCCCCTCCGGAGTGGCGGAGATCTCTATGCAGAACCCGGCCTCAGGAGTCAAAGATGACGCAAAGGGAGCAAGGACGTACGTGGGTTCCCAAAGCATCCCCCAAAGGTTTCCATTTTGGTGCAACAAGACCACGACCACGAGCCCCGCAGGACGGATGTCATCGCCGAGCCCACCTCTGCATCACCGACGGCTACTTTGCAGGTGAAGACCACCTTTGGACAGGGCGGGGATGTACTCCTGTCCCCCTTCAAATTTGGCCGTTGTGGGATCCCTTCCCGCCATTGTGATAAGGGAAGAGGACCCGGGCCACTACTATATATAGAGGCTAGGCCGCACCGTAGAGGGGGGGGGGGACGAACAGACCAACACAAGACGAGGCAGAGAGCCAAGAACACCACTCAAGCTCCCTCACGAGGCTCGAAATCACTGTACTAGTTCATCCACCACACCTCCCCGAGAGGCAATCCACAAAAGGAGGAGTAGGGTATTACGCTTCGCCGCGGGCCAAACCTGGGTAAACCACCGTGTTCATCTTCTTCCTCGTCATCGTGCGAGTTCACCGTAGTCACCATCGAGTAGCGAGCTAAGTAGGGCGAGGCCGCAGGGAAGCTTCGCACACGCCCCTGTGTTCGAACCTTGAGGGTTTTGCGGAGCCCGAAATCCGACATTTGGCGCGCCAGGTAGGGGGCGTGTCGGAGTCTTCCTCAAGCCAAGCTCTTCTCCCACCTCGCCGCTCCGATGTTTGACGCCCGCCGAGCCCGCGTCGAGCGCCGAGCTGCCCGCGTTGCCCAGACGGCACCCGTGGGCCCCGCCGACGCGCGCCAGTCCCCCTTGCCTGTGGCTAACGCCGCCACGGGCCCAGATGCCCACGAGCAACAAGACTCCTCCCAGCCGGTTACTGCGCGACGCGACGGCCATACCGCCACTCCGTCGATCGTTCCAGCTACCGGGTCGTCCTCCCACGTTCGACCCGGGCCGGCGCGCGGTTCGGGTGCACTCCACATGGCGAATGAGCTACTCCGCTACCGCCCCGCCCCCGACCGCTACGACGACTGGCTTTGGCGCATCGCGGAGCTCGTCAGTGCCGCCGGCGACGCTTCAGCGCTCTCCTACTCGTTTCGACCCCGGCCTTCCTTGGCAGATGATGTGGCCCGCGATGCGCCGCCACCTCCTCCGCAACGCGACGTCGATCCCGAGCCCAGGTGTGAAGCGCGCCCGTGTGACCAGCCCCGCGAACCGCCAGCAAGGGCAAGAGATGAAGTAAGCTGCCAGGTGGTACCACGGCCGGGCGTCGATGTGTGTGCCCTCCCCGCACTGCCGAACCAGCGTCGCGACTGGGCACCACTCGAGGCGGCCCCTCAGGAGCATCAAGACCGGGCCCCTCCCGCACGCGTAGCGCCCGTCGAGTCGGTGGGGTGCCTCGCCATCGCCCTGGAGCTCCACCCAACCACGTGGCCCTGCAAGTCCAAGCCCGACCTACCCCCTCGCTACGACGGCACCCCAGATCCCGCCGAGTTCCTACAGCTCTACTCGCTGAGCATCCGGGCGCCCGGTGGGGACGACAAGGTCATGGCGTGCTGGTTCCCCATGGCGCTCAAGGGCAGCGCGCTCTCCGGGCTCCTCAACCTCCCGGAGGGGTCCATCAGCTCCTGGGATGACCTGCGCAAGCGCTTCGTCACCAACTTCCAAGGCACCCGTGACCGCGCACTCACCGTGAACGACCTGCGGCGTGTAAAGCAGCAGGGAGGGACAGACCTTGCACAAGTTCATACAACGCTTCACAACTATGCGCCTCAAGGTCCCGAAGGCGTCGGATGAGGCTATCATCTCCGCGTTCACCGACGGCGTCACGGACCTCAAGATGAAAGAGGAGCTCGCCATGAACGGCGAACTATGCTCAGCCTTGGAGATGTTCAACCTGGTGAACAGGTGCGCCAAGGCCGAAGAAGGTCGCCTGTCACTCCGTGAACCTCCGGCGACAGAGCCAGAGGAAAAGAAGTCCAAGGCCAAGGAGGCGAAGCGCAAGGCCCCAGCGGTGCTTGCGGCCGAGCCTGAGGCGAAGCGAAGCCGAGGCGAGGAACACCCCGTAGGAGGGAGACCGACCTGCATCTTCCATGGCGCCAACAACGACGACACCGCCGACTGCCAGGAACTCAGGCTGGTCCGCGCCGAACACTTCAGCCGGCGCCCCGGACGCACCGACCGTGGCTTCGGACGCAGTGGAGGCCGCGGTGGAGGCCGTTGGGACAACCGGGAACCGCGTCAGGGGTGGCGAGACCAGCCTCAAGAGGACCGCTGGCGCGATCAGCCTCGGGAGGACCGCTGGCGCGATGACCCTCCGAAAGGGTCACGCCGTGGCCAGCCTCGTGAGGTTCGCCCTTGTGAGGCCGGCCTAGCACCACTACTACCACCACCCAGAAGGAAGGAAGAGGACAGGAAGGATGATGGGGCTGGGGGCTTCCAGGAGGTCAGGGAGGTGGCCTGTATCCTGGGCGGCGCCCAAGCCCGAGCATCAAACCGCGTCTTCAAGCAGTTCGCGCGGGAGGTGAACGCGGCTCTCTCAAAGCCCGAGGCCATGCGCCCCCTCAACTGGTCCCAGACTGCAATCACCTTTGACTCGAGGGATCAGCTCAGGTGCTCGGCCATGGCCGGCAGGCTCCCCATGCTGTGCACTCCAACCATCAGCAACGTCCTCGTCACCAAGACCCTCATCCACAGCGGAGCGGGGCTCAATGTCCTTCGAGACGCTCCAAGTACCGTACGACCAGCTCATGCCGACCAAGCCCTTCTCGGGAGTCCCTGATGGGTCCACCGTCCCCATTGGGCAAGTACGCCTGCCCGTCACCTTCGGCGGACGCAAGAACTACCACACCGAGACCATCGTCTTCGACGTCGCCCACATCCACCTCCCGTACAACGCAATCCTTGGGTACCCCGCCCTCGCCAAGTTTATGGCGGCGACTCATCATGGCTACAACATCCTCAAGATGCCAGGGAGTGGCGGCGTCATCACCGTCGCCTGCAGTGAGAAGGATGTCGTTTGCTCCCTTGAGCGTGCTTACCGGGATGCTGCGGCCGAGCGTTCGGACGACGAGGAGGAAGCCCTGCCTCGTGAGGACGCACGCAAGAAGAAGAAGCAGCTCATCCCCACGGAGCGCCAGGGGGCTGGGACCTCCAAGGGCGGAGCCTCAGGCTCTGCACCCAGGGACGGGGCACCACCTTCCATCGCATAGGAAAGCGCGCTCGGCGCCCCCCTTGGGTCGGGCTTGGGGGCTTCCATCCAGGAGGCCCCCGGCTTGACCGGTGAGACAAGGGAGGCGTTCGGGCACAACCTGAAGGCGCGTCCTGAAGTGCGACTACCAAAGCCAAGGGCACGGCGCGAAGCGCCGAGCTCGCAAGAGTCTATCATCAAAGCGATCGAGGAGCTTCAGGAGGCACAGGCCGAGCGAGGCGTGGACTGCCCTGCACCGCCAATCGCAGCCGCCATCGTCGGCCCAGTCGACCAGCCGCGTGTCTGCGTCAACACGCCCGCAATCAACAGGGCCGCGTCCCAGGACTGCTTTTGGCCATCACGTGTCGACGATGGGTGGGTCTACCCGCACAACTACGGCAGCATGCCCATTGGCCTGGCAAACGCCGGCGTCTGTGCTCGGGTCCGTCCCTGCAGCGTTGATAAATCCAGTGGCTGAGCTCTGTCTAGCGGGCCAGCCCCATTCACGTCATCTCCTGGGGTCACTGGTGCTTGGCCCTCTCGTGCGATGGCCCTAGGGAGGACGTTCGGCGCAGGCTTCTCCAAAATTTGCAGGACCTCGGATGGCGCTATCTACAAGAAGACTCAGGCGCAAACCGCCTTAGAGGTAGGGACCTCGGGAGGCCAAAGTGCCCTCGCGAGCTCCCAGATACACCTCCCAGTTCTGCCGTGCCAGCCACGTGTACGAAACTCAATAGGCTGTACACGCCCGGAGCCCCCCGAGGACGCGGAGGGGTTCCTTCCCACGCAATGTGGAAGCCACAACTCCGTGCTGGGGGTCAACACGGCCCTCCAATGGCTATGCCCACGCAAGGTGGAAGCCACATCTCCGTGCTGGCGGTCAACACGGCCCTCCAATGGCTATGCCCACGCAAGGTGGAAGCCACAGCTCCGTGCTGGCGGTCAACACGGTCCACCAATGACTATGCCCACGCAAGGTGGAAGCCACATCCCCGTGCTGACGGTCAACACGGTCCACCAATGACTGTGCCCACGCAATGTGGAAGCCCTTCGCTCCGTGCTGGGGATAAACAACTGAGGGCGCCCCAGCGGCTGCATCCAACCTCAGGAAGGCCCCTCGCGGCCCCATCTCGCTGCGTTCCCCTGGGATGTACACGTGAGGGGGCTGCATGGGGGCTACTACCGGGCCAACCCTGGTACACGCCACCTCCCCAGGTCTGCCAAACCTGGTCTTCACACGCCCCTCTTAGGAGAAGCCAGCAAGGAAAGGTATGGGAGCCGCTCGTACGTCAAGGGGGACTCCTGAGCATCGCGACTTAGGAGCCTAACTGGCCACGTAGCCCCTCACCCCTTGGAACCGTCCTCGGTGATCCAGACGGCCCAACGGCAGCTGAGGTATGCACGGGGCCGGGCCCTGCCAACGCAGAGCTCAGAAGCGCTCAAACCCCTAAGGAGAACGCCGGAGCTCATACGTCAAGGGGGACTCCTGAGCATCGCGACTCAGGAGCCTCACTGGCCACGCAGCCCCTCACCCCTTGGAACCGTCCTTGGTGATCCGGACAGCCCAACGGCGGCTGAGGTATGCGCGGGGCCGGGCCCTGCCGACGCAGAGCACAAGGTGTTCAAAATTTCCAACTCAGGAAGGACGCTGGAGCTCGTATGTCAAGGGGGACTCCTGAGCATCGCGACTCAGGAGCCTCACTGGCCACGTAGCCCCTCACCCCTTGGAACCGTCCTTGGTGATCCGCACGGCCCAACGGCGGCTGAGGTATGCGCGGGGCCGGGCCCTGCCGACGCAGAGCACAAGGTGTTCAAAATTTCCAACTCAGGAAGGACGCTGGAGCTCGTACGTCAAGGGGGACTCCTGAGCATCGCGACTCAGGAGCCTCACTGGCCACGTAGCCCCTCACCCATTGGAACCGTCCTTGGTGATCCGGACGGCCCAACGGCGGCTGAGGTATGCGCGGGGCCGGGCCCTGCCGACGCAGAGCACAAGGTGTTCGAAATTTCCAAATTAACCCTATCTTCACCATGTTCCCTTCATGAGGGCTGCTCGTACGTCAAGGGGGACTCCTGAGCATCGCGACTCAGGAGCCTCACTGGCCCCTTAGCCCCTTACCCATTGGAACCATCCTTGGTGATCCGGACGGCCCAACGGCGGCTGAGGTATGCGCGGGGCCGGGCCCTGCCGACGCAGAGCATCACAGCAAGCAAGAAGGAAACAAGGCGAAGAGAGCAATCATGCAGTTCAACAGTTATTACAAGCATTAAAAGTTTTCGCAAACACAAACAAGTTTAACGCCTCCGCGAGGCACGATGAACGTTGCAGGGAGGAAATGAGGAAGAGGAGTCAGGGGGAGCCTCCGCCGCCACTCGTCCCGCCCGCGGGGAACTCGTCGTCGACATCGCTGGCGTCGTATTCTTCACCACTAACCCCAATAGCATCAGGAGGCGGAGGAACGGTGATGCGGGTGAACTTCTTCACCAGCGCCTCCACGGCGCCCTTCACTGCCGCCGTAGCACTGTTGCGGACCCCGGGTGCGACCGGGCGGATCACAGAGTCGAAGTCGAACCCTGGCTCGCGAAGGTGAAGGTGGCTGAAGACGCGCGTCGCGGCCTCAGAAAAGAGGTCGCGGCACTCACTCTCCAAGACTCCCTCTACTTTGGCAACGGCGCCCTCCAGCGCCTCGACAAGCTTTGAAGCAAGCTCCGCGAAGCCGCTCTCCGGAGCCACCAGGGGCTCCGTAAACCCTTCCCGGCAGAGGGAGTGGAGCGCTTTGCGAAGCCTGAGCTCGACTGGGGGAAGGGCGCTGAGCTCCGCGGCCTTCTTCTCCTCGGCCTCGGCCAGAGCCTTTTCCGTGGCTTCGAGCCGGGCCTTTTCTAGGGCAACCTCCCTTTCCCGCGCGTCCAGGCGCTGTCGCACCGCGGCACGGTCGGCCGTCGCCTGGGACAGCTCGGAGTCCCGATCGGCAAGCTGGTCCTTGCAGGTCTTGAAGGCCTCCCTCTGCTGACGCAGTTGCTCCTCAAGCACGGACTTCTCTTGCTGAAGAATCTTCAAGCGGGACTCTGCCTCGTCACGACGCCCTACAGCAAATGCCGCGTCAGTCAGCGCCGCCTCGAGGGCTGCCTTGGCTGATGCGGCCTCCTTCCCGCTCTTCGCCACGACGGCCTCGGCCCGGCCCCAGACCGCCACGACAGAGGCGTCGGCCCGGAGCCACCCGGAAAGGAACCCCAGGCGCCCACTCGCGAGGCGATCGTCGGTACCCGCGAGGGCGTCCCGGACTTGACCCAGTGCGGTGAAGGCCCCGTCCAGAACGTCGAGGCTGCGCGACGGAGGCATCAAGGCCTCCTCCGGAGGAATCGACTGCGCGGTCACAGGTGACACCCCCCGGGAAACAGCAGCACGAGGAGCAGGAGGCTCCGGAGGCTGCACGGCGACCACGGACAAGACGGATGCAGACGGATCGACGGGTGGCCGGCCCTCTGGGGCAGGCCCTCTGGACGGCGACACCGACCCGCCCTCAAGGGCAGGAGCGACCACGCCGACGAGCAATGGGGGCTCGGGGGGCTCTGCCGCGGTGACCAGGAGGGTTGCCTCGCGAGCCTCCACCCCCTTGCCCGCAGGCGCCACGACTGGCGACAGCGGCACGACAGGAGCGAGCGGTGCGTCGAAAGACGCCTTCGGCTTGACGCCCGCCTTCTTCTTCCTCATCTTCAGCGCGGCGGCGTTCCTGGTCACCAGGCAAGGGAAGAATCGTCAGCACACGGGCTACCGGCAAGCGACCAAGGCCGAGCCGGGTTACTTACTCTTCAACGTCGACCCACTTCCTTTTCCCCTCCGCTCCGGTGACTACGGGGGCGCCCTCGCCTTCCTCGGTAAGGGCACCACCATGCCGGGGAACAGGGGCACTGTCCACAAGGCAGCCACTGGAGGGACCGCCTTGGCCCTGGCCTCGCCCACCTGGCCGGCAGGTTGTGATTCGGGCGGGGGCGAGGCCGGCACCTTAATCGCCTAGCCGGCAGAGACAGGGCACACCGGAGGAGACTCTGCCCCGCGCTTCCTGGGGGTCGCCAGGCAGGCGGACCATGTGGCACGGGGAGCCAGTCCTAGCCCCCTGAGGACATTGGCAGGACGCGCAGAGCCAGCAGCAGAAGCTTCACCAGCATCGTCGTCATCCTCAAGGTCACGCAAGAGCATGCTCTGCGACGGGGGAGACGCCCCCGCCAGATCATCGTCCACTGTCTTCTTCGAATCCTCCCCGCCCGTGGTGTCGCCGGAGGACACCATCACCGGGGAGCCAAGACCCTCAGCTGGGGAAAACCCCAGCTCGTCGAAGACAGGCATCTTGGCGACCAAATCGGCTCCGTCGTCGCGGCGGTAAAGTGGGGCGTAGGCCTCGGGGAGATCACCGGGGTCGCCGTTGGGCAGGATTGTCATAGCCCTGTTCAATTCCTCGGGGGTTATGTGTGCGGACCGAAGCCTGAGGTTGTTGCCGCTGCCCTGATAATCCCACAGGGGCTTGGAATGAGACTGGAGGGGCGCCAGGCGCTCCATCAAGAACTCCTTCACTATCATCCCCCCAGTCAGCTTCCTGGCACTAATATCGCGAGAAATCCGCTCCAGGACGGGCTTAGCCCGGGGGTCGAAAAGCTTCGCGGAGCTCCACATGAGGGTTTTCTTCGGCAACCCCTTCGGCAGATCCAAGCGGGGGTTGGAATTCTTGAGATCCATGAAGACCCAGCGAAGCCTGAAGCTCTCCACCTTCTTCCCAGCCTTTAAGAGCATGTTACCGCTCTGGACCGTGACGAAGGAGACGCACGCTGACCGTTGAGCACCGTCGTGCACGCACAAGCTGAAGAAATGTCGGAAGAGGGCCACCGAAGGCTTCACGCCCACGAAAGCCTCATAGTAGAAGGCGAAGACGGACAAGAGCAGGATGGAGTTGGGCTGGAGATGAAGGGCTTGAATCCCGTAGTGGTCGAGGATGGCGGTGAAGAACGCGGAGAAAGGCGGGATGAGCCCGGCGAAGACGCTATGAAGGAAGAAAGGATAAACCGACCTGGACGAGGGCCGCTTCTCCGAGGAGCCGCCCCATATCAAGGTCCGCCCACACTCGTTGGTCTCGTCCGCCATCGACGGGAGCACCTGGACAAGGTCTCCATCCTTGGCAATGGAGGACTCCGAAAGCATAGGTGAGATGGAGGCGGAGGCTGAGCTCTGGGCCTCTGGCTTCGGCTTGCCGGTGGGAGCCATCAGGAAGATCGCAGGGCCGACGCGGCAAGGAGGAGGACGGAGCGGCGCCGGATCTGGAGAGGCCTCTGCTAAGGCCGGGAATCTGGGGGTAAGAGTAGGAGTGCAGAAGAGGAAAGCAGTAATGGCTCGGCGCTGGAAGTCAGGCTTTTGTCGAGTCGAACGGTGGCCGAAGAAACGTTGGGCGCCCGACATCAACCAGACGACGCGCGCCATCCTGGCCCACAGGCGTTTGGGGCCCGCGGTGCTTCGGGCCGGCCTCAAGGCTTCACCCGGAAGCCAGCTCGAGCGCGCCTTGGGCCCTGGGGCTACTGTCGGCGTTCTGGGAACGGGGGTACCTAGACCTGCCTGCCTGCGGCCCAGGAAATGGCCCACCTCATCAGCCAAGCACGGCCTGGCGAGACCCCACACAAGGCAAGGCCCTCACGAGGACCCCAGGCTCGCGAGGGAGAACAGCGCCAAGACCAGCAGGGGGTAGGCCTCCTCAGGCCCCTTCCGAAGCGGCGGAGATCTCTATGCAGAACCCGGCCTCAGGAGTCAAAGATGATGCAAGGAAGGACAGGCGGGCGCCAGCGCGCCAGGCGGAGCAGTTTCCCCTTTGGTGCAAAGGGAGCAAGGACGTACGCAGGTTCCCAAAGCATCCCCCAAAGGTTTCCATTTTGGTGCAACCAGACCACGACTACGAGCCCCGCAGGACGGATGTCATCGCCGAACCCACCTCTACATCACCGACGGCTACTTTGCAGGAGAAGACCACCTTTGCACAGGGCGGGGATGTACTCTTGTCCCCCTTCAAATTTGGCCGTTGTGGGATCCCTTCCCGCCATTGTGATAAGGGAAGAGGACCCGGGCCACTACTATATATAGAGGCTAGGCCGCACCTTAGAGGGGGGGGGGACGAACAGACCAACACAAGACAAGGCAGAGAGCCAAGAACACCACTCGAGCGCCCTCACGAGGCTCGAAATCACTGTACTTGTTCATCCACCACACCTCCCCGAGAGGCAATCCACCAAAGCAGGAGTAGGGTATTACGCTTCGCAGCAGCCCGAACCTGGGTAAACCACCGTGTTCATCTTCTTCCTCGTCATCGTGCGAGTTCGCCGTAGTCACCATCGAGTAGCGCGCTAAGTAGGGCGAGGCCGCAGGGAAGCTTCGCACACGCCCCTGTGTTCAAACCTTGAGGGTTTTGCGGAGCCCGAAATCCGAAAGTGACGTTGACAGGAAGGGTGTACCTCCCAAAATTATATCTATCTCTGTTTTAAACTTTGAGCTCTGGCACCGCTTCAAATCCATGCTTCCCTCTGCGAAGGGACTATCTATTTACTTTTATGTTGAGTCATCACCTTCTCAAATAAGCGCCAGACCTGAGAGCACTGTTGTCATCCTCATGCATTGTGTATAGTTGATGTTGGGTGCAACATGACTGGATCTTTTCTACCATGAATTACAATGGTTAGTCGCTGCTTGAACTTTGGAGGTGCTCTGCATTTATGTTTTGCGGTCTCAGAAAGGGCTAGCGAGATACTACTATTGTCATATTGTATCATGATTGTTTTGACAAAGTGTTGGCACTTGAGATATCTTATTATTGCTCGCTAGTTGCTTATGTTATTGTTATGAGTTAATATAATTTCTATGATTTATTGTTGGCATGGTTAGTCATAATCTTTGCTGAAAACCTGGGTGCTACTTAAGCATATATATGTAAACAAGAACAAAAGAGTTCATAAAAGTTTTTCTTTATGACTTTCAGTTTGTCAACTGAATTGCTTGAGGACAAGCAAAGGTTTAAGCTTGGGGGAGTTGATACGTCTCCAATGTATCTACTTTTCCTCACTCTTTTGCCCTTGTTTTGGACTCTAATTTGCATGATTTGAATTAAACTAACCCGGACTAACGCTGTTTTCAGCAGAACTACCATTGTGTTGTTTTTGTGCAGAAATAAAAGTTCTCGGAATGGAACGAAACTTTTTGGAGAATTATTTAAGAATATATAAGAATTATTGGAGCCAAAATCTACCGAAGAGGGGGGCCAGGGTGAGCATCACCCACCAGGGCGCGCCAGGCCCCCTGGTGGGTTGTGCCCACCTCGTGGCCCCACTGACCCTCATTCCGCCACTATGAATTCCTATTTTCGGAGAGAAAAATTAGAGAGAAAGTTTCATCGTGTTTTACGATACGGAGCCGCCGCCACCACCTGTTCTTCATCGGGAGGCCAGATCTGGAGCCCGTTTGGGGCTCCGGAGAGGGGAATCTTCGGTCTTCGTCATCACCAACCCTTCTACATCGCCAATTCCATGATGCTTCCCACCGGGAGTGAGTAATTCCTTTGTAGGCTTGCTAGTCGGTGAGGAGTTGGATGAGATTCATCATGTAATCGAGTTAGTTTTGTTAGGGCTTGAACCCTAGTATCCACTATGTTCTGAGGTTGATGTTGCTATGACTTTGCTATGCCTAATGCTTGTCACTAGGGCCCGAGTGCCATGATTTCAGATCTGAACCGTTTATATTATCATCTCTATATCTCTGTTCTTGATCCGATCTTGCCTAGTCATATGCACCTATTACGTGTTATGATCCATCAACCCCATAGTGACAATATTTGGGATACTTCGCGGTGATGACCGTAGTTTGAGGAGTTCATGTATTCACCATGTGTTAATGCTTTGTTCCGGTTCTCTATTTAAAGGAGGCCTTAATATCCCTTAGTTTCCTTATGGACCCCGCTGTCACGGGAGGGTAGGACAAAAGATGTCATGCAAGTTCTTTTCCATAAGCACATATGACTATTTATGGAATACATGCCTACATTATATTGACGAACTGGAGCTAGTTCTGTGTCGCCCTAGGTTATGACTGTTATATGATGAATATCATCCAACGACTTCACCAATCCAGTGCCTACGAGCTTTCCACTTATTGTTCCTGCTAAGTTACTATTGCTGCTGCTACTGTTCCAACTGCTATAAAACTATTGCTACTACTGTTACCGTTGCTACTGCTATCAAAACTATGATATTACTGTGCTATTGATCACTTTGCTGCAGATATTTAATATCCAGGTGTGGTTGAATTGACAACTCAACTGCTAATACTCTCAAGTATTCTTTGGCTCCCCTTGTGTCGAATCTATAAATTTGGGTTGAATACTCTACCCTCGAAAACTATTGCGATCCCCTATACTTGTGGGTTATCACCCTCCACGGGGCCCCCCTCCACCGCCTCTGACGCCTATAAGTTCCCAAATATTCAGAAAACCCTAGGGGAGTCGATGAAACACAATTCCAGCCGCCGCAAGTTCCAAAACCTCGAGATCCAATCTAAACACCATCACGGAGGGGTTCATCTTCTTCATAGGTGCCTCTCCGATGATGCGTGAGTAGTCCACCATAGACCTACGGGTCCGTAGGCAGTAGCTAGATGGCTTCCTCTCTCTCTTTTGATTCTCAATACAATGGTCTCTTGGAGATCTATTTGATGTAAACTTTTGCGGTGTGTTTGTTGGGATCCGATGAATTTTGAGTTCATGATCAGTTAGGCCGACCAGATCGTTTTTTCTTGCCATGGGAAGAGGTGCTTTGTGATGGGTTCGATCTTGTGGTGTCCTTTCCCAGTGACAGAAGGGGCAGCAAGGCACGCATGTATCGTTGCCATTAAGGATAACAAGATGGGGTCTATTCCTAAATGAATAGATCTTGTCTACATCATGTCATCGTTCTTATTGCATTACTCTGTTTTTCCATGAACTTAATACACAAGATGCATGCTGGATAGCGGTCGATGTGTGGAGTAATAGTGGTAGATGCAGGCAGGAGTCGGTCTACTTATCTTGGACGTGATGCCTATATTCATCGCCTTGGATATCGTCATGATTATTTGATCTTCTATCAATTGCCCAACAGTAATTTGTTCACCCACTGTGCGCTATACTCACGAGAGTAGCCACTAGTGAATCCTACGGCCCCCGGGTCTACTTTTCCAACATATTGTTTTCCGGTCTATCTTTTTGCCTCTTTATTTTCAGATCAACAAAACCAAAAAGCCAAAAACATATTGCTGCAATTTTTATTTGCTCTTTTTATTTTGTGTTCTTGAGAGATCTATCTCTCCTATCTATCACTACCTAATCTATCTTTTTACCGTAGAGAGATTGACAACCTCTCTTTCCCGTCGGGTTGCAAGTATTTGTTGTTTGTGAGCAGGTGCTACTTATTGGGTGGTGGTGATCCTCCTACTGGTTCGATAACCTTGGTTTCATAACTAAGGGAAATACTTACTGTAGTTGTGCTGCATCATCCCTTCCTCTTTGGGGAAATACCGACGCAGTCTCAAGCCACGTCAAAAGGAATTTCTGGCACCGTTGCCGGGGAGCAAGCGGTCTCTTCTACGTGCCAATCTCAGGCGCCAAGGAGACTCCATCATCATCTACCAGGTTCCTAATCACAAATCTCATCTCCTTGCAATTACATTATATGCCATTTGCCTCTCGTTTTCCTCTCCCCCACTTCAGCAATTTACCGTTTTATTCGCCCTCTTTTTCATTTGCCTTTTTCTCGCCGTATCTCTTGCTCGCATGTCACCATGAGTGATTTTGGTATGGCGGAAAGAGATGATGGCAGGACTCCTAAAATTGGATGTTCTGATAATCTGGATTCTAAAACTTTTGTTTTGGGGCAAGGGAACGTTATAGGAAAAGAAACTGTCCAAGAGTTTTTCAATTGCGTTGGGAATTTGACTCTCGATGATACTCCTATACTGAAAAGAACTAAATCTTATGCGGAAGCTATCTCAGCGCTAGTTCTAAAACTTGAAAATGGATTTATTCGTACCCATCCTACCTTGCAAAGATTGTTTTATGAGCTACCCGTCATAAAGAATCCCAAAGCTAAGAAGTTAGCTACCCTTGTTCTTATGAATGAATTTGATCACATAGTACATGAAGCTAGGGAGATCTTTGACTTTTATGGAATGAGCCGTGAAAAACCAGTGATAGGAGAAATCCTTTACAATAGTGATTATGTGATGAGATATTTGCTTGGAAATAATCAAATTTTTGATGGAATCTCAAAAAGGAAGTCCTCGTTTTAGATATGACCCAACAAGTTTTCAATGACGTGAACCAACAATATACTTGGATTGTGGCCGGGAATCAAAGGGGGTACGTAGAGGGACAACTTGATAGTGCTAAGGTTGCTATGGATGATGTTTTTCAAGTTCTATTTGCAAAACCTCTTGACAAAAGCACCTCATCCAAAACCAAAGATGACAATACTTGAATTTATGCGTTATGCCTAGCTAGGGGCGTAAACCGATAGCGCTTGTTGGGAGCCAACCCAATGAATAAATAAATTTTTGCTTTTACCTTTCTGTTTTTGAGTGTTGACACAATTATGCCTCTGTTCTGATTGTGTTTTTATGCTTTATTTAGTGTTTGTGCCAAGTAGAGCCTTTAGGATGATTCATAAGATGAGTAGAAGCGATGCTGAATCTGAAACAGAAACTTTGCGTCCAGTATTTGAATTTTCTTTTGTTACTGGAACATGATCTTGAGCTGAAATTTTACCACAGTGTTTATATACAAATTCTTTACGTTTTCCTAATTTTTTAGAATTTTTAGAGTTACAGAAGTATGGTTTGAGTACAGATTACTACAGACTGTTCTGTTTAAGACAGATTTTGTTTTCGTTGCATTGTGTGCTTGTTTTGATGAATCTATGGGTTATATTGAAGGGTATGAGCCATGGTAAAGTTAAAATACAGTAGGTATGCAACAATAAAATATGAATGGGTTTGGAACAGCACCTAAAGTAGTGATTTGCTTTATTATACTAACGGATATCACGAAGATTTTGTTGAGTTTTGTGTGATTGAAGTTTTCAAGTTTTGGGTGAGATCACGATGGATGAAGGAATAAGGAGTGAAAAGAGCCTAAGCTTGGGGATGCTACAGCACCCCCAAGATATATCCAAAGAGAAACAAGCAACTAAGCTTGGGGATGCCCCCGAGTGGCATCCCCTCTTTCTTCTAACGACCATCGGTATTTTACTTGGAGCTATATTTTTATTCATCACATATCAAGAGTTTTGCTTGGAGAGTCTTGTATCATTTGAGTCCTTGCTTGCTTTGCTTGCTAGTTTGTCACTTGTATCCTTGCTGGATACACCTATTTGAGAGAGCCAAAATTATGCTATGATTTGTTAGAATTGCTCTATGTGCTTCACTTAAACTTTTTGAGCTATAGAATTGCTCTAGTGCTTCACTTATATCTTTTTGAGCACGGTGTGCTTGGAAATTTTTGTAGAAATACTCTCATGCTTCACTTAGATTAATTTGAGAGCTAGTAAATTTTGAAGAAATCTTCTCATGCTTCACTTATACCTTTTTGAGAGATGAAATCTTTATGCTCATGTGCTTCACTTAAATTTGTTTGAGCTTGTCAAAAAATAAATGGCAATATATGAAACTAGTCCCAAAGTGATATATATCCAAGGAGGATATAATAAAAACTTTCATGAAGATCATTGGACAAATTAAACTTGATTCCTTGTAATAGTTTTGAAACATGATGATAGTAATATGTGAGTCATGTTAGTGAGTAATTATGCTTTAGTAGGAATATTGGTGTTAAGGTTTGTGATTCCCTATGCAAGCACGAAAGTCAATAGTTATGCAATGAAGTTACATCCTACTTATAGTGCATTATTCAGTGTTAGTTATGCTAAATGCTTGCTTATGTAAATTTTCGTTTCTTGGTTTGGTTGCTTCTCAATCTATTTGCTAGCCTCCATTTGTACTAAGTAGAAATACTACTTGTGCATCCAAAACCCTTAAACCTAGTTTTGCCTTATGAGTCCACCATACCTACCTATATGCGGTATTTCCATGCCTTTCCAAGCAAATTTTTATGTGCCCTCTCTAAATTTTCAAAATAAATTTTCTCTTTTGTGTGCTCGTACCGCTCATGAAACGGTGGGGAGTGTCC
The DNA here is from genome assembly GCA_039707655.1 of Elymus sibiricus. NCBI lineage: Eukaryota > Viridiplantae > Streptophyta > Magnoliopsida > Poales > Poaceae > Elymus > Elymus sibiricus. The sequence goes on from CM077669.1 coordinate 256,755,876, forward strand.
AATATTTTTCCATGCTAGATGTGTTATTCTCAAGATGAGTGTTTATTCACTTGTCATTGCACGAGAGTGCGACGGTAATAGGGATGCCCATTCCCGAAATGAAAAAGAAAAAAAATTACTTTATGTTGTCAAATAATAAATTCCTTGGAAAGTGTTGGTATGGAAGGCAACCATGGATACGGCCCGCCATGGAATGTTAAAGTTTGGTGGAAAAAGGGATAAACTTTATTTTCTGTTTGGGAACTGCCTATGATATATCTAGCATGGAAAGTATTGTGAACTACTTTGTCGTTTTCGTTTACAGGAAAGGCATGCCACCCAAAATATTTTTCTCTCTCAATTTAAACCTTGAGCTCTGGCACCTCTACAAATCCCTACTTCCCTCTACGAAGGGCCTATCTATTTACTTTATGCAATTTTTATTTTTTACTTTGAGTCTCCATCTTGTCTTATAAAGCACCAACTAGGAGGCCCTATGATCATACTTGAGCATTGGGCATAGCTAATATTTGAGTGTGTTTCATGAATGGATCAATGATTGAGCATGATGGGCTAGGGATAACTTTCTTTAGTGTTGATATTTTGAAAGACATGGTTGCTTATTGGCATGCTTGAGTATTGAAGTCATTATGTTAAAACTAGACTATTGCTTTGAATCATCTACAAGTCCAAATGTCCATGCTATACAAAAGAAAAGAATATGAGATGAACATGTTAGATAGCATTCCACATCAAAAATTCTGTTTTTATCATTTACCTACTCGAGGACGAGTTGGAATTAAGCTTGGGGATGCTAATACGTCTCCAACGTATCTATAATTTTTGCTTGTTCCATGATGTTATATTATCATTCTTGGATGTTTTACAATCATTTTATAACAACTTTATATCATTTTTTGGGACTAACCTATTAACATAGTGCCAGAGTGCTAGTTGCTATTTTTGCTTGTTTTTTATTTCGTAGAATATCAGTACCAAACAGAGTCCAATCGCGACGAAACTTTTTTGAGATTTTTTCTGGACCAGAAGACACCCAGTGGGCCAAAGAAGTACCAGAGAGGTGGGTTGTGGAGGCCACAACCCACCAGGGCGCGCTAGGGGGCCCCCGGCACCCTGATGGGTTGTGCCCTCCACGGCCCCCCCTCCACCGCCTCTGACGCTTATAAATTCCCAAATATTCAGAAAACCCTAGGGGAGTCGACAAAACACAATTCCAGCCGCCACAAGTTCCAGAACCTCGAGATCCAATCTAAACACCATCACGGAGGGGTTCATCTTCTTCATAGGTGCCTCTCCGATGATGCGTGAGTAGTCCACCATAGACCTACGGGTCCGTAGGCAGTAGCTAGATGGCTACCTCTCTCTCTTTTGATTCTCAATACAATGGTCTCTTGGAGATCTATTTGATGTAAACTTTTGCGGTGTGTTTGTTGGGATCCGATGAATTTTGAGTTCATGATCAGTTTTTATCCATGTATATTATTTGAGTCTTCTTTTGATCTCTTATATGCATGATTACTTATAGCCTCATATTTTTTCTTCGAATCTTTGGTTTAGTTAGGCAGACTAGATCGATTTTTCTTGCCATGGGAAGAGGTGCTTTGTGATGGGTTCGATCTTGCGGTGTCCTTTCCCAGTGACAGAAGGGGCAGCAAGACACGCATGTATTGTTACCATTAAGGATAACAAGATGGGGTCTATTCCTACATGAATAGATCTTGTCTACATCATGTCATCGTTGTTATTGTATTACTCTGTTTTTCCATGAACTTAATACACAAGATGCATGCTGGATAGCGGTCGATGTGTGGAGTAATAGTGGTAGATGCAGGCAGGAGTCGGTCTACTTATCTTGGACATGATGCCTATATAATGATCATCGCCTTGGATATCGTCATGATTATTTGATCTTCTATCAATTGCCCAACAGTAATTTGTTCACCCACCGTGCGCTATACTCATGAGAGAAGCCACTAGTGAATCCTACGGGCCCCGGGTCTACTTTGCCAACATATTGCTTTCCGATCTATCTTTATGCCTCTTTGTTTTCAGATCTACAAAACCAAAAACCCAAAAACATAATGCTGCACTTTTTATTTGCTCTTTTTATTTTGTGTTCTTGAGAGATCTATCTCTCCTATCTATCACTACCTAATCTATCTTTTTACCGTAGAGAGATTGACAACCTTCACGTCGGGTTGCAAGTATTTGTTGTTTGTGTGCAGGTGCTACTTATTGGGTGGTGGTGATCCTCCTACTGGTTCGATAACCTTGGTTTCATAACTGAGGGAAATACTTACCGTCGCTCTGCTGCATCATCCCTTCCTCTTTGGGGAAATACCGACGCAGTCTCAAGCCACGTCACCCCTCTCCGCCCCTTCGCCGCCGCCGACACCCCTGCGCCCGCTCCGCCCCCCCGACTTCTGCGCCCGCCCCCGCCGTCCGACCCCTGTGCCTGCCCCCGCCGGCCGCCGCCAGCCCCCCGGCCCCTGCGTCCGCCGCCAGCCCTTTCGTCGTCGCCGCCACCCCTCTCCGCCCCATCGCCGCCGCCGCCACCCCCTACGCCCGCCCCGCGCCTCGGGCCCTGCCCCCGCCCCTGCCCCCGCTAGCCGACGCCCGCCCCCCGGCCCCTGCGCCCGACGCCCGATGCCCGACGCCGCCCTCTGCCCGTCACCCGACGTCGGTGAGTTTTTTCTGTTTTTTTTTTCCTGTTTTTTCTGTTATTTTTCATCTAATTAGAAAATGTTAGGTTAGTAATTAGCTTAGTTTAGTTAGGTTAGTTAGTAGAAGGAAAAGAAGAAAAGAAGAAAAGTAGAAGGAAAAGAAGAAGAAAAGAAGAAGGAAAAAAGGAAAAAGGAAAAAGGAAAAGAAGAAAAGAAGAAAAGAAGAAGAAGCAGAAAAAGAGGAGAAGAGGAGAAGAGGAAGACGACGAAGAAGAAGAAGAAGAAGAAGAAGAAGAAGAAGAGGAGGAGGAGGAGGAGAAGAAAGAAGAAGAAGAAGAAGAAGAAGAAGAAGAAGAAGAAGAGAAGAAGAAGAAGAAGAAGAGGAGGAGAAGAAAGAAGAAGAAGAAGAAGAAGAAGAAGAAGAAGAAGAAGTAGAAGAAGAAGAAGAAAAGGAAGAAAAGGAAGAAGAAGAAGAGGAAGAAGAGGAAACAAAGTGGAAGAAGAAGAAAACGACACCCCCCGACACCCTGACACGACACCCAAACACTCCGACACGACACCCCGACACGACGCCCCGACACAACAACCCAACACCCTGACATGACGCCCCGACACCCCGACACGATGCCCCGACACGACACCCCGACAGCCCGGCATGACACCCTGACATGACGCCCCGACACGACACCCTGACACCCCGACGCGACACCCCGACACGACGCCCGACAGCCCGACCCGACACCCCGACACGACACCCCGGCGACGCCCATCCGGTGAGCCCCCTGCACGACACCCCCGGCACGACACCCCTGGCGACGCCCCTCCGGTGAGCCCCCTGCACGACACCCCGGCGCCACTGACCCCCGCCCCCCGACACCTCTTCGGCCTCCTGTTGACCGAAAAGGTGCTCTTTGGCCTTCCAGAGACCGACGGGGTCATAGTTTTGTAAATTATGAGTTAGGTCATATATTTTCCGATTTTGTTATGAAAAACATCATATTTGTGTTGATCGTGTGGATTTAAATGTGCAGTTGTTTCGTCCCTGCGAGGGTCTGGTGTTCGACGACCTCCCTGTGCGTTCGACTAGCTCCGCCCCTGCGTTCGTGGGTGAGCACAAATGACATCTCCTCCTCCCCCCTTCATTTGCTCTGTTCTGGTCTTCGTGCCGATGAAACTTGCTAGCTATACGTAGATAAAATCATCAGTATGCGTGACCAATATGCGTCTCCCGTTCGAAAGGGTTACAGTTATAAATATGCATGCGTTTGCATATTTATAACCATGATTCTTTCGAATTGTCCAACGTTATCCATGTACAGCCCGACTATGTATAGATTGAGTTCGTTTTCCCATATGCTCTGCTCCGGATCCGATGCATAATTTCGTCAGTGCCTTGATACGTCTCCAACGTATCGACAACTTATGAAGTATTCATGCCATATTCATCTATGTTTACAATACTTTTATATGGTTTTGATGCACTTTATATGATTTATTTAGAACTAACCCGGACCGACGATGTTTTCAGCAGAATTACCGTGGTGTTGTTTTTGTGCAGAAAATGAAAGTTCTTCGAATCGCCCGAAACTTTTTGGTGATTTTTTCTGGACCAAATAAGCAATATTGGAGCGAAGAACCACCGGAGAAGAGCCACGAGGTGGGCACAACCCACCAGGGCGCGCCAGAGGGCCCAGGCGCGCCCTGGTGTATCGTGCCCTCCTCGGGGCCCATCTTGGCGTGAAACCGACGCCCAGAAATCCTATAAATATAGAAACCATCATAAATAACCCTAGACTCTCCGCTCCGCCACTGCAACTCTCTGTATCGACGAAAAACCAATCTGGAGACGTTCCAGTACCCTGCCGGAGAGGGGAATCCATCTCCGGTGGCCATCTTCATCATCCCGGCAAAGACCATGACGTGGAGGGAGTAGTCCACCCTTGGGGCTGAGGGTATGTACCAGCAGCTATGTGTTCAATCTCTCTCTCTCTCATGTTCTTGAGATGTCACGATCTTGATGTATCACATGCTTTGTTAATATAGTCGGATCACATGATGTTATTCCATTGCTATCACGTTGTGATGAATTTAATCTTTCCCTTTGAGATATCGTTATGTTGGATTGAATATTGGATTTGAGAAAACTTTATATATGTCTTGCATGTGGATACCCGTGGTGACAATGGGGTGTTCTATTGATTCACTTGATATATGTTTTGGTACTCAACTTGCGGATTCCCGCGGTGACATTAGGGTAATCTATGCATAGGGGTTGATACACGTTCTTGTCCTACTTTCTCCGATAGAAATCTTGGGGCACTCTTTGAGGTTCTTTGTGTGGATTGAGTATTATGAATCTGAAATTGTTTGATGCGTATCGTATAATTAACTCATGGATACTTGTGGTGACATTGGAGTATCTAGCTGACATTAGAGTTGGTTGATGCGAATCATATGGTGTTATTCTAGTACGAACTCTTAGATAGATCGAACGGAAAGGATAACTTGATGTTATCTTAGTACGAACTCTTGAATAGATCGATCGGAAAGGATAACTTTAATGTGGTTTCGTACCCTACAAACAATTTCTTCTTATCTTCTCCGCTAGATAAGAACTTTGGAGTGATTCTTCGTTGCACGTTGCGGGATGGTTATGTGATCCAATTATATTAGCATTATTTAGAGATTGCACTAACGAAAGTACGGACCCTAGGCCTTGTTTTCAAGCATTGCAATACCGTTTGTGCTCACTTTTGTTACTTGCTACCTTGCTGTTTTTATATTTCAGATTACAAAAACCTATATCTACCATCCATATTGCACTTGTATCACCATCTCTTCGCCGAACTAGTGCACTTATACAATTTGCCGTTGTATTGGGTGTGTTGGGGACACAAGAGATTTCTTGTATTTGATTGCAGGGTTGTTTGAGAGAGACCATCTTCATCCTACACCTCCCATGGATTGATAAACCTTAGGTTATCCACTTGAGGGAAAATTGCTACTGTCCTACAAAACTCTGCGCTTGGAGGCCCAACAAAGTCTACAAGAATAAAGTTGTGTAGTAGACATCAAGCTCTTTTCTGGCGTCGTTGCTGGGGAGGTGAGCGCTTGAAGGTATATCTTTAGATCTTGCAACTAAATCTTTTAGTTTCTTGTTTTTCACTAGTTTGGTTTTATAAAAGAAAACTACAAAAAATGGAGCTTAGGTTGCATCATTTGTATCGTCTTTATAATGTCTTTCGTGAAAATAAGGATTCCGAAAATTGTGCTCAATTGGTAGAGGAAGAAATTATGAAAATACGCAATGAGAATTCCTTGAATGATGAGCATGATTGCGATGTTGTTAGTATGAATTCTCTGAATATCCATGATGCTAATGATATGCAAAGCCACAAGCTTGGGGATGCTATGTTTGATGAAGATGATATTTTTTGTCCCCCAAGTTTTGATGAGCAAATTTATCATGATGATGGCATGCCTCCTATCTATGATGATTATTATGATGACATGTATGCTATAAATAATAATTATAACTATAAACCTTGTCATCATGATTTTAATTTTCAATTTGGTTATGTCAATCATGTGTCTCATGATAGTTATTTTGTTGAGTTTGCTCCCACTACTATGAATGAGAAGAAAATTGCTTATGTGGAGAGTAATGAAAATGAAAATTTTATGCTTGTAGATAGTGAAAAGAATGCTTTATGTGATAGTTATATTGTGAAATTCCTTCATGTTGCTACTAAAAATTATTATGACGGAGGAACATATGCTTGTAGGAATTGCAATAATATCAAGTTTCCTCCCTATGTGTTCAAAGTTTTGAAGTTATCCTTGTTTTGTCTTCCTATGCTAGTTGATTCTTGGTCCCATAAATTGTTTTCTCACAAAATACCTATGCATAGGAAGAGGGTTATACTTAAATGTGCTTGTTATGAGATTCATGATGCTCTCTTGCATGTTTCAATTACTATTCCTATGTGAGCATCATTGAAATCATCATGCCTAGCTAAAAGGCTTTAAAGAAAAGCGCTTGTTGGGAGACAACCCAACACTTTTCCTTTATTTTTTTGTGTGTTCACATGATTAAGATACTGTTTTAATCATGTTTTGTGTCTTTTATTTCAATAAAGTGCCAATTAAAGCCTTTGGGATGACTCACAAGATGAGTAGAAATGCTCCTTAACCAAAACAGAAACTTTTGACTCCAGTACAGGAATTTTAGTTTTTTAATGGAGCGTGATAACGATCTGAAATTTTTACACAGTCTTTATATAAAAATTATTAAGGTGGTCCTAAGTTTTCAGAATTTTTAGATACAGGGAAGTATGACTATACTACAGATCTTCACAGACTGTTCTGTTTCTGACAGATTCTGTTTTGCATGCATAGTTTGCTTGTTTTAGTGTTTCCATAGCTTATATTTAGTAGTATAAATTATGGGAATGAAATAATAAAGTAAGTATCATGTGGTAAAAATTATGAATCTTGTCTTGAAAGTACCTAAGTGAATGATTTATCTTTATTACACTAACCCTTCTCACGAAGTTCCGTTAAGTTTTGTTTGATTGAAGTTTTCAAGTTTTGGGTGAGACACCGATATGAGGAGAATAAGGAGTGACAAGAACCTAATCTTGGGGATTCCCAAGGCACCCCAAGGTAATATCCAAGGAAGACTCACGCGCCTAATCTTGGGGATGCCACGGAAGGCATCCCCTCTTTCGTCTTCAACATTATCGGTATATCTTACTTAGAGCTATATTTTTTATTCGTCACATAATATGTTCTTTGCTTGGATCATCATTATATTTTGTTATTTTATGTTAGGCTTTATTTATAATATTGTTTTTCAATAAAAATTTCCAAGAATTGTTTTAGGATGCTTCCATGGCATGCTTTGATGTGTGCTGTGTAAAAACAGAAACTTTTGCTGTAGTGTTTGAATTTTCATATTTTACTAAAACGTGGAAAGTTTATGAAATTTTTACACAGTGTTTCCATATAAATTATTTAGCATGTCCTAAATTTTCATAATTTTATGAGTTACAGAAGTGCACAGGTTTAATAAATTGCTACAGACTGTTCTGTTTGGACAGATTGCTGTCATAGTTTTGTTATCTACTTATCCTATAGTTTCCATAGCCTATATTGGTAGATATAAATTGTGGAAACGATAGTAAACTGTAGATGATGTTTAAAAATTATTGTCCACCTTGTCTTGGCATTACATGAAGTGTTGATTTATTCTTATGTGTACTAACCTATCTCGCGAGTTCTTTTTGAGTTTTGTGTGGATGAAGTTTTTGAGAATAGGTGAAACCATGATAAGAGAGGATTGAACGAGATACAAAAGCTCAAGCTTGGGATGCCCAAGGCACCCCAAGTAATTATTTCAAGAAGTCTCAAGCATCTAAGCTTGGGGATGCTACGCATCCCACCTCTCTTCATCAAACAAATATCGGTTAGCCTATGTTGAGCCTAAAGTTTTATTCGTCCACATGATATGAGCTATTCTTGGAATGAATTTTTATTTAGTTTGCTATTTAAATAAAATACTCAGATCTGAAAATCTTTATTGAGAGAGAGTCCTCATGTAGCTAATTAATTGTTTGACTACTCATTGATCCTCACTTATATCTTTTGAGAGTAGTTTGATGTTTACTCATGTGCTTCACTTATATCCTAAGAGTAAATCATGAATGAATCAAATACCATAAATCTGAATTTGTTAATGTGCTTTATGCTTAGTAGTAGTTTTACATCTGGTTTATAAAGTAAAATCTATTGAAGTTTGACAATCATCAAATTGGTCACACAAGCAATTCATGAATGATTAGTATAAGAAAGAGAACTTTTACATACAAATATATTATCTTGGACATCTTCTATGATTGTGAATACCCATTAATTATTTTCAAACTTGAGCAAATTAGTTGAAATTGGACAAGGAAGACAACGTAATGAGTTATGGTTGGGTATATTTGCATAGAAGTTATATTGTTATGGATCCTCTAACATGTGGTCCATGTTTAGAACCTTTTGCTAGCCAAAACTTCGTACTAAGTAGGGATACTACTTGTGCATCAAAACCCTTGAGCCAAGTTTCTTCCATGAGAGTCCACCATACCTACCCATATATGGTATTTCACTGCCATTCCAAGTAAATTTGCGTGTGCCACCTCTAAAATTTCAAATGAACACATGTTTTGTGTGCCTGGACCGCTCATGGAGCGATAGGGGGCGGTCAGTATCTTCCATGTTAAGCGGGTTATTCTCATGATGAGTGTTTATTCACTCGTCCTTGCATGAGAGGGGCGGTAATGGGGATTCCCAGTCCCGAAATCAATTTTTTTTGCAAATAATTAAACAAAACTCCCCCCAGTATCTTCCATGTTAGTCGTGGAGTGTGTTTGTTGGTGGAGGGGGAGTAAACCTTTACTTTTACCGCTTGGGAACCGCCGCTAATGTGTTTAGCATGGAAGATATTGATAACTCTTGGTCGTAACGTTGACAGGAAGGGTGCACCTCCCAAAATTATATTTATCTCTATTTTGAACAGTGAGCTCTGGCACATATGCAAATCCCTGCTTCCCTCTGTGAAGGGACAATCTATTTACTTTCATGTTATTTACTTTTCATGTTGAGTCAACTTCTTATTCCAACCTCAGTCTATTAGTTGACAAGCATCATGTGGTGGGGAAAGATCCAAACATATATATATCCAGTCAAATATATTTGATCATGACTTATTATTGTTGACAATTATCTCTATGATAAATGAGTTGGGAGGCGAAACATTAAGCCCATATCTTTCTCTGTGTTCGATGGATGCCATTTCTTCTAAAAATATGCTTTGAGTACTAGCAATCATAGAAGACTATATGATGATTGAGTATGTGGAGCTCTTACTTAGACTTTGTTGAGAATAAGTTGAATTGCAATTGTTTGGTGACTAAGAACATAGGTTGTTAAGTTTCAAGAGAATTCATTGTTTGAACCATAACATGTGAATTGGTTGCCACTTTATCATTATGAGTTTTATGAGAAAGAGTTCCTGTTATGATGCTAGGAAAAGTTGTTGAAATTATCATTGATCAAACTTATGCACTATGCAAGCATTCACACTTAATAAATTATTTCTTTTATCATTTACCTACTCGTGGACAAGTAGGAATTAAGCTTTGGGATGCTGATACGTCTCCAACGTATCGATAAATTATGAAGTATTCATGCCATATTCATCTATGTTTACAATACTTTTATATGGTTTTGATGCACTTTATATGATTTATTTAGAACTAACCCGGACTGACGCTGTTTTCAGCAGAATTACCGTGGTGTTGTTTTTGTGCAGAAAATGAAAGTTCTCGGAATCGCCAAAACATTTTGGTGATTTTTTCTGGACCAAATAAGCAATATTGGAGCGAAGAACCACCGGAGAAGAGCCACGAGGTGGGCACAACCCACCAGGGCGCGCCAGAGGGCCTAGGTGCGCCCTGGTGTATCGTGCCCTCCTCGGGGCCCATCTTGGCGTGAAACTGACGCCCAAAAATCCTATATATATAGAAACCGTCAGAAATAACCCTAGACTCTTTGCCCCGCTGCCGCAACTCTTTGTATCGACGAAAAACCAATCTGGAGACGTTCCAGTACCCTGCCAGAGAGGGGAATCCATCTCCGGTGGCCATCTTCATCATCCCAGCGGAGGCCATGACGAGGAGGGAGTAGTCCACCCTTGGGGCTGAGGGTATGTACCAGTAGCTATGTGTTCAATCTCTCTCTCTCTTGTGTTCTTAAGATGTGACGATCTTGATGTATCACAGGCTTTGTTAATATAGTCGCATCACAAGATGTTATTCCCTTGCTATCACGTTGTGATGAATTGAATCTTTCCCTTTAAGATATCGTTATGTTGGATTGAATATTGGATTTGAGAACACTTGATATATGTCTTGCATGTGGATACCCGTGGTCACAATGGGGTGTTCTATTGATTCACTGGACATATGTTTTGGTACTCAACTTGCGGATTCCCGCGGTGACATTGGGGTAATCTATGCATAGGGGTTGATACACGTTCTTGTCCTACTTTCTCCGATAGAAATCTTGGGGAACTCTTTGAGGTTATTTGTGTGGATTGATTATTATGAATCTAAAATTGTTTGATGCGTATCCTATAATCAACTCATGGATACTTGTGGTGACATTGGAGTATCTAGGTGACAATAGAGTTGGTTGATGCATATCATATGTTGTTATTCTAGTATGAACTCTTAGATAGATCGAACGGAAAGGATAACTTGATGTTATCTTAGTACGAACGCTTGAATAGATCGATCGGAAAGGATAACTTTAAGGTGGTTTTGTACCCTACATACAATTTCTTCTTATGTTCTCCGCTAGATAAGAACTTTGGAGTGATTCTTCGTTGCACGTTGAGGGATGGTTATGGGATCCAATTATATTAGCATTGTTGAGAGATTGCACTAGCGAAAGTACGGACCCTAGGCCTTGTTTTCAAGCATTGCAATACCGTTTGTGCTCACTTTTGTTACTTGCTACCTTGCTGTTTTTATATTTTCAGATTACAAAAACCTATATCTACCATCCATATTGCACTTGTATCACCATCTCTTCGCCGAACTAGTGCACCTATACAATTTTCCATTGTATTGGGTGTGTTGGGGACACAAGAGATTTCTTTTATTTGATTGCAGGGTTGTTTGAGAGAGACCATCTTCATCCGACACCTCCCATGGATTGATAAACCTTAGGTCATCCACTTGAGGGAAAATTGCTACTGTCCTACAAAACTCTGCACTTGGAGGCCCAACAAAGTCTACAAGAATAAAGTTGCGTACTACACATCATGCCTCCCAGTTGTTCTCTGGGTACACATCCTCTCTGTTTATTGTCGAGACGTGTATCAGGAGAACAGCGGGGAGGTGCTGCCGAAATTTTGCGTCGGATCCGGAGCGACAACTTTCAAAAGAGGACAGAGGGTGAAATGGGTAAACACCTATAGAAGTGGGGTTTTATGCCTAATTATACGGTGTGGACATTTCATGGTGAGTCTGTCCAACGTGCCAGAGCTGAGGTTGTTCGTCGTCGCACCGACGAGCATGGTACTGGGATCGAAGACATGCTGCAAGACTTTGATGATGCTCGGGATTCGGACGATGAGATGGAGGAATCTGCAAACGCCTTCTATGAAATGTTGGAGTCTTCAAAACGTCCTCTCCATGAGCACACTGAGCTTTGTCAGTTGGATACCATCGCGCAAGTAATGGCTCTGAAGGCTCAGTTCAACTTGGGCAGAGAATGCTACGACGGGATGATGACACTATTTGGACGCTTTCTACCCAAAGGCCATGTCATGCCTGCAAACCTATACCAGTCAGACAAAATCCTCCGTGTACTTAAGATGCCCTATGAGAAGATAGATGCCTGTGAGAACGGATGTGCCTTATATCGGCTTGAGTATGCGGGCTTGAACTATTGTCCCATTTGCAAGTCTTCCAGGTATGTTGTGGTAGACAACGGTATGGGTGAGAAGATTCGGATCAAAATCCCAGTTAATGTTCTTCGGTATATGCCAATCATACCAAGACTTCAACGTCTTTTCATGGTCGAAGAGACGGCCAGACAGATGACATGGCACAAATTGGGTAAAAGAACCGAACTAGATGCAGATGGGAATCAGATGTTGGTACACACTTCAGACGCTTTTGTGTGGAAGCACTTCAATGCATTACATAAGGATAAACGGCAGATCCAAGGCATCCTCGAGTCGCCATCAGCACGGATGGGTTCAATGTGTTTGGTATGACGGCAACCCAATACAGTTGTTGGCCTGTATTTGTCATTCCACTCAATCTCCCCCCCCCCCGGGACAGATTATGCAAAGAAAGAACATTTTCCTGACATTGATCATTCCAGGACCCAACTATTCGGGGAAGGATATGAATGTGTACATGCAGACGCTTAAGGATTAATTGCCGAAAGCATGGGATAATGGGATCAAGACATACGACGCCGCTACAAAACAAAACTTCTAAATGCATGTGTGGTACATGTACTCGATGCATGACTTGCCGGCTTATGCGCTATTCGTTGTCTGGTGTGTGCATGGAAGGTTCCCGTGCCCGACATGCAAGGCAGCTCTTCAGTTTCGTTGGCTGCAGGTGGGTCGCAAGTTTTCTTGCTTCGACTTGCATAGACAGTTCTTGGATCCTCGCCATAAGTTCACAAAAGACAAGAAGAATTTCATCAAAGGTAGAGTTGTCAAAAACTCTGCACCACCTGCGTTGACAGGCCAACAGACCCTGGATCAGTTAAATGCTCTCGAGCCTGATCCAGAGCGTCCAGGGTATTTCAAAGGGTATAATTCGGAACACGCCTGGACTCACAAGACATGCTTGTGGGATCTGCCTTACTTCAAAGACCTCCTTTGCCCACACAACATCGACGTGATGCACACTGAAAAGAATATCGCCGAGGCCCTTTTTGGTACATTGTTCGACATAGCGGGGAAGTCGAAGGATAATCCTAAGGCTAGAGTCGATCAGGAGGCTCTATGTGATAGACCGTTACAAAACATGCGACAACCGAAAGGAAAGCAAAACTGGACGAAGCCAAAGGCATGGTTCAATCTTGGAAGGCCAGCTATGAGGGAAATGATCTTGTGGGTGAAAATGCAGTTGATGTTCCTCGATGGGTATGCAGCGAATCTAAAGAGGGGAGCGAGTCTTGACAAATTGAAAATATCTGGTCTCAAGAATCATGATTGGCACATATGGCTTGAGCGGGTAATGCCGGTGATGTTGCGTGGCTTTATCCCTGAGGATGAATGGCTAGTACTGGCAGAGCTATGCTATTTCTTCCGTGCTCTTTGTGCGAAAGAACTATCGCCTGGCGTGCTAGATGAACTGGAAGAGTTGGCGCCGGAGTTGACCTGCAAGTTAGAGAAGTTTTTTCCATCGGGCTTCTTTAATCCAATGCAACATTTGATTTTGCATCTCCTGACCGAGGCCAGATTGGGGGGGCCCGTGCAAAATCGTTGTTGCTACGCAACTGAGAGAATGCAGAAGACGCTTCGAGCAAAATGTAAAAATAAACGTAGAATTGAAGCATCGATGGCCGAGGCATTCATTACTAAGGGGGCGGCAAACTTCGTGACAGCACACTACGAAGCCAAAAATCGTCATTTGCATAATCCGAAGCTTCGGTACAATACTGGAGACCCTAAAAAAGGTTGATCCAACCTCAGCCTATTCAAAGGGAAGCTCACACCAGCCGGTGCTTCGAAAGCAATAGCGTTGGATGTCGAAGAATGGCGGACCATTTCGTTGTATATCTTCAACAACCTAACAAAAGTGCGGCCGTACATCGAGTAAGTTCTCGTTACATTGTTTCGCAACTTCTAATACCTTTGAACTGCTCTTATTCCCAGATATTTGATACAATCGATACGTTGCCAAATTCTCGGATGGAGCGGTGATCCAAAAGGATTAAATCGAAGAGTATGAGCTTCTGGCAAAGAATGAAGGCGGCTATCCCGGTTTCATCTCTTGGTTCAAACAAACAGTAATTTCCATTAGACCATATCATTTCTTCGTCTAAATTGCGGCTAATGCAACAATCCTTTTGTATTTAACTTGTAGGCTAATTCAAAGTCTATGGACGCCGAATTGAGACAAGTCGCTAATGGTTTTGACTATAAGGTCCGTTCATTTGACAAATATGACATCAACGGGTATCGCTTTCGTACCATTTGCAAGGAGCTATCTATGGCCGACTGAAAGTCTACAAATTGTTGTGTCTCTGCTATCGGCGAAGGAGGTACCGAGTATTATGGAAGAGTTGAAGCTATTTATGAACTTCTATTCTATGGTGAAACCCCACCGAACGTCGTAGTCTTCAAATGTTATTGGTTCCAGTCGAAGGAGACTAGAAGGACTCATGAACATATAGGGCTAGTCGAAATCAAACAAAGCACCCATTTAGATGTTCCCGATGTCTATATTACAGCTCAACAGGCGACCCAAGTTTTCTATCTACCGTGGGCCTGCCAAACTGATCCAAATTTGAATGGTTGGGATGTTGTTTATGAAGTGCCGCCAAGTTTTAGACCACCTGCCCCCAATGAAGAGGATTATGAACCTCACATTAATCCAGACACATATGAAGGAGAATTCTTCCAAGAAACACGTCTTTCCAAAAAATGTTTCAAGAACCGCTCTACTTCATCCTAGAACATTAAAGTAGACAGCGACAGTGAATCCGACTTCACCCCTGAGCCGTAACAAGAAGAGCCGGAACAAGAAGAGGTTACTGTTGCGGATGACCTGTCAATGCTTGAACGATTACATAAAGGAGGCCTTCCACATGTTGTTCCCGATGTTCCCGATGAGCACGTCATTCATGATACTGATGGTGATGATGCATTTATTGATCCCGGAGCATATATAGACGTTCAAGATTATTATTAGTTCATGTCAGGTATTCAATTTTTATTATATACATGATGATGATGCACTTAAATTATATACATATTATTATTCATGTTGGTATTCAATTTTTTATGTTGTACTAATTTCGTTTACTCTTTTTCATGGCAAGTATTGACAGATTGGTGGGCGCGGGTCCAGAGCAATCCGTGGCTCCTTATTCGTCGGCGTGTGGTGGGAGGGGTCCTTCCATTCCACCCCTGTCTCTCCGGAGAGCGTTGCTCGACAGTATGCGGACACAGGCATGCGCTTCTTCGTCGGCGTCGTTGCCCACCGGGAGAGGAGGTCGGGGGAAGAAGAGAGGTAGTATAGGTACACGTGGCCATGGGAGAGGTACGCAGGCTGCTACGCCTTCCTCGCCGCCACCCCTAGCTAATTCACCCGAGCACAGGACTGCTAGGGTGGACCCGTCTGAGGTGGAGGCTACGCGGACTCCTGTCCATGAGCCTCGGGTCGACGAGCCTTCGACCCACGAGACTGCTGTCCCAGACGCTTCGTCCCACGAGACTCCGGAGCAGAGCAGGGATCAGGCTACGTCCCAGCAGACCCGATGGGATACCTGGCCGGATCTGCGTCAGCAGGAGCCGAGTGGCCATGCTGATGGTGGCGGGGATCGGTTTTCTAATAGCAAGGACAATGTGGTTGAGGGGGCCACCGTCTACCAGTGTGGTAGTACACGGCTCCCGCCCGTGCCGGCGACCCGCAAGCAGAGGTGGTCGATTAGGCCTGATGGGGAGAAGTAAGTGCATTTACTCTTTTTTAACCTTTTGCCTTCAGGTTTCTTCAAATATCTAACGCGTTGGCTTTGTCATACTGCAGGGGTTGGAAACACGCCAGGGATGACCGCAGGCCCAACACCGTCCTTGGTGTGATTTGCCGGCAAAACTTCCCGGGGTTTGTCACGTTGCCCGGTGAGGGTCAGCTTCTAGAGCTAGGATTTAGCTGGGAGCACTACTTGGCTGCCCTGGCCCCGCCGGAGGAGACGATCGACGGTGTCTTGTGCCACACGAGGGCCGACATGGTGATCAGAAAGTTTTGGGTAATTTCTCCTTTACAGAATTAAAAATCAACAATAGCTAGTTATTGTACTAATCAGTGTTGTCTCGTTTGATTGCAGACCTTCTACAGGTGTGAGGAGGGATACGAGGAGGCCGCGGCAAAGATTATCGATGCCGAGTGCAAGCACCTACTATAGAACTTACGACACGAGGCTCGGCCGCAGGCTGTTCGAGACTATTACGCCTCGCGTGGTGTTAAGAAGGACAAGTCGTCGTGCCGTGGAAAGTATTTGCAGAAGGAGCAGTACATGAAGGTAATTACCTATTCTTAAGGCCTTGTACTTAGTTTCCTTGATTTGATTCGTAGGCGTAGCGCTCAAATTTATCTTTACTAACTTAGGTGCCCCGAGATGGTGTGCGGATAAGATAGATTGTTGGTAGGCGTTGGTGGATGAGTGGTGCTTAGACGAATGGCTAGCCGTCCACAACAATGCCAAGGACTGGCGTGCCAAAATGGTTGGTGTGCCACACCATCAAGGCAGCGCCAACTTATATCAGTTCGGGCAGAACTGGGTATGTGGTTTGCTTCATGATTCATGCAATTCATTCTTGATGCTAGCTTGAGCCCTTTACTAATAATTTGTTCCTCTCTTTTAGGCGCAACACAATAACACGGAGGTGCCAGAGGTGTACGACCTCTATGCCATGGCCCATACTGCCTCGTACAAGAAGGCCAAGGCATTCTCTGAGACTGACCTCGGTCATCCCAAGAACTTCACCAACATCTCCTCTCACCACAAGCTCGTGAGGTACAGAGATGAGGGGAAGGCGATGAAAGGGGAGGACTTTAACCCGAGCCAGCATCCTATTGATCCAGAGATGGTGATGATAGCTGGTGGTGGGAGGCCCCATGGCTCGATAGCCATTGGAGATGGACTTATACGTTGTCCTCGCAACCTCCGGGAGATCAAGGCGTGCCAAATGAGCTCTTGTCCTGAGATGAGGCCTCGTCCACGACCAGTCGAGCTCGCCATCGAGGTTAGTTATGGACTCAGATATCTTTCCTCCATTACATTGTGTGTGCGAACAATGATGATTACAATGCTAACGAGGAGTGGTATTGCAGGCTGCTCTTCAGAAAGAGAGAGAGGCTACCCACGCGATTCTAGAGGATAGGGACCGGCAGGCAGTGGAGAAGGAGAGGGAGTTGGAGGAGAGGACGGCTAGGTTGTTGGAGGAGGAGAGGGCACGGAATGACGCGGCTCACCGGGCCATGTACGAGCTACTCGTGGTAACTTTCTTCTGCATGTTAGCCAAATCATGCACGTAATGTTCGTTTCATTACTAACTAATATGACTGAGTCATCAAAACCAAATGTGTAGTTTGTGTGCGAGAAGATCGGTTAGACCCCTCCGCTGATGCCGGTCATTGCTCCGGTGACCACGGTGAGTTTCAAGTGAATGGTCATTAGTTACTAGTCTTAACATTTGAGTATCATCATGGTAACGACACATTGCAAATCATCTTTGGTGCAGCGTAACTCCAGACAAGCATCGCACGAACCTTCTCCAGATGTAACCGAAACGAACAACACCGATGCTTCACCTCCGTGATGACGATAAGTTTTCTCTCGTGTTTTGCTTAACAAATGCATAATGACCTATACTTAGCTTATTTAGTTCATTTATGACATAATTAGCTTACTTAGGTCCAAAATGGCATAATAACCTTGGTTAGCTCATAAATTTCATAAACTTAGCTTATTTCCTCCAAAATAACATAATAAGCTTACTTACCTCCAAAATGACCTATTTTACCTAAGTTAGCTCATAAATATCATATACTTAGCTTACTTTCCTCCAAAATGACATAATAAGCTTACTTAGCTCCAAAATGACCTATTTTACCTAAGTTAGCTCTAAAATGTCATATACTTAGCTTATTTTCCTCCAAAATAACATAATAAGCTTACATAGCTCCAAAATGACCTATTTTGCCTAAGTTAGCTCAAAAATGCCATATATTTAGCTTATTTTCCTCCAAAATAACATCATAAGCTTACTTAGCTCCAAAATGACCTATTTTACCTAAGTTAGCTCATAAATGTCATATACTTAGCTTTGTTTCCTCCAAAATGACATAATAAGCTTACTTAGCTCCAAAATGATCTATTTTACCTAAGTTAGCTCTAAAATGACATATGCTTAGCTTTGTTTCCTCCACAATGACATAATAAGATTCCTTAGCTCCAAAATGACCTATTTTACCTAAGTTAGCTCTAAAATGTCATATACTTAGCTTATTTTCCTCCAAAATGACATAATAAGCTTAAATAGCTCCAAAATGACCTATTTTACCTAAGTTAGCTCATCAATGTCATATACTTAGCTTATTTTCCTCCAAAATGACATAATAAGCTTACTTAGCTCCAAAATGACCTATTTTACCTAAGTTAGCTCATAAATGTCATATACTTAGCTTTGTTTCCTACAAAATGACATAATAAGCTTACTTAGCTCCAAAATGACAAATTTTACCTAAGTTAGCTCTAAAATGACCTATACTTAGCTTTGTTACCTCCACAATGACATAATAAGCTTCCTTAGCTCCAAAATGACCTATTTTACCAAAGTTAGCTCTAAAATGACCTATACTTAGCTTTGTTTCCTCCACAATGACATAATAAGCTTCCTTAGCTCCAAAATGACCTATTTTACCTAAGTTAGATCTAAAATGACCTATACCTAGCTTTGTTTCCTCCACAATGACATAATAAGCTTCCTTAGCTCCAAAATGACCTATTTTACCTAAGTTAGCTCTAAAATGACCTATCCTTAGCTTTGTTTCCTCCAAAATGACATAATAATCTTACTTAGCTCCAAAATGACCTATTTTACCTAAGTTAGCTCTAAAATGACCTATACTTAGCTTTGTTTCCTCCACAATGACATAATAAGTTAAGTTAACTCAAAAATGGCATAATTACCTAGGTTAGCTCAATAATTACATGTAGCTTACTTATGTTAAAAATGGCATAATTAGCTTACTTAGCTCCAAAATGGCATAATAACCTTGGTAACCTCATAAATGTCATATACTTAGCTTATTTTCTGCCGAAATGAGACAATAAGCTTAGTTAGGTCAAAAATGGCATAATTACCTAGGTTAGCTCTAAAATGACACAAATAAGCAATAAGAAGAAGAAAAACAAGAGGAGAAAGAGAAAGAGAAGAAAAACTCTTCTTCTTTTTTTTCTTCTTCTTTTTCTTCTAGATCTTCTTCTTCTTCTTCTTATTCTAGATCTTCTTCTTCTTCTTCTTCTTCTTCTTATTCTAGTCTTCTTCTTCTAACTTTCTTATTTCCCATTTTGCAGATTTGATTCACTTCACGGAAGCTTGCATTGATGGAGTGCTTGTATTTACTTTATGTTTTGATTTTGTATCGATGAACAATGTGAAACTTGCTGCCTATGGATGAAACTATTGTAATATGGATGAAACTATCTATGCATGGATGAAACTATTGTAATATGGTGAAACTTGCACTTTTGACTTGGTATGTTTTTTGGATGATCATATCCATATGGCAGGGATATAGTTTCTTATGTGTTGGATATCATATATTTACTGTGAAACTTGCACACATTGTCTGCCCTGTGAAATATATATATATATATATATATATATATATATATATATATATATATATATATATATATATATATATATATATATATATATATATATATATATATATATATATATATATATATCATATATTTGCCTATGAAAATGCTTGGATATAACAAAAAACAGAATACAAAGGGGCAATACAGGCACTTTGCCGTCTGCCACCGACGGCAAAGGGAGCTTTGCCGTCTACCACCGACGGCAAAGGTGACACATGGCAGCAACCTGCGCAACCTGGGAGCACTAGGTCTGATCCATTGGGTCACTTTGCCGTCGGCTGGCAGACGGCAAAGTATGCCAGTAGCCACCTGAGGCCAGCTGACCCATTTGGAAACTTTGCCGTCTCTGGCAGACGGCAAAGGAGCTTGTCTCTTTGCCGTCTGTGGGCAGATGGCACAGGCTGCCATTAGCCACCTAACGGGGATAACCTCAACGCTATGCCTTCCACTCACTGTACCGTCTGTAGGGCCTATAGGGTAGACGGCAAAGGCGTTTGCCATCCGCTTTACTTATGCAGACGGCAAAGTAGCCCTTTATTGTAGTTTGCTTTGCAGGAAGTGGGGCCATCTACTGGCAGACAGCAAAGGAGTTTGCCATCTGTGAAGCTATCCTTTGTCGTCTGCCATGGCAGACGGCAAAGTACCTGATTCCTGTAGTGCATGGATGAGCCACGCAGTGCTTAAGGCATCCCCTGCATCCTGGGCTGCAGGCAGACGGGCCTGGGTACCCCCAGTCCCAGAGGCCCGACATGAAGCTTCAGATCAAGTTACTACCAAGCCTCGTAGGTCGAGAAGGACTCGTACCGCCCCTAAGTGGCACGTCAATCATGTCTTGGAGGTTATGTTGTTAGACAACAGTGAACCTGCGAGCTATGAAGAAGCAATGGTTGGCCCGGATTCCAACAAATGGCTAGGAGCCATGAAATCCGAGATAGGGTCCATGTAGGAAAACCAAGTATGGACTTTGGTAGACTTGCCCGATGAACGGCAGGCCGTTAAGCACAAATGGACCTTTTAAGAAGAAGACAACCGTTGATGGTAAATGTCACCATTTATGAAGCTCGACTTGTCACAAAGAAGTTTCCGACAAGTTCAAGGAGTTGACTACGATGAGACTTTCCCACCCGTAGTGATGCTAAAGTCTGTTGGAATTATGTTAGTAGTTGCTGCATTTTTCGATTATGAAATCTGGCAAATGGATGTCAAGACAGTGGTTCTTCAATGGTTTCCTTGAGGAAAGGTTGTATGTGATATAACCGGAAGGTTTTGTCGATCCTAAGGATGCTAAAAGGTATGCAAGCTCCAGCAATCCTTTTATGGACTGGAGCAAGCATCTCGGAGTTGGAATATACGCTTTGATGAGGTGATCAAAGATTTTGGGTTTATGCAAAGTTTATAAGAAACTTGTATTGACAAGAAAGTGAGTGGGAGCACAATAGAATTTCTGATAAGTATATGTGGTTGACATATTGTTGATCGGAAATAATGTCGAATTTCTGGAAAGCATAAAGGGTTGTTTGAAAGGAGTTTTTCAAAGGAAGAAAATAAATCTACTTAAATATTGGGCATCAAGATCTATAGAGATAGATCAAGATGCTTGATAAAACTTTCAATGAATACGTACCTTGACAAGATTTTGAAGGAGTTCAAAATAGATCAGTCAAAGAAGGAGTTCTAGGATGTGTTGTAAGGTATGAATTTGAGTATGACTCAAAGCTCGACCACGGCAGAAGAAAGAAAAAGGACGAAGGTCGTCCCCTATGCCTTAGACGTAGGCTCTATATAGTATGCCATACTGTGTACCGCTCCTGGTGTGCCTTGCCATGAGTCTGTCAAGGGGTACAAGAGTGATCCAGGAGTGGATCACTCGACGGCAGTCAAAATTATCCTTGGTAACTCGAGGACTAAGGAAATGTTTATCGATTATGGAGGTGGTAAAGAGTTCGTCGTAAAGGGTCACGTCGATGCAAGCTTTGACACCAATCCGGATGACTCTGAGTAGCAATCCGGATACGTATAGTGGAGCAGTCATTTGGAATAGCTCCAAGTGGAGTGTGGTACCAGCCTCTACAGTATGACATAGAGATTTGCAAAGTAAACATGGATCTGGATGTTGCAGACCCGTTGACTAAAACCTCGCTCACAAGCAAAACATGATAAAACCCCAGAACTCATTGGGTGTTAATCACATGGTGATATGAACTAGATTATTGACTCTTGTGCAAGTGGGAGACTGTTGGAAATATGCCCTAGAGGCAATAATAAATTGGTTATTATCATATTTCCTTGTTCATGATAATCATTTCTTATCCATGCTAGAATTGTATTGATCGGAAACTCAGATACATGTGTGGATACATAGACAACACCATGTCCCTAGTGAGCCTCTACTAGACTAGCTCATTGATCAGAGATGGTCAAGATTTTCGGACCATAGACATGAGTTGTCGTCTGATAACGGGATCACATCATTAGGAGAATGATGTGATGGACAAAGACCCAACCGTAAGCATAGCATTTGACGGTTCTAGTTTATTGCTACTGCTTTATCCATGTCAAGTATAAGTTCCTACGACCATGAGATCATGCAACTCCCGGACACTAGAGGAATGCCTTGTGTATCAAACGCCAACATAACTGGGTGGCTATAAAGGTGCTCTACATGTATCTCCAAGGGTGTCTGTTTGGTTGCCGTGAATTGAGACTGGGATTTGTCACTCCGTATAACGGAGAGGTATCTCTGGCCCACTCGGTAATACAACATCATAAGAAGCTTGCAAGCAATGTGACTAAGGAGTTAGTCACCGGATCTTGTATTACGGAACGAGTAAAGGAACTTGCCGGTAACGAGATTGAACTAGGTATGGAGATACCGACGATCGAATCTCGGGCAAGTAACATACCGATGGACAAAGGGAACTGCATACGGGATTGATTGAATCCTTGACATCGTGGTTCGACCTATGAAGATCTTTGTAGAATATGTATGAACAAATATTGGCATCTAGGTCCCGCTATTGGTTATGGACCGTAAAGGTGTCTTGGTCATGTCTGCATAGTTCTCAAACCCGCGGGGTCTGCACACTTAACATTCGGTGACGATTTGGTATTGTTGAGTTGTATATGTTGGTGACCGAAGGTTGTTTGGAGTCCCATATGATATCCGGACATCACGAGGAGTTACGAAATGGTTCGGAGGTGAAGATTGATACATGGGAAGTTCCGTGTTGGTCACGGAAGGAATTCGAGCATAACCGTAATGTACCGGGAATACCGAAGGGTTCTAGGGGACCACCGGAAGGGGCCCACCAGCCTCGGAGGGGCCACACGGGATGAGAAGGGTGTGCACCAGCCCCTGGTGGTCTGGGCTCCCCTCCCCACCTAGGCCCATGCGGCTGGGCTAGTGGAGGGCCAACCCTAGGGGTGGCGCCACCTTGGCTTGGGTGGCAAGCCATCTCAAGGGCCGCCGCCCCACCCCTTGCCTGCCGCCCCCTAGGGTGGGAAACCCTAGGGCGCCACCCCCTCTCCCTTCCCCCTATGTATAATAGAGAGGAGAGAGGGCAGCCACACCACAAGTCACGATGCAGCCCTCCCTCTCCCCTAGATCGTTTTCTCATGTAGTTCGTCGCAACAAGGCTTGGCGAAGCCCTGCCGAGACAGCTCCACCACCACCGCCACCACGATGTCGTGCTGCTGGAGAACTAATCTACCTCTCCGCCCTCGCTAGCTGGATCAAGGAGGTGTAGACATCATCGAGCTGTACATGTGCTAAACGCGGAGGTGCGGTCCGTTCGGCACTAGATCGTGATTGGATCGCGGGATGGATCGCGATTGGATCGCGAAGACGTTCGATTACATCAACCACATTTCCTAATGCTTTCCGCTTAGCGATCTACAAGGGTATGTTGATGCACTCGCCCTCTCGTAGCTGTTGATCTCCATTGATAGATCTTGGGTGTTTGTAGGAATTTTTTTTGTTTCCTCTACAACGTTCCCCAACACCATCTGCCTTAACCCTACACGCATTCTTCCTGGGAAGCGTCCTAATTCACATGTTCGTCACCAAGGTATTCTTCACCACATTCCTGCACTCCCATGCCTGGCCAATTAAGTAACCAGTGGCAAGCCAATGAGTACTTTGAATGTACTCGCAAGCAACCCATGTTTTGGAACAAGGTACAACAATGCATGATATAGCACTAAATAGGTAGTTTTGCGGAAAGCTAATATGAGTGCAATGATAAGTCCTATCAACATGTAAAAGCATGCATCATGAGGTTATCAGTATTCATATGAACAGGTTACTGATACCAATATAAACAGAGTTTGGAACAACTATAGTGTAATCATCATATCGAGTCATCCGATTCAACTCATGTGTCTCCTTACCACACACACACACACACACCAAGTTCCATAAAACACTGGTCATAGTTTAAGCAGCACCACCCAACTATCCTTGACCGTGGACACGACTATTTGAATAGTTTTACACTCTGTAGAGGTTGCACACTTTACTATTTGAATTGACTCGGGAAACTTCTGTGTCAAGCCACGACTCGCGGCATATTACATACCCAAGGTAAGTACCCGAACAATGACTTTCGCCTGACGATTCTAACAAAGAGTCCACTCGTTGGTACCCAGCCCGCATGATGTACATCACAAGTACCATCCATGAGAGGACCAACGGTGTGCCCGGTGTCTGTGAAAACATCCCATGGTCGTCCTTTCCGACATGACCCCTGATACGTCTCCAACGTATCTATAATTTTTGATTGTTCCATGCTGATATATTATCATTCTAGGATACTTTTTGGGTCATTATTTACCAATTTATATATATTTTTTAGCACTAACCTATTGACCCAGTGGCCAGTGCCAATTGTTGTTTTTTGCGTGTTTTTTTGCTTTTCAGGTTTACAGTACCAAACGAAGACCAATTGCCACGAAACTTTTTGATGATTTTTTCTGGACTATATGAAGACCTAGAAGCTTCGGAAGGAAGCCAGGAGGTGCGAGAGGGCCGCACCACACATCAGGGCGCGCCTTGATATGTGGTGGCCCACTTGTGCGTCTCCCGACGTCCCTCTCCGGCCTATAAATTCTCTAATATCCCCAAAACCCTGAAGGCAGTCCCGAAACCCGTTTTCCGCCGCCGCAAGTCTCTTTTCTGTTGCGAGGCTATCTGGAGCTCCGTTCGGGCACCCTGCCGGAGGGGGGGTCAATCACGGAGGGCCTCTTCATCAACCTTGCTGCCCTCATGATGATGTGTGAGTAGTTCACCACAGACCTATGGGTCCATAGCTAGTACCTAGATTGCAATCTCTCTCTATCTTATGATCTTCAATACAATGGTCATCACATCTTCGCTTTGATCTATCAGATGTAATCCTATTGTGCGGTGCATTTGTTGGGATCCAATGAATTGTGGGTTTATGTTTAGATTATTCATGAAAAGTATTTGAGATGCCTCTGAATTATATTATCTCTTAAGTGCATGATCATTATAGCTTCGTAATGCTCTCCGATTTATTGATGTGCTTTGGCCAAGTAGATTGATATTTCATCGGTGGGAGTGGTGTGTTGTGGTAGGTTCAACCTGGCGAGTTTCTATATCCTAGTGACAAAGTAGGGGACAAGATGCATCTTTGTGTTGTTGCTACTAAGGATAAAACGATGGGGTTCATTCATATTGTTTGAGTTTACTTTGTCTACATCATGTTATCATTCTCCAAGCATTACTCTGTTTTACTTAATACTCTAGATGCATGTTGGATAGCGGTTGATGAGTGGAGTAATAGTAATAGGTGTATGAAGGAGTCAGCCTATTTCCTTATGGACGTGATGCCTATATACACATGATCATCGCCGTGAAAATAGCATAACTATCTGCTTTTCTATCACTTGCCCAACAGTAATTTGTTTACCCACCGTATGCTGCCTACATGAGAGATGCCGCAAGGGAACACTATGGCCCCCAAGTCTATTCACTTATATATTTGCAAATGCTATTATTACCTTGCTGCCTTTATTTTATTTTTAATTATTTTGCATTTATCAACAATTATCTACACAACTCATTTGCATACAAATAACGAGATCAAGGGGATTTACAACCCTCTTGCCAGCGTTGGGTGCAAGTCGTTTGTTCATTTGTGTGTAGCCGCTGAAGACGGTTGAGGATTGATATTCCTATTGCTTCGATAAACCTTGGTTTCATAATTGAGGGAAATACTATTCCGCTTTGTGCTGCAATTACCCGTTTCTCTTCATCGAAAACCCAACGCAGATCACAAGTATTAGGAAGGATTTCTGGCGCCGTTGCCGGGGAATATCATCACATCAACTACCAAGTAACTTCACACAAATTTTAATTCACTTTTTCTTATTTTTATTTGCTGTTATATTAACTTGTCTCATAAAAATCAAAAATACGAAAATATTTATCTTTACTTGTTACTAGTTTACTTCTTCGCTTGCTAGTTTACTTGTCTTGCTTGTTACTTTGCTTGTTCGGTCACCATGTCTCAAGATACTACTAAGTTGTGTGACTTCTAGAATACTAATAATAATGATTTTATTAGTACTCCTATACCACCCGCCACTAGTGCGGAGGCTTTGGATATTAATGCTGCATTGCTAAATCTTGTCATGAAAGATCAATTTTCGGGAAGTCCTAATGAGGATCCTGCGCCACATCTTAATACTTTTTTTTGAATTATGTGACATGCAAAAGAAAAAGGATATGGATCATGATATTGGGAAATTAAATTATTTCCTTTTTCACTAAGAGATAAAGCTAAAGCTTGGTTTTCATCTTTACCACGTAATAGTATTGGAACATGGGATAAGTGTAAAGATGCTTTTATTGCCAAGTATTTTCCTCCTACTAA
This sequence comes from Elymus sibiricus, assembly GCA_039707655.1. Classification (NCBI taxonomy): domain Eukaryota; kingdom Viridiplantae; phylum Streptophyta; class Magnoliopsida; order Poales; family Poaceae; genus Elymus; species Elymus sibiricus. Next base: position 256,782,637 of record CM077669.1, read on the forward strand.
GACCATCTCCCTTAGAAATCAAATAATGAATTTTAAACAGCAAGATCAAGAGCATGTTACACAAGCTTGGGAGAGAATGAAACTAATGATAAGAAATTTTCCAACTCACGGTTTAAATATGTGGATGATTATCCAAAACTTCTATGTTGGACTAAACTTTATGTCTAGAAATCTTTTAGATTCTGCTGCAGGTGGTACCTTAGGAGAGGCCACAAAACTTCTGGACAACATCATGACAAATTATTCTCAATGGCCTACCGAAAGGGCTCCAACCGGTAAGAAGGTAAATTCTGTTGAAGAAATCGCTACTTTGAGTGAAAAAGTGGATGCCCTTATGAATATGGTTGCTAGTAAAAATGCTCATGTTGATCCCAATGATGTTCCCTTGTCTACTTTGATTGAGCAAAATAATGATGCTATTTATGTGAACTTTGTCTCGCGAAATAATTTCAACAAAAATGCTTATAGAGGAAATTTCGATTCTAGATCGTATCCCGGTAATTCCTCTAACAACTATGGAAACTCTTATGGTAATTCTTATGGAAATTCTTCTACAAATGCTAGTAGGATACCCTCTGATCTTTAGAACCCAATTAAAGAATTGATTAATTCTCAAAAGGTTTTCAACACTATGGTAGAAGAAAAATTGCATGTAGTTGATACTTTGGCTAAAAACATGGATAGAATTGCTCTTGATGTGGAAACTCTTAAAAATAAAGCTTTGCCACCCAAGCATGATTTTAATGATGCCATTAAATCTATCCAAATATCTATTAATGAAAGTAAGGAGATGACCGCTAAGTTGAGAGCTAAGCGGGAATTCTTAGAAAAAGCTCTTCCACCCGGTTTTTACCGGAATCATGATGAAGATCTTAAAATTATTGGTATTTCTCCTATTGAATCTTTATTTAGCTCTCTGAATTTAAATGATAAAGGGACTGGAGATGAGTCAACTTTAATTGAGAAACATCCCGTTTGCTTGGAGGGTGATGATTTTGATGCTAAAACTGAAAAACGTGGGTTTGGAGAGGTCAAAACTTTAACTAGTGATCTGCCCACTATTTTGGATTACAAGGACTTTAATTATGATAATTTCTATTTAGTAGAATATATTTCCTTGTTGCAGTCCGTTATTAGCTGACCTAATGCTTATGAACAAAACAAAGCTTTCACCGAACATATAGTAGAAGCTATGATAAGAGCTTATGATGAGAAACTTGAGCTTGAAGTTTCTATTCCTAGAAAATTGCATGATGAGTGGGAACCTACTACCAAAATAAAGATCAATAAATATGAATGCAATGCTTTTTGTGACCTTGGTGCTAGTGTTTCAACTATTCCTAAAACTCTTTGTGATGTGCTTGGTCTCACTAATATTGAAGATTGTTCCCTCAACTTGCATCTTGCGGATTCTACCATTAAGAAACCTTTAGGTAGAATTAATGATGTCCTTATTATTGAAAATAACAATTATGTGCGTGTAGATTTTATTGTGCTTGATATTGATTGCAATCCTTCTTGTCCCATAATACTTGGAAGACCTTTCTTACAAACTATAGGTGCAATCATTGACATGAAAGAGGGAAACATAAGGTTCCAATTTACATTAAAGAAAGGGATGGAACACTTCCCAATAAAGAGAATTAAACCACATTATGAATCAATTATGAGATCCACTTATGGTTGGAGTGTCAAAGATGACAATACTTGAAACTATACATTATGCCTAGCAAGGGGCATAAAACAATAGCGCTTGTTAGGAGGCAACCCAATAGTTATCTTTAAATTTTTGCTTAGAACTTTCTGTTTATTTTTTATAACATGATTATTTACTATGAAATGATTATGTTTTTGTGTTTAAATAAGTGTTTATGCCAAGTAAAGCATTTGGGATGACTCACAAGATGAGTAGAATCGATGCTGAAACAAAACAGAAACTTTTGACTCCAGTACAGGAATTTTTCATTTTTTGCTGGAGCGTGATAATGATCTGAAATTTTTACACAGTGTTTGTATACAAATTTTAGAGGTTGTCCTAATTTTTCAGAAGTTTTAGTGTTAAATAAGTATAGGATCTCTACAGATTGCTACAGACTGTTCTGTTTTAGACAGATTTTGTTTTTGCTTGCATAGTTGCTTGTTTTGATTATGCTATGAATTGTATCGGGGGGTATAAGCCATGGAAAAGTTAAAATACAGTAACTATTATGCATTTATGAAATTTTAATAAATTTATAATATTACTTAAAGTATGCAATATGTTTCTTATACTAACGGATCTCACGAGGTTTTGTTAAGTTTTGTGTGATTGAAGTTTTCAAGTTTTGGGTGTTATCTTGATGGACAAAGGAATAAGGAGTAGCAAGAGCCTAAGCTTGGGGGTGCACAAGTCACCCCAAGGTAATATTTTAAAGGAGACTCAAGCATCTAAGCTTGGGGATGCCCCGGAAGGCATCCCCTTTTTCGTCTCAAATCCATCGGTATGTCACTTGAAGCTATATTTTTATTCGTCACATGATATGAGTTTTTGCTTGGAGCGTCGTTTGCTTTAGTTTGCTTTTACTTTCAGTTTGCCACAATCTTTGTTTGCTGGACACACCTATTTAAGAGGGACACACATTCATCATAATTTGTTAGAATACTCTATGTGCTTCACTTATAACTTTTGAGCTTAGTAGTTGCTCTAGTACTTCACTTACATCTTTTTGAGCACGGTGGCGTGTAGATTTTAAAGAAATGATTTCACTCTCGTTCTTCACTTATATTTATTTGAGAGTTAATAAATAGTGATGGTAATTTGCATGGTTCATAAGACTAGTCCAAAAATATTAGGTATTCAATGAGTGATTATCAAAACCCTCATGTAGCACATATAAAGAAATTGTGGGTTAATGATATTGATGTAGTAATATGAAATAGGTGTGAGTTCATAATTGTTAAACCGTAGAAGTGTCGATATTAATAGGGTTTGACCTTTTTTCTTCATCGAAAAATTAAAGAGGCATGGCGATGATGTGTGAGCATTTCTATTCCTCGTTGAAATCCTATTGTTGTTTCGGGTCGGAAGGGCGCGATGGTTAACTCCTACCGACCTCTTCCCTCGGAGCATGCGAGTAGTACTTTGATCTATGATAAACTAATAAAACTTTGCAATAAGTATATGAGTTCTTTATGACTAATGTGAAACCATGGACATACGCAATCTCACCTTTTCATAATTTACTAGCCTCTTCGGTACCATGCATAGCCCGTTCTCACCTCGAGGATCGGTGCAACATTCGCCGGTGCATCCAAACCCCCTGAAATGATACGCTCTGTTGCACATAAGCCTTATTATATCTTCCTCAAAACAGCCACCATACCTACCTATCATGGCATTTCCATAGCCATTCCGAGATATATTACCATGCAAATTCCATCGTCACTGCACATGACTAGCTTGTTCATCGTCATATTGCTTTGCATGATCATATAGAGCCAACATAGTATTTGTGGCAAAGCTACCTTCATAATGTTTTTGATTAATGTCACGCTAGATCATTGCACATTCTGGTACACTGCCAGAGGCATTCATACAGAGTCATATCTTCATATCAGTTCTCCATATTGAGTTGTAAGTAAATAAAAGTGCGATGATGTGGGGACCCCGACGCATAAGTCATGATCACCGAATGCACGTGTACAGTGATGCCAGAGATCAATGCTCACTGAACACACAGAAGCTGAATAACAAGAGTCTTACATCCATACATACCGTCTTACACAAATAAAGACCTTCGAGGTCATGTCTTACATAGATAGGGCCATGAAGGCCAAACACCAAACATAACTAGCAGCGGAAATCTTGAATGAAAGCGTGAACCCATGTCATCTACCTTAACCCTACAGGCATTCTGACTGGAAAGCGTCCTAGTCCGCATGTTCGTCACCAACGAATTCTTCACCATTTCCTGCTCTTCCATGTCTGGCCAATTAAATAACCAGTGGCAAGCCAATGAGTACTTTGAATCTACTCGCAAGCAACACATATTTTGGAACAAGGTATAACAATGCATGATATAGCACTAAAGAGATAAGTTGCGGAAGGCTAATTTTTTAGTGCAATGAAATGATCAATCAACTTGTAAGAGCATGCATCATGAGGATACAAGTATTCGTATGAATAGGTTACAGATATCAATATAACCAAGGTCTGAACATCTCATGTTCAAGCATCATGTCAAGTCATCCACCTTGACTCGAGTATTCCATCTTTCTCACACACACGCGAAGTTTGTGAAAACATTGGACGTAGTTTAAGAAGGACCACCCAACCGTCCTTGACCGTGGACACGGCTATTCGAATAGTTTTACACTTTGCAGAGGTTGCACACTTTACCCACAAGACTCGAGAAACTTACGTTTCAAGCCACGACTCGCGGTATTGTTCATACCCGAGGTAAGTAGCCGAACAATGCCTTTCCCTTGATGGCACTAAACAAAGAGTCCACTCGTTGGTACCCAGCCCTCATGATGTACATCCCACGAGCCTCGCTCAAGATCGTAACATCCATGAAGGGACACAACGGTGTGCCCGGTGTCTGTAAAAACAGTCCATGATCGTCCTTCCCGGCACGACCCCGTATCGAGAGTGATCACGTCACTCCCGCCACTAGTAATGCGGGCTCTCTGATAGTACCGACCAAGGTAATCAACAAAGCCCCGTCCCATAAGGGGTATCGTGGTTGTACGTGTAAGGTTGGAACGGTCGACAAATCTAAAATCTCTCCGTTTTCAAAAACACATCCACTCACTCGCCTCGGTACACCACTTCTTTATCAAGTGGTTACCTAGCTCATCATCATCTCCCTCGGGCATTAGTGGGACCCGACGGGGTTTTCAAAAGATGTCTTTGAAATCATTTCCTTTCCGACACCATGTATATTCCCATCCCATTTGCGTAGCATCTACTTTAGCAACCTAACTACTTCCCACCCGCATAACCCTCACAAGGAGGTAGGGCCATGCATGATGCAAGTATCAACGAGAAAGTAACGAGGCATTCATCAACGTGGCCACCACATCTTCATGATGAATTCATCGAAACATAAGGTGCTATATGACATACATGAAAAAAAATTTAGGCATGGTCAAGGGGCTGCTTGCCTGGATCAACAAAGTCTTTGGGGTCTTCAAAGCCTTCTGGTCCCATTCCCTCGTCAACAACGTAATCTATCGTCTCAATAAATACAGTCAAAAATAAGAACACAGCAAAAACAGAGGAAATAATTCACTTCTAAAATGACACACTACTCTATAAAATACCATACTAAAAACTAAAAATATTTGTTTCTAGTTTTGAAGTGCAAAATGTTTTGAAAACTATTTTAACAGTGGTTTTAAATATTAAAAACAAGGTTTTAAATAAAACCAGTACATAAAACTATTTTCAAAAAGTGCACAAGTGGCATCATTAAATACTACACAATACTACAAGATTTTAGGTGGAAACATATTTGGAGTTGGACTAATATTGCATCCTGTGGAATATTTGCAAAACAGAAAGAAAATAAAAAAGGAAAAAGGGGCCACAGTGCCTGGGCCAAAGTCGGCCAGCAGCTGGGCCGACCCGTAGTCGCGCCAGCCCAGACGAACCGGCGCGCGCGCGCACCGGTGTTCAAACCTGACGGCTGGGGCCCGAAGGCCAACGACACAGAGAGGAGGGGTAGGGAGATGAGGATCTCAGGAGACGCCCGCCTGTCATCTCCAACCTCGCGGCAGGGAGGCCGGCGAGCTCATCGGCGAGGTTTCTGGCCAAACTGAGAGGAGCTGAGGGCAGGAACAGAGTCAGCGTCAAGCCTCCGTTCCTGTGGAGGTGAAGATGGTCGCCGGGGTGGCCCGAGTCGTCGGCGATGAGGAGCTCGCGGCGAAGGAGCTTCGGGAGAGGTTGCCGCCGACGGTTCCTGCAGCAATCCGCACGGGAGAAGAAGGGAAACGCATCAGAGGAGCAAGGGAGGGACAGAGGAAGAAGAAAGAGGGCCGGAGCGGCTCTGTACTAGGAGATCTCCGGCGAGCCGAAGCGGCGGTCCCAAAGCTCGATCTCGAGGTCGAGAGCTCCTGGAGTTGAACAAATGGTTCAGGGGGTCGATTGGGAGGAGGAGAGGGCCAGCAGGGGGGAGAGAGGGGTTCGGGGACAGCTTAAATAGCTTGGGTGCAGTGCACCGTGGGCGTGGACCGCCGGAGGCCGTGGCAGGGGCTCTGGAAGCCGTGGGAGGATGTTGGGGTGGCTCGGGGTTGTTCGTGGGAGTGGTGTAGGACGCTAGAGAGAGATAGAGGAGAGGCGCGGCCTGGCTCTGGTGCTCGCGCGTGCGAGGCCGTGGGTTGGTCGAGCCGGGCGGTGCCCTGGCACGCGCTGCATGGGCGCTGGAGAGAGAGGGAGGAGGGGTCCGTTGTCCTGGCGTCTTGCGGACGTCGAGACGCGGCTCCTGGCGTGCGAGGGGGATCCGAGGTGGTCGGGGACACGGGGTCAACCCTTTGGAGCACGGCTGTGCGCTCCAGAGCGCGACTTTGGCCGGCACCCGCGCATTCCCGCGCGCCTCTGGTTGTCCTGTTGCGTCTGGAAGGTTCTGGGGATGCCCTGGGTGGCGTAGAGGCTAAGCAAAGGAAAGGGGAGGGCAGAGGGGAAAGAGAAGGCTGAGGGAAAAGGAGTTTCTTGTTGTCCAGATAGGAAAATGGGGGTCTCACCCTACCCATAATGGAGCTGTGGCCGTGGGAAACTTACTGGAGGTTGCTGGGGGTGAGGGAGAGGTGTGGTAAAAATTTGGGGTAAAGGAGAAGAGTAGAAGAATTGAAAACATCGTTTCTACCAATCTGCCAGACGGTGTTTGATGTGTGTTTAGGCAAGATAAGTTTTCCCACTTGCAATGAGATTTAACAAGATCAAATAGGAGGTAAATATAAGAGTGATCACAAGTTTTGAGCTTATTTGGAAAAAGTTGGCAATGGAAACTTTGCAAACCCTAGAAATCAACAGAATCAGGTTTCTGTAGATCTAGGCATGCAAATTTATTCTCCTTCATGACCACTTAGTGTAGTACCATTATTTGGGGATTAGAACATGTGTGCAAAGTTTGAGATCAATTGGAAATACTTGATAATGTAGACTTGCTCAAATTTTGCCCTGGATAGGAATAGCTTTGGGATATTTTGGTGAACCAAAATAATTTGGATTGGGTTGTAACTTGGCAAGATCATCACATTGGGCATATGTGACTTGCTGGAATTTTCCTTGATTTATTTGAGAATGTTTCCTATAGAAATATTTCAAAAGCTTGAAACAGACCGAAAGGGTTTTGGAAGGTTTTGTCCAATATTTTGAACATGACCATGTGTTGAAAATCATATATATATGGAAAATATATGTCCACTGAGTTTCCCTAAATTTTCTCAAATATTGTGAAAGCATAAAAATATTTTTCCCTATGAAAGACCATTCCTGGCCTTAAATAAAAGCCTTTAAATAAAATAGGAAAATAATCTTGAAAATAATATTTGGTGATTTTGGGAAGTCTTATATATAGTAGGGTCCAAATAAACTGTTTGGTGCAAAACATTCCACCCAATTTGAGGACTTGTAGTACAAACCTCAATTCAGGGGTTTTATAAAGCCTAATTTGAATAAATGTTTTTGGCCAAAAAAATATTTGATAAAAATAGTTTTAGGCACTATACACATGGCATGATCGTTGGGCAAGAAATTTGGATCAACTAGATGAGTCCTAAGAGTAGGAGAGTTTTTGTGAGCCACAACACAAGCAAGCAATCAAGCAAATAGCAATCAAGTCAACATCACAAGCACTCAAAAAGTTTTAAATGGGTCCCAATTTTATAAAGTCATAGGATAGCAAAGTCAACACAGGGTGTGACAGACCTACCCCCCTTACAAGAATCTCGTCCTCAAGATTCCTAGGCTAAGCGCTAAAAAGATAAGGAAACTCATATCTAAGATAGTCTTCACGCTCACAGGTTGCTTCTGCTTCAGTGTGGTTGCTCCACTGGACCTTGAAGTACTTGATTGTGCGGCTTCGGGTGCAATGTTCAGCTTCATCCAAAATGCGAACTTGCCTCTCACGATAAGTAAGGTCTAGCTGAAGGTCGATGGCTTGATGGTCGATGTCCTTGTAGAGGTCGGGGCGGTTGGGAACTTGGAGACGCTTCCGGTGTTGTGACACGTGGAACACGTTGTGCTCATCTGCTAGCTCGGAAGGTAGCTCTAGATGGTAGGCAACTTCTCCTCACTTTGCGGTGATCTTGAAGGGGCCGATGTATCTTGGTGCAAGCATTCCCTTAACGTGGAAACGATTGGTTCCTTTGAAAGGCGTGACTCGGAGATACACATGGTCTCCGATGCAGAAGTTCACTTCTCGACGATGAGAGTCGGCGTAGCTCTTCTGTCTTGACTTGGCGGTCTCCATACGCTCTCTGATGAGTTGAACTTAGTCTTCAGCTTCACGGAGAATTTCTGGTCCAAAGACTAGTCCTTCTCCGGTCTCTGACCAATTGAGGGGAGTGCGGCACTTGCGTCCATACAACACCTCAAATGGTGCCATCTGCAAACTTGACTGATAGCTATTGTTGTAGGAGAACTCCGCAAATGGCAGGTAGTCTTCCCATTTGGCTCCGTCTGCCAAAACACAAGCACGGAGCATATCCTCGAGTATCTGATTTACTCGTTCCGTCTATCCTCCGGTCTGAGGTTGAAAGGCGATGCTGAAGGATAGCTTGGTTCCCATGGCCTCTTGGGACTTTTTCCAGAACCTTGAGGTAAACTGGGTACCTCGGTCTTAAATAATCTCCTTTGGAACTCCGTGGAGGCTTACTATGCGCTCGATGTAAAGGCTGGCTAGCTTGTTTCCATCATAGGTGATTCTGACGGGAATGAATGGGCTACCTTGGTCAGGTGGTCGACGATGACCCAAATGTAATCATGTCCCTTGCTTGACCTAGGCAAACAGGTGATGAAGTCCATCCCGACTTTGTCCCACTTCCATTCAGGCACTTTGAGAGGCTGTAACAATCCAGTGGGTCGCTGATGCTTAGCTTTGACTCTCTGGCATATGTCACACTTAGCGAGAAAAGTGGCTATCTCTCTCTTCATGCCATGCGACAAGAATCTTGCTTTGAGGTCTTGGTACATCTTGGTTCCTCTAGGATGGATAGAATACGGAGTGTCATGGGCTTCTTGCAGGATCAAATTCTTGAGCTCAACTTTGTTGGGCACGCAGATCAGAGTCCCAAACCATACAACTCCTTGCTCATCCACTAAGAATCCTAGGGCCTTGCCTTTCTTAATCTTCCTCTTGATACCTTCAATGTTGTCATGTACCTTCTGAGCTTCCTTTATATCATCCATTAAGGTAGGCCTTGCTTCGAGGTTGGCTAGGGAACCAGGTGCAACTAGTTCCAGGCCAAAGTTGTCAAGCTCTTCATACAAGGTAGGTAGCCTTTCCTTAATCATGGCATTGAAGGAACAAGCCTTTCTTCTTAAGGCGCCTGCTACCACATTCGCCTTTCCAGGGTGGTATTGAACACTGAGGTCGTAATCCTTGCATCAGGACACTACCAAGCCCGGTTCTCGATGCATCACAATATATCACAAACTCCTTGTAAATATCAGGGGTGGCCAAAATTGGGGTTGTTGTCGACCTCTTCTTGAGTTCTTGGAAGCTTTCTTCACACTGCTGTCCATTCGAACTTCTTGTCCTTCTTCAAGAGTTGAGTCACGGGTCAGGCAATGCTCGAGAATCCTTCGACGAACTTGCAGTAGTATCCCGCGAGTCCGAGGAAGCTTATGACTTCCTTCACATTGCTTGGGGATTGCCATTCAGTCACGGCTTCGATCTTGGCAAGATCCACTGACAATCCTTCCGCAGTCAACACATGACCCAAGAATCCAACTTCACGCAGCCAGAATTCACACTTGCTGAAATTGACATAAAGCTGGAGCTCTCGAAGCTTGTCTAGGACCAATCTCAAGTGTTGTGCATGCTCTTCTTCGGATTTGGAGAAGACAAGTATGTCATCGATCAAGATGACGACAAAATTGTCCAAATACTCCATGAAAACTTTGTTCATGAGATACATGAAGTAAGATGGAGCATTGGTTAACCCAAATGACATGATCGTGTATTCATACAGGCCATACCGTGTCACGAATGTCGTCTTCGGGATGTCTTGGCGTCGATCTTCAGCTAATAGTACCCGGACCTGAGGTCGATCTTGTAAAACACCTTGGCACCATTCAGCTGATCGAACAGGTCTTCAATCTTGGGAAGTGGGTACTTATTCTTTATTGTGACCTCATTGAGAGATCGGCAATCGACACAGAGTCGGATATTTTCATCCCTCTTTGAGCCAAATAGAACAGGAGATCCCCAAGGAGAGGCACTAGGGCGAATAAATCCTTTCCTAAGCTGCACAGCTAGTTGCTTCTTCAATTCAGCCAACTCTTCAGATCCCATTCTATAGGGCTTCTTATAGATGGGTCCTGCTCCGGGCATTAGCTCAGTGATGAACTCATTGTCACGGTCAGGAGGCATTCCGGGCAACTCATCAGGAAAGACATCTGGGTACTCACATACCACAGGCACTTGATCCAACTCAATTCCCGACAGGCAATTTGTGTGAGGGGCTTGAGCGGAGGTAGGGTTGGGAACATACTTGACTTCAACTCCTTGGCTATTGGTCATGGTAACAGTCCTCTTGGCACAGTCTAGCAAGACTTGGTGCTTGGTTAACCAATTCATGCCGAGGATCACATCCAAGCCTTGCAAGTTCAAAACTATGAGGTCTGCTAGGAAGTCTACCCCGTTGATGTTGATCTCAACTCCTTTACATCCTATTTTGGACCTCATAACTGACCCCGGGGTTTGTATCAACATATGGCTACCCAGGGGTGTAGGCTTCATACCACTCTCTAGTGCAAACTTTTGGGTAACAAAAGAATGCGAAGCTCCACAATCAAACAGAACGGTTGCTGGAGTTGAGTTGACGAGGAACATACCCAGTATAACGTCCGGGTCTTCCTCAGCGGTGACGTGATTCACACGACCCTTGCCACGGTTAGGCTGGTTGCGGGGAGCTAGGTTCCTTGGTGGCGCTCCATGGCCTGGACCTTGGTTTGGCGCATTGGGGCGCGGTGCATCTGGCTTCTTGTTGGGGCACTGCCTAGAGATGTGTCCTGGATGATGACATCCAAAGCAAGTGACTTGGCCTGAGCCGCTGTTGTTGTTTCCACCATTGTTGTTATTGGGGTTGTTATAAGCTAGCCTGGGATTGGCATACTACTGAGGCTGGTAGCTCGGATGAGGTGCAGGAAGCCTAGCCTGCTGAGGCTGCTAGGATGGTTTGGTTGGGGCTGGCTGCCATGAGTGAGGCTTCTCGTTGCTGGAACTACCCTTGCTGATCATCTTGCACTTGTGAGTGTCTTCCATGGCACGACACTTGTCTTCGAGCATGAGAGCCTTGTTAACCAGGTCGGAGAAGCTCCGGAACTCGCAGACAATGAGTTGATATTGCAGGGCTTGCTGGAGCCCTTCCATGAAGCGTTCCATCTTAGCGGCCTCAGTGCTGACATCTTCAGGGGCATACCTCGACAGCAGGTTGAACTTCTGCATGTATTCCTTGATGGAGCCACTTCCTTGCTTCAACGCTTGGAATTCTCTCTTCTTGATAGCCATGATCCCAGAAGGAATGTGAGCGGTGCGAAATCCTTCCTTGAAGTTAGCCCAGGTGATCAGGCGATCGCCTTGCATGACCTTGAATCCATCCCACCAAGCTCTGGCGGTACCTCCGAGGCAGTGAGAGGCATAAAGAACCTTCTCACGGTATTCATTGCAATTGACCAAAGCAAGGAGGTCCTCGATGGTGCGGATCCAGTCATCAAAATCCAAAGGTTCAGCCGTCTCGGTGAAGGTTGGGGGTGAATTCCTCATGAACTCAGACAGAGTGGAGCGGCCATTGTCATTCCTGCTTTGCTGCTAGTTATTCACAAGGACTTGAGCCATCTGCTGGATAGCGGCAATGTTGGTTTGGCATTCCTCCCAGAGAACTTGGAGAAACTGAGCTATGGTCATGTTCTCTGGTGGAGGTGGTGGCGGGGGAATGCCGCCATGTGGCTGCTCCGGGTGCTCTCCAGCATGAGCAGGCCCACCATCTCAGTTGGGGATATTCCCCACGACCAAGGCCCAGCTCATAAGGATAAGCCGCACTAAGGCTTAAGACATTTCTGGGTTTAAGTTTCCCTGGCGTTAAGTCATCTTTGGACTTAAGCATCCCTGGTGAGACCCGACAGACAATTATGACCCGGCAGACAGTTATGACCCTGCAGACAGTTATGACCCGGCAGACAGTTATGACCCGGCAGATACTTAGCCATGAAAATGAGCCGCCTGGAGATAAGAAGCTCAGGCGTTAAGAAGCCCACGAAGAGAAGCCCGCGATAGGAAGTCATAATAGGTTAAGTCTTAATCCGACTTGGACTCTACATGTAAACCGCCCCTTCAACTTATATAAGGAGGGGCGGGTCACCCCAAGAGGGTCAAGTTTTCTAGACGTCTCAATAGACAGGTCATAGACAGACAAGTCATTAGAGATAGACAAATTAGAGGCTCTTGAGATTAGAGGTAGCGATCCCGCACCCTTGTAATCAAGATCATCCTCATCATCAATATACACAAAGCAGGATGTAGGCTTTTACCTCCATCGGAGGGGCCGAACCTGGGTAAACTCGCTTCTCTCGATTCCGATCAAGCCCTCTCAAGCCGCCACCTAGTGGCGATGGCCTCACACCTAAGTTCTTTCATGAGGACATCTTGCCGTGACAAAACCACGACTGTTGGCGCCCACCGTGGGGCCACGCACGCTGGTGTGGTGTTCTTGAAGGGATCTCTCCTAGGGATCGAGAAGCTTATGACCCGCCGGATCCGCACGAGCCGGCACAAAAGAATCTTCATCGACTCCAAATTCATTGGTCAAGATTGGAAAAGTTTGAGCATCGGCATAAAAAGCATCAGGCACAAAAGAAGAGAATTAGGGTTGCAGTTTATTCCGCCGCCACCTGAAAAAGTTGCCGAGACCAAGATCACACTTTCTGCTGTAGCATTTGTCTCGGACAGCGCGAAGTATACACTGAGGCTAACACAAAGCAATCCTGTGCTAGCGTAAGTCACCGCAGTCCTCGTCAATCCTGTGTTGTCATCAAATCACCGCAGTCCTCGACAAATCTTGCACCACCATCAAAGTCGTCATGGTCCTCATTTTTTCTCCGATCGACCAACCGGGGCACACGCGCATGCAGGGGATTGGATCAGTTGTTGTGTCCGAGATGATCGTAAGCCTACAAATCACATAGCAGACACCTCTGTTCGTACAAGCAAACACAAACATTGCTATGTGCACACCAGCCAGGCTACCAGGAAAAAGTAGATGAGATCAAGACGGAAAAAGAAACAGAGGAGGGAGACATCGGCAGCAGCAAATAACAAAGTTAATAGCGGACAGCAGCGGATCGGCTCATGTTGTTTCCGCCTACGACAGAGATCGGTCAAAGCAAAACCACAATCCGGAGGTGGACCCAGGAGTGGACACGGCCTCGCACAGCCTCCGCGTGTGAGTCGCCGCCATGGGCTCTCGCCGATTTGACAACCCGCCTCCGCCTCAAGCTGGCTTCGCCTCTGCCTCTGTTGGCCCCGCACCAAGCGGCCTGCCACCGTCGTCGACCCGCAGATGCCGCTGCTGCTGCATTGAGCAGCCGACCACTGTCAAGCCGCCGCTACGGCCCCGCCCGCCTACAAGCCGGCCCCGCCTCTGACGGCCTAGATCCACTTTCGCCGTGCAAGCCTCACTTCGGCCGCTGCAGCCCGCTTCCCTCGTTGTGCCTCATTGAGCCGCCCGGAGCAGCTGTTCGCCACTACAGCCATGGCCGCGGCCGTGCTCCGAGCCATGAGCGTTCTGCCTCGCCGAACGGCTGTGACCCGCCACTTCAGCCGCTGTGCCTCGAGACTCGAGTCGCCTCGATGACCGCCTCTACGGTAGTGGACCTCGCTGGCCTCGCCGGCCTTGCTCCAAGTCGACTCGCTTCACTCCACCACCCGAGCCAGCGAGCCGCCGCGCCTCTGCTGTGGCTTGCCTTGATCTGAGCTCGCCTCCGCTTCGCCCCTGCCGCGCCGCGAGACGGACCCTGCGCCGCGCCCGGCCCATGCGCCATGGCCTCTTCACGCCTCGCTGCTGCGGACTCGCCGGCGCGACCGAACCATCGCCGCTGCTGCATCCCGCCTGCGCCTCGAGCCGCCTCACCTCTGCACCACGTCACTGCCCTGCGCCGCTGCTCCTGCCATGCCACCGCACCTGCAAGCCGTACCGGCCTCCGCCACCATGCCTTGGGCCACCGCACACCTGCGCCTCAAGCTGACCGCCGGCGTCTCGCCCTGGCCGCCGCCGCGTTCCAGAGCCGCCCCGTCACACTGCTTGGCTCTGCAGCACCTGAGCCGCTGCGGCTCCCGCCTCCGCACGCTGTTGCGCTGGGTTGTTCGAGCCGCCGCTCCCCTGCGCCAGGCCGACCCCTGCCCCCGCCGGAGCAGGCCTCGAGCCGCTGCCTCCGTTTCTGCCCCGCCTCTGCGCGCTGCCGGCTCCGCTGCACCTTGCTGCACTCGCCTTGATTCTCCCCAGTTCGGCCTCGCCTTTGAACCGCCGCGCCACAGTGGCTCCGAGCCCCCGACGGTTCGCCTCCGGCCGTGGCTCCACCGGCGAGCCTCCTCGGCCGCCCCCGCGAGCCCCCGCTGAGTCGCCTCCGGCCGTGGCTCCGCCTGTGAGCCGCCCAGCTCTGTATCGGCTGGTCCCGCATGTTTTCCCTGCCGGCGGAAGAAAAAGAAGGGATAAGAGGAGACCGAGACCGGCTGGAAGCAAAAAAGCAGTGGGTTGGCTGCCCGTACAAAAAAAAATCTATACAAACTGTACAGGCTATGGATAAGCACTACAGGAGGCCGGTGGTATTCAAAGGCTACACCAGCGGCTGTTCGTGCCGTCCTACTGTGCGCTCACACACACGCATCTCATCGTTATTGTCGCATGCTCTGCCCACCCTCCCTGCGGTCAGGTTGATCGTCGTGCACACAGGGTGACCCATCAGTTTTTTTGAGCAAAGAGATAAGAAGGACCAGGTGCATCTGCTAGTTCAGCTCTATGTCCAGCATTATCCATCATCCGTGTTCGTCCGACAAAGAAATCAGGTGCTATCTATCCTATTTATTTTATCAATACATATTAATTCTTTAGAGAACAATCACTCTGTCTCTTGTAATATTTTTACACAGGACAATTATTCATTACAAAGATGGCATGATACCGCGGATACGGAGCACTCCAGCATCATTCTGCACAAGTGCTTGTCCGTGCGGTGTTGCACAACCGACTCACGCGTCTGCGCCGTCTTCAAACACAACGGCAAACACTCCCGTCCACGCCGGCTTACAATGTCGCTGCCTCTCGCGACCGTACCGGCGTACAACACCACGGCCGTCTCTCGTGACCGCACCAACCTACAAAACTGCGGCCGACTTTTCCGTCGGCGCCGGCTTACAATGCCACGGGCGAATCCCGCGTCTACATCAACACACCGGAGCCGTGTCCATCCGCACAAGCTGCTCAGCGGGCGCGCGCAAGTCGCCGCCCCTGCGGACGGTCTATTCCAACAAAATCTGGAGCAAATAACAATATATTATCAGCCTCCGCCTGCACCGGATGACTCAATGGACAGGTGCACAAGTCGCCGCCACTGCGGTTTAGTTAACTACAACAACCAGCTGGGATGAACCATTGGTCTGGTTATTGAGACAGCTCATACGGGATCATTTATAACCTGCTGCGGTCAACCTCAACCTTCCATGGATTCACATCGCGTTATCAACGCCGAGGGTATACAATGAGTGTTGCGAAGATCATCAAACTCGCCACTTTGCCTCCAGCTTCAACACATTCCAGCGTTTCCGCTGTCAACTATATGCCGGTTTATGCCACGACCAAGTATAGAGAATCTCAAGGCAACTCCTCGAGTCGTCTTAAGACTTGGGGGCTACGCAGACATGATCCAACAAATGTTGCTACTTTCAGCAAATTCAAGAACCCCGGGTCATTAGAGAAGAAATAACCCGATCTCGGGGGCTACTGCCACATTGGTGAAAGCTTAAAGGCTGTCAGAAAATTTCCAGCTAAAAAAGTGCCAAGCAACCTGAGACTTCCGGCTCAAAAGAAGGATTCCGGATCGTCAGAAAATGTTCCGGTTTAAAACCCGGCTCAAGAGAAGTCTATCTCTCACAAAGTTTTGAGATCTCGATATCCGGCTCAACATCCGGTTCAAAAGGAATTCATCTCTTGCAAGTTCGAGTTTTCAGAAAATTAAAGGTTGCCAAAGAGAACTAGCTGCTATGATGCGCGGTTCAAACATGGGTATCCTGACTTATTGGCTTATCATATTATGGGTCACTTGGGGGCTTCCTATTCAATGAGTATAGCTATCTTACCCTCTTGACCGGCTTCCATGCCATAATTGGGTTAAACCTGCCTGTTTGCAACTTGCTACTCCGCCAGGTGACCCGCCGAACTCTTGACAGTCAATCTTGCAAAGAGACCCTGAACTTGACAGTCAAACTCGCAATAAGACCCTGAACTTGTCAAGGTTAAAACGGCAGCTCTTGTCATGAGCAAGCCAGCTTACAGTGAGCTAGGATAAACTCACTTGTCCGCTGAAGTCTCTCCGCTATGTGGCCCGTTCGTACTCTGAACGGTCAATCTTTTTTAAGACCCTCAACTCGTTAAGGTTAAAACGACGGATTTATGTCACGTGAGAGCCAGCTTACGGGATGAAAGGCTTTCATGCCAAGCTTCTTTGAAGCAAAACTTGAGCTAGTCTCTTTTTGTCGAGCCTTGAAAGCCGACATTGTTATACTCTCTTATCATACACATACATCATCATACATTGCATCATACATTGCCTAAAACATCATTGCATCATCATACCATGCATCATATATGCATGGATATCCTGGTTTATGTTGCAGGAGCCGGTTTTCAAACCGGGTTATATTATTCAAATCTTAAATAGCCAATGCGGCTGGATTTTTATTATGGTTATCATAACCTATATTGGATGATTGAGGTTTTCAAAGCCCCTTCAGAGTAATGGCTGTTATTCCCTCTTCCAGAAATACCAGCTCACAATAGGGAGCATGGTTCAACATTGATATGCCAAGCATTCAGCAATATCATCATATATAATGGATATGATTTATTCTGCAATGGAAAGAATAGTCCCGAGTCGCTGTAGGCATACGACCTGACACTTGGGGGCTACATTATTCAAGTCCAATTTATATCAAGTATGCAAGTCCCATGTCGCTGCAAGCATGCGCCACGACACTTGGGGGCTAATGCAAGTTGTTTTTCAAATCACTACATTGTCAATAGACCCTGTTATCTCAAGGAGATGAGCCGGCCTTTTCTATCTTTTTCTAAGTCCCAGCCCAGTATTGTCTTACTGAGCCGACCCTTGGGGGCTACACATTGCTCCTCAAGTCTATATGATCAGATCTACAAGAAGTCCCTGCTCATTATAGCATAATGACCCGGCCCTTGGGGGCTACACTGGCTGAAGTTTTATGAGCATAAGACATTTACAAGTCCCAGGTTGCTGAAGGCAAGACAACCCGGTACTTAGGGGCTACATATGTGGAACATTCAACTTATGACTGGTGACTCAGATGAGCAATCCGAATTTCTCTAGAGTTGCAATATTTATATTGAAGCAAGTCTTAAAAGCTATCACTATGTTCCCCTCTTAAGACTTGGGGGCTACAGGTAATATGGATATAAGGAAGGTATGCCTTCAAATTCTCAGTTATGAGTAAGACAGGTCTCATATTTTTTGGAGAAGTTTGCAAATGCTATTTCCTCCGGGCTATTCAGACAATATAACATCATACGGATTTTATCATCGAAGTCTGAAGTATTGAAAGTTGGCACAACATCAAACGAATTTTATCAAGCCAAGACAGTTGAAGATAATAAGGGTTATTTTTTCTAACGAACCTGCGTCAATTTATTGATATGACATAGATTCAGAGTTTTCAGGAGCTGGTTAACTGGTATTTTTGAGTGAACCGGTCCCTTTACATATTCTTCTTTCAAGAGTTTAGCATGAATAAATTCAAAGCTAAACTAGGGGCTAATGTTGGGGATATTCCCCACGACCAAGGCTTGGCTCATAAGGATAAGCCGCCCTAAGGCTTAAGACATTTCTGGGTTTAAGTTGCCCTGACGTTAAGTCATCTTTGGACTTACGCATCCCTGGTGAGACCCGGCAGACAGTTATGACCCGGCAGACAGTTATGACCCGGCAGATACTTAGCCATGAAAATGAGCCACCTGGAGATAAGAAGCCCAGGCATTAAGAAGCCCACGAAGAGAAGCCCGCGATGGGAAGTCATAATAGGTTAAGTCTTAATACGACTTGGACTCTACATGTAAACCGCCCCTTCAACTTATATAAGGAGGGGCGGGTCACTCCAAGAGGGTCAAGTTTTCTAGATGTCTCAATAGACAGGTCTTAGACAGACAAGTCATTAGAGATAGACAGATTAGAGGCTCTTGAGATTAGAGGTAGCGATAACGCACCCTTGTAATCGAGATCATCCTCATCATCAATATACACAAAGCAGGATGTAGGCTTTTACCTCCATCGGAGGGGCCGAACCTGGGTAAACTCGCGTCTCTCGATTCCGATCAACCCCTCTCAAGCCGCCACCTAGTTGCGATGGCCTCACACCTAAGTTCTTTCACGAGGACATCTTGCCATGACAAAACCACGACAATCTCCCTGTTGCTGGCTGGAGTTGCCGGCTTCAGGATTGGTGAAGGAGCAGTTGCGGGTTGCAGTCACCATCCTGTTTGGAGCAGCCAAGTCAAACAACTGGGATAGATGAGATGGAAAGCAACAATAGAGAAAGCGCGCCTAAGGGGGTTGGTATAGTGCAAGTGTGATCAAACATAGGTCGAAAGACCAAACATGTCATATTAAGATAAGATAGATGATGGAGTCGCTTACATGTTGCCTAAGGCAAAAGCGCGACTTGCATCCGAACACAAACAACAAAAGCAAACAACAAGCACACATGGTTTCTTATGAACCATTACATGGTCTCGACTTCGCATGAGGGGTACATGAATGATCCGACCCTAGGGGGTTCTCGGACTCAAGTGGTGGAGTGCTCGGTCCCGTACTCATGCTCCTCAGGATCTTCCTCCTGATCATCATCCGTATGCGCGTCGTGTCCTGTCGAGGGGGTCGGAGAACGAGGAGGTCCATCCTGGCGGCGATTCGCTGGTGGTGCGGTGAAGAGCAAATAGTACTCCTTCGCACTCATGCGACGACGACGTGTGGGTGCATCTCTAGCGAGAGGTACTCCTCCTCTGTAAGCGATAACTGGTCGTCCCTCGGGAGCTCCATCCTTCTTAATCCTGTCTGGGTTCACCTTGGCTTGACAAAGTAGCTCCCGGGTGTGGTGAAGTTCCTTGCGGAGCTTCACAGACTCCTTGATCAGGTTATGAGCCAGACTGTCAGTGGAGAGGCCGAAGTAGGTCTGGAATCTGAGCGGTGTCCCATCCTCCTTTGATGGAACCAACATCCAATTCTCGGCAAAGTCATCCTTCTTGAAAGGTAGGTAGCGAGTAGCTAGCTCGTCAGCCATCTCTAGGATGATGTCTCGAAGGTGGATAAGTGCCTTGCGCGCAGCCGTCTCGACTGCGAGCGCCAGGGTCTCCATCCGTGGTCCCTCAAAGAACCAACTAGTCGGGGAGTCGTTTGCCTTCACACCACATCAACGTGGTACTCCATCATGACGGCATTGACCCAGTGCTCGTGGTAGAGGAAAACGGGTGGTCGGTTATACTGGCACTTCTCCAGGCGATCCTCAAGGAGTAGGGGAAAGCCGGATGCTAGGAGGGCTTCGGGTACGAGGGCCACATACAAGGTTTAGTGGGGAGGAGTCAGTAGAGTTTTTAAAGTAGACTTAGAAATGGTAAGAATTGCAGAAACTCCTAAGTGTAGGTACTAGGCATAGTTTTCAAAATGGTTTTGTCCTCACTAACTTCCATGCTAACTAAGGCATTCTACAGTAAGGATGTCTCTGATACCATCTCTTTGGGGACCCCGACTCATAAGTCGTGATCACCGAATGCACGTGTATAGTTATCCCTGAGATCAATGCTCACTGAACACACATAAGCTGAATAACAAGAGTCTTACATCCATACATACTGTCTTATACAAATAAAGACCTTCGAGGTCATGTCTTACATTGATAGGGCCATGAAGGCGAAACACCAATAATAACTAGCAGCGGAAATCTTGAACGAAAGCGTGAACCCATGCCATCTGCCTTAACCTGACAGGCACTCTGACTGGGAAGCGTCCTAGTCTGCATCTTCGTCACCAATGAATTCTTCGAATATTCCTGCTCTTCCATGCCTGGCCAACTAAATAACCAGTGGCAAGCCAATGAGTACTATCGGCGTCCTGGGAACGGGTACCCAGAACTGCCTGCCTACGACCCAGGGCGTGGCCCACTTCGATGGCCTGGTACGGCCCGGTGCAGGATCGCTCAAGAACAAGGCCCTCGCGGGAGCCCCGCCCCCGCGAGGAAGGCAACGCCAAGACCCTTGGAAGGAGGAGGCCTCCCCAGGTCGCCTCTCGAGGGGCGGAGATCCCTATGCAGCACTCAGCCTCGGGAGGTCGGGGGTGACGCAAGCCAGGCCAAGCGGGCACCAACACGCGCAGAGGAGACAATTTCCTCTTTGGTGCAAAGGAGGCAAAGACGTACGCAGGTTCCCAAGGCACCCCCAAAGGTTTCCATTCCGGCGCAACGAGACCAAGACCACAAGCCCCGCAGGACGGACGTCATCGCGGAGCCCACCTCTGCATCACCACCGGCTACTTTGCAGGCGAAGACCACCTTTTTCAGGATAAGATGTACTCCTTGTCCCCCTTTGAATTTGGCCGTTGTGGGATCCCTTCCCGTCATTGCGATAAGGGAAGAGGACCCAGGCAATTATAAATAGAGGCTACGCTGCTCCGTAGAGAAGGACAGATAAAACATCACCCGAGCACCCTCGCGAGGCTACTGACCACTGTACTAGTTCATCCACAAACCTCCTCGTGAGGCAATCCCCCAAAAGCAGGAGTAGGGTTTTACGCTTCGCAGCGGCCCAAACCTGGGTAAATACTCATGTGCTAGTCTTCTTCCCCACGATTATGTGAGTTCATCGGGCTAGGCTGTCAAGCTGTGAGCTTGAGGTCGAAGCTGGTGGGGATCTTCGCACACGCCCCTGAGTTCGAACCTCTTTGGGTTTTGCGGAGCTCGAAATCCGACATTTGGAGCGCCAGGTAGGGGGCGTGTCGGAGTCTTCCACAAGCTTCGCTTTTTCTCCGCTCCGTCGTTTCGATGGCCGACGCCCGTCAAGCTTCCTTCGGCCCCGGCGGATCCACCTTCACCAACCTCACCGTTACTACCCATCACGCACGCCCTGGCAGCTATGTGCTGGGCGGTCGTTATCGGGCCACCAGCGTTGTCTCCACCGCGGTCGCTACTCGTGCCGGCCAGGCGCGCGGCGGGCATGCGGCGCCCGCGGGACCGACATCACCCTGTAAACACGTGGGAGACCTCAACGCGCATGACGCGCTGCTGATGGCCAGTGAGCTACTTCGCCATCGCCCGACGCAGGGGGCTTCGACGCCTGGGCCGACCACATCGCCGAGTTGGTCACCATCGTGAGTAGGGCCTGGATTCCGCACCACTCCTCTCGACCCTCGACGCTGGGCGCCGGGGGCTCGCTCGCCGTACCGCTCACCTCATCGGCAGACGGTGTGCCCGCCCCATGCCCGGGCGAGCCCGGGCAAGGCCCGCCGCACGCCGTGCTTCTTCTCCTCCGGATCCCGGTGACCGGCTTCGGGGCGCCGTCCAACCTCACCGGTGGTGCCTTCGAAGAAGGTGACGGGATGCTGCCCAGAGCGGCGTCGCCTTGCCGCCCAGGGAGGCTGCCCATGGGACGCGTGGGGACGGTTCAGGAGGAATCCAAGGCCTTTACATAGAGGCCTATGTTTCGAGCAGTATCATACCTGCGGACGGCGCCGTGGATCGCGCGCCCCCCGCGGGTGCCATCATCCTCCCGGAGTAGAGAGATGTCCCGGACGCCCTCTCCAAGCCGGGCCTGGGGGCTTCCACTGAGGGGGTACCGGGCCAGGTTGGTGCAAACGAGGGGGCGTCCTGGGATGCGCGGGGGCGCGGCGCAGCCGCCGCCCTCGCAAGCAAGCAGCCCGCAGCCGAGCCCTCTAGGCCGCAGGAGCAACCGCCTAGGGGGATCGGCAGGATACAAGCAGCGCGGGCCACGCACGGCAACGGGGGCGCCGGCATGGCCCTCGGGGGGTAGGGCCTTGAGAGGTCCTCGGGTCGTGGTCTGGCCGGTGCCCCGACGCCTCACGAGGCGGCTTCACCGACACAACACCCCTATGGCTGCGCTGGGTGCATTGTGGTCATGTTTGGGCTGCGGGAGCGCAATCCCGCGGCTACGCGGGGAACAATGCACTCAGGTTTGGGCTGTAGTGGCGCGCAACCGCGCAGAAATCCGCGGGATGGCTCGTGACTGAGTTGGGAGCACCTAGGCCATGCGCCTGGGGGCTTGCCCAGCTATCTTTGGCTGTGACACTCTCACGTAATAATGAGTGGGCTGTATACGCCCGGAGCCCCCCGAGGACGCGGAGGGGTTCCATCCCACACCCAAGTGGAAGCACCATGCTCCGCGCTGGCGGACAACACTGTCCTCCAATGACTATGCCCACGCCTAGTGGAAGCCTTATGCTCCGGGCTGGGGGGAAGACGAAGACGACGACTAGCCTAGGTGCCGGACGCGGCTGTTCTTTGCTTTTCTTGTATTCGAATTTGCCATTTTTCTGGAATGAAACTCGCGGCCTTTCAACCGTGTTTGAAAAAAGGGGGCGGGAATTTTTCTCCTTGCAGTTTTCTATCTTGAAGTTTCTTTCTTCGGGTTAACACCTGCCAGCCCCTCCCTCTCGCGCCCCGCGAGCGGGGGCTAAGGGCACGGTGCGCACACCTCGCCATGGCCTTGGCGTCCTGGTCCTCGCGTGGTGCTCTCGAGTGAGCTAGCAGGCGCGTGTCGCCTCACCCTCGCTCGGGGGCTCCGCTGCCGCCCAGCGCGCCTTCTTGGAGCCTCTGGAGGCTCACACCTCTCGAGGCAGGAACCGGCAAAAAAGGTATGGGAGCCGCTCTAGCGTCAAGGGGGACTCCTGAGCAACGCGACTCAGGAGCCTCACTAGTCACGTAGCCCCTCGCCCCTTGGTCTCGTCCTGGTGATCCGGACGCCCCAACGGCGGTCGAGGTATGATCGGGATTGGGCCCCACCAACGTAGAGCGCCGCTTGAGCGTCCGGATCACCAGGACGAGACCAAGGGGCGAGGGGCTACGTGACCAGTGAGTCTCCTGAGTCGCGTTGCTCAGGAGTCCCCCTTGACGTTCGAGCGGCTCCCATACCTTTTTTGCCGGTTCCTGCCTCGAGAGGTGTGAGCCTCCAGAGGCTCCAAGATGGCACGCCGGGCTGCGGCGGAGCCCCCGAGCGAGGGTGAGGCGACACGCGCCTGCTAGCTCACTCGAGAGCGCCATGCGAGCATCAAGGGGGACTCCTGAGCAATACGCCTCGAGAGCCTCACTGATCGCGTAGCTCCTCACCCCTTGGTCTCGTCCTGGTGATCCGGACGCCCCAACGGCGGACAAGGTATGCGCGGTATTGGGCCCCGCCGACGTAGAGTGCAGAAAGGGCTCCCAAACCGCCTTACTCGCAAGAAAGAGGAACCCCCAAGACCCCCAAGCTCCCCAGGTGCCACTGTTAGACCTCATGACGCAGAGGCCCGTCGCGGAGGCATCAAGCTAAGTACCCTAATCACGACCAACAGGAAGTCTCAATTAATAGTAACACAGGGATCGGGATACATGATGAGAATGCTAAAGCAAGGGCGCAAGCGTCAGAATTCATTACACGCCCAGAGGGGCCCTCCATGATTTTTTGATTACAGGGAAAGGAAAGGAAGAAGAAGGCGAAGGAGCCCCCCCTCGGGGGCTGCCACTCCTTGTAGGACCGAAAGTATGTCTAGAGGGGGGGTGATTAGACTACTTGACCAAATAAAATTTCTACCTTTTCCCAATTTTAAGTGTTGGCAGATTTTAGCAATGATAGCAAGTCAAGCACACCCTACACATGCATGTCTAAGAGTATAGCAGTGGAAAGTAACAACAAGCATGTATAGTAGAGGGTAGGAAGGAAGATCAAACGCAATTTGTAGACACGAAGATTTTTCCCGTGGTTCCGATAGGTGGTGCTATCGTACGTCCACGTTTATGGAGTCTTCAACCCACGGAGGGTAATGGTCGCGAGAGTCCACGGAGGGCTCCACCCATAAGGGTCCACGAGGTAGCAACCTTGACTATTCCATAACGGCTTCCGTCCACGAAGGACTAGCCTCACTATGGGTAGATCTTCACGAAGTTGGCGATCTCCTTGCTTGTACAAACTTCTTGGTTCAACTCCACAACACGAAGTAGGAGGCTCCCAAGTGACACCTAACCAATCTAGGAGGCACCACCCTCCAAAAGGTAATAGGCTCGGCAATGTCGATGAACTCCTTGCTCTTGTGCTTCAAGATGATAGACTCCTCAACACACAGTCACTCTCTCACAAATTTTTCGAAACTTGGCACCATTCTCGAACACACCGAAAATTGGCACTCGGTTCGACCGAGGTGTTCTCAGTTTGCCAAAAAAAACGAATCGGTGCTACCGATTCTTTTGCGTCGGTTCTACCGAGATTCATGTGGCGGACGGCAAAACCTGAAAAATTGTTCGTTCGCTAATCTACTGGAGTTTTTCGTGGACGAATCAATCTCAAACTTTGGCTTATCGATGGAACAGCCCTAATGCGCAAGAATCGGAGGTTGGAGCGCAAGAGGGGGTGAAATCATACCCTAGCTTGGTGAAGATTTCGCTACGGCGGCGACGGGGGAGAGGATTTCGTCGACGGCGAAGACTTCCAACGGTGGAGGCGCTCGGGAAGACGAAGGCAACGACCAGGGGTCTTGGTTCGGCAGCGAGGGTTTCGGAGGGGGCGACGGTTAAAGAATAGATTTCAAAAGTCGAGTCCGCCTCTATATAAACCCATGGCTGTCAGTGACACCGATTCTAACTTTTCGGTGTCACCGAGTTCCTCAACTGTCAGCTGACAGGGAAACTCGGTGTAACCGAGAAGATGGAATCGGTGGTTCCAAGATAGAAAAACAGATCAACCCTAGGCATTCGGTGAGACCGAGATTTTGGGTTGGTTCCACCGAGATGCACTTGGGAGGTTTTAATGGTCAGTCCTTTCTCGATACGGAACTCCGAGTGCTCCTCACACAGAGAGATCGAAAAGTCCTTGTTCAAATTTTGTGATGCAGCAAGAATAGAATATGAGGTAAGAAGGCATAGATAGCTAGAGAGTGGTCCTAGGCATTCTTGTCCATCCAATTGGCAAAAGAAAAATCAAAAACCAAATAGCAACAATTGGATGTCCTCGAATGGATAAATAAATGCAGACCAACATGCTCACACAATAAGATGTCAAATGAAATCATGGAAAACATGCACATACATACTAGCATCTATCAAGCATTTTGGCGATGACGGAGTCATCTATATATGAGTATGTTGACTTAGGATCCAAGTAATAATACTTGATCATAGGTCATACTCATCGTTTAAGCATAAGTGGGGTTACCACTTTTACATAAAGCATTTAATATTGTCACATACTATGAGATGCTTTAACTCAAGTCTTAGAGTAAAGCTCCCCCTTGATGTGACATCCCCCCTAGGAGGGATAAACTAACCTTGGGTTTTGTCGATGAAGACTTCATGTTGGTGAGGTAGTGGTGGATGCTCAAGGTTGATGAAGATCACCATGAGTTGGGAGCATCCTTGTTGTTTCCTTACTCTTCTCACCTACATGGGTTAGTCCCAACACACAAGAGACAAATACAAGGATATCTATGGACATGGAGTGCAAAGCATGTGTGATGATGTCCATGGAATTATTGATTACCTTGTCTCTTGCTTACTTTTGAGGGAATGTGTGACTCCTTGAACTATTCCATAGAGTTGATGTTGATTGCAACTAGTTCTTGCCAATAATGAATGTGAGTGAATTTCATTGGCGGAGTCACCCCTCAAGAACTCTCTAGTTCTTCTTCTTGGGAACCCACATCAACTTGATGGGGATCCTTGGTGTTGAAGTGGCTCTTGAAGAAGTTGAACTTGAAGTAGCCTTGGGAACCCACTCCACCAAAGCTTGGGATTCATCTTCATATGAGTCAATGTCCTCTTGAAGCTTGTTCTTGCCCTTGAGCTTGTGGTCTTGTGGTGGAAGGTCATCTTGAGTGTTTGTTCCCTTGGGAGGAGTATTTTCACACTTCTCCTTTTGAGGAACAAACTTGTGCTTGGGGTATTGACCTACTTCCCATTCAACTCCATTAGCGTTGATGTAGCCAATGCCATGGTTCTTCCGGTATCCTCCGTGCTTGCGTACAATTTCCTCAAATTTCTTACACCCGGCAAGACTCTTGTAGATACCTTTCTCTATAATTCCTTTCAATAAAGCGTTTTCTTGCTCAAGTGTAACTTGGCTACGAGAATCATCATTAGTGGAATCAATAGAACTACTAGAAGCAACATCATTAGGTTTAGCATTTTTATTGTTGCTACTAGATGAAGCACCTTTCTTGCCTTTGTTACTAGTTTGTCTAGATTTAACTTGTGGCATGAATGTAGACAAGAGTAATCGTTTGGCTAGATAAGATGAAGTCTTTTTTCGGAGATCGTCATTGATAGCTTTAAGAAACTCATGCTCTTGCTCCAAGGTGAGCTTCTCGAAGCGTAGCTTCTCATGAGTCCTTACAAGCTCTCTATGATCTTCGAGAGTAGATTCATGGGCTAACTTAAGAGTGTTTAATTCTTTAGTTAGTTGTTCTATTTTCATCTTATCATCATCAAATGACTTATCTTGACTAACATGAGAATTATCAAGTTTATTTTGACTAACATCACTAGTATTATCAAAGTGCAAGTCATCATCACAAAGTAAGTCATCTTCGTCACTATCGAAATCAAGATACTCGGGTTGTGATACCTTGGGGCCTTTAGCCATGAAGCAACTTCCACTCCCTTCATTTGGTGAATCAAATAGATCATAGGAGTTAGTAGTCACTAGTGCAAGCCCGGCAACACCTTCATCTTGACTATAGTCGGAGTTGGAGTGATAGCTTCTCTCGGAGTTGTTGTCGAAGTCGGAGCCGGAAACCCATTCACCAACATGAGCTTGATGTCTTCTTCTTGTGTAGCTCTTGGTGTACTTGTCCTTCTTCTCTGAGTCCCTACTTCTCCTTGAGGGTCTTCGTTCATAATGATCATCTCTACTCCTTCTCTCTCTTTGAGGTGATTCATTCCTTGAGCTTCGTCTTCTAGGTGACTCTTCTCTTCGTTTGTAGGGAGCCGTGCACTCATTGGAGTAGTGTCTGGGCTTCCCACAATTGTAGCAGTTGCGGTCATGACTTGACGAACGCTTCTCTTCATATCTTGAGTTGGAGCTTCGTTCTTTGCCTCTATTCTTGTAGAACTTTTTGAATTTCTTGACCATGGGGCTTATCTCTTCATTGGTCACAAGATTGTTGCTTGAAGTTGCGGGAGCATCACTTGTGGCTTTGTAAGCACCGCTAGACTTGTTGTGAAGCTCTTCTTTGTCTTTGAGTGTCATCTCATGAGCAAGAATCCTTCCAATGACTTCCGTAGGCTTGAGATCTTTGTAGTTGGGCATCATTTGGATCAATGTGCACACGGCGTCGTATCTCTCATCCAAAGCTCTAAGTATCTTCTTGATGATGAATTTGTCGGTCATTTCTTCGCTTCCTAAGCCGGCAATCTCATTGGTGATGAGAGCTAGCCTAGAGTACATCTCCGCGACTCCTTCACCATCCTTCATCTTGAACTTGTCAAGTTGACTTTGAAGAACGTCCAACTTGGATTCTCTCACGGACTCGGTACCTTCGTGCATATCAACCAAAGTATCCCAAATCTCTTTTGCATTCTCAAGACGGCTGATTTTGTTGAATTCTTCGGGGTATAGGCAGTTGAAGAGAATGTCACATGCTTGAGCATTGTATTGCAACATCTTCAATTCTTCCGCGGTCGCTTCATGATCCGGTTCCTTTCCATCACCAAAGAATTCACCTTGCAAGCCAACACGAACAACAGCCCATACGGCGGGGTTATGACCAAGAATATGCATTTTCATTTTGTGCTTCCAACTAGCAAAATTAGTGCCATCAAAGTACGGAACTCTACGGTGATAATTTCCCTCACTAGACGCCATACACTCCTAGGTTGTGAGACCAATGCAATGGAGACCAAAGCTCTGATACCACTTGTAGGACCGAAAGTATGTCTAGAGGGGGGGGATGATTAGACTACTTGACCAAATAAAATTTCTACCTTTTACCAATTTTAAGTGTCGACAGATTTTAGCAATGATAGCAAGTCAAGCACACCCTACACATGCATGTCTAAGAGTATAGCAGCGGAAAGTAACAACAAGCATGTATAGTAGAGGGTAGGAAGGAAGATCAAACGCAATTTGTAGACACGAAGATTTTTCCCGTGGTTCCGATAGGTGGTGCTATCGTACGTCCTCGTTTATGGAGTCTTCAACCCACGGAGGGCTCCACCCATAAGGGTCCACGAAGTAGCAACCTTGACTATTCCATAACGGCTTCCGTCCACGAAGGACTAGCCTCACTATGGGTAGATCTTCACGAAGTAGGCGATCTCCTTGCCCATACAAACTTCTTGGTTCAACTCCACAACACGAAGTAGGAGGCTCCCAAGTGACACCTAACCAATCTAGGAGGCACCACCCTCCAAAAGGTAATAGGCTCGGCAATGTCGATGAACTCCTTGCTCTTGTGCTTCAAGATGATAGACTCCTCAACACACAGTCACTCTCTCAAAGATTTGGCTATGGTGGAAGAGATTGATTTGGTGGAAAGCAACTTGGGGAGGCTAGAGATCAAGATTCATATGGATGGAGTGGAGTAGCTTGATCTCAACACAAGGGTAGGTGGCTCTCTCTCAGAAAATATGATGGGGCAAGTATGGAATAGTTCTGAGTGCTTCTCTTTCGAGTGGGTGGTGGTGAAGGGGTATATATAGGCATCCCCAAAAATCCAACCGTGACACCTAAAGTGACCAACTCGGTGACACCGATGTGTTAATCTCGGTGGTACCGAAGTGACCAAAAGGTGACCACTTTTGAATCTCGGTGAGACCGATATATAATTCTCGGTGGTACCGATCAGGTGACCAACGGTCAGATTGCGCAACTCGGTGACGCCGATTTTCATATCTCGGTGGTACCGATTCTTGACCATGGCTTACCAGAGAGTTGGTCCAGAAACTCAGTGGCGCCGATCCACAATTCTCGGTGGTACCGATTCTTGTGAATGGCTATCCAGAGAGTTGGTCCAGAAACTCCATGAGACCGACTGGCAAAACTCGGTGGTACCGAAGACTGAAAATAGCTAAACAGAAAGTTGGCAACTGAACTCGGTGGCACCGATGCAGAATCAGTTGCACCGACTGGCTAGGGTTTGGCGTGGGTCTGTCTGAGTTTGGGAATCGGTGGGACCGAGTGGAAATTGTTGATTGCACCGATTTTGGATATTTGGCTTTGGACAGACTTTTGTGGAAGAGCTTGTGGGTGTTTTTGGTGACTATCTCTTGTGCACGTGGAGCATTTTGTTCACCAACAATACCTTACCCCCTTTTAATAGTATTGGCTTTCCTATGGACTCAAAGTGATTTCTCACAAAGTAAAATGTAGAGTCCTCTTGCTTGAAGCTTTGCCAATCCATTTCCTTGCATCTTGGGGTATCTCCACAATCCTTTTGCCATCCCTATCATTGAACTTTTCCTGAAATATACTTAGTGGAAACATTAGTTCAATGACATGTATGTTGTTATTAATTACCAAAACCACCAAGGGAGCAAATGTGCTTTCACTCCTGAGGCCCTGGCTCCGGCGTGCCAGCGCTCAGTCGGAGTCCTCCTCCTTGGCGGGCCCATGGTGGCACGCCGGCGTAGCCGCTTCCTAGGCAGGGGAACGGCGCTGTCACAGCTGGCTACCCCCTGAAGTCCGAGCGCGCCGACGTGGTGGTGCGTCGTAGCTGTCGTCGCTCGGACTCTCCTCGGAGGAGGTGTCGCTGCCGCTAGAAGCATGACGACCGTCGCCAAGGACAAGCTCACCTCCAAGGTCGCCGCCGTCGTCGCCCTCCGGGCAGCACCCTAAGCGCCTGCCGTCCTCCCCGAAGATCTTGACGAAAAGCGTCGCGACGCCGTCGTGCTTGAAGTGGAGCGTGAGCCTCCCCTCCAGGCCGTGGGCACGGGCGAAGGTCTGCCACCCGCGGCTCAAGAAGGCGTAGCTGGCGGGGCTAACCTCGACTTCCACCCACAACGCGCTGCTACAACAACCATCGGCTTGCAGCCATAGACCTGCGGGCTCGTTGGCCCGCAGCGTCTCCGCGAAGAAGCGCAGGAGCTGCAGCGAGGTGATCGCCGGCCTCTCCACCAGCACCAGGAACTCCTGGCCCGTATCGGCCGTATGGGCCCACGGGCGCGGTGGCCGAGCACCTACTGCAGGTCTTCCTCCTTGGCCACGGCCGCCGCGCCCGCCGCCTCCACCTGTGCCAGCGGAGGCACCAACCCTCGCGGAGGTATGGTTGCGCCCCCAGGGCACCGCCGTCGATGCCACGGTATACTTGCGTGGACGGCCCCAGCTCCTCTTGGGAGGCTGTTGGCCCGGACCCTCCTGGCAGGCTTTCCCCTTCTCGGCAGCAGAAAACCTCCTCACCGGCGTCATGATCGAGGAGGCGGAGGACGAAGGCGGGGGGGGGGCGAGAAGTAGGAATGGGATGGGGGCTCCGTCCCCTCCGCCCATTTATAGCCGGGTGGAGGCCAACCGGCACCCCTCCCCATCCCGGGAAATGATGGCCTTGCGACGTGCGCCGGTGGCTGGTCAGCCGGAGCGGTTGTCGAGGCACCATGGGGAAGTGGAGGCGTCCGCGCCTCGTTATTTGCCATACAACAGGCTGGGCTCGCTGGCGATTGGGGCCCCGCGGCGCTTCGGGCCATCTTCTTCGGCCTCGCACCGAAGCCATCTCGAGCGCGCCTTGGGCCCGGGGGCTACTGTCGAAGTCCTGGGAACGGGGGTACCCAGAACTGCCTACCCGTGACCCAGGGTGTGGCCCACTTCGACGGCCTGGTACGGCCCGACGCAGGATCGCTCAAGAACAAGGCCCTCGCGGGAGCCCCGCCCCCGCGAGGAAGGCAATGCCAAGACCCTCGGAAGGAGGAGGCCTCCCCTGGTCGCCTCCCGAGGGGCGGAGATCCCTATGCAGCACTCAACCTCGGGAGGTCGGGGGTGATGCAAGCCAGGCCAGGCGGGCACTAGCACACGCAGAGGAGACAGATTCCTCTTTGGTGCAAAGGAGGCAAAGACGTACGCAGGTTCCCAAGGCACACCCCAAAGGTTTCCATTCCGGCGCAACGAGACCAAGACCACGAGCCCCGCAGGACGGACGTCATCGCCGAGCCCACCTCTGCATCACCACCGGCTACTTTGCAGGCGATGACCACCTTTCGTCAGGATAAGGTGTACTCCTTGTCCCCCTTCGAATTTGGCCGTTCTGGGATCCCTTCCCGCCATTGCGATAAGGGAAGAGGACCCGGGCCATTATAAATAGAGGCTAGGCTGCTCCGTAGAGCAGGATAGATAAAACATCACCCGAGCACCCTCGCGAGGCTACTGACCACTGTACTAGTTCATCCACAAACCTCCTCGTGAGGCAATCCACCAAAAGCAGGAGTAGGGTTTTACGCTTCGCAGCGGCCCGAACCTGGGTAAATCCTCGTGTGCTAGTCTTTTTCCCCACGATTGTGTGAGTTCGTCGGGCTAGGCTGTCGAGCTGTGAGCTTGAGGTTGAAGCTGGTGGGGATCTTCGCACACGCCCCTGAGTTCGAACCTCTTTGGGTTTTGCGGAGCCCGAAATCCGACAACTACTTTGAATGTACTCGCAAGCAACCCATATTTTGGAACAAGGTATAACAATGCATGATATATCACTAAATAATTAAGGTGCGGAAGGCTAATTTTTTAGTGCAATGACATGATCAATCAACTTGTAATAACATGCATCATGAGGATACAAGTATTCGTATGAATAGGTTACAGATATTCCATCCCATTTGCGTCACATCTACTTTAGCAACCTAACTACTTCCCACCCGCATAACCCTCATAAGGAGGTAGGGCCATGCACGATGCAAGTATCAACGAGAAAGTAACGAGGCATCCACCAACGTGGCCACCACATCTTCATGATCAATTCATCGCAACATAAGGTTGCATGAAAAAGTTTCTTAGGCATGGTCAAGGGGCTGCTTGCCTGGCTCAACAAAGTCTTCGGGGTCTTCAAAGCCTTCTGGTCCAATTCCCTCGTCAACAATATAATCTATCGTCGCAATAAATACGAGAAATATAAGAACACAACAAAAACTGAGGAAATAATTCACTTCTAAAATGTCACACTACTCTGTAAAATACCATACTAAAAACTAAAAATATTTGTTTCTAGTTTTGAAGTGTAAAAAGTTTTGAAAACTATTTTAACAGTGGTTTTAAATATTCAAAACTAGGTTTTAAAGAAAACCAGTACATAAAACAATTTTCAAAGTGCACAAGTGGCATCATTAAAATACTACACAATATTAAAAGATTTTAGGTGGAAAAATATTTGGAGTTGGACTAATATTGCATCTTGTGGAATTTTTACAAAACAGAAAGAAAATAAAAAAGGAAAAAGGGAACACAGTGCCTGGGCTAGAGTCGGCCAACAGCTGGGCCGACCCGTAGCCGTGCCAGCCCAGGCAAACCGATGCGCGAGCGCCCGCGTTCAAACCTGGTGGTTGAGGCCCGAAGGCCAGAGACATAGAGAGGAGGGATAGGGAGGTGAGGATGACAGGCGGGGCCCGCCTGTCATCTCCAACCTCACGACAGGGAGGTCGGGAGCTCACCAGCGAGGTTTCTGGCCACGGTAAGAGGAGCTGAGGGTAGGAACGGAGTCATCATCGAGCCGCCGTTCCTATGAAGGTGGAAATGGTCGCCGAGGTGGCCTGAGTCACCGACGACGAGGAGCCCACGGCGGAGGAGCTTCGGGAGAGGTTGCCGCCGACGGTTCCTGTAGCAATCCGCATGGGAGAAGAAGGGAAATGCGTCAGAGGAGCAAGGGAGTGTCAGAGGAAGAAGAAAGAGGGTCGGAGCAGCTCTGTACCAGGAGATCTC
Organism: Elymus sibiricus; assembly: GCA_039707655.1. NCBI lineage: Eukaryota > Viridiplantae > Streptophyta > Magnoliopsida > Poales > Poaceae > Elymus > Elymus sibiricus. The sequence goes on from CM077669.1 coordinate 256,816,210, forward strand.
TGACGAGCCGAAGCGGCGGTCCCAAAGCTCGATCTCGAGCTCGGGAGCTCCTGGAGTGGAATAGAAGGTTCAGGGGGTCGATTGGGAGGAGGAGAGGGCCAGCAGGGGGGGACAGTGGTCCGGGGACCGCTTAAATAGCTCGGTTGCTATGCACCATGGGTGTGGACTGCCGGAGGCCATGGCAGGAACTCTGGAAGCCGTGGGAGGATGTTGGGGTGGCTCAGGGGTGTTCGTGGGAGTGGTGTAGGACGCTAGAGAGAGAGGAGACACGTGGCCTGGCTCTGGTGCTCGCGCGTGCGAGGCCGTGGGTTGGACGATCCGGACGGTGCCCTAGCATGCGCTGTCGGGGGCGCTGGAGAGAGAGGGAGCAGGGGGTGATGACCCACAAGTATAGGGGATCAATCATAGTCCTTTTGATAAGTAAGAGTGTCGAACCCAACGAGGAGAAGAAGGAAATGACAAGCGGTTTTCAACAAGGTAATTTCTGCAAGGAATGAAATTGTAGAGAACAGATAGTTTGATAGCAAGATAATTGGTAACAAGCAAGTAACGGTAACGGTAAACAAGGTGCAGCATGGTAGCCCAATCCTTTTGTGGCAAAGGACATGCCAAAACAGTCTCTAGTAATAGGCAAAGTGTTCTTGAGGGTACACGGGAATTTCATCTAGTCACTTTTATCATGTTGGTTTGATTCGTGTTCGCTACTTTGATAATTTGATATGTGGGTGGACCGGTGCTTGGATGCTGTTCTTACTTGAACAAACTCCCACTTATGATTACCCCCCTCGCAAGCATCCGCAACTACGAGAAAAGTATTAAGATAAAATCTAACCATAGCATTAAATATTTGGATCCAAATCAGCCCCTTACGAAGTAGCGCATACACTAGGGTTTAAGCTTCTGTCACTCTAGCAACCCATCATCTAATAATTACTCCACAATGCATTCCCTTAGGCCCATGAATGGTGAAGTGTCATGTAGTCGACGTTCACATGACACCACTAAGGGAATCACAACATACATACCATCAAAATATCGAACACATATCAAATTCACATGATTACTCGCAACGTGACTTCTCCCATGACCTCAAGAACAAAGGTAACTACTCACAAATAATAATCATGGTCAAGATAAGAGGGGTATTAAATTGCATAATGGATCTAAACATATAATCTTCCACAAAATAAACCATATAGTAATCAACTACGCAAGGTAATCAACACTACTAGTCACCCACAGGTACCAATCTGAGGTTCCGGTACAAAGATTGAACACAAGAGATGAACTAGGGTTTGAGAGGAGATGGTGCTGTTGAATATGTTGATGAATATTGGCCTCCCAAAGATGAGAGGGGTGTTGGTGATGACGATGGCTTTGATTTCCCCCTCCGGGAGGGAAGTTCCCCCGGCGGAATCGCTCCGCCGGAGGGCAAAAGTGCTCCTGCCCAAGTTCTGCCTCGAGGAGGCGATGCTTCGTCCCGAAAGTCCTCCTCTTATTTTTTTTCTAGGTCAAATGTGGCTATATACCAGAAGATGGGCTCCGGAGGTGGGCCAAGGTGGCCACAATACACCAGGGCGCGCCCAGGGGTGTCTGGCGCGCCCTGGTTTGTTGTGCCCACCTGGCTGGCCCCCTCCGGTAGTTTTCTGCTCCAGTATTTTTTATTAAATATAAAAATAATCTCCGTAAAAATTCAGCTTCATTGGAGTTGTGCAAAATAGGTATCTCTGATCTGCTTTTCTTAGGTCCAGAATTCCAGCTGCCGGTATTCTCCCTCTTTGTGTAAACCTTGCATATTATGAGAGAAAAGGCATTAGAATCACTCCCCAAAGCATTATTATTCAACAAAACAAAGTAAATAATAGTAGGAAATCATGATGCAAAATGAACGTATCAACTCCCCAAGCTTAAACCTCGCTTGTCCTCAAACGAAAGCTGATATTGAAAAGCATGTCCACATGGTTTGAGAGAGAGGTGTCGATAAAAACAAAATATGAACATAGAAGCATCATGCTTATTAATATAACAGCAACAAACTCTATCATAGAATTTATTCAACATAATTTCATCATATAACTTCTTATGGACAAGTAAATTCATCACAACATAGAAGTATGAAGCATAAACCTTATTGAAAACCAACAAACTGTGTTCTCAGTCAACTTTGCAACTACAATTCATCATATTTTCAGGAAGGGTCTCATGTAGGAGCCTTTTGGCAAGTCCACATACTCAACCATCATTTAGTCTTCTATGATTGCTAATACTCACGGCATACCCATGAACAAAAAGTTTCAATCGGACACATAGGAAGATAGGGGCTTATAGTTTCGCCTCCCAACGTATTCACCTCAAGGGTGATGTCAACAATAATAACTCATGCCCACTCATATCCAACTGGATATATATGCCTAGATCTTTCCTCACCACATGGTGCTTGCAAAAGAAAAAGTAAAAAGTAATAGGGAAGAATACTTTGACTCTTGCATAAAAGTGAATACGTGAACGTAAAAGATAGGCCCTTCGCAGAGGGAAGCAGAGGTTGTCATGCGCTTACAGGTTTATATGCCCAATCCCTTAATGTAAAAGAATGTCACGCTATATTGCCCCCTATGATAGCAACCTTTATTATGCAGTCCATCGCTTTTATTACTTTGCCATCTTAAGTTCGTATAGCGCTCAATTTTCTCTTACACTAATTGATCAAAACACTTTTAGAAGAAAATTTTCTTGCCTTATTGCACCAATGACAACTTACTTGAAGGATCTTTCTCGATCCATAGGTAGGTATGGTGTACACTCAAAGAATGAATTTGGGTTTGGGTTGTTGGATGCACAAGTAGTATCTCTACTTAGTGCGGAATTTTGGCTAGCAAAGATATTGAGCAAGCACCACATGTTGAAGGATCTACGACAATATAACTTCTATGTGGATATGAACAAGCATAAATCATTACGTTGTCTTCCTTGTCCAACGTCAACAATTTTGACATATAATATTTGATGGGGGCTCACAATCATAAAAGATGTCCAACATGGTATATTTGCATGTGAATCTTCTTTTCCCTTATTAATTCTTTCATGAATTGCATCATTGACCAATGCTATGTTTGTCAATCTCCAATAAATTTTACTACTTATACTTTTCCTTATGTGATGTCATTACTCACCATAAGATTAGCATATTATTCTTTTCATTTATTTTCCTTTCCTTTATTTTGATTGCAACAAGAAAGTAGAGAGGCAAAAACTCAAACTAAACTTTATTATATAAGTCTCACTCGATTACATAGATAGATAGGCCACGAAACTAACACACGAAAATAGATCATGCTAAACTTTTCCTTATGTATTCGAAGACTTGGTTTTGAAGATCATAAATTGGCTCTGCAAAAAATTAATTTGCTCGTTGAGGGTGGAGATGATGTCCTTTACAGACTGGCCATCCACCATCTGATCACGAGTGAATTTCGTAATCATGGAGTGATTGGCACTAAGTCCGCGCTCCACCATCTTCTGGCACTTGAAGATTTCCTGTTCCACCGCCTCGAGCCTAGCCTCCACGCTTCCGGTCTTCTTGGGTCCTTGAACATCGCGGATGTGGAGCACCCCCTCACGCATCTCAATGGCTTGAGGGTGCTTCATCAGCTCCGGCAAGTATGGGTTGATGACCTTCTCGAAGAACTTGTCCTTGGAGGAGCTTGGTGGAGCCATGGAGATCTAGATCTGACGAGAAGACATCAAGAAACAAGAACAGAGGATTTTTCTGCGATGCGGTCATCAAAACAGTCGGGGGTATATATAGAGAATTTTTATTCTTTGGAAACAAGCATATGGAAGGAAAATGGAGTCGGGAAGGCATCCAAGCTGGGCATAACCCACCAGGGCGCGCCCTGGTGTATCATGCTTACCTCGATCACCTTCCGGTTTAATTTTTTATTTCCAAAATTTTCTAATATTCCAAAACTGACAACAAATATTTTTGCAGATTTTTTGGAGTTAGTTTACTTACCGTATCACGTACGTCCTATTTTTCAGAATTCTAGAGTGTTCCGGAAGGTTTCTTTTATGTGTAACTCTGGTGTCATGGTTTGGATAACTTGCTTTCAACGTTAATAGGTGTACCTGAGATATAGTGCTTATTCTTTGTCCATTGACCACCTTCGGGTTAGTACCTTCGGCGTTATTAATCTTGATAGCTCCAGATCGATAAACCGCTTCGATAATATATGGTCCTTCCCATTTGCAGAGAAGCTTTCCTGCAAAAAATCTTAAACGAGAGTTGAACAAAAGATCATAATCTGCTATTTTGAATTCCCACTTTTGGATTCTTTTGTCATGCCATCTTTTTACTTTTTCTTTGAATAGCTTGGCATTTTAATAAGCTTGGGTTCTCCATTCATCTAGTGAGCTAATATCAAATAGCTTCTTCTCACCGGCAAGTTTGAAATCATATTTAAGTTCTTTAATTGCCATAAATTCTTTGTGTTCTAATTCTAGAGGCAAATGACAAGCTTTCCCATATACCATTTTGTATGGAGACATACCCATAGGATTTTTGTAAGCTGTTCTATAGGCCCAAAGTGCATCATCTAATTTCTTAGACCAATTCTTACGAGACCTATTGACAGTTTTTTGTAATATAAATTTTATTTCTCTATTGCTAAGTTCAACTTGACCACTAGATTGAGGATGATAGGGTGATGCAATTCTATGGTTAACATCATATTTAGCAAGCATCTTAGGGAAAGCACCATGGATAAGGTGTGAACCACTATCGGTCATTAAATATCTAGGGACTCCAAACCTCGGGAAGATAACCTCTTTAAGCATTTTGATGGAAGTGTGGTGATCAATACTACTAGTTGGAATAGCTTCTACCCACTTAGTGACATAATCAACAACAACCAAAATATGAGTGTACCCATTGGAGGAAGGAAAAGGCCCCATATACTCAAAACCCCAAACGTCAAATGGTTCAACAACAAGTGAATAATTCATAGGCATTTCCTAACGCTTACCGATATTACCAATTCTTTGACATTCATCACAAGACAAGACAAACTTACGGGCATCCTTGAAGAGAGTAGGCCAATAAAAACCAGATTGTAATACCTTATGAGCAGTTCTATCTCCCGCATGATGTCCTCCATAAGCTTCGGAATGACATTTCCGTATGATTTGTTCCTGTTCATGCTCAGGTACACAACATCTAATAATACCATCTACTCCTTCTTTATAAAGATGTGGGTCATCCCAAAAGTAATGTTTCAAGTCATAGATTTTTTTTCTCTTTTGTTGGTAAGTGAAATTAGGTGGTACATATTTAGAGACAATGTACTTAGCATAATCAGCATACCAAGGTGTGTTTTGAGAAACATTTATTGCAGCTAACTGTTCGTCAGGGAAACTATCATCAACAGGTAGTGGGTCATCAAGAATATTTTCTAACATAGACAAGTTATCAGCTACGGGGTTCTCAGCTCCCTTCCTATCAACAATGTGTAAGTCAAATTCTTGAAGCAAGAGAACCCGCCTAATGAGTCTAGGTTTAGCATCTTTCTTTTCCATAAGATATTTTATAGCAGCATGATCGGTGTGAACAATAACTTTGGAATCAACAATATAGGATCTAAATTTATCACAAGCAAACACAACTGCTAAAAATTCTTTTTCAGTGGTAGCATAATTTCGTTGGGCATTTTCTAGAGTTTTACTAGCATAATGGATAACATTCAATTTCTTGTCAACTCTCTGTCCTAGAACAGCACCTTCAGCATAATCACTAGCATCACACATAATTTCAAAAGGCAAGTTCCAATCAGGTGGTTGAACGATAGGTGCAGAGGTTAAGGCTTTCTTGAGTGTTTCAAAGGCTTCCACACAATCATCATCAAAAACAAAAGGAATATCCTTTTGCAAAAGATTAGTAAGAGGCCTAGAAATTTTAGAGAAGTCTTTAATGGACCTCCTAGAAAAACCATAATGACCAAGGAAACTTCGAATACCTTTAATATCTGTAGGACATGGAATTTTCTCAATTGCATCAACTTTAGCTTTATCCACCTCAATACCTCGTTCAGATATTTTATGCCCCAAGACAATGCCTTCATTAACCATAAAGTGGCACTTCTCCCAATTCAAGACGAGATTAGTTTGTTCACATCTCTGCAAAACTCGATCAAGGTTGCTTAAGCAATCATCAAAAGAAGTCCCGTAAATGGAAAAACCATCCATGAAAACCTCCACAATCTTTTCACAAAAATCAGAGAATATAGCAGTCATACATCTTTGAAAGGTAGCAGGTGCATTGCATAAACCAAAAGGCATACGTCTGTAAGCATAGGTTCCAAAATGGCAAGTAAAGGTAGTTTTCTCTTGATCGGATTGTGACACAGGTATTTGAGAGAAACCAGAATATCCATCTAGAAAACAAAAGTGTGTGTGCTTAGATAATCTTTCTAGCATTTGATCAATGAACGTCAGAGGGTAATGGTCTTTCCTAGTAGCTTTATTTAATTTTCTAAAATCAATTACCATTCTATAGCCAGTGACAATTCTTTGTGGAATGAGTTCATTTTTATCATTGGGAACAACGATAATACCTCCTTTCTTAGGGACACAATGAACGAGACTTACCCATCTACTATCAGCAATAGGATAGATTATACCTGCTTCCAGAAGCTTTAGTATTTCAATTCTTACCACTTCCTTCATCTTAGGATTCAAACGCCGTTGGTGATCAACAACGGGTTTAGCATCAGGTTCCATATTAATCTTGTGCTGACATAGAGTGGGACTAATGCCCTTAAGATCATCAAGAGTATATCCAATAGCAGCCCGGTGCTTCCTCGGAACTTTCTATAATCTTTCTTCTTCATGTTCTGAAAGGTTAGCACTAATAATAACAGGATATATCTTTTTCTCATCAAGATAAGCATACTTCAAAGTGTCAGGCAATTGTTTCAATTCAAACACAGGATCACCTTTAGGTGGAGGAGGGCCTCCAAGAGTTTCAATAGGCAAATTGTGTTTCAGGAGAGGTTGTTGTTCAAAGAAAATTTTATCTATTTCATTTCTTTCACGCAAGTGCATATCATTTTCATGGTCAAGCAAATATTGTTCTAAGGGATCAGTAGGAGGCACAACAATAGAAGCAAGACCAATTATTTCATCCTTACTAGATAACTCTTTATCACGAGGTTGTCTACTACAACAACAACAACAACAAAGCCTTTAGTCCCAAACAAAAAGAAGGTGACTAGTGAACTGAAGTAGGAGCGGAAAACAACAACAACAACAACAACAACAACAACAAAGCCTTTAGTCCCAAACAAGTTGGGGTAGGCTAGAGGTGAAACCCATAAGATCTCGCGACCAACTCATGGTTCTGGCACATGGATAGCAAGCTTCCACGCACCCCTGTCCAAGGCTAGTTCTTTGGTGATGCTCCAATCGTTCAGGTCTCTCTTTACGGACTCTTCCCATGTCAAGTTCGGTCTACCCCGGCCTCTTTTGACATTATCAGCACGCTTTAGCCGTCCGCTATGTACTGGGGCTTCTGGAGGCCTGCGCTGAATATGTCCAAACCATCTCAGACGATGTTGGACAAGCTTCTCTTCAATTGGCGCTACCCCAACTCCATCTCGTATATCATCATTCCGGATTCGGTCCTTCCTTGTGTGGCCACACATCCATCTCAACATGCGCATCTCTGCCACACCTAACTGTTGCACATGTCGCCTTTTAGTCGGCCAACACTCAGCGCCATACAACATTGCGGGTTGAACCGCCATCCTATAGAACTTGCCTTTTAGCTTTTGTGGCACCCTCTTGTCACAGAGAATGATAGAAGCTTGGCGCCACTTCATCCATCCGGCTTTAATTCGATGGTTCACATCTTCATCGATATCCCCATCCTTCTGCAACATTGACCCCAAATATCGAAAGGTGTCCTTCTGTGGCACCACCTGCCCATCAAGCTAACATCCTCCTCCTCCTCATGCCTAATATTACCGAAAGCGCACCTCATGTACTCGGTTTTAGTCCTACTAAGTCTAAAACCTTTCGATTCCAAAGTTTGCCTCCATAACTCCAACTTCCTGTTGACCCCCGTCCGACTCTCATCGACTAGTAGGACTAAACTTGGTGGGTCATCAGTGTCGCCATCACTTGTTCGAACACTTGTCACAACATTATCGTACATGTCCTTGATGAGGGTAATGTAATTTGCTGGGACTTTGTGTTTCTCCAAGGCCCACCACGTAACATTCCACGGTATCTTATCATAGGCCTTCTCCAACTCAATGAACACCATATGCAGGTCCTTCTTTTGCTCCCTATATCTCTCCATAAGTTGTCGTACCAAGAAAATGGCTTCCATGGTCGACCTCCCAGGCATGAAACCAAACTGATTTTTGGTCACGCTTGTCATTCTTCTTAAGCGGTGCTCAATGACTCTCTCCCATAGCTTCACTGTATGGCTCATCAGTTTACTAAACTTGGAAAAATTAAACTCATGAGACACATTACCAAAGCTGACACCTACAGTTTGTTTTTCACAATCTATCTTAGCATTGACGGTGCTCAATAAAGGTCTACCAAAGATAATGGGACAAAAGTCATCTTGTGGGGAACCAAGAACTAGAAAATCAGTAGGGTATTTTACTTTCCCGCACAAGACTTCAACATCTCTAACAATCCCAAGTGGTGTGATAGTGTCTCTATTAGCAAGTTTAATAGTAACATAAATGTCTTCCATTTCAGCAGGTGCTATTTCATCCATAATTTCTTGGTATAGAGTAAAAGGGATAGGACTGACACTAGCACCCAAATTACATAAACCATGATAGCAATGATCTCCTATTTTGACTGAGACAATGGGCATGCCTTCTATGAGTCTATGTTTATCTTTTTCATCGGATTTAGCAATTCTAGCAGCATCATCACAGAAGTAGATAACATGCCCATCAATATTTTCTACCAAGAGATCTTTAACCATAGCAATACTAGGTTCTACTTTAATTTGTTCAGGGGGTTTAGGTGCTCTTATATTACTCTTACGAACCACAGTTGATACGTTAGCATGTTCCTTTAACCTAACAGGGAAAGGTGGTTTTTCAATATAAGCGGTAGGCACTACTGGATCAACATTGTAAAAGATGGTTTTTTCTTTAGCTATGACCAGTTCTTTAATTTCTTCTTTAATAGGGGTATGATATTTAAACCACTTCTCCTTAGGAGGTCAACTTGAGTAGCAAATGCTTCGCAGAAAGAGGCTACTATCTCAGAGTCAAGTCCATATTTAGTGCTAAACTTATGAAAAGTATCGGTATTCATAAAAGATTTAACACAATCAAATTCAAGCTTTATACCTGACTCATTACCTTCTTCGAGTTCCCAATCTTCAGAGATGCGTTTAATTCTTTCTAAGATATCCCACTTGAATTCAATAGTCTTCTTCATATAAGAACCATCACAAGAAGTAACGAGCATGGATTGATCATTATGGGAAAACCGAGCATAAAAATTCTGAATGATAACTTCTCTCAGAATGTCATGATTGGGGCATGAATATAACATTGACTTAAGCCTTCCCCAAGCTAGAGCGATACTTTCTCCTTCACGAGACCAAAAATTACATATATAATTCCGATCACGATGAACCAGATGCATGGGATAAAACTTTTGGTGGAATTCCAATTGCAAACGATTCCAGTTCCACGATCCAAGATCATCACATAGGCTATACCATGTCAATGCTTTTCCCCCCCCAAAGATAAAGGGAAAACCTTCTTCTTAACTTCATCTCCGGGTAAACCTACAAGCTTAAATAATCCACAAATTTCGTTCACATATAAGAGGTGCATATCAGTAGGTTCATTTCCATCTCCTGCATAAGGTTTAGCAAGCAGTTGTTCTACCATACCCGAAGGAATTTCATAGCCAACATTTTCAGTAGGTGATGTAGGTTAAGGGGCAACTAATTGTGGTTCCGGTCCAGGTGAAGATACCCCAAACAAACCCCTCAAAGGATTGTTTTCCATAGTAGCAAGTAGCAATAAATTTTAGCACGTAGTATAAGTTTTTCCTTACCGATTTCCACTTAGCAATAGCGCTTCACTCCCCGGGAACGGCGCCAGAAAAGAGTCTTGATGACCCACAAGTATAGGGGATCAATCATAGTCCTTTCGATAAGTAAGAGTGTCGAACCCAATGAGGAGCAGAAGGAAATGACAAGCGGTTTTCAGCAAGGTAATTTCTGCAAGCACTGAAATTGTAGGTAACATATAGTTTGATAGCAAGATAAGTGGTAACAAGCAAGTAACGGTAACGGTAAACAAGGTGCAGCAAGGTAGCCCAATCCTTTTGTGGCAAAGGACAGGCCAGAACAGTCTCTAGTAATAGGCAAAGTGTTCTTGAGTGTACACGGGAATTTCATCTAGTCACTTTTATCATGTTGGTTTGATTCGTGTTCGCTACTTTGATAATTTGATATGTGGGTGGACTGGTACTTGGGTGCTGTTCTTAATTGAACAACCTCCCACTTATGATTAACCCCCTCGCAAGCATCCACAACTACGAGAAAAGTATTAAGAGAAAATCTAAACGTTTGGATCCAAATCAGCCCCTTACGAAGTAGCGCATAAACTAGGGTTTAAGCTTCTGTCACTCTAGCAACCCATCATGTAATAACTACTCCACAATGCATTCCCTTAGGCCCATGAATGTTGAAGTGTCATGTAGTCGACGTTCACATGACACCACTAAGGGAATCACAACATACATACCATCAAAATATCGAACACATATCAAATTCACATGATTACTCGCAACATGACTTCTCCCGTGACCTCAAGAACAAAGATAACTACTCACAAATAATAATCATGATCAAGATTAGAGGGATATTAAATAGCATAATGGATCTTAACATATAATCTTCCAACAAATAAACCATATAGTAATCAACTACGCAGGGTAATCAACATTACTAGTCACCCACAAGTACCAATCCGAGGTTCCGGTATAAAGATTGAACACAAGAGATGAAGTAGGGTTTGAGAGGAGATGGTGTTGTTGAAGATGTTGATGAAGATTGGCCACAAAAAGATGAGAGGGGTGCTGGTGATGACGATGGCTTCGATTTCCCCCTTCGGGAGGGAAGTTCCCCCGGCGAAATCGCTCCGCCAGAGGGCAAAAGTGCTCCTACCCAAGTTTCGCCTCGAGGCATTGGCGCTTCATCCTGAAAGTCCTCCTCTGATTTTTTCTAGGTCAAATGTGACTATATACCAGAATATGGGCTCCGGAGGTGGGCCGAGGTGGCCACGATACACCAGGGCACGCCCAGGGGGGTCTGGCGTGCCCTGGTGGGTTGTGCCCACCTGGCTGGCCCCCTCCAGTAGTTTTCTGCTCCAGTATTTTTTATTAAATACAAAAATAATCTCCGTAAAATTTTAGCTTCATTGGAGTTGTGCAGAATAGGTATCTCTGATGTGCTTTTCTTAGGTCCAGAATTCCAGCTGCCGGTATTCTCCCTCTTTGTGTAAACCTTGCATATTATGAAGAAAAGGCATTATAAACACTCCCCAAAGCATTATTATTCAACAAAACAAAGTAAATAATAGTAGGAAATCATGATGCAAAATGGACGTATCAGGGGGCCGTTGTCCTGGCGTCTTGCGGACGTCCAGACGCGGCTCCTGGCGCGCGAGGGGGATCCGAGGTGGTCGGGGACGCGGGGTCAACCCTCTGGAGCGCGACTTTGGCCGGCACCCGCGTGTTCCCGCGTGCCTCCGGTTTTCCTATTGCGTCTGGGAGGTTCTGGGGATGCCCTGGGTGGCGTAGAGGCTAACCAAAGGAGAGGGGAGGGCAGATGGGAGAGAGAAGGCTGAGGGAAAAGGAGTTTCTTGCTGTCCAGAGAGGAAAATGGGGTTTTTATCCTACTCATATTGGAGCTGTGGCTGTGGGAAACTTACTGGAGGTTGCTAGGGGTGAGGGAGAGGTGTGGTAAAAATTTGGGGTGAAGGAGAAGAGTAGAAGAAGTGAAAACATGGTTTCTACCAATCTGCCAGAAGGTGTTTGATGTGTGTTTGGGCAAGATAAGTTTTCCCACTTGCATTGAGATTTAACAGGATCAAATAGGAGGTAAATATAAGAGTGACCACAAGTTTTGAGCTTATTTGAGAAAAGTTGGCAATGGAAACTTTGCAAACCCTAGAAATCAACATAATCAGGTTTATGTAGATCTAGGCATGCAAATTTATTCTCCTTAATGGAGAACTTGGTGTAGTAGCATTATTTGGGGATTAGAACATGTGTGCAAAGTTTGAGATCAATTGGAAATACTTGACAATGTAGACTTGCTCAAAATTTGGCCCTGGACACGAATAGCTTTGGGATATTTTGGTGAACCAAAATAATTTGGATTGGGTTGAAACTTGGCAAGATCAACAAATTGGGCATATGTGACTTGCTGGAATTTTACTGGATTTATTTGAGAATATTTCCTATAGAAATATTTCAAAAGCTTGAAACAGACAGAAAGGGTTTTGGAAGGTTTTGTCCAATATTTTGAACATGACCATGTGTTGAAACTCATATATATGGAAAATATATGTCCACTGAGTTTCCCTAAATTTTCTCAAATATTGTGAAATCATAAAAATAATGTTTCCCTATAAAAGACCATTCCTGGCCTTAAAAAAAGCCTTTAAATAAAATAGGAAAATAATCTTGAAAATAATATTTGGTGATTTTGGGAAGTCTTATATATATTAGGGTCCAAATAAACTCTTTGGTGCAAAACATTCCACCCAATTTGAGGACTTATAGTACAAACCTCAATTCTGGGGTTTTATAAAGCCTAATTTTATCAAATGCTTTTTGGCCAAAACAATATTTGATAAAAAATAGTTTTAGGCACTATACACATGGCATGGTCATTGGGCAAGAAATTTGGATCAAGTAGATGAGTCCTAAGAGTAGGAGAGTTTTTGTGAGCCACAACACAAGCAAGCAATCAAGCAAATGGCAATCAAGTCAACATCACAAGCACTCAAAAAGTTTTAAATGGGTCCAAATTTTATAAAGTCATAGGATAGCAAAGTGATACAACACAGGGTGTGACAGACCTACCCCCCTTCAAAGAATCTCGTCCTCGAGATTCCTAGGCTAAGCGCTAAAAAGATAAGGAAACTCGGATCTAAGATAGTCTTCACGCTCCCAGGTTACTTCTGCTTCAGTGTGGTTGCTCCACTGGACCTTGAAGTACTTGATGGTGCGGCTTAGGGTGCAACATACAGCTTTAGCCAAAATGTGAACTGGCCTCTCACGATAAGTAAGGTCTAGCTGAAGGCCGATGGCTTGATGCTCGATGTCCTTGTAGAGGTCGGGGCGGTTGGGAACTTGGAGACACTTTCGGAGTTGTGACACATGGAACACGTTGTGCACATCTGCTAGCTCAGAAGGTACCTCTAGCTGGCAGGCAGCTTCTCCTCGCTTTGCGGTGATCTTGAAGGGGCCCATGTATCTTGGTGCAAGCTTTCCCTTGACGTGGAAACGCTTTGTTCCTTTGATAGGCGTGATTCGGAGATACACATGGTCTCCGATGCAGAAGTTCACTTCTCGACGGTGAGAGTCGACGTAGCTCTTCTGTCTTGACTTGGCGGTCTCCAGACACTCTCTGATGATGCCATCTACAAACTAGACTGATAGGTGTTGCTGTAGGAGAACTCCGCAAACGGCAGGCAGTCTTCCCATTTGGCTCTGTATGCCAAAACACAAGCACAGAGCATATCCTCGAGTATCTGATTTACTCATTCCATCTGTCCTCCGGTCTTAGGGTGAAAGGCGGTGCTGAAGGATAGCTTGGTTCCCATGGCCTCTGATACGTCTCCAACGTATCTATAATTTTTGACTGTTCCATGCTATTATATTGTCTGTTTTGGATGTTTTATATGCATTAATATGCTATTTTATATTGTTTTTGGGACTAACCTATTAACCTAGTGCCTAGTGCCAGTTTCTGTTTTTTCCTTGTTTTTGAGTATTGCAGATAAGGAATATTAAACGGAGTCCAAATGGAATAAAATCTTCGGAAAGATTTTTCTTGGACCAGAAGAAACCTGCCAGACTTGGAGATGAAGGCAGGAGACTTGCCGGGAGGCGACAAGCCACCTGGGCGCGCCCTAGGGGGGGGCGCCCCCTGGCTTGTGGCCCCCCAGCAGGTCTCCTAACCCTATTCTTCGGCCTATAAATACCCAAATATTCCCCCAATACCAAAAGGAGCCATGAAAACACTTTTCCGCCGCCGGAACCCTCTGTTCCCGTGAGACCCCATCTTGGAGCCTTTTCCGGTAATCTGCCGGAGGGGGATTCGATCACGGAGGGCATCTACATCAACTCCATTGCCCTTCCGATGATGCGTGAGTAGTTCACCACAGACCTTTGGGTCCATAGCTAGTAGCTAGATGGCTTCTTCTCTCTCTATGTTCTTCAATACCATGTTCTTCACGATCTTCATGGAGATCTATCCGATGTAATACTCTTTTTGCGGTGTGTTTGTCGAGATCCGATGAATTGTGGGTTTATGGTCAGATTATCTATGAATATTATTTGAATCTTCTCTGAATTCTTATTTGCATGATTTCATATCCTTGCAAGTCTCTTCGAGTTATTGGTTTGGTTTGGCCAACTAGATTGGTAATTCTTGCAATGGGAGAAGTGCTTGGTTTTGGGTTCAATCTTGCGGTGTCCTCACCCAGTAACAAAGTAGGGGTAGCGAGGCAAGTATTTGTATTGTTGCAATCAAGGATAAAAAGATGGGGTTTTCATCATATTGCTTGAGTTTATCCCTCTACATCCTGTCATCTTACTTAATGCGCTACTCTGTTCTTCATGAACTTAATACTCTAGATGCAGGCAGGAGTCGGTCGATGTGTGGAGTAATAGTAGTAGATGCAGAATCATTTTGGTCTACTTGACACGGACGTGATGCCTATATGCATAATCATTGCCTTGGATATCGTCATAACTATGCGCTTTTCTATCAATTGCTCGACAGTAATTTGTTCACCCACCATATTATTTTCCTTCAAGAGAGAAGCCTCTAGTGAAACCTATGCCCCCGGGTCTATTTTCCATATTATATTTTCAGATCTATAAATCAAAAATACCAAAAATACTTTGCTGCAATCTTTTTACTTTTGTTTTACTTTTCGTTTTAGTAATCTTCTATATCTATCTCTATCAGATCTCATCCTTGCAAGTAACCGTGAAGGGATTGACAACCCCTTTATAGCGTTGGGTGCAAGTGTTTGATTGTTTGTGTAGGTGTGAAGATTGGGGACTTGCTTGTATCTCCTACTGGATTGATACCTTGGTTCTCAACAACTGAGGGAAATACTTATCTACTTTGCTGCATCACCCTTTCCTCTTCAAGGGAAAACCAACGCAAGCTCAAGAAGTAGCAAGAAGGATTTCTGGCGCCGTTGCCGGGGAGATCTACATCAAGCCTACCAAGTACCCATCACAAAACTCATCTCTTGCATTTACATTATTTGCCATTTGCCTCTCGTTTTCCTCTCCCCCACTTCTAAAATGATTTTCAGAAAATACCAAAAAGATTTGCCTTTTTATTCGCCCTTCTTCTTGCCGGCTCTCTTGCTTGTTGCTATGACTAGCGTTACTACCCCCCTTTTGTGAGCAGACTTTGAAGTCCTATACTTCAAACAAAAACAAGGGGAAAATCTGAAAGATGCCTGGGGTAGGCTAATGGAATCCTATCGTATTTCCAATCTAAAAGGAGACGTAAAAGTCTTGCTTAGAAATTTTTACATTGGATTGGCTTTGCATCATAGAAAGCTTTTGGATTTTGCCTTAAAGGGTGATTTTATCGAACTTGATGCAAAGGCCGCTTATGAAGTTTTGGAAGGGATTTTGGGGGTTCCCCCACATAAAAAAGGGCTTACCTTTTCACAAGAGGGAGTTCAAATCCTCGACAAATTGGATGACTTGCATAAGCATTTAGTCGAGTTACAAAAACATCATGAACCCCTCAAACATATTAGTGGGAACCTCAGTCGTTTAAACACTTTCATTACCCTTTGCAACAAGCGTTTGGATATTTTGGATCTTAAGATGGTTTCTCCTCCTGAAAATTTGGGAAAGCGGAAAGGGCCCCACAGATTCGAGAAGGCCCTCACAAAAGTTGCCAATACCAAAGATGACAATACCTAGATCTATTGTGTTATGCCTAGCTAGGGGCGTTAAACAATAGCGCTTGTTGGGAGGCAACCCAATTTTATTTTATGTTTTTGTTTTTTGCTTCTGTTCTTGAGTGTTTTTCACATTATTACCTCTGTAGTAATTGTGTTTTATTGTTTAAATTAGTGTTTGTGCCAAGTAAGACCTTTGGGATGGTTTACGGTGATTGTTGATTTGGTTTTGCTGAAAAACAGAAACTTTTGCGCTCAGTCCAGGAATTTTCTAAATTCACCAGAGCGTCAATTGGATCTGAATTTTTTACACAAGATTGATATACAAATTTCCCTGATTGTCCTAATTTTTCAGAATTTTTGGAGTTACAGAAGTATTCGAAGTTTCGAGATTGCTACAGACAGTTCTATTTTTGACAGATTCTGTTTTCTTTGTGTTGTTTGCTTATTTTGAGGTATCTATGGGTTGTATCGGGGGGTATGAACCATGGAGAAGTTAGAATACCGTAGATATTACACCAAAATAAATAAAGAATGAGTTCACAACAGTACCTAAAGTGGTGATTTATTTTTCTTATACTAACGGATCTCACGAGTTTTCTGTTGAGTTTTGTGTTGTGAAGTTTTCAAGTTTTGGGTAAAGATTTGATGGACTATGGAATAAGGAGTGGCAAGAGCCTAAGCTTGGGGATGCCCAAGGCACCCCAAGCCATATTCAAGGATACCAAAGAGCCTAAGCTTGGGGATTCTCCGGAAGGCATCCCCTCTTTCGTCTTCAATCCATCGGTAAATTGACTTGAGGCTATATTTTTATTCACCACATGATATGTGTTTTGCTTGGAGCATCTTGTATGATATGAGTCCTTGCTTTTTAGTTTGCCACAATCATCCTTGCTGCACACATCTTTTGAGAGGGACACGCACTAATCATGAATTTATTAGAATACTCTATGTGCTTCACTTAT
This sequence comes from Elymus sibiricus, assembly GCA_039707655.1. Lineage (NCBI taxonomy): Eukaryota > Viridiplantae > Streptophyta > Magnoliopsida > Poales > Poaceae > Elymus > Elymus sibiricus. The sequence goes on from CM077669.1 coordinate 256,833,392, forward strand.
ATCTTTTGAGCTAGACAATGTTGCTCTAGTGCTTCACTTATATCTTTTTAGAGCACGGTGGTGTTTTATTTTATAGAAATAATTGAACTCTCATACCTCACTTATATTATTTTGAGAGTATTTAAACAGCATGGTAATTGGTTTAGGTTATGAATTTAGTCCTAATATAATGGGCATCCAAGAGGGATATAATAAAAACTTTCATATAAAGTGCATTGAATACTATGAGAAGTTGGATTCCTTGCATATAGTTTTGAGATATAAAGATGGTGATGTTAGAGTCATGCTAGTGAGTAATTGTGGAATGGTAAAAATACTTGTGTTATAGTTTGTTACTCCCGTAGCATGCACGTATGGTGAACCATTATGTAACGAAGTCGGAGCATGATTTGTTTAATGATTGTCATCCTTTGTGTGAGGGTTGGGAGCGCGCGATGGTTAACTCCTACCAACCTCTCCCCTAGGAGCATGCGTCTAACACTTTGCTTCGATAACTAATAGATTTTTGCAATAAGTATGTGAGTTCTTTATGACTAATGTGAGTCCATGGATTATACGCACTCTCACCCTTCCACCTTTGCTAGCCTCTCTAGTACCGCGCAACTTTCGTCGGTGCATTAAACCTACCTTCCTCAAAACAGCCACCATACACCTTCCTCAAAACAGCCACCATACCTTCCTATTATGGCATTTCCATAGCCATTCTGAGATATATTGCCATGCAACTTCCACCGTTCCGTTTTTATGACACGCACCATCATTGTCATATTGCTTTGCATGATCGTAAGACAGCTAGCATGATGTTTTCATGGCTTGTCCGTTTTTTTATGTCATTTGCTATGCTAGATCATTGCACATCCCGATATACCACCGGAAGCATTCATATAGAGTCATATCTTGTTGTAGGTATCGAGTTGTAAGTAAATAAAAGTGTGATGATCATCATTATTAGAACATTGTCCCATGTGAGGAAAGGATGATGGAAGCTATGATTCTCTCACAAGTAGGGATGAGTCTCCGGACTTTACAAATAATAAAAGAGGCCAATGAAGCCCAAATAAAAAAAGAGGCCAAAGATGCCCACCAAAATAAATAAATAAATGAGAGAAAAGAGAGATGGGACAATGTTACTATCGTTTTTCCACACTTGTGCTTCAAAGTAGCACCTTGATCTTCATGATAGAGAGTCTCCTATTTTGTCACTTTCATATACTAGTGGGAATTTTTGATTATATAACTTGGCTTGTATATGCCAATGATGGGCTTCCTCAAATTGCCCTAGGTCTTCGTGAGCAGGCAAGTTGGATGCACACCCACTTAGTTTCTTTTTGAGCTTTCATACACTTATAGCTCTAGTGCATCCGTTGCATGGCAAACCCTACTCACTCACATTGATATCTATTGATGGGCATCTCCATAGCCCGTTGATACGCCTAGTTGATGTGAGACTATCTTCTCCTTTTTCCACACAACCTCCACCATATTCTATTCCACCTATAGTACTATATCCATGGCTCACGCTCATGTATTGCGTGAAAGTTGAAAAGGTTTGAGAACATAAAAGGGGTGAAACAATTGCTTGACTTGTCATCGGGGGTGTGCATGATTTAGATACTTTGTGTGGGGAAGATGGAGCATAGCCAGACTATATGATTTTGTAGGGATAACTTTCTAAGGCCATGTTATTTTGAAAGGACACAATTGTTTGTTAGTATGCTTGAAGTATTACTGTTTTTACGTCAATATTGAACTTTTGTTTTGAATCTTATGGATCTGAACATTCATGCCACAATAAAGAATATTACATGGATAAATATGCTAGGTAGCATTCCACATCAAAAAATTTGTTTTTATCATTTACCTACTCGAGGACGAGCAGGAATTAAGCTTGGGGATGCTTGATACGTCTCCAACGTATCTATAATTTTTGATTGTTCCATGCTATTATATTATCTGTTTTGGATGTTTTATATGCATTAATATGCTATTTTATATTATTTTTGGGACTAACCTATTAACCTAGTGCCTAGTGCCACTTTCTGTTCTTTCCTTGTTTTTGAGTATTGCAGATAAGGAATATTAAATGGAGTCCAAACGGAATAAAATCTTCGGAATGATTTTTCTTGGACCAGAAGAAACCTGCCAGACTTGGAGATGAAGGCAGGAGACTTGCCGGGAGGCGATAAGCCACCTGGGCGCGCCCTAGGGGGGGGGCGACCCCCTGGCTTGTGGCCCCCCAGCAGGTCTCCTAACCCTATTCTTCGGCCTATAAATTCCCAAATATTCCCCCAATACCAAAAGGAGCCACGAAAACACTTTTCCGCCGCCGAAACCCTCTGTTCCCATGAGATCCCATCTTGGAGCCTTTTCCGGTAATCTGCCGGAGGGGGATTCGATCACGGAGGGCATATACATCAACTCCATTGCCCTTCCGATGATGCGTGAGTAGTTCACCATAGACCTTCGGGTCCATAGCTAGTATCTAGATGGCTTCTTCTCTCTCTATGTTCTTCAATACCATGTTCTTCATGATCTTCATGGAGATCTATCCGATGTAGTACTCTTTTGCGGGGTGTTTGTCGAGATCCGATGAATTGTGGGTTTATGATCAGATTATCTATGAATATTATTTGAATCTTCTCTGAATTCTTATATGCATGATTTCATATCCTTGTAAGTCTCTTCGAGTTATTGGTTTGGTTTGGCCAACTAGATTGGTAATTCTTGCAATGGGAGAAGTGCTTGGTTTTGGGTTCAATCTTGCGGTGTCCTCACCCAGTGACAAAGTAGGGGTAGCGAGGCACGTATTTGTATTGTTGCCATCAAGGATAAAAAGATGGGGTTTTCAACATATTGCTTGAGTTTATCCGTCTACATCATGTCATCTTACTTAATGCGTTACTTTGTTCTTCATGAACTTAATACTCTAGATGCAGGCAGGAGTCGGTCGATGTGTGGAGTAATAGTAGTAGATGCAGAATCGTTTCGGTCTACTTGACACGGACATGATGCCTATATGCAGAATCATTGCCTTGGATATCGTCATAACTATGCGCTTTTCTATCAATTGCTCGACAGTAATTTGTTCACCCACCGTATTATTTTCCTTCAAGAGAGAAGCCTCTAGTGAAACCTATGGCCCCCGGGTCTATTTTCCGTATTATATTTTCAGATCTATAAATCAAAAATACCAAAAATGCTTTGCTGCAATCTTTTTACTTTTGTTTTACTTTTCGTTTTAGTAATCTTCTATATCTATCTCTATCAGATCTCATCCTTGCAAGTAACTGTGAATGGATAGACAACCCCTTTATAGCGTCGGGTGCAAGTGTTTGATTGTTTGTGTAGGTGCGAAGATTGGGGACTTGCTTGCATCTCCTACTAGATTGATACCTTGGTTCTCAACAACTGAGGGAAATAGTTATCTACTTTGCTGCATCACCCTTTCCTCTTCAAGGGAAAACCAACGCAAGCTCAAGAAGTAGCAGCCTCTTGAAACTTTTTCCAAAACCTCGAGGTAAACTGGGTACCTCGGTCTCACACAATCTCCTTTGGAACTCCATGGAGGCTTACTGTGCGCTCGATGTAAAGGCTGGCTAGCTTGTTTCCATCATAGGTGGTTCTGACAGGACTGAAGTGGGCTACCTTGGTAAGGTGGTCGACGATGACCCAAATGGAATCACGTCCCTTGCTTGACCTAGGCAAACGGTGATGAAGTCCATCCTAACTTTGTCCCACTTCCATTCAGGCACTTTTAGAGGTTGTGACAATCCAACGGGTCGCTGATGCTCAGCTTTGACTCTCTAGCATATGTCACACTTAGCGACAAAAGTGGCTATCTCTCTCTTCATGCCATGCCACCAGAATCTTGCTTTGAGGTCTTGGTACATCTTGGTTCCTCCAGGATGGATAGAATACAGAGTGTCATGGCCTTCTTGCAAGATCAAATTCTTGAGCTCAACTTTGTTGGGTACGCAGATGCGAGTCCCAAACCATACAACTCCTTGCTCATCCACTAAGAATCCTAGGGCCTTGCCTTTCTTAATATTCCTCTTGATACCTTCAATGATGTCATGTCCCTTCTGAGCTTCCTTGATATCATCCATTAAGGTAGGCCTTGCTACGAGGTTGGCTAGGGAACCAGGTGCAACTAGTTCGAGGCCAAATCTGTCAAGCTCTCCATACAAGGCGGGTAGCCTTTCCTTATTCATAACATTAAAGGAACAAGCCTTTCTGCTTAAGGCGTCTGCTACCACATTTGCCTTTCCAGGGTGGTATTGAACACTGAGGTCGTAATCCTTGATCAACTCTAACCATCTTCGTTGCCTCATGTTCAACTCCCTTTGAGTGAAAATATACTTCAAACTCTTGTGGTCTGTGTATATCTCACATCGCTTCCCTAGAAGGTAATGTCGCCATGTCTTCAAGGCATGAACTATAGCTACCAACTCAAGATCATGAGTTGCGTAGTTCTCTTCGTGAGGACGTAGCTGTCTGCATAGATATGCTACGACTTTGCCTTCTTGCATCAGGACACCACCAAGCCCGGTTCTCGATGCATCACAATATATCACAAACTCCTTGTGAATATCAGGGGTGGCCAAAACTGGGGCTGTTGTCAACCTCTTCTTGAGTTCTTGGAAGCTTTCTTCGCACTTCGCTGTCCATTCGAACTTCTTGTCCTTCTTCAAGAGTTGAGTCATGGGTCGGGCAATGCTCGAGAATCCTTCAACGAACTTGCGGTAGTATCCCGTGAGTCCGAGGAAGCTTCTAACTTCTTCACATTGCTTGGGGATTGCCATTCAATCACGACTTCGATCTTGGCAGGATCCACTGACAATCCTTCTGCAGTAAACACATGACCCAAGAATCCAACTTCATGCAGCCAGAATTCACAATTGCTGAATTTGGCATAAAGGTGGTGCTCTCGAAGCTTTTCTAGGACCAATCTCAAGTGTTGCGCATGCTCTTCTTCGGATTTGGAGAAGATGAGTATGTCGTCGACGAAGACGAAGACAAACTTGTCCAAATACTCCATGAAAACTGTGTTCATGAGATACATGAAGTAAGCTGGAGTATTGGTTAACCCAAATGACATGATCGTGTATTCATACAAGCCATACCGGGTCACGAATGCCGTCTTCGGGATGTCTTGGGGTCTGATCTTCAGTTGATAGTACACAGACCTGAGGTCGATCTTGGAAAACACCTTGGCACCATTCAACTGATCGAACAGGTCTTCAATCTTGAGAAGGGGGTACTTGTTCTTTATTGTGACCTCATTGAGAGAACGGTAATCGACACAGAGTCGGATAGTTTCGTCCCTCTTTGACACAAATGGAACAGGAGATCCCCAAGGAGAGGCACTAGGCGAATAAATCCTTTCCTGAGCTGCTTAGCCAGTTGCTTCTTCAATTCGACCAACTCTTCGGATCCCGTTCTATAGGGCTTCTTATAGATGGGTCCTGGTCCGGGCATTAGCTCAATGATGAACTCAATGTCACGGTCAGGAGGCATTCCGGGCAACTCATCAGGAAAGACATCTGGGTACTCACATAGGACAGGCACTTGATTCAACTCAATTCCCGACAGACAATTAGCCCGAGGGGCTTGACCGGAGGTAGGGTTGGGAACATACTTGACTTCAACTCCTTGGCTATTGGTCATGGTAACAGTCCTCTTGGCACCGTCTAGCAAGCCTTGGTGCTTGGTTAACCAATTCATGCCGAGGATAAAATCCAAGCCTTGCGAGTTCAAAACTATGAGGTCTGCTAGGAAGTCTACCCCGTTGATGTTGATCTCAACTCCTTTACATCCTATTTTGGACCCCATAACTGACCCCGGGGTTTGTATCAACATATGGCTACCCAGGGGTGTAGGCTCCATACCACTCTCTAGTGCAAACTTTTGGGTAACAAAAGAATGCGAAGCTCCACAATCAAACAGAACGGTTGCTGGAGCTGAGTTGACGAGGAACGTACCCAGTATGACGTCCGGGTCTTCCTCAGCGGTGACGTGATTCACACGACCCTTGCCACGGTTAGGCTGTTTGCGGGGAGTTGGGTTCCTTGGTGGCGCTCCACGGCCTGGACCTTGGTTTGGCACATTGGGGCGCGGTGCATCTGGCTTCTTGTTGGGGCACTGCCTAGAGATGTGTCCTGGATGACGACATCCAAAGCAAGTGACTTGGCCTGAGCCGCTGTTGTTGTTGCCACCATTGTTGTTATTGGGGTTGTTGTAAGCTAGCCTGGGATTGGCATACTACTGAGGCTGGTAGCTCGGAGGAGGTGCAGGAGGTCTAGCCTGCTGAGGCTGGTAGGTTGGTTTGGTTGGGGCTGGCTGCCATGAGCGAGGCTTCTGGTTGCTGGAACTACCCTTGCTGATCATCTTGCACTTGCGAGTGTCTTCCATGGCACGACACTTGTCTTCGAGCATGAGAGCCTTGTGAACTAGGTCGAAGAAGGTCCGGCAGTCGCAGACAATGAGTTAATACTGCAGGGCTTGCTGGAGTCCTTCCATGAAGCGTTCCATCTTAGCGGCCTCAGTGCTGACATCTTCAGGGGCATACCTCAATAGCAGGTTGAACTTCTGCATATATTCCTTGATGGAGCCACTTCCTTTCTTCAGCGCTCGGAATTCTCTCTTGTTGATAGCCATGATCCCAGAAGGAATGTGAGCGGTGCCGAATCCTTCCTTGAAGTCAGCCCATGTGATCACGCGATCGCCTTGCATGACTTTGCCGAGGCAGTGAGAGGCATACGGAACCTTCTCACGGTCTTCATTGCAATTGACGAAAGCAAGGAGGTCCTCGATGCTGCGGATCCAGTCATCGGCATCCAAAGGTTCATCAGTCTCGGTGAAGGTTGGCGGCGAATTCCTCATGAACTCAGACAGAGTGGAGCGGCCATTGCTGTTCCTGCCCTGTTGTTGGTTATTCACAAGGGCTTGAGCCATCTGCTGGATAGCGGTAGTGTTGGCTTGGCGTTCCTCCCGAAGAACTTGGAGAAACTAAGCTATGGTCATGTTCTCTGGTGGAGGTGGTGGCGGGGGAATGTCACCATGTGGCTGCTCCGGGTGCTCTCCAGCATGAGCAGCCCCACCATCTCCCTGTTGCTGGCTGGAGTTGCCGGCTTCAGGGTTGGTGAAGGAGCAGTTGCGGGTTGCAGTCACCATCCTGTTTGGAGCAGCCAAGTCAAACAACTGGGATAGATGAGATGGAAAGCAGCAATAGATAAAGCGCGCCTAAGGGGGTTGGTATAGTGCAAGTGTGATCAAACATAGGTCGAAAGACCAAACATGTCATATTTAGATAAGATAGATGATGGAGTCGCTTACATGTTACCTAAGGCAAAAGCGCGACATGCATCTGAACACAAACAACAAAAGCAAACAACAAGCACACATGGTTTCTTATGAACCATTACACGGTCTCGACTTCGCATGAGGGGTACATCAATGATCTGACCCTAGGGGGTTCTCGGACTCAAGTGGTGGAGTGCTCGGTCTCGTACTCATGCTCCTTAGGATCTTCCTCCTGATCATCATCCATACGCGCGTCGTCTCTTGTCAAGGGGGTCGGAGAACCAGGAGGTCCATCCTGGCGGCGCTTCGCCGGTGGTGCAGTGAAGAGCAAACAGTACTCCTTCGCACTCATGCGACGACGACATGTGGGTGCATATCTAGCTGGAGGTACTCCTCCTCTGTAAGCGATAACTGGTCGTCCCCCGGGAGTTCCATCCTTCTTAATCCTGTCTGACTTCACCTTGGCTTGACAAAGTAGCTCCCGGGTGCGGTGAAGTTCCTTGCGGAGCTTCACAGACTCCTTGATCAGGTTATGAGCCAGACTGTCAGTGGAGAGGCTGAAGTAGGTCTGGAATCTGAGCAGTGTCTCATCCTCCTTTGATGGAACCAACGTCCAATTCTCGGCAAAGTCATCCTTCCTGAAAGGTAGGTAGCGAGTAGCTGGCTGGTCAGCCATCTCTGGGATGATGTCTCGAAGGTGGATAAGTGCCTTGCGCGCAGCCGTCTCGACTGCGAGCGCCAGGGTCTCCATCCGTGGTCCCTCAAAGAACCAACTAGTCGGGGAGTCGTTTGCCTTCACGACCACATCAACGTGGTACTCCTTCATGACGGCATCGACCTAGTGCTCGTGGTAGAGGAAAACGGGTGGTCGGTTATACTGGCACTTCTCCAGGCGATCCTCAAGGAGTAGGGGAAAGCCGGATGCTAGGAGGGCTGCGGGTACGACAGCCATCTACAAGGTTTAGTGGGGAGGAGTCAGTAGAGTTTTTATAGTAGACTTAGAAAAGGTAAGAATTGTAGAAACTACTAAGTGTAGGTACTAGGCATAGTTTTGAAAATGGTTTTGTCCTAACTAACGTCCATGCTAACTAAGGCTTCCTACATAAGTCGTGATCACCGAATGCACGTGTATAGTTATCCCTGAGATCAATGCTCACTGAACACACAGAAGCTGAATAACAAGAGTCTTACATCCATACATACTGTCTTACATAAATAAAGACCTTCGAGGTCATGTCTTACATAGATAGGGCCATGAAGGCCAAACACCAAACATAACTAGCAGTGGAAATCTTGAACGAAAGCGTGAACTCATACCATCTGCCTTAATCCTATAGGCACTCTGACTGGGAAGCGTCCTAGTCCATATGTTCGTCACCAACGAATTCTTCACCATATTCCTGCTCTTCCATGCCAGGCCAATTAAATAACCAGTGGCAAGCCAATGAGTACTGTCGGCATCCTGGGAACGGGGGTACCCAGTACTGCCTGCCTGCGACCCAGGGCGTGGCCCACTTCGACGGCCTGGTATGGCCCGGTGCAGGATCGCTCAAGAACAAGGCCCTCGCAGGAGCCCCGCCCCCGCGAGGAAGGTAACGCCAAGACCCTCGCAAGGAGGAGGCCTCCACAGGTCGCCTCCCGAGGGGCGGAGATCCCTATGCAGCACACAGCCTCGGGAGGTCGGGGGTGATGCAAGCCAGGCCAGGAGCGCACCAGCACGCGCATAGGAGAAAGTGTCCTCTTTGGTGCATAGGAGGCAAAGACGTACGCAGGTTCCCAAGGCACCCCCCAAAGGTTTCCATTCTGGCGCAACAAGACCAAGACCACGAGCCTCGCAGGACGGACGTCATCGCCGAGCCCACCTCTGCGTCACCACCGGCTACTTTGCAGGCGAAGACCACCTTTCGTCAGGATAAGGTGTACTCCTTGTCCCCCTTCGAATTTGGCCGTTTTGGGATCCCTTCCCGCCATTGCGATAAGGGAAGAAGACACGGGCCATTATAAATAGAGGATAGGCTGCTCCGTAGAGCAGGACAGATAAAACATCACCCGAGCACCCTCGCGATGCTACTGACCACTGTACTAGTTCAACCACAAACCTCCTCGTGAGGCAATCCACAAAAAGCAGGAGTAGGGTTTTACACTTCGCAGCGGCCCGAACCTGGGTAAATCCTCGTGTGCTAGTGTTTTTCCCCACGATTGTGTGAGTTTGTCGGGCTAGGCTGTTGAGCTGTGAGCTTGAGGTCAAAGCTGGTGGGGATCTTCGCACACGCCCCTGAGTTTGAACCTCTTTGGGTTTTGCGGACCCTGAAATCCGACAAGTACTTTGAATGTACTTGCAAGCAACCCATATTTTGGAACAATGTATAACAATGCATGATATAGCACTAAATAGTTAAGTTGCAGAAGGCTAATTTTTTAGTGCAATGACATGATCAATCAACTTGTAAGAACATGCATCATGAGGATACAAGTATTCGTATGAACAGGTTACAAATATATATATATATATAACCAAGGTCTGAACATCTCATGTTCAATCATCATGTCAAGTCATCCGACTTGACTCGAGTATTCCATCTTTCTCACACACACGCCAAGTTTGTGAAAACATCGGACGTAGTTTAAGCAGGACCACCCAACTGTCCTTGATCGTGGACACGGCTATTCGAATAGTTTTACACTCTGCAGAGGTCGCACACTTTACCCAGAAGACACGAGAAACTTCCGTTTCAAGCCACGACTCACGGTATTGTTCATACCCGAGGTGAGTACCCGAACAATGCCTTTCCATTGACGACACTAAACAAAGAGTCCACTCGTTGGTACCCAGCCCTCGTGATGTACATCCCACGAGCCTCGCTCAAGATCGTAACATCCATGAGGGGACACAACGGTGTGCCCGGTGTCTGTAAAAACAGCCCATGATCGTCCTTCCCGGCACGACCCCGTATCGAGAGTGACCACGTCACTCCCGCCACTAGTAATGCGGGCTCTCTGCTAGTACCGACCAAGGTAATCAACAAACCCCAGTCCCATAAGGGGTATCGTGGTTGTACATTTAAGGTTGGAATGGTCGACAAATCTTAAATCTCTCCGTTTTCGAAAACACACCCACTCACTTGCCTCGGTACACCACTTCTTTATCAAGTGGTTACCTAGCTCATCATCATCTCCCTCGGGCATTAGTGGCACCCGACAGGGTTTTCAAGAAAACTCTTTGAAATCATTTCCTTTCCGACACCATGCATTTACCCATCCCATTTGCGTCGCATCTACTTTAGCAACCTAAATACTTCCCACCCGCATAACCCTCATAAGGAGGTAGGGCCATGCACGATGCAAGTATCAACGAGAAAGTAACGAGGCATCCACCAACGTGGCCACCACATCTTCATGATCAATTCATCGAAACATAAGGTGCTATATGACATGCGTGAAAAAGTTTCTGAGGCATGGTCAAGGGGCTGCTTGCCTGGCTCAACAAAGTCTTCGGGGTCTTTAAAGCCTTCTGGTCCAAGTCCCTCGTCAACAACGTAATCTATCGTCGCAATAAATACGAGAAAAAATAAGAACACAACAAAAACAGAGGAAATAATTCACTTCTAAAATGTCACACTACTCTGTAAAATACCATAGTAAAAACTAAAAATATTTGTTTCTAGTTTGGAAGTGTAAAAAGTTTTGAAAACTATTTTAACAGTGGTTTTAAATATTCAAAACTAGGTTTTAAATAAAACCAGTACATAAACAATTTTCAAAAAGTGCACAAGTGGCATCATTAAATACTACACAATATTAAAAGATTTTAGGTGGAAAAATATTTGGAGTTGGACTAATATTGCATCTTGTGGAATTTTTGCAAAACAAAAAGAAAATAAAAAAGGAAAAAGGGACACGGTGCCTAGGCTAGAGTCGGCCAGCAGCCGGGCCTACCCGTAGCCGTGCCAGCCCAGGCGAACCGACACCCGCGCGCCCGCGTTCAAACCTTCCGGCTGGGGCCCGAAGGCCAGATACACGGAGAGGAGGGGTAGGGAGGTGAGGATGACAGGCGGGGCCCGCCTGTCATCTCCAACCTCACGGCAGGGAGGTCGGCGTGCTCACCGGCGAGGTTTCCGGCCACAGTGAGAGAAGCTGAGGGCAGGAACGGAGTCAGCGTCAAGCTGCCGTTCCTATGGAGGTGGAGATGGTCGCCGGGGTGGCCTGAGTCGCCGGGGTGGCCTGAGTCGCCGACGACGAGGAGCCCGCGACGAAGGAGCTTCGGGAGAGGTTACTGCCGACGGTTCCTGTAGCAATCCACATGGGAGAAGAAGGGAAACGCGTCAGAGGAGCAAGGGAGTGTTAGAGGAAGAAGAAAGAGGGTCGGGGCGGCTCTGTACCAGGAGATCTCCGACGAGCCGAAGCGGCGGTCCCAAAGCTCGATCTCGAGCTCGGGAGCTCCTGGAGTGGAGCAGATGGTTCAGGGGGTTGATTGGGAGGAGGAGAGTGCCAGCAGGGGGGGAGAGAGTGGTCCGGGGACAACTGAAATAGCTCGGGTGCTGTGCACCGTGGGCGTGGACCGCCGGAGGCCATGGCAGGGGCTCTGGAAGCCGTGGGAGGATGTTAGGGTGGCTCGGGGGTGTTTGTGGGAGTGGTGTAGCACGCCAGAGAGAGAGGAGAGACACGACCTGGCTCCGGTGCTCGCGCCTGTGAGGCCGTGGGTTGGATGATCCAGACGGTGCCCTGGCACGCGCTGCAGGGGGCACTGGAGAGAGAGGGAGCAGGGGGTGATGACCCACAAGTATAGGGGATCAATCATAGTCCTTTCAACAAGTAAGAGTGTCGAACCCAATGAGGAAAAGAAGGAAATGACAAGCGGTTTTCAGCAAGGTAATTTCTGCAAGCAATGAAATTGTAGATAACAGATAGTTTGATAGCAAGATAATTGGTAACAAGAAAGTAACGGTAACGGTAAACAAGGTGCAGCAAGGTAGCCGAATCCTTTTGTGGCAAAGGACATGCCAGAACAGTCTCTAGTAATAGGCAAAGTGTTCTTGAGGGTACATGGGAATTTCATCTAGTCACTTTTATCATGTTGGTTTGATTCGTGTTCGCTACTTTGATAATTTCATATGTGGGTGGACCGGTGCTTGGGTGCTGTTCTTAATTGAACAACCTCCCACTTATGATTAACCCCCTCGCAAGCATCCACAACTACAAGAAAAGTATTAAGATAAAATCTAACCATAGCATTAAACGTTTGGATCCAAATCAGCCCCTTACGAAGTAGCGCATAAACTAGGGTTTAGGCTTCTGTCACTCTAGCAGCCCATCATCTAATAACTACTCCACAATGCATTCCCTTAGGCCCATGAATGTTGAAGTGTCATGTAGTCGACGTTCACATGACACCACTAAGGGAATCACAACATACACACCATCAAAATATCGAACACATATCAAATTCACATGATTACTCGCAACGTGACTTCTTTCGTGACCTCAAGAACAAACGTAACTACTCACAAATAATAATCACGCTCAAGATAAGAGTGGTATTAAATTGCATAATGGATCTGAACATCTAATCTTCCACCAAATAAACCACATAGTAATCAACTACGCAAGGTAATCAACACTACTAGTCACCCACAGGTACCAATCTGAGGTTCCGATACAAAGATTGAACACAAGAGATGAACTAGGGTTTGAGAGGAGATGGTGCTGTTGAAGATGTTGATGAATATTGGCCTCCCAAAGATGAGAGGGGTGTTGGTGATGACGATGGCTTCGATTTCCCCCTCCAGGAGGGAAGTTCCCCCGGCAGAATCGCTCCGCCGGACGGCAAAAGTGCTCCTGCCGAAGTTCCTCCTCGAGGCGGCGGCGCTTCGTCCCGAAAGTCCTCCTCTTATTTTTTTTCTAGGTCAAATGTGGCTATATACCAGAAAATGGGCTCCGGAGGTGGGCCGAGGTGGCCACGATACACCAGGGCGCGCCCAGGGGGGTCTCGCGCGCCCTCGTGGGTTGTGCCCACCTGGCTGGCCCCCTCCGGTAGTTTTCTGCTCCGGTATTTTTTATTAAATATAAAAATAATCTCCGTAAAATTTCAGCTTCATTGGAGTTGTGTAGAATAGGTATCTCTGATGTGCTTTTCTTAGGTCCAGAATTCCAGCTGCCGGTATTCTCCCTCTTTGTGTAAACCTTGCATATTATGATAGAAAAGGCATTAGAATCACTCCCCAAAGCATTATTATTCAACAAAACAAAGTAAATAATAGTAGGAAATCATGATGCAAAATGGACGTATCAACTCCCCAAGCTTAGACCTCGCTTGTCTTCAAGCGAAAGCCGATATTGAAAAGCATGTCCACATGCTTTGAGAGAGAGGTGTCGATAAAAACAAAATACGGACATTGAAGCATCATGCTTATTAATATAACAGCAACAAACTCTATCATAGAATTTATTCAACATAATTTCATCATATAACTTCTTATGCACAAGTAAATTCATCACAACATAGAAGTATGAAGCATAAACCTTATTGAAAACCAACAAACTGTGTTCTCAGTCAACTTTGCAACTACAATTCATCACATATTCAGGAAGGGTCTCATGTAGGAGCCTTTTGGCAAGTCCACATACTCAACCATCATTTAGTCTTCTATGATTGATAACACTCATGGCATACCCATGAACAAAAAGTTTCAACCGGACACATAGGAAGATAGGGGCTTATAGTTTCGCCTCCCAACGTATCACCTCAAGGGTGATGTCAACAATAATAACTCATGCCCACTCATATCCAACTGGATATATATGCCTAGATCTTTCCTCACCACATGATGCTTGCAAAAGAAAAAGTAAAAAGGAATAGGGAAGAATACTTTGACTCTTGCATAAAAGTGAATATGTGAACGTAAAAGATAGGCCCTTCGCAGAGGGAAGCAGAGGTTGTCATGCGCTTATTGGTTTGTATGCCCAATCCCTTAATGTAAAAGAACGTCATGCTATATTACCCCCTATGATTGCAACCTTTATTATGCAGTCTGTCGCTTTTATTACTTTGCCATCATAAGTTCGTATAGTGCTCAATTTTCTCTTACACTGATCAAAACACTTTTAGAAGCAATTTTTATTTCCTTATTGCACCGATGACAACTTACTTGAAGGAACTTTCTCAATCCATAGGTAGGTATGGTGGACACTCAAAGAATGAATTTGGGTTTGGGTTTTTGGATGCACAAGTAGTATCTCTAGTTAGTGCGGAATTTTGCCTAGCAAAGATATTGAGCAAGCACCACATGTTGAAGGATCTATGACAATATAACTTCTATGTTGATATGAACAAGCATAAATCATTACGTTGTCTTCCTTGTCCAACATCAACAATTTTGACATATAATATTTGATGGGGGCTCACAATCATAAAAGATGTCCAAGATGGTATATTTGCATGTGAATCTTCTCTTCCCTTATTAATTCTTCCATGAATTGCATCATTGACCAATGCAATGTTTGTCAATCTCCAATAAATTTTACTACTTATACTTTTCCTTATGTGATGTCATTACTCACCATAAGATTAGCATATGATTCTTTTCATTTATTTTCCTTTCCTTTATTTTGATTGCAACAAGAAAGTAGAGAGGCAAAAACTCAAACTAAACTTTATTATATAAGTCTCACTCGATTACATAGATAGATAGGCCACGAAACTAACACACGAAAATAGATCATGCTAAACTTTTATTCAACTAAAGCAAAGGGAAACTAAAGATCGAACTAAATAGGTAAAGTCGAATAAAAGTGGTGGTGATACGATACCGAGGCACCTCCCCCAAGCTTGGCTCAAGCCAAGGGGAGTGCCCATACCCGTGTGCTCAAGTCTCCTTTGGTGGTGGTGATGAAGAAGGTGGTGGTGATGATGTAGTAGGCTTGTCCTCCAGCTTCCAGGGCAAGGGCTCCCCATTAAAGGTTGACGCGAGAGTCCCCTGAGTCCTACAACTGGCAGCTAAACTCATACCTTTAAATCTCTCTTGGTTTTGAAGATCATAAACTTGGCTCTGCAGAAAATTAATTTGCTCGTTGAGGGTGGAGATGATGTCCTTTACAGACCGGCCATCCACCATCTGATCACGAGTGAATTCCGTAATCTTGGAGTGATTGGCACTAAGTCCGCGCTCCACCATCTTCTGGCACTTGAAGATTTCCTGTTCCACCGCCTCGAGCCTATCCTCGACGCTTTCGGTCTTCTTGGGTCCTTGAACATCGCGGATGTGGAGCACCCCCTCACGCATCTCAATGGCTTGAGGGTGCTTCATCACCTCCGGCAAGTATGGGTTGATGACCTTCTCGAAGAACTTGTCCTTGGAGGAGCTTGGTGGAGCCATGGAGATCTAGATCCGATGAAAAGACAGCAAGAAACAAGAACAGAGGATTTTTCTGCGTTGTGTTCATCAAAACAGTCGGGGGTATATATAGAGAATTTTTATTCTTTGGAAATAAGCATATGGAAGGAAAACGGAGTCGGGAAGGCATCCGAGCTGGGCACAACCCACTAGGGCACGCCCAGGGGTGCCTGGCGCACCCTGGTGTATCATGCTCACCTCGATCATCTTCCGGTTTAATTTTTTATTTCCAAAATTTTCTAATATTCCAAAACTGACAAAAAATATTTTTGAAGATTTTTTGGAGTCCGTTTACTTACCGTATCACGTACCTCCTATTTTTCAGAATTCTGGAGTGTTCCAGAAGGTTTCTTTTATGTGTTCCTCTGGTGTCATGGTTTGGATAACATTGCTTTCAACGTTAATAGGTGTACCTGAGATATAGTGCTTAATTCTTTGTCCATTGACCACCTTCGGGTTAGTACCTTTGGCGTTATTAATCTTGATAGCTCTAGATCGATAAACCTCTTCGATAATATATGGTCATTCCCATTTGGAGAGAAGCTTTCCTGTAAAAAATCTTAAACGAGAGTTGAACAAAAGAACATAATCTCCTATTTTGAATTCCCGCTTTTGGATTCTTTTGTCATGCCATCTTTTTACTTTTTCTTTGAATAGCTTGGCATTTTCATAAGCTTGGGTTCTCTATTCATCTAGTGAGCTAATATCAAATAGCCTCTTCTCACCGGCAAGTTTGAAATCATAGTTAAGTTCTTTAATTGCCCAAAATGCTTTGTGTTCTAATTCTAGAGGCAAATGACAAGCTTTCCCATATACCATTTTGTATTGAGACATACCCATAGGATTTTTATAAGCTGTTCTATAGGCCCAAAGTGCATCATCTAATTTCTTAGACCAATTCTTACGAGACCTATTGACAGTTTTTTGTAATATTAATTTTATTTCTCTATTGCTAAGTTCAACTTGACCACTATATTGAGGATGATAGGGTGATGCAATTCTATGGTTAACATCATACTTAGCAAGCATCTTAGGGAAAGCACCATGGATAAAGTGTGAACCACTATCGGTCATTAAATATCTAGGGACTCCAAACCTCGGGAAGATAACCTCTTTAAGCATTTTGATGGAAGTGTGGTGATCAACACTACTAGTTGGAATAGCTTCTACCCACTTAGTGACATAATCAATAGCAACCAAAATATGAGTGTACCCGTTGGAGGAAGGAAAAGGCCCAATATAATCAAAACCCCAGACGTCAAATGGTTCAACAACAAGTGAATAATTCATAGACATTTCCTAACGCTTACCAATATTACCAATTCCTTGACATTCATCACAAGACAAGACAAACTTACGGGCATCCTTGAAGAGAGTAGGCCAATAAAAACCAGTTTGTAATACCTTATGAGTAGTTCTATCTCCCGCATGATATCCTCCATAAGCTCCGGAATGACATTTCCGTATGATTTGTTCCTGTTCATGCTCAGGTACATAATGTCTAATAATACCATCTACTCCTTCTTTATAAAATGTGGGTCATCCCAAAAGTAATGTCTGAAGTCATAGAAATCTTTTCTCTTTTGTTGGTAAGTGAAATTAGGTGGTATATATTTAGCGACAATGTACTTAGCATAATCAGCATACCAAGGTGTGTTTTGAGAAACATTTATTGCAGCTAACTGTTCATCAGGGAAACTATCATCGATAGGTAGTGGGTCATCAAGAATATTTTCTAACATAGACAAGTTATCAACTACGGGGTTCTGAGCTCCCTTCCTATCAATGATGTGTAAGTCAAATTCTTGAAGCAAGAGAACCCACCTAATGAGTATAGGTTTAGCATCTTTCTTTTCCATAAGATTTTTTATAGCAGCATGATCGGTGTGAACAATTACTTTGGAATCAACAATATAGGATCTAAATTTATCACAAGCAAACACAACTGCTAAAAATTCTTTTTTAGTGGTAGCATAATTTCATTGGGCATTGTCTAGAGTTTTACTAGCATAATGGATAACATTCAATTTCTTGTCAACTCTCTGTCCTAGAACAGCACCTTCAGCATAATCACTAGCATCACACATAATTTCAAAAGGCAAGTTCCAATCAGGTGGTTGAACGATAGGTGCAGAGGTTAAGGCTTTCTTGAGTGTTTCAAAGGCTTCCACACAATCATCATCAAAAACAAAAGGAATATCCTTTTGCAAAAGATTAGTAAGAGGCCTAGAAATTTTAGAGAAGTCTTTAATGGACCTCCTAGAAAAACCATAATGACCAAGGAAACTTCGAATACCTTTAATATCTGTAGGACATGGAATTTTCTCAATTGCATCAACTTTAGCTTTATCCACCTCAATACCTCGTTCAGATATTTTACGCCCCAAGACAATGCCTACATTAACCATAAAGTGGCACTTCTCCCAATTCAAGACGAGATTAGTTTGTTCACATCTCTGCAAAACTCGATCAAGGTTGCTTAAGCAATCATCAAAAGAAGTCCCGTAAACGGAAAAACTCATCCATGAAAACCTCCACAATCTTTTCACAAAAATCAGACAATATAGTAGTCATACATCTTTGAAAGGTAGCAGGTGCATTGCATAAACCAAAAGGCATACGTCTATAAGCATAGGTTCCAAAAGGGCAAGTAAAGGTAGTTTTCTCTTGATCGGATTGTGACACAGGTATTTGAGAGAAACCAGAATATCCATCTAGAAAACAAAAGTGTGTGTGCTTAGATAATCTTTCTAGCATTTGATCAATGAATGTCAGAGGGTAATGGTCTTTCCTAGTAGCTTTATTTAATTTTCTAAAATCAATTACCATTCTATAGCTAGTGAAAATTCTTTGTGGAATGAGTTCATTTTTATCATTGGGATCAACGATAATACCTCCTTTCTTAGGGACAGAATGAACGGGACTTACCCATCTACTATCAGCAATAGGATAGATTATACCTGCTTCCAGAAGCTTTAGTATTTCAGTTCTTACCACTTCCTTCATCTTAGGATTCAAACACCGTTGGTGATCAACAACGGGTTTAGCATCAGGTTCCATATTAATCTTGTGCTGACATAGAGTGGGACTAATGCCCTTAAGACCATCAAGAGTATATCCAATAGCAGCCCGGTGCTTCCTCAGAACTTTCAATAATCTTTCTTCTTCATGTTCTGAAAGGTTAGCACTAATAATAACAGGATATATCTTTTTCTCATCAAGATAAGCATACTTCAAAGTGTCACGCAATTGTTTTAATTCAAACACAGGATCACCTTTAGGTGGAGGAGGGCCTCCAAGAGTTTCAATAGGCAAATTGTGTTTCAGGAGAGGTTGTTGTTCAAAGAAATTTTTATCTATTTCATTTCTTTCACGCAAGTGATTATCATTTTCATGGTCAAGCAAATATTTTTCTAAGGGATCAGTAGGGGCACAACAATAGAAGCAAGACCAATTATTTCATCCTTACTAGATAACGCTTTATCACGAGGTCGTCTACTAAACTTGGAAAAATTAAACTCATGAGACACATTACCAAAGCTGACACCGACAGTTTGTTTTTCACAATCTATCTTAGCATTGACGGTGCTCAATAAAGGTCTACCAAAGATAATGGGACAAAAGTCATCTTGTGGGGAACCAAGAACTAGAAAATCAGTAGGGTATTTTACTTTCCCGCACAAGACTTCAACCTCTCTAACAATCCCAAGTGCTGTGATAGTGGCTCTATTAGCAAGTTTAATAGTAACATCAATGTCTTCCATTTCAGCAGGTGCTATTTCATCCATAATTTCTTGGTATAGAGTAAAAGGGATATCACTCACACTAGCACCAAAATCACATAAACCATGATAGCAATGATCTCCTATTTTGACTGAGACAATGGGCATGCCTTCTATGAGTCTATGTTTATCTTTTTCATCGGGTTTAGCAATTCTAGCAGCATCATCACAGAAGTAGATAACATGCCCATCAATATTTTCTACCAAGAGATCTTTAACCATAGCAATTCTAGGTTCTACTTTAATTTGTTCAGGGGGTTTAGGTGCTCTTATATTACTCTTACGAACCATAGTTGATACCTTAGCATATTCCTTTATCCTAACAGGGAAATGTGGTTTTTCAATATAAGCGGTAGGCACAACTAGATCAACATTGTAAAAGATGGTTTCTTCTTTAGCTATGACCGGTTCTTTAATTTCTTCTTTAATAGGGGGATGATATTTAAAACAATTCTCCTTAGGGTGGTCAACGTGAGTAGCAAATGCTTCGCAGAAAGAGGCTACTATCTCAGAGTCAAGTCCATATTTAGCGCTAAACTTATGAAAAGTATCGGTATTCATAAAAGATTTATCACAATTAAATTCAAGCTTTATACCTGACTCATTACCTTCTTCGAGTTCCCAATCTTCAGAGTTGTGTTTAATTCTTTCTAAGAGATCCCACTTGAATTCAATAGTCTTCTTCATATAAGAACCAACACAAGAAGTAACGAGCATGGATTGATGATTATGAGAAAGCCGAGCATAAAAATTCTGAATGATAACTTCTCTCGGATTGTCATGATTGGGGCATGAATATAACATTGACTTAAGCCTCCCCCAAGCTAGAGCGATACTTTGTCCATCACGAGACCAAAAATTATATATATAATTCCGATCACGATGAACTAGATGCATGGGATAAAACTTTTGGTGGAATTCCAATTGCAAACGATTCCAGTTCCATGATCCAAGATCATCACATAGGCTATACCATGTCAATGCTTTTCCCTGCAAAGATAAAGGGAGAACCTTCTTCTTAACTTCATCTCCGGGTAAACCTGCAAGCTTAAATAATCCACAAATTCCGTTCACATATAAGAGGTGCATATCAGGATGTTCATTTCTATCTCCTACATAAGGTTTAGCAAGCAGTTGTTCTACCATACCCGAAGGAATTTCATAGCCAACATTTTTAGCAGGTGCTGTAGGTCAAGGGCCAACTAATTGTGGTTCTGGTCGAGGTGAACATACCCCGAACAAACCCCTCAAAGGATTGTTTTCCATAGTAGCAAGTAGCAATAAATTTCAGCACGTAGTATAAGTTTTTCCTTGACGATTTCCACTTACCAAGAGCGCTTCACTCCCTGGCAACGGCGCCAGAAAAGAGTCTTGATGACCCACAAGTATAGGGGATCAATCGTAGTCCTTTCGATAAGTAAGAGTGTCGACCCAATGAGGAGCAGAAGGAAACGACAAGCGGTTTTCAGCAAGGTAATTTCTGCAAGCAATGAAATTGTAGGTAACAGATAGTTTGATAGCAAGATAAATGGTAACAAGCAAGTAACAGTAATGGTAAACAAGGTGCAGCAAGGTAAACCAATCCTTTTGTGTCAAAGGACAGGCCAGAACAGTCTCTAGTAATAGGCAAAGTGTTCTTGACTGTACACGGGAATTTCATCTAGTCACTTTTATCATGTTGGTTTGATTCGTGTTCGCTACTTTGATAATTTGTTATGTGGGTGGACCGGTGCTTGGGTGCTGTTCTTAATTGAACAACCTCCCACTTATGATTAACCCCCTCGCAAGCATCCGCAACTACGAGAAAAGTATTAAGATAAAATCTAACCATAGCATTAAACGTTTGGATCCAAATGAGCCCCTTACAAAGTAGTGCATAAACTAGGGTTTAAGCTTCTGTCACTCTAGCAACCCATCATCTAATAACTACTCCACAATGCATTCCCTTAGGCCCATGAATGTTGAAGTGTCATGTAGTCGACGTTCACATGACACCACTAAGGGAATCACAACATACATACCATCAAAATATCGAACACATATCAAATTCACATGATTACTCGCATCATGGCTTCTCCCGTGACCTCAAGAACAAAGATAACTACTCACAAATAATAATCATGATCAAGATCAGAGGGATATTAAATATCATAATGGATCTTAACATATAATCTTCCACCAAATAAACCATATAGTAATCAACTACGCAAGGTAATCAACACTACTAGTCACCCACAAGTACCAATCTGAGGTTCCGGTACAAAGATTGAACACAAGAGATGAAGTAGGGTTTGAGAGGAGATGGTGTTGTTGAAGATGTTTATGAAGATTGGCCACACAAAGATGAAAGGGGTGTTGTTGATGACGATGGATTCGATTTCCCCCTCCGGGAGGGAAGTTCCCCCAGCGGAATCGCTCCGCCGGAGGGCAAAAGTGCTCCTGCCCAAGTTCCGCCTCGAGGCGGCGGCGCTTCGTCCTGAAAGTCCTCCTCTGATTTTTTCTAGTTCAAATGTGACTATATACCAGAAGATGGGATTCGGAGGTGGGCCGAGGTGGCCACGATACACCAGGGTACGCCCAGGGGTGTCTGGCGCGCCCTGGTGGGTTGTGCCCACCTGGCTGGCCCCCTCCAGTAGTTTTCTGCTCCTGTATTTTTTATTAAATACAAAAATAATCTCCGTAAAA
This sequence comes from Elymus sibiricus, assembly GCA_039707655.1. Taxonomy (NCBI): domain Eukaryota; kingdom Viridiplantae; phylum Streptophyta; class Magnoliopsida; order Poales; family Poaceae; genus Elymus; species Elymus sibiricus. Next base: position 256,855,551 of record CM077669.1, read on the forward strand.
TTTCAGTTTCATTGGAGTTGTGCAGAATAGGTATCTCTGATGTGCTTTTCTTTGGTCCAGAATTCCAGCTGCCGGTATTCTCCCTCTTTGTGTAAACCTTGCATATTATGAAGAAAAGGCATTATAATCACTCCCCAAAGCAATTATTATTCAAAAAAACAAAGTAAATAATAGTAGGAAATCATGATGCAAAATGGACGTATCAGGGGGCCGTTGTCCTGGCGTCTTGCGGACGTCCAGACACGGCTCCTGGCGCGCGAGGGGGATCCGAGGTGGTCGGGGACACGTGGTCAACCCTCTGGAGCGCTACTTTGGCCGGCACCCGCGCGTTCCCTCGTGCCTCCGGTTGTCCTATTGCGTCTGGGAGGTTCTGGGGATGCCCTGGGTGGCGTAGATGCTAACCAAAGGAGAGGGGAGGGTAGATGGGAGAGAGAAGGCTAAGGGAAAAGGAGTTTCTTGCTGTCCAGAGAGGAAAATGGGGTTTTCATCCTACCCATATTGGAGTTGTGGCCGTGGGAAACTTACTGGAGGTTGCTCGGGGTGAGGGAGAGGTGTGGTAAAAATTTGGGGTGAAGGAGAAGAGTAGAAGAAGTGAAAACATAGTTTCTACCAATCTGCCATAAGATGTTTGATGTGTGTTTGGGCAAAATAAGTTTTCCCACTTGCATTGAGATTTAACAGGATCAAATAGGAGGTAAATGTAAGAGTGGCCACAAGTTTTGAGCTTATTTGAGAAAAGTTGGCAATGGAAACTTTGCAAACCCTAGAAATCAACAGAATTAGGTTTATGTAGATCTAGGCATGCAAATTTATTCTCCTTAATGGAGAACTTGGTGTAGTAGCATTATTTGGGGATTAGAACATGTGTGCAAAGTTCGAGATCAATTGGAAATACTTGACAATGTAGACTTGCTCAAAATTTGGCCCTGGACAGGAATAGCTTTGGGAAATTTTGGTGAACCAAAATAATTTGGATTGGGTTGAAACTTGGCAAGATCATCAAATTGGGCATATGTGACTTGCTGGAATTTTCCTGGATTTATTTGAGAATATTTCCTATAGAAATATTTCAAAAGCTTGAAACATACAGAAAGGCTTTTGGAAGGTTTTGTCCAATATTTTGAACATGACCATGTGTTGAAACTCATATATATGGAAAATATATGTCCACTGAGTTTCCCGAAATTTTCTCAAATATTGTGAAAGCATAAAAATAATGTTTCCCTATGAAAGACCATTCCTGGCCTTAAATAAAAGCCTTTAAATAAAATAGGAAAATAATCTTGAAAATAAGATTTGGTGATTTTGGGAAGTCTTATATATATTAGGGTCCAAATAAACTCTTGATCCCTGATGCCAATGCAAAAGGTCTCAACCCTTTGGATATTCACAACGTCACACACTTGCGCACGCAGCCGTCGACCACGAACGGTTAGAATTGCAATATACTAATTCCCAATGGAACAGCAGATCACACTTGACTTGCAGTATATAATCACCAGATCGATACGAATTGGTGATGAGGATTCAAGATGAATGCTTACAAGCAATCTCATGAACTAGGGTTTATCTTAAACGTGGTCTAACTCTAACTAACCCTAAGGAAGAGTATTTATATCCTAAGATAGATCGAAGGGGTACATGGGCTGTCAGCCCGAAACTCTGCGCGCAGGCAGCACGGTAGTACTGCTTGAGCATGCGGTACTACCGCTCCAAGCGGTACTACCGCTTAAGTTCCGCTCTACTACCGGTTAGCTCGAAAAGATACCAGTAGTTTTTACGGTAGTAGGGGCGGTAGTACCGCCTCAAGCGGTACTACCGCTGGGGTGGGGCGGTACTACCGCCCTGGGAGTTGCAGAAGCCTCCCCCAGCTCAGCTGCATTGCCTCCTTGCTCTCCTTCTTGCCCCAAGTTGCTCCTTGCGCCATGCCTTCCTCTCCAATGTACCTAATGACACATACACACAAGGATTTAGGCAGTATAAAGCTCTCATCAAAATAATTGGCATTATCAACTAAGAGAGAATTCACCTGTTGTTCATCATTGGCTAGGCTTAATATTTCCTTCCAGCTGAGACAATTAGAATCATCGTATTCATAGAATATATCCTCATCACATTCGACCCAATTTGAGGACTTGTAGTACAAACCTCAATTCAGGGGTTTTATAAAGCCTAATTTTAATAAATGCTTTTTGGCCAAAACAATATTTGATAAAAAATAGTTTTAGGCACTATACACATGGCATGATCATTGGGCAAGAAATTTGGATCAAGTAGATGAGTCCTAAGAGTAGGAGAGTTTTTGTGAGCCACAACACAAGCAAGCAATCAAGCAAATGGCAATCAAGTCAACATCACAATCACTCAAAAAGTTTTAAATGGGTCCAAATTTTATAAAGTCATAGGATAGCAAAGTGATACAACACAGGGTGTGACAGACCTACCCCCCTTAAAAGAATCTCATCCTCGAGATTCCTAGGCTAAGCGCTAAAAAGATAAGGAAACTCGGATCTAAGATAGTCTTCATGCTCCCAGGTTACTTCTGGTTCAGTGTGGTTGCTCCACTGGACCTTGAAGTACTTGATGGTGCGGCTTAGGGTGCAACGTTCAGCTTCAGCCAAAATGTGAACTGGCCTCTCACGATAACTAAGGTCTGGCAGAAGGTCGATGGCTTGATGGTCGATGTCCTTGTAGAGGTCGGGGAGGTTGGGAACTTGGAGACACTTTCAGAGTTGTGAGACGTGGAACACGTTGTGCATATCTGCTAGCTCGGAAGGTAGCTCTAGCTGGTAGGCAGCTTCTCCTCGCTTTGCGGTGATCTTGAAGGGGCCCATGTATCTTGCTGCAAGCTTTCCCTTGACGTGGAAATGCTTGGTTCCTTTGATAGGCGTGACTCGGAGATACACATGGTCTGCGATGCAGAAGTTCACTTCTCGGCGGTGAGAGTCGACGTAGCTCTTCTGTCTTGACTTGGCGGTCTCCAGACGCTCTCTGATGATGCCATCTGCAAACCAGACTGATAGGTGTTGTTGTAGGAGAACTCCGCAAACGACAGGCAGTCTTCCCATTTGGCTCCGTATGCCAAAACACAAGCACGGAGCATATCCTTGAGTATCTGATTTACTCGTTCCATCTGTCCTCCGGTCTGAGGGTGAAAGGTGGTGCTGAAGGATAGCTTGGTTCCCATGGCCTCTTGAAACTTTTTCCAGAACCTCGAGGTAAACTGGGTACCTCGGTCTAACACAATCTCCTTTGGAACTCCATGGAGGCTTACTATGCGCTCGATGTAAAGGCTGGCTAGCTTGTTTCCATCATAGGTGGTTCTGACGGTACTGAAGTGGGCTACCTTGGTCAGGTGGTCGACGATGACCCAAATGGAATCATGTCCCTTGCTTGACCTAGGCAAACGGTGATCAAGTCCATCCAGACTTTGTCCCACTTCCATTCAGGCACTTTTAGAGGTTGTAACAATCCAATGGGTCGCTGATGCTCAGCTTTGACTCTCTAGCATATGTCACACTTAGCGACAAAAGTTGCTATCTCTCTCTTCATGCCATGCCACCAGAATCTTGCTTTGAGGTCTTGGTACATCTTGATTCCTCCAGGATGGATAGAATATAGAGTGTCATGGCCTTCTTGCAAGATCAAATTCTTGAGCTCAACTTTGTTGGGCACGCAGATGCGAGTCCCAAACCATACAACTCCTTGCTCATCCACTGAGAATCCTAGGGCCTTGCCTTTCTTAATATTCCTCTTGATACCTTCAATGATGTCATGTCCCTTCTGAGCTTCCTTGATATCATCCATTAAGATAGGCCTTGCTTCGAGGTTGGCTAGGGAACCAGGTGCAACTAGTTCGAGGCCAAAGCTGTCAAGCTCTTCATACAAGGCGGGTAGCCTTTCCTTAATCATAACATTCAAGGAACAAGCCTTTCTTCTTAAGGCATCTGCTACCACATTTGCCGTTCCAGGGTGGTATTGAACACTGAGTTCGTAATCCTTGATCAACTCTAACCATCTTCGTTGCCTCATGTTCAACTCCCTTTGAGTGAAAATATACTTCAAACTCTTGTGGTCTGTGTATATCTCACATCGCTTCCCTAGAAGGTAATGTTGCCATGTCTTCAAGGCATGAACTACAACTGCCAACTCAAGATCATGAGTAGCGTAGTTCTCTTTGTGAGGACGTAGCTGTCTGCATAGATATGCTACGACTTTGCCTTCTTGCATCAGGACACCACCAAGCCCGGTTCTCGATGCATCACAATATATCACAAACTCCTTGTGAATATCAGGGGTGGCCAAAACTGGGGCTGCTGTCAACCTCTTCTTGAGTTCTTGGAAGCTTTCTTCGCACTTCGCTGTCCATTCGAACTTCTTGTCCTTCTTCTAGAGTTGAGTCATGGGTCGGGCAATGCTCGAGAATCCTTCGACGAACTTGTGGTAGTATCCCGTGAGTCTGAGGAAGCTTCTAACTTCTTCACATTGCTTGGGGATTGCCATTCAGTCACGACTTCGATCTTGGCAGGATCCACTGACAATCCTTCCGCAGTCAACACATGACCCAAGAATCCAACTTCATGCAGCCAGAATTCGCACTTGCTGAATTTGGCATAAAGCTGGTGCTCTCGAAGCTTTTCTAGGACCAATCTCAAGTGTTGTGCATGCTCTTCTTCGGATTTGGAGAAGATGAGTATGTCATCGTCGAAGACGAAGACAAACTTGTCCAAATACTCCATGAAAACTTTGTTCATGAGATACATGAAGTAAGCTGGAGTATTGGTTAACCCAAATGACATGATCGTGTATTCATACAGGACATACCGGGTCACGAATGCCATCTTCGGGGTGTCTTGGGGTCTGATCTTCAGCTGATAGTACCCAGACCTGAGGTCGATCTTGGAAAACATCTTGGCACCATTCAACTGATCGAATAGGTCTTCAATCTTGGGAAGGGGGTACTTGTTCTTTATTGTGACCTCATTGAGAGAACGGTAATCAACACAGAGTCGGATAGTTTCGTCCCTCTTTGACACAAATAGAACAGGAGATCCCCAAGGAGAGGCACTAGGGCGAATAAATCCTTTCCTGAGCTACTCAGCCAGTTGCTTCTTCAATTCGGCCAACTCTTCGGATCCCATTTCATAGGGCTTCTTATAGATGGGTCCTAGTTCGGGCATTAGCTCAATGATGAACTCAATGTCACGGTCAGGAGGCATTCCGGGCAACTCATCAGGAAATACATCTTGGTACTCACATACCAAGGCACTTGATCCAACTCAATTCCCGACAAACATTTAGCCCAAGGGGCTTGACCGGAGGTAGGGTTGGGAACATACTTGACTTCAACTCCATGGCTATTGGTCGTGGTAACAATCCTCTTGGCACAGTCTAGCAAGCCTCGGTGCTTGGTTAACCAATTCATGCCGAGGATAAAATCCAAGCCTTGCGAGTTCAAAACTATGAGGTCTGCTAGGAAGCCTACCCCGTTGATGTTGATCTCAACTCCTTTACATCCTATTTTGGACCTCATAACTGACCCCGGGGTTTGCATCAACATATGGCTACCTAGGGGTGTAGGCTTCATACCACTCTCTAGTGCAAACTTTTGGGTAACAAAAGAATGCGAAGCTCCACAATCAAACAGAACGGTTGCTGGAGTTGAGTTGACGAGGAACATACCCAGTATGACGTCCGGGTCTTCCTCAGTGGTGACGTGATTCACACGACTCTTGCAACGGTTAGGCTGGTTGCGGGGAGCTGGGTTCCTTGGTGGCGCTCCACAGCCTGGACCTTGGTTTGGCGCATTGGGGCGCGGTGCATCTGTCTTCTTGTTGGGGCACTGCCTAGAGATCTGTCCTGGATGACGACATCCAAAGCAAGTGACTTGGCCTGAGCCGCTGTTGTTGTTGACACCATTGTTGTTATTGGGGTTGTTGTAAGCTTGCCTGGGACATCCAAAGCATACTACTGAGGCTGGTAGCTCGGACGAGGTGCAGGAGGTCTAGCCTGCTGAGGCTGGTAGGTTGGTTTGGTTGGGGCTGGCTGCCATGAGCGAGGCTTCTGGTTGCTGGAACTACCCTTGCTGATCATCTTGCACTTGCGAGTGTCTTCCATGGCACGACGCTTGTCTTCGAGCATGAGAGCCTTGTTAACTAGGTCGAAGAAGGTCCGGCAGTCGCAGACAATGAGTTAATACTGCAGGGCTTGCTGGAGTCCTTCCATGAAGCGTTCCATCTTAGCGGCCTGAGTGCTGACATCTTCAGGGGCATACCTCGACAGCAGGTTGAACTTCTGCATATATTCCTTGACGGAGCCACTTCCTTTCTTCAGCGCTCGGAATTCTCTCTTGTTGATAGCCATGATCCTAGAAGGAATGTGAGCGGTGCGTAATCCTTCCTTGAAGTCAGCCCAGGTGATCACTCGATCGCCTTGCATGACCTTGAATCCATCCCACCAACCTCTAGTGGTACCTCCGAGGCAGTGAGAGGCATAAGGAACCTTCTCACGGTCTTCATTGCAATTGACGAAAGCAAGGAGGTCCTCGATGCTGCGGATCCAGTCATTGGCATCCAAAGGTTCATCAGTCTCGGTGAAGGTTGGGGGCGAATTGCTCATGAACTCAGACAGAGTGGAGCGGCCATTGCTGTTCCTGCCTTGCTGCTGGTTATTCACAAGGACTTGAGCCATCTGCTGGATAGCGGAAATGTTGGCTTGGCGTTCCTCCCGGAGAACTTGGAGAAACTGAGCTATGGTCATGTTCTCTGGTGGAGGTGGTGGAGGGGGAATGTCGCCATGTGGCTGCTCCGGGTGCTCTCTAGGATGAGCAGCCCCACCTTCTCCCTGTTGCTAGCTGGAGTTGCTGGCTTCAGGGTTGGTGAAGGAGCAGTTGCGGGTTGCAGTCAGCATCCTGTTTGGAGCAGCCAAGTCAAACAACTGGGATAGATAAGATGGAAAGCAGCAATAGAGAAAGCGCGCCTAAGGGGGTTGGTATAGTGCAAGTGTGATCAAACGTAGGTCGAAAGACCAAACATGTCATATTAAGATAAGATAGATGATGGAGTCGCTTACATGTTGCCTAAGGCAAAAGCGCAACTTGCATCCGAACACAAACAACAAAAGAAAACAACAAGGACACATCATTTCTTATGAACCATTACACGGTCTCGACTTCGCATGAGGGGTACATGAATGATCCGACCCTAGGGGGTTCTCGGACTCAAGTGGTGGAGTGCTCGGTCTCGTACTCATGCTCCTCAGGATCTTCCTCCTGATCATCATCCGTACGCGCCTCGTCTCCTATCGAGGGGGTTGGAGAACGAGGAGGTCCATCCTGGCGGCGCTTCGCCAGTGGTGCGGTGCAGAGCAAACAGTACTCCTTCGCACTCATGCGACGACGACGTGTGGGTGCATCTCTAGCTAGAGGTACTCTTCCTCTGTAAGCGATAACAGGTCGTCCCTCGGGAGCTCCATCCTTCTTAATCCTGTCTGCCTTCACCTTGGCTTGAGAAAGTAGCTCCCGGGTGCGGTAAAGTTCCTTGCGGAGCTCCACGGACTCCTTGATCAGGTTATGAGCCAGACTGTTAGTGGAGAGGCTGAAGTAGGTCTGGAATCTGAGCGGTGTCCCATCCTCCTTTGATGGAACCAACGTCCAATTCTCGGCAAAGTCATCCTTCCTGAAAGGTAGGTAGCGAGTAGCTGGCTCGTCAGCCATCTCTGGGATGATGTCTCGAAGGTGGATAAGTGCCTTGCGCGCAGCCGTCTCGACTGCGAGCGCCAGGGTCTCCATCCGTGGTCCCTCAAAGAACAAACTAGTCGGGGAGTCGTTTCCCTTCATGACCACATCAACGTGCTTCTCCTTCATGACGGCATCGACCCAGTGCTCGTGGTAGAGGAAAACGGGTGGTCCGTTATACTGGCACTTCTCCAGGCGATCCTCAAGGAGTAGGGGAAAGCCGGATGCTAGAAGGGCTTCGGGTATGACGGCCATCTACAAGGTTTAGTGGGGAGGAGTCAGTAGAGTTTTCAAAAGTAGACTTAGAAAAGGTAAGAATTGCAGAAACTCCTAAGTGTAGGTACTAGGCATAGTTTTGAAAATGGTTTTGTCCTAACTAACGTCCATGCTAACTAAGGCTTCCTACAGTCAGGATGGCTCTGATACCAGCTCTTTGGGGACCCCGACTCATAAGTCGTGATCACCGAATGCACGTGTATAGTTATCCCTGAGATCAATGCTCACTGAACACACAGAAGTTGAATAACAAGAGTCTTACATCCATACATAATGTCTTACACAAATAAAGACCTTCGAGATCATGTCTTACATAGATAGGGCCATGAAGGCCAAACACCAAACATAACTAGCAGCGGAAATCTTGAACGAAAGCGTGAACCCATGCCATCTGCCTTAACCCTACAGGCACTCTGACTGGGAAGCGTCCTAGTCCGCATGTTCATCACCAACGAGTTCTTCACCATATTCCTGCTCTTCCATGCCTGGCCAATTAAATAACCAGTGGCAAGCCAATGAGTACTGTCGGCATCCTGGGAACGGGGGTACCCGGAACTGCATGCCTGTGACCCAGGGCGTGGCCCACTTCGATGGCCTGGTACGGCCCGGTGCAGGATCGCTCAAGAACAAGGCCCTCGCGGGAGCCCCGCCCCCGCGAGGAAGGCAACGCCAAGACCCTCGGAAGTAGGAGGCCTCCCCAGGTCGCCTCCCAAGGGGCGGAGATCCCTATGCAGCACTCAGCCTCAGGAGGTCGGGGGTGACGCAAGCCAGGCCAGGCGGGCACCAGCACGCGCAGAGGAGACAATTTCCTCTTTGGTGCAAAGGAGGCAAAGACGTACGCGGGTTCCCAAGGCACCCCCAAAGGTTTCCATTCCGGCGCAACGAGACCAAGACCACAAGCCCCGCAGGACGGACGTCATCGCCGAGCCCACCTCTGCATCACCACCGGCTACTTTGCAGGCGAAGACCACCTTTCGTCAGGATAAGGTGTACTCCTGGTCCCCCTTCGAATTTGGCCGTTGTGGGATCCCTTCCCGCCAATGCGATAAGGGAAAAGGACCCGGGCCATTAGAAATAGAGGCTAGGCTGCTCCGTAGAGAAGGACAGATAAAACATCAACCGAGCACCCTCGCGAGGCTACTGACCACTGTACTAGTTCATCCACAAACCTCCTCGTGAGGCAATCCACCAAAAGCAGAAGTAGGGTTTTACGCTTCGCAGCGGCCCGAGCCTGGGTAAATACTCGTGTGCTAGTCTTCTTCCCCACGATTCTATGAGTTCGTCGGGTTAGGCTGTCAAGCTGTGAGCTTGAGGTCGAAGCTGGTGGGATCTTCGCACACGCCCCTGAGTTCGAACCTCTTTGGGTTTTGCGGAGCCCGAAATCCGATATTTGGTGCGCCAGGTAGGGGGCATGTTGGAGTCTTCCACAAGCTTCGCTTTTTCTCCGCTCCATCGTTTCGATGGCCGACGCCCGCCAAGATTCCTTCGGCCCCGGCGGATCCACCTTCACCAACCTCGCCGCTACTACCCATCACGCACGCCCTGGTAGCTCTGTGTTGGGCGGTCGTTATCAGGCCACCAGCGTTGTCTCCACCGCCGTTGCTGCTCGTGCCGGCCAGGCGCAAGGCGGGCGTGCGGCGCCCGCGGGACCGACATCACCCTATACACACGTGGGAGACCTCAACGCGCATGACGCGCTGTTGATGGCCAGTGAGCTGCTTCACCATCGCCCGACGCACGGGGGCTTCGACGCCTAGGCCGACCACATCGCCGAGTTGGTCACCGTCGCGAGGACAGCCTGGGTTCTGCACCAGTCCTCTCGAGCCTCGATGCTGGGCGCCGGGGGCTCGCTCGCCGTACCGCTCACCTCACCGGCAAACGGCGTGCCCGCCCCATGCCCGGGCGAGCCCGGGCAAGGCGCGCCATTCACCGTGCTCATTCTCCTCCGGATCCTGGTGACCGGCTTCGGGGCGCCATCCAACCTCACCGGTGGTGCCTTCGAAGAAGGTGACGGGACGCTCCGCGCGTGCCTCAATGCGCACACTCATATCCCGATGGATCACCAACAGCCTGGGTCGTCCCGTCGTGAGCGCGCCAACCGGCACAGGGTCCAGGCGGCCTAGGCTTCCGAGCAGGCAGGTAACTATAACGGAGGCGCGGTGGATAACCAGGGAGGCAACCCACGTCAAGACGCGCGTGACCAACCTCGCGGCGACGGTTGAGGTAAGCAGCTTCGAGCGGAGGCTCGGCGCAGGAGGGTCTGTGGGCCGCGCGTCCAGAGCGGCGTCGCCTTGCCGCCCAGGGAGGCTGCCCATGGGACGCGTGGGGACGGTTCAGGAGGAATCCAAGGCCTTTACACAGAGGCCTATGTTCCAAGCAGTATCGTACCTGCGGACGGCGCCATGGATCGCGCGCCCCCCGCGGGTGCCAGCATCCTCCCGGAGTAGAGAGATGTCCCGGACGCCCTCTCCAAGCCGGGCCTGGGGGCTTCCACTGAGGGGGTATGGGGCAGGTTGGTGCAAACGAGGGGGCGTCCCGGGATGCGCGGGGGCGCGGCGCAGCCGCCGCCCTCGCGAGCAAGCAGCACGCAGCCGAGCCCTCTGGGCCGCAGGAGCAACCGCCTAGGGGGATCGGCAGGATACAAGCAGCGCGGGCCATGCGCGGCAACGGGGGCGCCGGCACGGCCCTTAGGAGGTAGGGCCTTGCGAGGTCCTCGGGTCGTGGTCTGGCCCGTGCCCCGACCCCTCACGAGGCGGCTTCACCGAAACAACACCCCTATGGCTGCGCTCGGTGCATTGTGCTCATGTTTGGGCCGCGGGAGCGCAATCCCGTGGCTACGCGGGGAACAATGCACTCCCGTGCTCCTTCTCCTTCGAATTCCGGTGACCGGTTTCGGGGCACAGCCCGGCCATGACAACCGAGCGCGCGGAGGAAACAACAGGGCGCCACACGCGCGCACCAACACGCGCCTCCGTGACCCACTGGACCTTCAACAGCCTGGATTGACCAGGCGGGAGCGCGCCATCCTGCGCAGGGAGCAAGTGGCGCAGGCATCCGGACAAACAGGCAACAATGGTGAAGGCACGTCAGATCGCCGAGGAAGCAATCCACGTCAAGAGACGCGCGGCCCACCCAACGGCGGTGGCAGAGGTAAGCAACTTCGCTCTGAGGCTCGTCGCAGGAGGGTCTGCGGCCTGCGCGCATAGGGCGGCGCCCCGCCGCCGCCCGGAGGGGCTGTCCCCGGCGCCCCGCCGGAAGGCTCATGAGGAGAACCAGACCCTTATGTGGAGCCCTATGTACCATGCTACGTCGTACCTCTGGACGGCGGGGTGGATCAGGCGCCTGCTTCAAGCGCCAACACCCCCCAAGAAGAGGGAGAGCCCCGGGTGTCCTCCCCGAGCCGGGCCTGGGGGGCTCCCCCCGACGGAGCACCAAGCCTGGACGATGCGAGCTGGAGAAAGAGGGAGGATGCCCCCGGGCCCGCGGGGCACAGCGTAAGCCGTCGCCCTCGAGAGCAAGCAACGCCGAGCTGAGCCCCGGGGCCTCAGGAGTGATGGCCTGGGGGGAGCAGCAAGACGCAAGTAGCGCGGGCCACCCGCGGCAACTGGAACGCCGGCGCAGCCTCGGGAGGCTAGGCCTCACGAGGCCCTCGAGGCGGCTTCATCGACGAAACATGTCGGGGATATTACCCCGCAAGTATAACCCGGCAGGAAGTATGACCCGGCCAGGACTTGGCGACTCACGGGTGATCCGGTCGAGACTTGGTGGTTCATTGGTGACCCGGCAGGCGGGTCAGACGAGCGACAAGGCCTAGGGCCTAGCGAGCAAGCCGGCAAGGCGGCTCATGGACGGGCTTGGAGGGGCGGCTCACAAGAGAAGGCCCAAGGAGAGGAAAGACTCCCTCACAAAGGAAACAAGACCCGGATTAGGATTCAAGAGAGACTAGTCCTAATCCTACTCCTAGTAGGACTCTACATGTAAACCTACCCTTTCCACTTATATAAGGAGGGGTAGAGCACCCCTAGAGGGAGAAGCGAAGACAGACTCAAGTCATTAGAGATAGACAGATTAGAGGCTCTCGAGATTAAAGGTAGCAAGACAACACCCTTGTAACCGAGAGATCATCCTCATCATCAATACACACAAAGCAGGACGTAGGCTTTTACCTCCATCGGAGGGGCCGAACCTGGGTAAACTCGCGTCTCTCGATTCCGACCAACCCCTCTCAAGCCGCCACATAGTTGCGATGGCCTCACACCTAAGTCCGTTAACCCGGACATCTTGCCGTGACAAAACCATGACAGTTGGCGCCCACCGTGGGGCGACGCACGGTGGATTATGTTCTTGGAGGGATCTCTCTTAGGGATCGAGAAGCTCGCGATTGGACAGATTCAGATTTCAATTGGTCCGATCTTCATCAACAACGGCGTCAACCGGCCAATGCTGAGTCGCCGGGGGATTCCTCAGTCGCGGCCAATGCTGAGCCACCGCCCACCTTCACAGCAGTCGCCCAGTTGCCGCCGTCCAACTCCTCTACAGCTGCGGTCCGTCACCGCCGCGGCTTCTCTTCGAGCCCGGCTGTTGTGCCTGGCCCTCACCGCCGGATTCCGCCTCTGCTTCGGCCGCCGGAGGAGCCGCCTCACCTTCCGTCCGAACCGCTCGCCTCACGCCCTCACGCCGAGTCACTTCAGCACGCTTCGAGCCGGCAGCATATCGTCGACCTGCCTCTGCACGACCGCCTCCGAGCCGCCCGCCTCTACTGCCATCCGTTGTTGCCACGCCTCGCTCCGGCCTTGAGCCGCCTCCGACGGCCGGTCACCTCCGACGGCCGGTCGCCTCCGGGCCACCTCTGTCCGAGCCGCCGCCGCGACCTCACTAGCTTCCGCCGTTGCCTCGCCACGGCCTCGCGCCTGTTCCCCAAGCCGCCAAATGACCTCGCTCCGGCTTTGCTCGCCCCAGTCTTGAGCCGCCGCCTCAGCCCGCCGGCGCCTCTCCTCCGCAGCAGCCGCAGGCACCGCTGTGGCCCACTTCGTCAACTGGATCCGCCTCGAATTTGGGGGCTCCTCTTCACCGCCTTGCGTCGAGCTGGCCTGCTGCTTCAAATCTCCGCTGCCTCCGAGTGGCCCATTGCCGAGTCGCCAAGCCTCTCCGCCGTCATCAGAGTAGGCACGTCCCGCGAGCTCGCTCTGTCCTCTCCCGCGCCCCGGTGCCGTGGCCTTGCCTCGCTCAGTTTCGACTTCCGACTCGGCCTCCAGTCACGCGCTGACCCGGACTCGTCCGCGCCGAATCTCTCACACGCGCGCACGGCTCCGCGTACTCGCCTCGCTCTGCCTCCAAACTGTCGTCGCAGCCTGCGCGGAGACGAGGTTGTTCGTACCTCGCCAGCTCTCCTACCGAACATCTGGCCAGCTGCGTCGAGCGCCTCCACCGCCGGCTCCCACGTCGAGCGCCGCGGCCGGCTGCGCCCCGTGCGCCCCCGTCGGATCCCGCTCCAGCCGCCTGCTGTGGCCGGGACCTGAAGAAGAGAAATAGAGAAGCTGCTAGCTGCATGTTTAAAAAAAAGCTATCAACGGCCCATAGGAGGATATGGACATGTAGTGGCCCGTTGCTCGGTCTCTGCAATGGGCCGCCTTCGCGCCCTTGCCGCTGAGTGACCCGCACGGTCTCGCCTCGAGTCGCCTTACTGACTCGCCTCATTGGACTTCACCTCTGAGCTGTTACAGCATCTGCTGCCTCTCCAGCCGGACCTGCCTCCGCCGCATGCCGTCGCCCCAGCGGTTACATCCGTGGCCTCGCATCCGTCATTCGTCTCTGAACCGCTGCGGCCTCGAGAGAGTGGTTCAACCGCTGTTGTTACAAATTCAAGACCCCGGTACCGAGGGACAATTATCACATTTGGCGAAAATTTCCGGTTCAACATCCGGTTCAAGAGAAATCTATCTCTCACAAAGTTCTGAGCTCTTAATATCCGGCTCAACGTCCGGTTCAAGAGGAGTCTATCTCTTGCAAAGTTCAAGTTCTCAGGAAAAATTAAAGGTTGCCGAAGAGGACTAGCCGCCGTGATGCACCATTCAAACATGGGTGCACGGATTCATTGGATCATCATAAAGTCACTTGGAGGCTTCTGCCGTTTCTTCATACAAGATGGCAGCTTACAAGATGGTGCAAAAAGTTGACTCCGTCGACAAGGTCATTTGGGGGCTTCCAACCCGCCGGGTTTAGCTTACACACCCTCTTGATCGGCTCTTCAGCCACCGTAAGGCCGGGTTGTATACCCAAAAGTTGACTCCGTCAACAAGGTCATTTGGGGGCTTCCAACCCACCGGGTTTAGCTTACACACCCTCTTGATCGGCTCTTCAGCCACCGCAAGTTCGAGTTAAACCTGCCTGTATGCTGCTATTGCTCCGCTAGGTGACCCGCCGAACTCTTGCCAGTTAATCTCGACAAGAGACCCTGAGCTGCTCAAAGTATTTGACAGTCACTCTAACTAGAGACCCTGTATTGGTCAAAGTTAAACCGGTGGATCTTGTCATGTGAGGGCCGGCTTACAGAAAGCGAGGATAAACTCACCCATCTGCTGCCAACTCTCCGCTATGTGGCCCATTCATACTCTTAAACAGTTACTCTTTTAAAGACCCTGCACTGTTTAAAGTTCAAACGACGGATTTATGACACGTGAGAGGTAGCTTATGGGCCCTGGGGGCATGACCCGCCGGTTGCTGCGTCTCTCTCTGGTTCGTTGCGCTCTTATCAGTTAAATCTCGCTTAGAGACCCTGAGCCGCTCAAAGCAATTGACGGTCACTCTCACTAGAGACCCTGTACTGTTAAGAGTTCAAGTAGCGAGTCCACCCAGAAGAACCGGCATATGAGTTTTCGAAAAACAAAAAAGGAAGAAAAAGCAAGGTCATCAAAGATTTAACATCTTTGGGTTATGCTTCTCAAGCCGCCCTCAAAACGATACAGAATATACTCTGTCTTGTTGTTTTTGCAGGTCTTGTCTCCTAAGATAAGCCGCCATTAAGTGTGAAGAAATATGGTTATGTCCATACAAAGCAGCTTGAGTCATACATTGCATCTTGCATTACATCATCCTGCATTGCGTCATCATATCATGCATCATCATACATGCATATCCATATTTGTTTATGCTGCGGAAAGCCGGTCACCAAATCAGGTTACATCGTAACCTCTGCAAGAACAATAGATCTTTAATAGCCAACATGGCTGGATCTTCATCATGGTTTTGTTGGGGAACGTTGCATGGAAAACAAAAAATTTCTACGCACACGCAAGATCTATCCATGGAGATGCATAGCTACAAGAGGGGGAGTGTGTCTACGTACCCTCGTAGACTGTAAGCGGAAGCGTTAGAACAACGCGGTTGATGTCGTCGAACAACTTCACGATCCAACCGACCTAGCACCGAACGTACGGCACCTCCGCGTTCAGCACACGTTCAGCTCGGTGACGTCCTCGACTTCTTGATCCAGCAAGACGGCGAGGTAGTGGATGAGTTCCGGCAGCACGACGGCGTGGTGACGGTGATGGTGATGCTATCTCCGCAGGGCTTCGCCCAAGCACTGCGAAAATATGACCGAGGGATGGCACTGTGGAGGGGGGCGCCGCACACGGCTAAGACAATGTGTTTCTCCTTTGGGGTGCCCCCTCTCCTCTATTTATATATGTGTAGGGGCTTGGAGTAGAAGGAATAGTGCCACGTGAACAGTAACCGTGAATAGTACACACGTGGACTTGGACTCCAAAGTCCAATCCTATTCCTACTAGGACTCTCCCTTTTTTCCTTCCCTAGCTGCGTGGGCTTTTGAGGACTTGGTGCGCCTGGCCCAATAAGGCCAGGGCACCTCCCCTTAGACCATGCCAGCCCTTTGGACGTGGTGGACCCACTTGTGGACTTCCGGACTCCTCCGGATCCTCCGGAACCTTCTGGAAGCTACCCGGTACAATACCGAAAAAACTGTACCTTTTTCCGGAACCCAAAATATGACTTCCCATATATAAATCTTTACCTCTCGACCATTCCGAGACTCCTCGTGATGTCCGGGATCTCATCCGGGACTCCGAACAACATTCGGTTACCAATTCACATAACTCATATAACACTATATCGTCAACGAACGTTAAGCGTGCGGACCCTACGGGTTCGGGTATGATGTAGACATGACTGAGACGCCTCTCCGGTCAATAACCAATAGCGGAACCTGGATGCTCATATTGGTTCCTACATATTCCATGAAGATCTTATCGGTCGAACCACAATGACAACATACGTAATTCCCTTTGTCCGTCGGTATGTTACTTGCCCAAGATTCGATCGTCGGTATCTCCATACCTAGTTCAATCTCGTTACCGGCAAGTCTCTTTACTTGTTCCGCAATACATCATCCCATAACTAACTCCTTAGTCACTTTGCTTGCAAGCTTCTTATGATGTGCATTACCGAGAGGGCCCAGAGATACCTCTCCGAAACATGGAGTGACAAATCCCAGTCTCGATCCATGCCAACTCAACGGACACCTTCGGAGATACCTGTAGAGCATCTTTATGATCACCCAGTTACGTTGTGATGTTTGATAGCACACAAGGTATTCCTCCGGTATCCGGGAGTTGCATGATCTCATGGTCTGAGGAACATGTATTTGACATTCAAGAAAGTAGTAGCAATAAACAGAACGATCATATGCTAAGCTAACGGATGGGTCTTGTCCATCACATCATTCTCCTAATGATGTGATCCCGTTATCAAATGACAACTCATGTCTATGGTTAGGAAACCTTAACCATCTTTGATCAACGAGCTAGTCTAGTAGAGGCTCACTAGGGACACGGTATTTGTTTATGTATTCACACATGTATTTAAGTTTCCGGTCAATACAATTCTAGCATGAATAATAAACCTTTATCATGTACAAGGAAATATAAAATAATAACAACTTTATTATTGCCTCTAGGGCATATTTCCATCAGTCTCCCACTTGCACTAGAGTTAATAATCTAGATTACATAGTAATGAATCTAACACCCATGGAGTCTTGGTGCTGATCATGTTTTGCTCGTGGAAGAGGCTTAGTCAACGGGTCTGCCACATTCAGATCCGTGTGTACTTTGCAAATTTCTATGTCTCCATCCTTGACATATTCACGAATGGAGTTGAAGCGTCTCTTGATGTGTTTGGTCTTCTTGTGAAACCTGGGCTCCTTGGCTATGGCAATTGCTCCAGTGTTGTCACAAAAGATTGTCAGTGGACCCGATGCACTAGGTATTACACCTAGATCGGATATGAACTCCTTCATCCAGACTCCTTCATGTGCTGCTTCTGAAGCAGCTATGTATTCCGCTTCACACGTAGATCCCGCCACGACGCTCTGCTTGGAACTGCACCAACTGACAGCTCCACCATTTAATATAAATACGTATCCGGTTTGTGACTTAGAGTCATCCGGATCAGTGTCGAAGCTTGCATCGACGTAACCCTTTACGACAAGCTCTTCGTCACCTCTATAAACCAGAAACATGTCCTTGGTCCTTTTCAGGTACTTCAGGATATTCTTGACCGCTGTCCAGTGATCCACTCCTGGATTACTCTGGTACCTCCCTGCCAAACTTATGGCAAGGCACACATCAGGTCTGGTACACAGCATGGCATACATAATAGAACCTATGGCTGAGGCATAGGGAATGACTTTCATTTTCTCTATATCTTCTACCGTGGTCGGGCATTGAGTCTGACTCAACTTCACACCTTGCAAGACAGTCAAGAACCCTTTCTTTGACTGATCCATTTTGAACTTCTTCAAAACTTTGTCAAGGTATGTGCTTTGTAAAAGTCCTATCAAGCGTCTTGATCTATCTCTATAGATCTTGATGCCCAATATATAAGCAGCTTCACCGAGGTCTTTCATTGAAAAATTCTTATTCAAGTATCCCTTTATGCCATCCAGAAATTCTATATCATTTCCAATCAACAATATGTCATCCACATATAATATTAGAAATGCTACAGAGCTCCCACTCACTTTCTTGTAAATACAGGCTTCACCGTAAGTCTATACAAAACCATATGCTTTGATCACCTCATCAAAGCGTATATTCCAACTCCGAGATGCTTGCACCAGTCCATAGATGGATCGCTGGAGCTTGCACACTTTGTTAGCACCCTTAGGATCGACAAAACCTTCTGGTTGCATCATATACAACTCTTCTTTGAGAAAACCATTAAGGAATGCAGTTTTGACATCCATTTGCCAAATTTCGTAATCATAAAATGCGGCAATTGCTAACATGATTCGGACAGACTTAAGCATCGCTACGGGTGAGAAAGTCTCATCGTAGTCAACCCCTTGAACTTGTCGAAAACCTTTCGCGACAAGTCGAGCTTTGTAGACAGTGATATTACCATCAGCATCCGTCTTCCTCTTAAAAATCCATTTATTCTCAATGGCTTGCCGATCATCGGGCAAGTCCACCAAAGTCGACACTTTGTTCTCATACATGGATCCTATCTCAGATTTCATGGCCTCAAGCCATTTGTCGGAATCCGGGCTTATCATAGCTTCTTCATAGTTCGTAGGTTCGCCGTTGTCTAACAACATAACTTCCGGAACAGGATTACCGTACCACTCTAGTGCGGAACGTACTCTGGTCGACCTACGAAGTTCAGTAGTAACTTGATCTGAAGTTTCATGATCTTTATCATTATCCTCCTCTCTTATTGGTGTAGGCATCACGGGAACGGTTTTCTCTGATGAGCTACTTTCCAATTCGAGAGAAGGTACAATTACCTCATCAAGTTCTACTTTCCTCCCACTCACTTCTTTCGAGAGAAACTCCTTCTCTAGAAAGGACCCATTCTTGGCAACAAAGACCTTGCCTTCGGATCTGTGGTAGAAGGTGTACCCAATTGTTTCTTTAGGGTATCCTATGAAGACGCACTTCCTCGCTTTGGGTTCGAGCTTATCAGGTTGAAGCTTTTTCACATAAGCATCGCATCCCCAAACTTTAAGAAACGACAGCTTAGGTTTCTTGCCAAACCATAGTTCATATGGTGTCATCTCAATGGATTTAGACGGTGCCCTATTTAACGTGAATGCAGCTGTCTCTAATGCATAACCCCAAAACGATAGTGGCAAATCGGTAAGAGACATCATAGAACGCACCATATCCAATAAAGTACGGTTATGACGTTCGGACACACCATTACGCTGTGGTGTTCCAGGTGGCGTGAGTTGTGAAACAATTCCACATTTTCTTAAATGAAGGCCAAACTCGTAACTCAAATATTCGCCTCCACGATCAGATCGTAGAAACTTTATTTTCTTGTTACGATGATTCTCTACTTCACTCTGAAATTCTTTGAAATTTTCAAATGTTTCAGACTTGTGTTTCATCAAGTAGATATACCCATATCTACTCAAATCATCTGTGAAGGTTAGAAAATAACGATACCCACCGCGTGCTTCAACATTCATCGGACCGCATACATCGGTATGTATTATTTCCAACAAATCAGTAGCTCGCTCCATTGTTCCGGAGAATGGAGTTTTAGTCATCTTGCCCATGAGGCATGGTTCGCAAGTATCAAATGATTCATAATCAAGAGATTCCAACAGTCCATCCGCATGGAGTTTCTTCATGCGCTTTACACCAATATGACCTAAACGGCAGTGCCACAAGTATGTTGCACTATCATTATCAACTTTGCATCTTTTGGCATCAATATTATGAATATGTGTATCACTACGATCGAGATTCAACAAGAATAGACCATTCACAAAAGGTGCGTGACCATAAAAGATGTTACTCATATAAATAGAACAACCATTATTCTCTGACTTAAATGAATAACCGTCTCGCAATAAACAAGATCCAGATATAATGTTCATGCTCAACGCTAGCACCAAATAACAATTATTGAGGTCTAAAACTAATCCCGAAGGTAGATGTAGAGGTAGCGTGCCGACGGCGATCACATCAACCTTGGAACCATTCCCGACGCGCATCATCACCTCGTCCTTAGCCAATCTTCGCTTATTCCGTAGCTCCTGTTTCGAGTTACAAATATGAGCAACCGAACCAGTATCAAATACCCAGGCGCTACTGCGAGCATTAGTGAGGAACACATCAATAACATGTGTATCAAATATACCTTTGCTCACTTTGCCATCCTTCTTATCCACCAAATACTTGGGGCAGTTCCGCTTCTAGTGACCAGTCCCTTTGCAGTAGAAGCACTCTGTTTCAGGCCTGGGTCCAGCTTTGGGTTTCTTCGTGGGAGCGGCAACTTGCTTGCCGTTCTTCTTGAAGTTCCCCTTCTTTCCCTTGCCCTTTTTCTTGAAACTAGTGGTTTTGTTAACCATCAACACTTGATGCTCCTTCTTGATTTCTACCTCCGCTGATTTCAGCATCGCGAAGAGCTCGGGAATTGTCTTCTCCATCCCTTGCATATTATAGTTCATCACGAAGCCTTTATAGCTTGGTGGCAGTGACTGAAGAACTCTGTCAATAACACTCTCAACCGGAAGATCAATTCCCAGCTGAGTCAAGTGGTTGTGGTACCCAGACATTCTGAGTATGTGTTCACTGACAGAACTGTTCTCCTCCATCTTACAGCCAAAGAACTTGTTGGAGACTTCATATCTCTCAACCCGGGCATTAGCTTGAAATATCAATTTCAGCTCTTGGAACATCTCATATGCTCCGTGGCGTTCAAAACGCTTTTGCAGTCCCGTTTCCAAGCCGTAGAGCATGGCACACTGAACTATCGAGTAGTCATCAGATCGAGCCTGCCAGGCATTCACAACGTCTTCAGCAGCTCCTGCAGCAGGTCCATCACCTAGCGGTGCATCAAGGACATAATTCTTCTGTGCAGCAATGAGGATAATCTTCAAGTTACGGACCCAGTCCGTGAAGTTGCTACCATCATCTTTCAACTTAGCTTTCTCTAGGAACGCATTAAAATTTAACGGAACAGTAGCACGGGCCATTTATCTACAACATAGATATGCAAAGAAACTATCAAGACTAAGTTCATGATAAATTAAGTTCAATTAATCAAATTACTAATGAACTCCCACTTAAATTAACATCCCTCAAGTTAACTAAGTGTTACATGATCCAAATCAACTAGCCCATGTCCGATCATCACGTGAGATGGGATAGTCATCAATGGTGAACATCTCCATATTGATCATATCTACTATATGACTCATGTTCGTCCTTTCGGTCTCCAGTGTTCCAAGACCATGTCTGTACATGCTAGGCTCGTCAAGTTTAACCCAAGTATTCTGCTTGTGTAAAACTGGCTTACACCCGTTGTATGTGAACGTAGAATCTATTACACCCGATCATCACGAGGTGCTTCGAAACGACGAACTTTAGCAACGGTGCATACTCGGGGAGAACACTTTTATCTTGAAATTTAGTGAAGGGATCATCTTATAATGCTACCGCCGTTCTAAGCAAAATAAGATGCATAAAGGATAAACATCACATGCAATCAAAATATGTGACATGATATGGCCATCATCTTGTGCTTTTGATCTCCATCTCCAAAGCATCGTCATGATCTCCATCGTCACCGGCTCGACACCTTGATCTCCATCGTTGCGTCGTGGTCGTCTCACCAACTATTGCTTCTACAACTATTGCTAACACATAGCGATAAAGTAAAGCAATTACATGGCGCTTGCATTTCATACAATAAAGAGACAACCATAAGGCTCCTGCCGGTTGCCGATAAATTACAAAACATGATCATCTCATACAATAACGTATATCACATCATGTCTTGACCATATCACATCACAGCATACCCTGCAAAAACAAGTTAGACGTCCTCTACTTTGTTGTTGCAAGTTTTACGTGGCTGCTACGGGCTTCTAGCAAGAACCGTTCTTACCTACAGCACAAAACCACAACGGTGATTTATCAAGTTTGCTGTTTTAACCTTCAACAAGGACCGGACGCAGTCAAATTCGATTCAAATAAAGTAGGAGAAACAGACACCCGCCAGCCACCTTTATGCAAAACAAGTTGCATGTCTGTCGGTGGAACCGGTCTCATGTACGTGGACATGTAAGGTTGGTCCGGGCCGCTTCATCTTACAATACCGCTGAATCAAAATAAGACGTTGGTGGTAAGCAGTATGACGATCACCGCCCACAACTCTTTGTGTTCTACTCGTGCATATCATCTACTGTTGGGGAACGTTGCATGGAAAACAAAAATTTTCTACGCACACGCAAGATCTATCCATGGCGATGCATAGCTACAAGAGGGGGAGTGTGTCTACGTACCCTCGTAGACTGTAAGCGGAAGCGTTAGAACAACGCGGTTGATGTCGTCGAACAACTTCACGATCCAACCGACCGAGCACCGAACGTACGGCACCTCCGCGTTCAGCACACGTTCAGCTCGGTGACGTCCTCGAATTCTTGATCCAGCAAGACGGCGAGGTAGTGGATGAGTTCCGGCAGCACGACGGCGTGGTGACGGTGATGGTGATGCTATCTCCGCAGGGCTTCGCCCAAGCACTGCGAAAATATGACCGAGGGACGGAACTGTGGAGGGGGGCGCCGCACATGGCTAAGACAATGTTGTTTCTCCTTTGGGGCGCCCCCTCTCCTCTATTTATATATGTGTAGGGGCTTGGAGTAGAAGGAATAGTGCCACGTGAACAGTAACCGTGAATAGTACACACGTGGACTTGGACTCCAAAGTCCAATCCTATTCCTACAAGGACTCTCCCTTTTTTCCTTCCCTAGCTGCGTGGGCTTTTGAGGACTTGGTGCGCCTGGCCCAATAAGGCTAGGGCGCCTCCCCTTAGACCATGCCATCCCTTTGTACGTGGTGGACCCACTTGTGGACTTCCGGACTCCTCCGGAATCCTCCGGAACCTTCTGGAAGCTTCCCGGTACAATACCGAAAAAAATGCACCTTTTTTCGGAACCCAAAATATGACTTCCTATATATAAATATTTACCTCTCGACCATTCCGAGACTCCTTGTGACGTCCGTGATCTCATCCGGCACTCCGAACAACATTCGGTTACCAATTCACATAACTCATATAACACTATATCGTCAACGAACGTTAAGCGTGCGGACCCTATGGGTTCGGGAATGATGTAGACATGACTGAGACGCCTCTCCAGTCAATAACCAATAGCGGAACCTAGATGCTCATATTGGTTCCTACATATTCCATGAAGATCTTATCGGTCGAACCGCAATGACAACATACGTAATTCCCTTTGTCCGTCGGTATGTTACTTGCCCAAGATTCGATCGTCGGTATCTCCATACCTAGTTCAATCTCGTTACCGGCAAGTCTCTTTACTCGTTCCGCAATACATCATCCTGTAACTAACTCCTTAGTCACTTTGCTTGCAAGCTTCTTATGATGTGCATTACCGAGAGGGCCCAGAGATACCTCTCCGAAACACGGAGTGACAAATCCCAGTCTCGATCCATGCCAACTCAACGGACACCTTCGGAGATACCTGTAGAGCATCTTTATGATCACCCAGTTACGTTGTGACGTTTGATAGCACACAAGGTATTCCTCCGGTATCCGGGAGTTGCATGATCTCATGGTCTGAGGAACATGTATTTGACATTCAAGAAAGCAGTAGCAATAAATAGAACGATCATATGCTAAGCTAACGGATGGGTCTTGTCCATCACATCATTCTCCTAATGATGTGATCCCGTTATCAAATGACAACTCATGTCTATGGTTAGGAACCTTAACCATCTTTGATCAACGAGCTAGTCTAGTAGAGGCTCACTAGGGACACAGTATTTGTTTATGTATTCACACATGTATTTAAGTTTCCGGTCAATACAATTCTAGCATGAATAATAAACCTTTATCATGAACAAGGAAATATAAAATAATAACAACTTTATTATTGCCTCTAGGGCATATTTCCATCAGGTTTATCATAACCAGTATTAAATGATTGGGGTTTTTTCAAGCCAGCTTGGAAAATTGATTATTCTTGAAGAGCCGCCCTATCAGATATAATGCCGTGTCATTTAATTGACCGGCTATTGGATTTCTTCAACCAGTGCTCTGTAGTATACTACAGCACTCATGGATTTCTCAAATATATATTTGCCGGGTTGCACCGCAACCACGAGCAGGGAGTTCATTTCAAAGACAAAGGAGTTATTCCGGGATATTCATACCGGGTTATATTGCAACCACGGTCAAGGATTCATTCAACAAATTATGATGAGTCATATTATTCTCACACAGTCCCAAGTCGCCGCAAGCAGACGACCCGACACTTGGGGGCTACATTATTCAAGTCCAGTTTATATCAAGTATGCAAGTCCCATGTCACTGCAAGCACGCACGACGACACTTGGGAGCTAATGCAAGCTAGTTTTCAAATCATTACATTGTCAACAAAGACCCTGTTATCTCAAGGAGATGAGCCGGCCTTTCTATATTTTTCTAAAGTCCCAGCCCAGTACTTCTTACTGACCCGGCACTTGGGGGCTACAGTATTCAGCTGTTGAACAGACTATGAGGTTCAAATTGAAGACCCGGCCCATCACATACTGATGAGCCGGCCCTTGGGGGCTACACCAGCTGAAGCTTTATAAGGTATAAGATAGTTACAAGTCCCAGGTTGCTGCAGGCAAGACAACCTGGCACTTAGGGGCTACACAGTCAAAAAATATTATTGCAAAGCACCAAGTCATCATGGACAGACTCGGAGCTTGGGGGCTACAGGTAATATGGAGATAGAAATAGCAGAACATTTTTTAGCTATCAAATTTTGAGTGAACTAGGTTTCATTTCTTCATGGAGCTGAAGTATTAAAGACCGGTTCTACATCAGATGGATTTTCATCCCAATATTTTTATCAAGTCAGCTGGAGTCTAGTTGTTTGACCCGGCGTCACCAACAATCATGACCCAACATTATCAAAAGATCATAACCCGGCAGAATTTATATGAGCAACCTGGCTTTACAAGTTGAAGAGTATTGGAGGCCGACTCAATGGCATATGGGTGTTGTATTCCCAATATTTTAATTACTTCAAAGGACACAGATAAGCAAGACGATTGAGAAGACGACTCGTTCATATGAAGAAGAAACCCGGATTTTTGGGGATCCACTTCAGTGAAATAAGCTGGCCAGGGGAGTGAGCCGGTCACTTAACATATTATTCTTATTTCAGGAGCTTAGCATGAATAAATTCAAGCTAACCTAGGGGCTAATGTCGGGGATATTACTCCGCAAGTATAACCCGGCAGGAAGTATGACCTGGCCAGGACTTGGCGACTCACGGGTGACCCGGTCGAGACTTGGCGGTTCATTGGTGACCCGGCAGGCGGGTCAGACGAGCGACAAGGCCCAGGGCCTAGCGAGCAAGCCGGCAAGGCGGCTCGTGGACGGGCTTGGAGGGGCGGCTCACAAGAGAAGGCCCAAGGAGAGGAAAGACTCCCTCACAAAGGAAACAAGACCCGGATTAGGATTCAAGAGAGACTAGTCCTAATCCTACTCCTAGTAGGACTCTACATGTAAACCTACCCTTTCCACTTATATAAGGAGGGGTAGAGCACCCCTAGAGGGAGAAGCGAAGACAGACTCAAGTCATTAGAGATAGACAGATTAGAGGCTCTCGAGATTAAAGGTAGCAAGACAACACCCTTGTAACCGAGAGATCATCCTCATCATCAATACACACAAAGCAGGACGTAGGCTTTTACCTCCATCGGAGGGGCCGAACCTGGGTAAACTCGCGTCTCTCGATTCCGACCAACCCCTCTCAAGCCGCCACATAGTTGCGATGGCCTCACACCTAAGTCCATTAACCCGGACATCTTGCCGTGACAAAACCACGACAAAACACCTCTGTGACTGCGCCGGATGCATTGTGCTCATGTTTGGGCCGCGGGAGCGCAATCCAGCGGCTACGCGGGGAACAATGCATCCGGGTTAGGGTCATAGAGGCGCGCAACCGAGCAGAAATGCACGGGATGGCTCTTAACGGTGTTGGGAGCAACCAGCCCGAGCGCCTGGGGGCTTGCCCAGCTATCTACAACCGTGACACTCTCACGTAATAATGAGTGGGCTGTATACACCCGGAGCCCCCCGAGGACGCGGAGGGCTTCCTTCCCACGCAATGTGGAAGCCCCATGCTCCGCGCTGGCGGACAACACTACCCGCCCAATGGCTATGCCCACGCAATGTGGATGCCCTACGCTCAGCACTGGGGGAAGACGAAGACGAAGACTAGCCTAGGTGCCGGACGTGGCGGTTGCTTGATTCTTTTTGTGTTCGAATTGCCACTTTTTGGAATGAAGTTTGAGGACTTCGAAACTCTTTATTGAAAAAAAAAGGAGCGGGGATTTTTCTCTCATTGCTCTCTCGTTTTACCGGTCTTGAATTTGCTTTTTCCGGATTGGTGTTTCACAAGGGGCCGTGCGCTCCCCCCCCCCGAGGCACCTCGGAACAGGATAGCAAGGCCCTGTCACCTCAGGGACTTGCATCTTTTGGCAGTCGACCCCCGCTCGGGGGCTCCGACCGCGGCGCGGCACCACGGCATGGAGTCTCAGGAGGCCTAGTGCCTCCTGAGGCAGAACCCGGCAGGGAGGAATGGGGGTCGCTCGAGCGTCAAAGGGGGCTCCTGAGCAACGCGCCTCAGGAGCCTTACCGATCATATAGCCACTCGCCCCTCGATGTCGTCCTTGGTGATCCGGTCGGCATCGAGTGTCGAGGCCTCACCTCGTAGTTGCGTCCTGGTGATCCGGTCGTACACTACGGTGGTAGGGAAATGTGCGGGACTGGGACCTACCAACGTAGAGCCGCTTGAGCGTCAAAGGGGGTTCCTGAGCAACGCGCCTCAGGAGCCTTACCGGTCATATAGCCACTCGCCCCTCGATGTCGTCCTTGGTGATCCGGTCGGCATCGAGGGTGTCGAGGCCTCACCTCGTAGTTGTGTCCTGGTGATCCGGTCGTACACTACGGTGGTAGGGAAATGTGCGGGACTGGAGCCTACAGACACAGAGTGCCGAAAGGGCTCCCGACCTGCCCCACTCGTGAGGAAGAAGAAGTCCCCAGGACGCCCGGACTTCCCAAGCGCCATACCCGAACCGCTCCGCAAGCAAGGAAGAAGCGCCCCAGGCGGAATCACGGACTACCTGAGCAACCCGGCCGCGCCTCGCGACACACTAGATCGTCACCGGCCTACAAGCTAAGTACACTACCGAACCAAGCACGAGCCTCCTGATCCAATGGCGGCCCAAATGCGGGATAGAGGTTGCGCGCACTAACGCCAGAATGTTGGTACTACAGTCTACGGTGTGCCACCGTGAAAACCCGTACGGCCCCAGGCGCCAGGAGGGACGGCACGAGGGGAGGAATTCGGCCTCGACGGGCGGCGATGACGAGGACCCGGGGCTCGACGGCCACGAGCCACCCCTCCGGAGAGAAGGCCTCACGAGGGCCCTGCCAGCCGTCATCACCAAGCCGCGTCGGCAGCAGCGACGAGCCCCGTGCGAGGAAACTAAGTCACATCGCAGCAAGCAAGCGATCGGCGATTCAAGAGAATAAAAATAAGAGGGCGAAGGTAACATGCAAAAGGCTAACCCCCTCCGGGGACTGGTTCTTCTTAGAATATTATAGGAACCATGAAAGGGAAATAGGGGATGCCTAGGGAGAGGACTCGCCGTCGCCACCAGCACCGCCGGCCGCCTCGGCGTCGGAATCATCCTCCCCGCTGGAGGCGGGCACCTGGATGAATCACTCCACCAGGGACTCCACGTGCGGGCGCACCTCGTCCCGAAGGGGGCGCTGGAGCTCATCAGGCACCCGCTCCACGACACGCCGGAAGTCGAGCTGCGGAGCGTGGCGGCGCAGGTTGGAGAAGACGAACATCAATGCGAGATCCAGGAGGTCGCGCGTGTCGGACTCGTTGTCCGCGTTCACGCGGGAGTCGCCGGCCTCCAGCACCTCCACCACCCTCCGGAAGAAGTCGAGATAGCCCCCGTCGCCGTGCGCGCACGGCAGCGCGGGGGCTTCCCCGACGAACCAGCTCACGGTGCTGGTCGCGCGGCGGGCGATGCCAAGGTACTGCTTGTCGCGCTGGGACTCCAGCATCTTGGCATGCGCCGCCTCATCCTGGGCAGCCTGCACGGCGTCGGCCGCCTCCTTAACCTGGGCCTGGAGGGACGCCAGCTCCGCCCTGGCTTCCGCTTCGCCCCTGAGGGCGGCTTGGAAGGTGGGCTCGGCAGTCGCCAGCTGGGCCCGCAGCGCGTCCGCCTCCTCTTGGAGAAGGAGAGGATCATGCTCGGAGCACTAGACAAAACGACTAAGGAGGGAAGCGGCAGAGTACTCACTCATCGACCATGGCCCAGCGCCGGCGAACTTGCGCCGACCCCAAGGGCCCTCCACCACTGCCTCCGGAGGAGGGCGAGGGAGCCGGCGGTGTCACGCGCTTCTCCGCGCCTGCAGCGCCTCCTCCAGACGCCATGGGAGAGGAGAAGCTGGGAAGAGGAGAGGGCTTTCTCTGCGGAGCGATGGAAGCAAGAAGACACCTCGAGACTGCAATGCCCCCCCTTGCCAAGGGCGGGGCGGATTTATAGGCGTAACTACAGCCGCGAGGCGTCGTGGGAGAGTAGGTGTCGTGCGCCTCTCGGGCGCCGTGGAGCGGTTCGATTAGCGCAGTATCGTCCACGTCGCCTCTCCTACCGATTGACGGGTCACTTCCGCGGGACCCAAGGAATAGAGGCCCGAGGCAGTAGCAGCATTCAAGGAAGGGCAATGATGGCTAGTGCTGCACACGGGCGTCGCATCAGTTTGACTTGGGGCGGTTCTTGATGCCCTCGGGGAGCGGGGGCGTCGCTGCCCAGGCGCTCGACGCGTGTAAAGCCTGCCCCGCATGTGTTTGGGGCCCGCGGCGCTTCGGGCCATCCTCAAGGCTTCGCCCGGAAGCCAGCTCGAGCGCGCCTTGGGCCTGGGGGCTACTGTCGGCGTTTTGGGAACGGGGGTACCCAAACCTGCCTGCCTGCGGCCCAGGGCATGGCCCGCCTCGTCAGCCAGGCATGGCCTGGCGCGACTCCACTCAAGACAAGGCCCTCGCAAGGACTCTAGGCTCGCGAGGGAGAACAGCACCAAGACCGGCCGAGGGTGGGCCTCCTCAGGCCCCCTCCGGAGCGGTGGAGATCTCTATGCGGAACCCAGCCTCAGGAGTCAAGGATGACGCAAGGAAGGACAGGCGGTCGCCAGCGCGCCAGGCGGTGCAGTTTCCCCTTTGGTGCAAAGGGAGCAGCTACATACGCGGGTTCCCAAAGCGCCTCCCAAAGGTTTCCATTCCGGTGCAACAAGACCACGACCACGAGCCCCGCAGGGCGGATGTCATCGCCGAGCCCACCTCTGCATCATCGACAGCCACTCTGCAGGTGAAGACCACCTTTGGAAAGGCGGGGATGTACTCATGTCCCCCTTCAAATTTGGCCGTTGTGGGATCCCTTCCCGCCATTGTGATAAGGGAAGAGGACCCGGGCCACTGCTATATATCGAGGCTAGGCTGCACCGTAGAGAGAGGGACAGACACACCTACACAAGACAAGGCGGAGAGCCACGAACACCACTCGAGCGCCCTCGCGAGGCTCGAGACCACTGTACTAGTTCATCCACCACACCTCCCCGAGAGGCAATCCACCAAAGCAGGAGTAGGGTATTACGCTTCACAGCGGCCCGAACCTGGGTAAACCACCGTGTTCGAAGTTCCTCGTCATCGTGCGAGTTCGCCGTAGTAACCATCGAGTAGCGAGCTGAGTAGGGCGAAGCTGCAGGGGATCTTCGCACACGCCCCTGTGTTCGAACCTTGAGGGTTTTGCAGAGCCCGAAATTCGACAACCACATGTTGAAGAATCTATGACAATATAACTTCTATGTGGATATGAACAAGCACAAATCATTATGTTGTCTTCCTTGTCCAACGTCAACAATTTTGACATATAATATTTGATGGGGGCTCAAAATCATAAAAGATGTCCAAGATGGTATATTTGCATGTGAATCTTCTCTTCCCTTATTAATTCTTTCATGAATTGCATCATTGACCAATGCTATGTTTGTCAATCTCCAATAAATTTTACTACTTATACTTTTCCTTATGTGATGTCATTACTCACCATAAGATTAGCATATGATTCTTTTAATTTATTTTCCTTTCCTTTATTTTGATTGCAACAAGAAAGTAGAGAGGCAAAAACTCAAACTAAACTTTATTATATAAGTCTCACTCGATTACATAGATAGATAGGCCACGAAACTAACACACGAAAATAGATCATGCTAAACTTTTATTCAACTAAAGCAAAGGGAAACTAAAGATCGAACTAAATAGGTAAAGTAGAATAAAAGTGGTGGTGATACGATACCGAGGCACCTCCCCAAGCTTGGCTCAAGCCAAGGGGAGTGCCCATACCCGTGTGCTCAAGTCTCCTTTGGTGGTGGTGATGAAGAAGGTGGTGGTGATGATGTAGTAGGCTTGTCCTCCAGCTTCCAGGGCAAGGGCTCCCCATTAAAGGTTGACGCGAGAGTCCCCTGAGTCTTGCAACTGGCAGCTAAACTCATACCTATAAATCTCGCTTCGTATTCGAAGACTTGGTTTTGAAGATCATAAACTTGGCTCTGTAGAAAATTAATTTGCTCGTTGAGGGTGGAGATGATGTCCTTTACAGACCGGCCATCCACCATCTGATCACGAGTGAATTCCGTAATCATGGAGTGATTGTCACTAAGTACGCGCTCCACCATCTTCTAGCACTTGAAGGTTTCCTGTTCCACCGCCTCGAGCCTAGCCTCCACGCTTCCGGTCTTCTTGGGTCCTTGAACATTGCGGATGTGGAGCACCCCCTCACGCATCTCAATGGCTTGAGGGTGCTTCATCACCTCCGACAAGTATGGGTTGATGACCTTCTCGAAAAACTTGTCCTTGGAGGAGCTTGGTGGAGCCATGGAGATCTAGATGTGACGAGAAGACAGCAAGAAACAACAACAGAGGATTTTTCTGCGATGCAGTCGTCAAAACTGTTGGGGGTATATGTAGAGAATTTTTATTCTTTGGAAACAAGCATATGGAAGGAAAATGGAGTTGGGAAGGCATCCGAGCTGGGCACAACCCACCAGGGCACGCCCAGGGGTGCCTGGTGCGCCCTGGTGTATCGTGCTCACCTCGATCACCTTCTAGTTAAATTTTTTATTTCCAAAATTTTCTAATATTCCAAAATTGACAAAAAATATTTTTGCATATTTTTTGAGTCCGTTTACTTACCGTATCACGTACCTCCTATTTTTCAGAGTTCTGGAGTGTTCCGGAACGTTTATTTTATGTGTTCCTCTGGTGTCATGGTTTGGAAAACATTGCTTTCAACGTTAATAGGTGTACCTGAGATATAGTGCTTAATTCTTTGTCCATTGACCACCTTCAGGTTAGTACCTTCGGCGTTATTAATCTTGATAGCTCCAGATTGATAAACCTCTTTGATAATATATGGTCCTTCCCATTTGGAGAGAAGCTTTCCTGCAAAAAATCTTAAACGGGAGTTGAACAAAAGAACATAATCTCCTATTTTGAATTCCCGCTTTTGGATTCTTTTGTCATGCCATCTTTTTACTTTTTCTTTGAATAGCTTGGCATTT
This sequence comes from Elymus sibiricus, assembly GCA_039707655.1. Lineage (NCBI taxonomy): Eukaryota > Viridiplantae > Streptophyta > Magnoliopsida > Poales > Poaceae > Elymus > Elymus sibiricus. The sequence goes on from CM077669.1 coordinate 256,887,253, forward strand.
TCATAAGCTTGGGTTCTCCATTCATCTAGTGAGCTAATATCAAATAGCCTCTTCTCACCGGCAAGTTTGAAATCATAGTTAAGTTCTTTAATTGCCCAAAATGCTTTGTGTTCTAATTCTAGAGGCAAATGACAAGCTTTCCCATATACCATTTTGTATGGAGACATACCCATAGGATTTTTATAAGCTGTTCTATAGGCCCAAAGTGCATCATCTAATTTCTTAGACCAATTCTTACGAGACCTATTGACAGTTTTTTGTAATATTAATTTTATTTATCTATTGCTAAGTTCAACTTGACCACTGGATTGAGTATGATAGGGTGATACAATTCTATGGTTAACATCATATTTAGCAAGCATCTTAGGGAAAGCACCATGGATAAAGTGTGAACCACTATCGGTCATTAAATATCTAGGGACTCCAAACCTCGGGAAGATAACCTCTTTAAGCATTTTGATGGAAGTGTGGTGATCAACACTACTAGTTGGAATAACTTCTACCCACTTAGTGACATAATCAACATCAACCAAAATATGAGTGTACCCGTTGGAGGAAGGAAAAGGCCCCATATAATCAAAACCCCAAACGTCAAATGGTTCAACAACAAGTGAATAATTCATAGGCATTTCCTAACGCTTACCGATATTTCCAATTCTTTGACATTCATCACAAGACAAGACAAACTTACGGGCATCCTTGAAGAGAGTAGGCCAATAAAAACCAGATTGTAATACCTTATGAGCAGTTCTATCTCCCGCATTATGTCCTCCATAAGCTTCGGAATGACATTTCCGTATGATTTGTTCCTGTTCATGCTCGGGTACACAACGTCTAATAGTACCATCTACTCCTTCTTTATAAAGATGTGGGTCATCCCAAAAGTAATGTCTCAAGTCATAGAATTTTTTTTCTCTTTTGTTGGTAAGTGAAATTAGGTGGTATATATTTAGCGACAATGTACTTAGCATAATCAGCATACCAAGGTGTGTTTTGAGAAACATTTATTGCAGCTAACTATTCGCCAGAGAAACTATCATCAATAGGTAGTGGGTCATCAAGAATATTTTCTAACATATATAGACAAGTTATCAGCTACGGGGTTCTCAACTCCCTTCCTATCAACGATGTGTAAGTCAAATTCTTGAAGCAAGAGAACTCACCTAATGAGTCTAGGTTTAGCATCTTTCTTTTCCATAAGATATTTTATAGCACCATGATCGGTGTGAACAATAACTTTGGAATCAACAATATAGGATCTAAATTTATCACAAGCAAACACAACTGCTAAAAATTCTTTTTTAGTGGTAGCATAATTTCGTTGGGCATTGTCTAGAGTTTTACTAGCATAATGGATAACATTCAATTTCTTGTCAACTCTCTGTCCTAGAACAGCACCAACAACATAATCACTAGCATCACACATAATTTCAAAAGGCAAGTTCCAATCAGGTGGTTGAACGATAGGTGCAGAGGTTAAGGCTTTCTTGAGTGTTTTAAAGGCTTCCTCACAATCATCATCAAAAACAAAACGAATATCCTTTTGCAAAAGATTAGTAAGAGGCCTAGAAATTTTAGAGAAGTTTTTAATGAACCTCCTAGAAAAACCAACATGACCAAGGAAACTTCAAATACCTTGAATATCTGTAGGACATGGCATTTTCTCAATTGCATCAACTTTAGCTTTATCCACCTCAATACCTCGTTCAGATATTTTATGCCCCAAGACAATGCCTTCATTAACAATAAAGTGGCACTTCTCCCAATTCAAGACGAGATTAGTTTGTCCACATCTCTGCAAAACTCGATCAAGGTTGCTTAAGCAATCATCAAAAGAAGTCCCGTAAACGGAAAAATCATGCATGAAAACCTCCACAATCTTTTCACAAAAATCAGAGAATATAGCAGTCATACATCTTTGAAAGGTAGCAGGTGCATTGCATAAACCAAAAGGCATATGTCTATAAGCATAGGTTCCAAAAGGGCAAGTAAAGGTAGTTTTCTCTTGATCGGATTGTGACACAGGTATTTGAGAGAAACTAGAATATCCATCTAGAAAACAAAAGTGTGTGTGCTTAGATAATCTTTCTAGCATTTGATCAATGAACCTCAGAGGGTAATGGTCTTTCCTAGTAGCTTTATTTAATTTTCTAAAATCAATTACCATTCTATAGCCAGTGACAATTCTTTGTGGAATGAGTTCATTTTTATCATTGGGAACAACGATAATACCTCCTTTCTTAGGGACACAATGAACGGGACTTACCCATCTACTATCAGCAATAGGATAGATTATACCTGCTTCCATAAGCTTTAGTATTTCAGTTCTTACCACTTCCTTCATCTTAGGATTCAGACGCCTTTGGTGATCAACAACGGGTTTAGCATCAGGTTGCATATTAATCTTGTGCTGACATAGAGTGGGACTAATGCCCTTAAGATCATCAAGAGTATATCCAATAGCAGCCCGGTGCTTCCTCAGAACTTTCAATAATCTTTCTTCTTCATGTCCTAAAAGGTTAGCACTAATAATAACAGGACATATCTTTTTCTCATCAAGATAAGCATACTTCAAAGTGTCAGGCAATTGTTTCAATTCAAACACAGGATCACCTTTAGGTGGAGGAGGGCCTCCAAGAGTTTCAATAGGCAAATTGTGTTTCAAGAGAGGTTGTTGTTCAAAGAAAGTTTTATCTATTTCATTTCTCTCACGCAAGTGCATATCATTTTCATGGTCAAGCAAATATTGTTCTAAGGAATCAGTAGGAGGCACAACAATAGAAGCAAGACCAATTATTTCATCCTTACTAGATAACGCTTTATCACGAGGTTCTCTACTAAACTTGGAAAAATTAAACTCATGAGACAAATTACCAAAGCTGACACTGAAAGTTTGTTTTTCACAATCTATCTTAGCATTGACGGTGCTCAATAAAGGTCTACCAAAGATAATGGGACAAAAGTCATCTTGTGGGGAACCAAGAACTAGAAAATCAGTAGGGTATTTTACTTTCCCGCGCAAGACTTCAACATCTCTAACAATCCCAAGTGGTGTGATAGTGTCTCTATTAGCAAGTTTAATAGTAACATCAATGTCTTCCATTTCAGCAGGTGCTATTTCATCCATAATTTCTTGGTATAGAATAAAAGGGATAGCACTCACACTAGCACCCAAATCACATAAACCATGATAGCAATGATCTCCTATTTTGACTGAGACAATGGGCATGCCTTCTATGAGTCTATGTTTATCTTTTTCATCAGGTTTAGCAATTCTAGCAGCATCATCACAGAAGTAGATAACATGCCCATCAATATTTTCTACCAAGAGATCTTTAACCATAGCAATACTAGGTTCTACTTTAATTTGTTCAGGGGGTTTAGGTGCTCTTATATTACTCTTACGAACCACAGTTGATACCTTAGCATGTTCCTTTATCCTAACAGGGAAAGGTGGTTTTTCAATATAAGCGGTAGGCACAACTGGATCAACATTGTAAAAGATGGTTTCTTCTTTAGCTATGACCAGTTCTTTAATTTCTTCTTTAATAGGGGTATGATATTTAAACCACTTCTCCTTAGGGAGGTCAACTTGAGTAGCAAATGCTTCGCAGAAAGAGGCTACTATCTCTGAGTCAAGTCCATATTTAGTGCTAAACTTATGAAAAGTATCGGTATTCATAAAAGATTTAACACGATCAAATTCAAGCTTTATACCTGACTCATTACCTTCTTCGATTTCCCAATCTTCAGAGTTGCGTTTAATTCTTTCTAAGAGATCCCACTTGAACTCAATAGTCTTCTTCATATAAGAACCATCACCAGAAGTAACGAGCATGGATTGATCATTATGAGAAAACCGAGCATAAAAATTCTGAATGATAACTTCTCTCGGAATGTCATGATTGGGGCATGAATATAACATTGACTTAAGCCTCCCCCAATCTAGAGCGATACTTTCTCCTTCACGAGACCAAAAATTATATATATAATTCCGATCACGATGAACCAGATGCATGGGATAAAACTTTTGGTGGAATTCCAATTGCAAACGATTCCAGTTCCATGATCCAAGATCATCACATAGGCTATACCATGTCAATGCTTTTCCCTCCAAAGATAAAGGGAAAACCTTCTTCTTAACTTCATCTCCGGGTAAACCTGCAAGCTTAAATAATCCACAAATTTTGTTCACATATAAGAGGTGCATATCAGGATGTTCATTTCCATCTCCTGCATAAGGTTTAGCAAGCAGTTGTTCTACCATACCCGAAGAAATTTCATAGCCAACATTTTCAGTAGGTGATGTAGGTTAAGGGGCATCTAATTGTGGTTCCGGTCCAGGTGAAGATACCCTGAACAAACCCCTCAAAGGATTGTTTTCCATAGTAGCAAGTAGCAATAAATTTCAGCACGTAGTATAAGTTTTTCCTTACCGATTTCCACTTACCAAGAGCACTTCACTCCCCGGCAATGGCGCCAGAAAAGAGTCTTGATGACCCACAAGTATAGGGGGATCAATCGTAGTCCTTTCGATAAGTAAGAGTGTCGAACCCAATGAGGAGCAGAAGGAAATGACAAGCGGTTTTCAGCAAGGTAATTTCTGCAAGCACTGAAATTGTAGGAAAGAGATAGTTTGATAGCAAGATAAGTGGTACCAAGCAAGTAACGGTAACGGTAAACAAGGTGCAGCAAGGTATCCCAATCCTTTTGTGCCAAAGGACAGGCCAGAACAGTCTCTAGTAATAGGCGAAGTGTTCTTGAGTGTACACGGGAATTTCATCTAGTCACTTTTATCATGTTGGTTTGATTCGTGTTCGCTACTTTGATAATTAGATATGTGGGTGGACCGGTGCTTGGGTGCTGTTCTTACTTGAACAACCTCCCACTTATGATTAACCCCCTCGCAAGCATCCGCAACTACGAGAAAAGTATTAAGATAAAATCTAACCATAGCATTAAACGTTTGGATCCAAATCAGCCCCTTATGAAGTAGCGCATAAACTAGGGTTTAAGCTTCTGTCACTCTAGCAACCTATCATCTAATAACTACTCCACAATGCATTCCCTTAGGCCCATGAATGTTGAAGTGTCATGTAGTCAACGTTCACATGACACCACTAAGGGAATCACAACATACATACCATCAAAATATCGAACACATATCAAATTCACATGATTACTCGCAACATGACTTTTCCCGTGACCTCAAGAACAAAGATAACTACTCACAAATAATAATCATGCTCAAGATCAGAGGGATATTAAATAGCATAATGGATCTTAACATATAATCTTCCACGAAATAAACCATATAGTAATCAACTACGCAAGGTAATCAACACTACTAGTCACCCACAAGTACCAATCTGAGGTTCCGGTACAAAGATTGAACACAAGAGATGAAGTAGGGTTTGAGAGGAGATGGTGTTGTTGAAGATGTTGATAAAGATTTGCCACACAAAGATGAGAGGGGTGTTGGTGATGACGATGGCTTCGATTTCACCCTCCATGAGGGAAGATCCCCCGGCGGAATCGCTCCGCCGGCGGGCAAATGTGCTCCTGCCCAAGTTCCGCCTCGAGGCGGCGGCGCTTCGTTCTGAAAGTCTTGCTCTGATTCTTTCTAGTTCAAATGTGACTATATACCAGAAGATGGGCTCCGGAGGTGGGCCGAGGTGGCCACGATACACCAGGGCACGCCCAGGGGGGTCTGGCGCGCCCTGGTGGGTTGTGCCCACCAGGCTGTCCCCCTCTAGTAGTTTTCTACTCATGTATTTTTTATTAAATACAAAAATAATCTCCGTAAAATTTCAGCTTCATTGGAGTTATGCAGAATAGGTATCTCTGATGTGCTTTTCTTGGGCAAGATCATTGGGCAAGAAATTTGATAAAAATAGTTTTAGGCACTATACACATGGCCTGATCATTGGGCAAGAAATTTGGATCAAATAGATGAGTCCTAAGAGTAGGAGAGTTTTTGTGAGTCACAACACAAGCAAGCAATCAAGCAAATGGCAATCAAGTCAACATCACAAGCACTCAAAAAGTTTTAAATGGGTCCAAATTTTATAAAGTCATAGGATAGCAAAGTGATACAACACAGGGTGTGACAGACCTACCCCCCTTAAAAGAATCTCATCCTCGAGATTCCTAGGCTAAGCGCTAAAAAGATAAGGAAACTCGGATCTAAGATAGTCTTCATGCTCCCAGGTTACTTCTGCTTCAGTGTGGTTGCTCCACTGGACCTTCAAGTACTTGATGGTGCGGCTTCGGGTCCAACGTTCAGCTTCAGCCAAAATGTGAACTGGCCTCTCACGATAAGTAAGGTCTGGCTGAAGGTCGATGGCTTGATGGTCGATGTCCTTGTAGAGGTCGGAGCGGTTGGGAACTTGGAGACACTTTGGGAGTTGTGACACGTGGAACACGTTGTGCACATCTGCGAGCTCGGAAGGTAGCTCTAGCTGGTAGGCAGCTTCTCCTCGCTTTGCGGTGATCTTGAAGGGACCCATGTATCTTGGTGCAAGCTTTCCCTTGACGTGGAAACGCTTGGTTCCTTTGATAGGTGTGACTCGGAGATACACATGGTCTGCGATGCAGAAGTTCACTTCTCGACGGTGAGAGTCGACGTAGCTCTTCGGTCTTGACTTGGCGGTCTCCAGACGCTCTCTGATGATGCCATCTGCGAACTAGACTGATAGTTGTTGTTATAGGAGAACTCCGCAAACGGCAGGCAGTCTTCCCATTTGGCTCCGTATGCCAAAACACAAGCACGGAGCATATCCTCGAGTATCAGATTTACTCGTTCCATCTGTCCTCCGGTATGAGGGTGAAAGGCGGTGCTGAAGGATAGCTTGGTTCCCATGGCCTCTTGAAACGTTTTCCAGAATCTCGAGGTAAACTAGGTACCTCGGTCTGACACAATCTCCTTTGGAACTCCATGGAGGCTTACTATGCGCTCGATGTAAAGGCCGGCTAGCTTGTTTCCATCATAGGTGGTTCTGACGGGAATGAAGTGGGCTACCTTGGTCAGGTGGTCGACGATGACACAAATGGAATCATGTCCCTTGCTTGACCTAGGCAAACGGTGATGAAATCCATCCTGACTTTGTCCCACTTCCATTCAGGCACTTTTAGAGGTTGTAACAATCCAACGGGTCAACGAGCTGCTCAGCCAGTTGCTTCTTCAATTCGGCCAACACTTCGGATCCCATTCTATAAGGCTTCTAATAGATGGGTCCTGGTCCGGGCATTAGCTCAATGATGAACTCAATGTCACGGTTAGGAGGCATTCCGGGCAACTCATCAGGAAAGACATCTGGGTACTCACATACCACAAGCACTTGATCCAACTCAATTCCCGACAGACAATTAGCCCGAGGGGCTTGACCGGAGGTAGGGTTGGGAACATACTTGACTTCAACTCCTTGGCTATTGGTCATGGTAACAGTCCTCTTGGCACAGTCTAGCAAGCCTTGGTGCTTGGTTAACCAATTCATGCCGAGGATACAATCCAAGCCTTGCGAGTTCAAAACTATGAGGTCTGCTAGGAAGTCTACCCCGTTGATGTTGATCTCAACTCCTTTACATCCTATTTTGGATCTCATAACTGACCCCGGGGTTTGTATCAACATATGGCTACCCAGGGGTGTAGGCTTCATACCACTCTCTAGTGCAAAATTTGGGTAACAAAAGAATGCAAAGCTCCACAATCAAACAGAACGGTTGCTGGAGTTGAGTTGACGAGCAACGTACCCAGTATGACGTCCGGGTCTTTCTGGGCTTCCTCAGCGGTGACGTGATTCACACGACCCTTGCCACGGTTAGGCTAGTTACGGGGAGCTGGGTTCCTTGGTGGCGCTCCACGGCCTTGACCTTGGTTTGGCGCATTGGGGCGCGGTGCATCTCGCTTCTTGTTGGGGCACTGCCTAGAGATGTGTCCTGGCTGACCACATCCAAAGCAAGTGACTTGGCCTGAGCCGTTGTTGTTGTTGCCACTATTGTTGTTATTGGGGTTGTTGTAAGCTGGCCTGGGATTGGCATACTGCTGAGGCTGGTAGCTCGGACGAGGTGCAGGAGGTCTAGCCTACTGAGGCGGGTATTTTGCTTTGGTTGCGGCTGGCTGCCATGAGCAAGGCTTCTGGTTGGTGGAACTACCCTTGCTGATCATCTTGCGCTTGCGAGTGTCTTCCATGGCATGACGCTTGTCTTCGAGCATGAGAGCCTTGTTAACCAGGTCGAAGAAGGTCCGACAGTCGCAGACAATGAGTTAATACTGCAGGGCTTGCTGGAGTCCTTCCATGAAGCGCTCCTTCTTAGCGGCCTCAGGGCTGACATCTTCAGGGGCATACCTCGACAGCAGGTTGAACTTCTACATATATTCCTTGACGGAGCCACTTCCGTTCATCAGCGCTCGGAATTTTCTCTTGTTGATAGCCATGATCCCAGAAGGAATGTGAGCGGTGCGGAATCCTTCCTTGAAGTCAGCCCAGGTGATCACGCGATCGCCTTGCATGACCTTGAATCCATCCCACCAAGCTCTAGCGGTACCTCCGAGGCAGTGAGAGGCATAAGGAACCTTCTCACGGTCTTCATTGCAATTGACGAAAGCAAGGAGGTTCTCGATGCTGCAGATCTAGTCATCGACATCCAGAGGTTCATCAGTCTCGGTGAAGGTTGGGGGCGAATTCCTCATGAACTCAGACAGAGTGGAGCGGCCATTGCCATTCCTGCCTTGCTGCTGGTTATTCACAAGGACTTGAGCCATCTGCTGGATAGCGGCAGTGTTGGCTTGGCGTTCCTCCCGGAGAACTTGGAGAAACTGAGCTACGGTCATGTTCTCTGGTGGAGGTGGTGGCGGGGTATGTCGCCATGTGGCTGCTCCGGGAGCTCTCCAGCGTGAGCAACCCCACCATCACCCTGTTGCTGGCTGGAGTTGCCGGCTTCAGGGTTGGTGAACGAGCTGTTGCGGGTTGCAGTCACCATCATGTTTGGAGCAGCCAAATCAAACAACTGGGATAGATGAGATGGAAAGCAGCAATAGAGAAAGCGCGCCTAAGGGGGTTGGTATAGTGCAAGTGTGATCAAACATAGGTCGAAAGACCAAACATGTCATATTAAGATAAGATAGATGATGGAGTCGCTTACATGTTGCCTAAGGCAAAAGCGCGACTTGCATCCGAACACAAACAACAAAAGCAAACAACAAGCACACATGGTTTCATATGAACCATTACATGGTCTTGACTTTGGATGAGGGGTACATGACTGATCCTACCCTAGGGGTTCTCGGACTCAAGTGGTGGACTGCTCGGTCTCTTACTCACGCTCCTCAGGATCTTCCTCGTGATCATCGTCCGTACGGGTGTCGTCTCCGGTCGAGGGGGTCGGAGAACGAGGAGGTCCATCCTGGCGGCGCTTCGCCGATGGTGCGGTGTAGAGCTCATGGTACTAATTCGCACTCATGCGACGACGACGGGTGGGTGCATCTCTAGCTAGAGTTACTCCTCCTCTATAAGCGATAACTGGTCGTCCCTCGGGAGCTCCATCCTTCTTAATCCTGTCTGGCTTCACCTTGGCTTGACGAAGTAGCTCCCGGGTGCGGTGAAGTTCCTTGCGGAGCTTCACGGACTCCTTGATCAGGTTATGAGCCAGACTGTCCGTGGAAAGGTTGAAGTAGGTCTGGAATCTGAGTGGTGTCCCATCCTCCTTGGATGGAACCAACGTCCAACTCTCGCCAAAGTCATCCTTCCTGAAAGGTAGGTAGTGAGTAGCTGTCTCGTCAGCCATCTCTGGGATGATGTCTCGAAAGTGGATAAGTGCCTTGTGCGCAACCGTCTCGACTGCGAGCGCCAGGGTCTCCATCCGTGGTCCCTCAAAGAACCAACTAGTCGGGGAGTCGCTTGACTTCACAACCACATCAATGTGGTACTCCTTCATGACGGCATCGACCCAGTGCTCGTGGTAGAGGAAAACAGGTGGTCGGCGATACTGGCACTTCTCCAGGCTATCCTCAAGGAGTAGGGTAAAGCCAGATGCTAGGAGGGCTTTAGGTACGATGGCCATCTACAAGGTTTAGGGGGGAGGAGTTAGTAGAGTTTCTAAAGTAGACTTAGAAAAGATAAGAAGTGCATAAACCCCTAAGTGTAGGTACTAGGCATAGTTTTGAAATGGTTTTGTCCTAACTAACATCTGTGCTAACTAAGGCTTCCTATAGTTAGGATGGCTCTGATACCAGCTCTGTGGGGACCCCGACTCATAAGTCGTGATGACCGAATGCATATGTACAGTGATCCCAGAGATCAATGCTCACTGAACACACAGAAGCTGAATAGCAAGAGTCTTACATCCATACATACCGTCGTACACAAATAAAGACCTTCAAGGTCATGTCTTACATAGATAGGGCCATGAAGGCCAACCACCAAACATAACTAGCAGTGGAAATCTTGAACGAAAGCGTGAACCCATGCCATCTGCCTTAACCCTACAGGTATTCTGACTGGGAAGCGTCCTAGTCCGCATGTTCGTCACCAACGAATTCTTCACCATATTCCTGCTCTTCCATGCATGGCCAATTAAATAACCAGTGTCAAGCCAATGAGTACTTTGAATATACTCGCAAGGAAACCATATTTTGGAACAAGGTATAACAATGCATGATATAGCACTAAATAGGTAAGTTGCGAAAAGCTATTTTTTGAGTGCAATGACATGATCAATCAACTTGTAAGAGCATGCATCATGAGGATACAAGTATTCATATGAACATGTTACAAATATCAATATAACCAAGGTCTGAACATCTCATGTTCATTCATCAGGTCAAGTCATCTGACTTGACTCGAGTATTCCATCTTTCTCACACACACGCAAAGTTTGTAAAAACATCGGATGTAGTTTAAGTAGGACCACCCAACTATCCTTTACCGTGGACATGACTATTCGAATAGTTTTACACTCTGCAGAGGTTGAACACTTTACCCACAAGACTCGCGGTATTCTTCATACCCGAGGTAAGTACCCGAACAATGACTTTCCCTTGATGACACTAGACAAAGAGTCCACTTGTTGGTACCCAGCCCTCATGATGTACATCCCACGAGCCTCGCTCAAGATCGTACCTTCCATGAGGGGACACAACGGTGTGCCCGGTGTCTGTAAAAACAGCTCATGATCGTCCTTCCCGGCACGACCCCATATCAAGAGTGACCACATCACTCCCGCCACTAGTAATGTGGGCTCTCTGCTAGTACCGACCAAGGTAATCAACAAAGCCCAGTCCCATATGGGGTATCGTGGTTGTACATGTAAGGTTGCAACAGTCGACAAATCTTCAATCTCTCAGTTTTCGAAAACACACCCACTCACTTGCCTCGGTACACCACTTCTTTATCAAGTGGTTACCTAGCTCATCATCATCTCCCACGGGCATTAGTGGCACCCGACGGGGTTTTCAAAAGAAGTCTTTGAAATCGTTTCCTTTTCGACACCATGCATATTCCCCCATTTGCGTAGCATCTACTTTAGCAACCTAACTACTTCCCACCTGCATAACTCTCATAAGGAGGTAGGGCCATCCACGATGCAAGTATCAATGAGAAAGTAACGAAGCATCCACCAACGTGGCCACCACATCTTCATGATCAATTCAACGAAACATAAGGTGCTATATGACATGCATGAAAAAGTTTCTTAGGCATGGTCAAGGGGCCGCTTGCCTGGCTCAACAAAGTCTTCGGGGTCTTCAAAGCCTTCTCGTTCAATTCCCTCGTGAACAACGTAATCTATCGTCGCAATAAATCCGGGAAAAAATAAGAACACAACAAAAACAGAGGAAATAATTCACTTCTAAAATGTCACACTACTCTGTAAAATACCATACTAAAAACTAAAAATATTTGCTTCTAGTTTTGAAGTGTAAAAAGTTTTGAAAACTATTTTAACAATGGTTTTAAATATTCAAAAGTAGATTTAAATAAAACCTGTACATAAAACTATTTTCAAAAAGTGCACAAGTGGCATCATTAAATACTACACAATATTACAAGATTTTAGGTGGAAAAATATTTGGAGTTGGACTAATATTGCATCGTGTGAAATTTTTGCAAAACAGAAAGAAAATAAAAAAGGAAAAAGGGGCCACAGTGCCTGGGCCAGAGTCGGCCAACAGCTGGGCCGGCCCATAGCCGCGCCAGCCCAGGCGAACCGACGCGCGCGCGCCCGCGTTCAAACCTGACGACTGGGGACCGAAGGCTAGCGACATAGAGAGGAGGGGTAGGGAGGTGATGATGACAGGCGGGGCTCGCCTTTCATCTCCAACCACGCGGCAGGGAGGCCGGCGAGCTCATCGGCGAGGTTTCCGGCCACGGCGCGAGGAGCTGAGAGCAGGAACGGAGTCAGCGTCAAGCCGCCGTTCCTATGGAGGTGGAGATGGTCGCCGGGGTGGCCTGAGTCACGGGTGACGATGAGCCCGGGCGGAGGAGCTTCGGGAGAGGTTACCGCCGACGGTTCCTACAGCAATCCGCACGGGAGCAGAAGTGAAACATGTCACAGGAGCAAGGGAGGGCCAGAGGAAGAAGAAAGAGGGCCGGAGCGGCTCTGTACCAGGAGATTTCTGGCGAGCCGAAGCAGCGGTCCCAAAGCTCAATCTCGAGCTCGGGAGCTCCTGGAGTGGAATAGATGGTTCAGGGGGTCGATTGGGAGGAGGAGAGGGCCAGCAGGGGGGAGTGAGGGGTCCGAGGACAACTTAAATAGCTCGGGTGCGGTGCACCATGGGCGTGGACCGCCAGAGGCCGTGGCAGGGGCTCTGGAAGCCGTGGGAGGATGTTGGGGTGGCTCGGGGGTGTTCATGGGAGTGGTGTAGGACGCCAGGGAGAGAGAGGAGAGGTGTGGCCTGGCTCTAGTGCTCGCGCGTGCGAGGCCGTGGATTAGCCGAGCCGGGGGCACCCTGGCACGTGTTGCAGGGGCGCTGGAGAGAGAGGGAGGAGGGGGGCGTTGTCCTGGCATCTTGCGGACGTCGAGACGCGGCACCTGGCGCGGGAGGGGGATCCGAGGTGGTCAGGGACGAGGGGTCAACCCTCTGGAGCGCGGATGCGCACTCCAGAGCATGACTTTAGCCGGCACCCGCGCGTACCCGCGCGCCTCCGGTTGTCCTATTACGTCAGGGAGGTTCTGGGGATGCCCTGGGTGGCGTAGAGGCTAAGCAAAGGAGAGGGGAGGGCAGAGGGAGAGAGAAGGCTGAGGGAAAAGGAGTTTCTTGCTGTCCAGAGAGGAAACTGGGGGTTTCACCCTACCCATAATGGAGCTGCGGCTGTGGGAAACTTACTGAAGGTTGCTGGGGGTGAGGGAGAGGTGTGGTAAAATTTTGGAGTGAAGGAGAAGAGTAGAAGAAGTGAAAACATGGTTTCTACCAATCAGCCAGAAGGTGTATGATGTCTGTTTGGGCAAGATAAGTTTTCCCACTTACATTGAGATTTAACAGGATCAAATAGGAGGTAAATATAGGAGTGATCACAAGTTTTGAGCTTATTTGAGAAAAGTTGGCAATGGAAACTTTGCAAACCCTAGAAATCAACAGAATCAGGTTTCTTTAGATCTAGGCATGCAAATTTATTCTCCTTAATGCACCACTTGGTGTAGTAGCATTATTTAGGGATTAGAACATGTGTGCAAAGTTTGAGATCAATTGGAAATACTTGACAATGTAGACTTGCTCAAATTTGGCCTTGGACAGGAATAGCTTTGGGATATTTTGGTGAACCAAAATAATTTGGATTGGGTTGAAACTTCGCAAGATCATCACATTGGGCATATGTGACTTGATGGAATTTTCCTGGATTTATTTGAGAATATTTCCTATAAAAATATTTCAAAAGCTTGAAACAGACACAAAGGGTTTTGGAAGGTTTTGTCCCATATTTTGAACATGACCTGGTTTTGAAACTCATATATATGGAAAATATATGTCCACTGAGTTTCGCTAAATTTACTCAAATATTTTGAAAGCATAAATATAATTTTTCCCTATGAAAGACCATTCCTGGCCTTAAATAAAAGCCTTTAAATAAAATAGGAAAATAATCCTAAAAATAATTTTTGGTGATTTTGGGAAGTCTTATATATATTAGGGTGCAAATAAACTCTTTGGTGCAAAACATTCCACCCAATTTGAGGACTTGTAGTACAAACATCAATTCAGGGGTTTTATAAAGCCTAATTTGAATAAATGCTTTTTGGCCAAAACAATATTTGATAAAAATATTTTTAGGCACTATACACATGGCATGATCATTGGGCAAGAAATTTGTATCAAGTAGATGAGTCCTAAGAGTAGGAGAGTTTTTGTGAGCCACAACACAAGCAAGCAATCAAGCAAATGGCAATCAAGTCAACATTACAAGCACTCAAAAAGTTTTAAAGGGGTCCAAATTTTATATAGTCATAGGATAGCAAAGTGATACAACACAGGGTGTGATAGACGATCATCATTATTAGAGCATTGTCCCAGTGAGGAAAGAACGATGGAGACGATGATTCTCCCATAAGCCGAGATGAGACTCCGGACGAAAATAAAGATGGGGGAGGCCAAATCAGCCCAGCATCCATTCGAAAAAAGAGAGAAAATGAGAGAAGGGACTTTGCTACTATCTTTTACCACACTTGTCCCTCAAAGTGGCACCATGCTCTTGATGTAGAGAGTCTCATGATATATCACTTTCATATGCTAGTGGGACCTATTCATTATTTTAAACTTGGCTTGGATATTCCTATGACGGGCTTCCTCAAATGCCCGAGGTCTTCATGAACAAGCAAGTTGGATGCACACCCACTTAGCTTCTTTTGAGCTTTCATATGCTTAAAGCTCTAGTGCATCATTTGCATGGCAATCCCTACTCCTCGCATTGACATCTATCGATGGGTATATCCATAGCCCGTTGATATGCCTAGTTGATGTGAGACTATCTTCTCCACTTCTTACCCCTTTGATATCTACCACCATAATCTATTCCACTTAAATGCTATGTCCAATGCCTCACGCTCATGTATTGCGTGAAGAATAAAAGGTTGATGCATATTGAAAAAGTACGAACCAATTGCCTGACTTGGACACCGTGGTGCTTAACATCTGTATTAATGTGGTGAAGATGGAGCCATGCCTTGCTAATACAATAATATGAATGGGGGGGGGGTAAACGTTTCTTAAGAATCGTATACTTTTAGGAATTAAAAATTCTGTTTCTGACACTTTGAATATTGCTATGTTAATATTTGTTGATTCATCTTTTCTCAATGAGCATACCTGGATAAGATTACATAGTGGATAGTATGTCACATCAAAATTTTTGTTTTTATCATTTACCTACTCGAGGACGAGCAGAAATTAAGCTTGGGGATGCTTGATACGTCTCCAACGTATCTATAATTTTTGATTGCTCCATGCTGACATATTATCATTCTAGGATACTTTTTGGGTCATTATTTACCAATTTATAATATGTTTGAGCACTAACCTATTGACCCAGTGCCCAGTGCCAGTTGCTATTTTCTGCGTGTTTTTTGCTTTTCAGGTTTACAGTACCAAACGAAGTCCAATTGTCACGAAACTTTTTAATGATTTTTCTGGACTATATGAAGACCTAGAAGCTTCGGAAGGAAGGCAGGAGGTGCACGAGGGCCCCACCACACATCAGGGTGTGCCCTGGGGGGTGCCCTGATATGTCGTGGCCCCCTCGTGTGTCTCCCGACGTCCCTCTTCGGCCTATAAATTCTCTAATATCCCCAAAACCCTGAAGGCAATCCCGAAACCCTTTTTCCGCCGCTACAAGTCTATGTTCCGTCGCGAGGCCATCTGGAGCTTCGTTCTGGCACCCTGCCGGAGGGGGGATCACTCATGGAGGGCCTCTTCATCAACCTTGCTGCCCTCGTGATGATGTGTGAGTAGTTCACCACAGACCTACGGGTCCATAGCTAGTACCTAGATGGCAATCTCTCTCTTACGATCTTCAATGCAATGGTCATCGCATATTCGCTTTGATCTATCCGATGTAATCCTATTGTGCGGTGTGTTTGTTGGGATCCGATGAATTGTGGGTTTATGTTCAGATTACTCATGAAAAGTATTTGAGATGCCTTTGAATTATATTATCTCTTAAGTGCATGATCATTATAGCTTCGTAATGCTCTTCGATTTATTGATGTGCTTTGGCCAGGTAGATTGATATTTCATCGGTAGGAGTGGTGCGTTGTGGTAGGTTCAACCTGGCGAGTTTCTATATCCCAGTGACAAAGTAGGGGACAAGATGCGTCTTTGTGTTTTTGCTACTAAGGATAAAACAATGGGGTTCATTCATCTTGTTTGAGTTTACTTTGTCTACATCATGTCATCGTTCTCCAAGCATTACTCTGTTTTACTTAATACTCTAGATGCATGTTGGATAGCGGTCGATGAGTGGAGTAATAGTAATCGGTGCATGCAGGAGTCGGCCTATTTGCTTATTGAAGTCATGCCTATATACACATGATCATTGCCGTGAAAATCGCATAACTATCCGCTTCTCTATCAATTGCCCAACAATAATTTGTTTACCCACCGTATGCTGCCTACATGAGAGATGCCGCTACGGAACACTATGGCCCCCGGGTCTATTCACTTATATATTTGCAAACACTATTATTACCTCGCTGCCTTTATTTACTTTTTATTTATTTTTCATTTATCAACAATTATCTACACAACTCATTTGCTTGCAAATAACGAGATCAAGGGGATTGACAACCCTCTTGCCCGCGTTGGGTGCAAGTCGTTTGTTCATTTGTGTGCAGCCGCTGTAGACGGTTGAGGATTGATATACCTATTGGTTCGATAAACCTTGGTTTCATAACTGAGGGAAATACTTATCCGCTTTGTGCTGTAATTATCCATTCCTCTTCACGGAGAAACCAACACAGATCACAAGTATCTACCCCGTATCGATAGTGACCACGTCACTCCCGCCACTAGTAATGCAGGCTCTCTTCTAGCATCGACCAAAGTAATCAACAATGCCCCGTCCCACAAGGGGTATCGTGGTTGTACATGTAAGGTTGGGAACGGTCGACAAATCTTAAATCTAATCTGTTTTTTAAAACGCTCATGCACATAACTTGCTTTGGTACACCACTTCTTTCTCAAGTGGTCACCTAGCTCATCTTCTCCCTCGGGCATTAGTGGCACCCGACGGGGTTTTCAAAAAAGTCTTTGAAAATACTTTGGTTTCCATCACCATGCATATTCCCATCCTGCTTGCATCGCTTCTACTAGCATCCTATCTACTTCCCACCCACACAATTCTAAGCAGAAAGTAGAGTCATGGCAATGCAAGTTTCAACGAGGAAAGTAACGGAGGCAACCCATCAAGGTGGTCACCATTTCATCATGATTTTGATGCATCAATTTAAAGTGCTATATGACATGCATAAAAAGGTTTCTTAGACATGGTCAAGGGGTTGCTTGCCTGGCTCAAGAAAGTCCTTGGGGTCTTCAAATCCTTCTGGTCCAACTTCTTCTTCAACAACAGAATCTATCGTCGCAATATAACAGGTAAAAATAAGACAACGACAAAAAAAGGGAAAAATACATCACTCCTAAAAATGTCAAACCACTTCTGTGAAATACTAGGTTGAAAACTAAAAATACCAAAATTATTAGTTTCTAGTTTTGGAGTGTCTAAAATAGTGAAAAGCATTTTAACAATGGTTTTAAATATTTAAAACAGTGTTTTAAATAGAAACAATACATAAAAATTTTTCCAAGAGGAAAGATATTTAACCCTGTAAAGTTTTTGGAAAAATGTCGAAAAAGGAAAAAGGAAAAGGGCACTGTTGGCCACGGGCCAGGACAACTCGCAGCTGGGCTGGCCTAAAGCCGAAGCGGCACAACAGAGCCAGGCGCGCGCGCCGGTTGGGTTCAAACCCGACAGACGGTGCCCAACCGTCGATAATAGACAGGGGAGGGGAGACAGGGGTGCGGATGACAGGCGGGTCTCGCCTGTCATCCCCAACCTCGCTGCAGGGAGGCCGGCAAGCTCGCCAGCGATGCTATGGCGCGCGGCAAGAGAAGTGGCTGGCACGGGGCTGCTCAGCGTCGAGCTGCGCATTGTCTGGACGTGGAGTTGGCCGTCAGGGTGTAGGGAGTCATCGCGACGAGGTCCCGTGGCAGAGAAGCTTCGGTGGTGATCACAATCAATGTTTCCTTGCTGCAAATGATCGGGAGAGAGGGGGGATCGCATCAGGATGATGAGAGAGAGCCACGGGGAAGAAAAACAGGGCCGAGGGAGCTCTCTACCTCGAGATCGCCGGAGACCCGAGGCGGCGGAGCTCCGGTCGATCCCGAGCTGTGAGGCGCCGGGGGCTTGCAAGAGGGTCTCGGGTGATCGATTTGGCGAGAGAGAGGGAGTCTAGAGGTGAAGAGAGAGCTCGGGGAGGCTTAAATAGGAGGGGCTGAGGTGCATCGTGGACCCGTGCGCCGGCGAGGTCGCAGCCGTTGTTGGAGGCTACGGGAGGGCTCAACCTCGAGTCGGAGGAGTATCTGGGGGTGGTCTAGGCCTAGGGGAAGAAAGAGAGAGAGAGAGAGAGAGAGAGAGAGAGAGAGAGAGAGAGAGTGGGGGAGTGCCAGGGGCGTCGCACGTGCGAGGCCAGCGGTTGGTCACTCGGGGCGGCGTCGGGCATGCACGATAACGGTCGCCGGAGGGAGAGAGAGAAGGGGCCTGATACGTCTCCAATGTTTCGATAATTTATTAAGTATTCATGGCATGGTTGCCTATGTTTACAATACTTTTATATAGTTTCGATGCACTTTATATGATTTAGTTAGAACTAACCCGGACTGACACTGTTTTCAGCAGAATTACCGTGGTGTTGTTTTTGTGCAGAAAATGAAAGTTCTCGGAATCGCTCGGAACTTTTTTATGATTTTTTCTGGAGAAAATAAGAAATACTGGAGCGAAGAACCACTGGAGGGGAGCCACCCGTGGGGCACAAGCCATCACGGCGCGACCCCCTAGGTCGCGCCCTGATATGTAGTGGGGCCCACGAGGCTCCGTTGCGCGTGATTCGAACGCTGAAAAATACTATAAATCCCAGAAACCCCAGAAATAAACAGAGATTCTCCGTTCTGCCCCTGCAACTCTCTGTATCGACAAAAACCAATCTGGAGACGTTACAGTACCCTGCCGGAGAGGGAAAACCATCACCGGTGGCCATCTTCATCATCCCAGCGGAGGCCATGACGAGGAGGGAGTAGTTCACCCTCGGGGCTGAGGGTATTTACCAGTAGCTATGTGTTCAATCTCTCTCTCTCTCTCTCTCTCTCTCTCTCTCATGTTCTTGAGATGTCACGATCTTGATGTATCACGGGCTTTGTTAATATAGTCGGATCATATGATGTTATTCCCTTGCTACCATGTTGTGATGAATTGAATCTTTCCCTTTGAGATCTCATTATGTGATATCCCACAAGTATAGGGGAACGCAACAGTTTTCGAGGGTAGAGTAGTCAACCCAAATTTATAGATTCGACACAAGGGGAGCCAAAGAATATTTGAGAGTATTAGCAGTTGAGTTGTCAATTCAACCACACCTGGAGATTAAATATCTGCAGCAAAGTGATCAGTAGCACAGTAGTATGAAAGCAGCGGTAACAGTAGTAGCAATAGTTTTGTAGCTATTGGGACAGTGGCAACAGCTGTAGTAACTTAGCAAGAGCAATAACTAGAAAACTCGTAGGCACCGGATCGGCGAACTTGTTGGATGATATTCATCATATAACAGTCATAACCTAGGGCGACACAGAACTAGCTCCAGTTCATAAATGTAATGTAGGCATGAATTCCATAAATAGTCATACGTGCTTATGGAAAAGAACATGCATGACATCTTTTGTCCTACCCTCCCGTGGCAGCGGGGTCCATAAGGAAACTAAGGGATATTAAGGCATCCTTTTAATAGAGAACCGGAACAAAGCATTAACACATAGTGAATACATGAACTCCTTAAACTACGGTCATCACCGTGAAGTATCCCAAATATTGTCACTATGGGGTTGACGGATCATAACACGTAGTAGCTGCATATGACTAGGCAAGATCGGATCAAGAACATAGATATAACGATGATAACATAAACGGTTCAGATCTGAAATCATGGCACTCGGGCCCTAGTGACAAGCATTAAGCATAGCAAAGTCATAGCAACATCAATCTCAGAACATAGTGGATACTAGGGATAAAGCCCTAACAAAACTAACTCAATTACATGATGAATCTCATCCAACTCCTCACCGACCAGCAAGCTATGAAGGAATTGATCACTCCCGGTGGGGAGCATCATGGAATTGGCGGTGGAGAAGGGTTGATGATGACGAAGACTGAAGATTCCCCTCTCCAGAGCCCCAAACGGGCTCCAGATCTGGCCTCCCGATGAAGAACAGGAGGTGGCGGAGGCTCCGTATCGGAAAACGCGATGAAACTTTCTCCCTGATTTTTTTCTCCGAGAATAGGAATTTATAGTGTCGGAATTAGGGTCAGTGGAGCCCCGAGGTGGGCACAACCCACAAGGGCGCGCTTGGGAGGGCTGGCGTGCCCTGGTGTATCTTGCCCAACCAGGGGCCCCCCCTCTGGTGGTTCTTGGCTCCATTATTTTTTATTTATTTTAAAATAAATCTCCAAAAAGTTTCGTCCAATTCCGAGAACTTTTATTTCTGCACAAAAAACAACACCATGGTAGTTCTCCTGAAAACAGCGTTAGTCCGGGTTAGTTTCATTCAAATCATGCAAATTAGAGTCCAAAACATGGGCAAAAGTGTGAGGAAAAAGTAGATACGATGGAGACGTATCAACTCCCCCAAGCTTAACCCTTTGCTTGTCCTCAAGCAATTCAGTTGACAAACTGAAAGTGATAAAGAAAAACTTTTACGAACTCTTTTGTTCTTGTTTACATATACACACACACACACACACACACACACACACACACAGATATATATATATATATATATATATATATATATATATATATATATATATACATATATATATATGCTTAAGTATCACCTAGGTTTTCAGCAAAGATTATGACTAACCATGCCAACAGTAACTCTTAGAAGTTATATTAACTCGTATCAATAACATAAGCAACTAGCGAGCAATAATAAGATATCTCAAACTCCAACACTTTGTCAAAACCATCATGATACAAAATGACAATAGTGGTATCTCGCTATCCCTTTCTGAGACCGCAAAACATAAATGCAGAGCACCTCCAAAGTTCAAGCAGCGACTAAACATTGTAATTCATGGTAGAAAAGATCCAGTAATGCTGCACCCAACATCAACTATACACAATGCATGAGGATGACAATAGTGCTCTCAGCTCTGGCGCTTATTTGAGAAGGTGATGACTCAACATAAAAGTAAATAGATAGTCCCTTCGTAGAGGGAAGCATGGATTTGCAGAGGTGCCAGAGCTCAAAGGTTAAAATAGAGATAGATATAATTTTGCGAGGTACACCCTTCCTGTCAACATTACGACCAAGCGTTATCAATATCTTCCATGCTAAACAAATTAGCGGCGGTTCCCAAGCGGTAAAAGTAAAGGTTTACTCCCCCTCCACCAACAATCACACTACATGCATTACACCATGAACATAAGTATCATGAAGGCTATGTTGGTTTTGATTCAACTACATGCGTGAACATGTGCCAAGTCAATCCACTTGAAACATTCGGAGGAGGATACCATACCATCATACCACATCACAACCATTTTAATGCATGTTGACATTCAAGATAAATCATTATCCACTCCTAGCTACTTAAGCATGGCATGGACAACTATAATCTCTAAGGGTCATTGCAAAGATGTTTGATGATAATATGCTGAATCAAGGATACTAGGTTAAACATTTTTACAAAAACAAAAACAAGTTGAGTTCATACCCGCTTTTCTCTGCCACAGTCACTTCATCAAATATCATTATTATTGCCTTTCACTTGCACGACCGAATGATAAGAAAATAGTAATAGTGCAAGAGTGTCGTGGACTAAGCTGGAATCTGCAACATTTTATTCAAGAGGAGAAGACAAGGTAAAATGGGCTCTTTGTTAGATTAACAATGATGCATATGAGAGCCACTCAACATTTTCATCGTGGTCTTCTCCTTGGTACGACTCAAACAAAAAGAAAAGAATTTCAGAGAAACACACTGAAATATTTTTGGAGTTTTGGTTTTTCTTGAAGAAAGCAAATTAAAGAGGGAAAAACAAAAACGAGAAAAACTATTTACACGGGAAAGCTCCCAACAAGTAAAAGAAGAAACGAGAAATATTTTTGGTTTTCTTTTGATACTGCAATTAAAATAAGCTAGAATTAAAAACCGAAAAGTAGTAGGAAATATTTTTTGATTTTCTTAAAGTTTTTCAAACACACGAGAAGAAAGCAAGAATACAAATCTAGCATGGATATTATAATGAAAAAGTGTGAACACCGACAACTGGAATGAAAGGTGTGAATATGAATGTAATGTCGGTGGAAATACGTACTCCCCCAAGCTTAGGCTTTTGGCCTAGCTTGGTAATCACCATCCGTAGAAACCATCCGGTCCCAAGTCAAAGTGAGGTGGAGGCAGCACCTGAGCATCCCACCCCTGGGGCTCCTCCTCAGCAGCAGCTAGGTTGTTCCGGTAGGCGGTAATGTCATCTGGCATGATCCTGTATCCGCTCCTGGCAATAGAATCAAATAGAGCAGGTGCATGCAGTGGAATAACATCATGGGTTTCTACGCTGAATACTAGGTTGTAATGAATGTCACAGGAAGAATCAGTTACGTCAAGAAATTGGTGGTCTTGCAACGACTTGTGATCCTGGTAAACTTGGGACAAGAGATAATCATGTGGGCGAATCTGAATATTAAAGCGTCTCGCTAAACGAGTAGCGTAAATACCACCATGTATCTTTCCCTTAGTCCTGTTAAGGTGTAAGCGACATGCAATAATAGCCCCCATACTAAAGGTGTGGTCATCATACAGTGCATGGCGTAAAATAGTGAGGTCGGGGGCACTGAGTGTGCCAACCTTCTCCCTAGCGGTTAAACACTTCGCGATGAACACAGCAAAGTAATGCACTGAGGGAAACTGCAAACTGCTAGCAGTAGCGTTTGACACGCCTCTATCCTCACCCACTGTTAAAGTGAGGAGAAAGTACTCAAACTCCGCTGGTCTAGGTTCTCTCAATTCCCCATCAGAGGGGATCAAGCATATGTCACAAAAGTCAGTTAACGGCATTTTGTAAGTTTCAGGATAAAGGTCAAACTGCACCTTAGGGGGGTTATTCTTTCTTAGGAAATGAAAATTTGCACAAAGGAATTAGTAAGGATGTGATATTGGTCACACTTAGCTGCGAGGAACTCGGTCAGCCCAGCGTTTGCAACAAATAGAGCGAACTCTTGATGGAACCCGGCCTCCTCTATGAAGGCATCATGCGGCCATTCGCACATCCGCACCTCCACCCTTCTCGGAGTGTTAAGGTCATTGTCCGATGATTCCCCAATGACTCCTTTGGCATTTTTCTTGGAGGAAAACTTCCTAAAGAAATCCATCTTATTCCTACAATAAAAATTCTGAAAATTTTAGCCTACAAAAATTTTGTCAACAAAACTTTGTGAAATTGATAGCAACTACTCCTAAGCATGCATAGAGGCCATATTAAGCATGCAAACTACTTAGAACTCTAAGAATTCAACATGCAAACTCATCTACAGCAGCACCAAGAGTAGCTAATTAATCTAAAAATAACCCACTAAATCAAAAACTAATTGGAGCAATGGAGGAGTCACATACCAAGTAGCAATCCCTCCAAACAGTTTCAGAAATGGAGCTTCGAGCAAAGAGATGGAAATCCGCGGGTTTGAGAGCAAGAACACGGGAATGATGGCTGTGGTGATTTTTTTTCTGGAGGTAGGGGATAATGTGGGCTAAAGAGGTAAGTGAGGGGGCCCACGTGTGGGCCACAACCTACTAGGGCGCGCCTGGGGTGCTGGCGCGCCCTCGTGTCTTGTGGGCACCAGGTGCACCCCCGCTCTGGTATTATTTGCACCAGAAATTCAGAAATATTCGGAAAAAATCATGTCAAATTTTCAGGTCATTCTGAGAACTTTTATTTTTGGGTCATTTTTTCATTGCACGGCGAAAACAGAAAAAACAGGATAATCATGACACCTTATTTTATTTGACTAACTAAAACAGAAAATAAAATGTGAGGGCAGAGAGTTGTGCTTACTAGATTCATCAAGTTCATACCTCTCAAAAATGATTCATTAATAAGGTTGATCAAGTCTTATTAACAACCACTTTCGATTAGCATGAAACCAAAGAACTTTCGTAAAACACTAAGTTATCTCAATGGGGATGTGCATATCCCCAACAATAAGTATATCATATTTCTTTTTGGCAGTAGGTAGAGGTAATTGAAAACTTCCAATAGTGATGGTCGGAGATTCTTCAATAACATTTATACCATTCACTTGGAATTGTTTCTTCGGAAAGTGCACCGTGTGCTCATTACCATTGATATGAAAAGTGAGTTTGCTTTTATTGCAATCAATAACAGCCCCTGCAGTATTCAAAAAGGGTCTACCAAGGATAATCGACATGTTGTCGTCCTCGGGCATCTCAAGAATAACAAAGTCCATAAAGATTGTAACATTCGCAACAACAACGAGCACATCCTCACAAATACCGATAGGTATGGCAGTTGATTTGTCAGCCATTTGCAATGATATCTCAGTAGGTGTGAGTTTATTCAAATCAAGTCTCTTATATAAGGAGAAATTCATAACACTAACACCGTCTCCAAGTCACACAAAGCAGTTTTGACATAGTTTCTTTTAATGTAGCAGGGTATAGTTGGTATTCCCGGATCTCCAAGTTGTTTAGGTACTCTATCCTTAAAAGAGTAATTAGCAAGCATGGTGGAGATTTCAGCTTCGGGTATGTTTCTTTTATTAGTGATGATTTCTTTCATATACTTTACATAAGGGGCCATCTTTCAAATATCAGTTAAGCGGGTACGCAAAAAGACTGGGCTAATCATTTCAGCAAAGCGCTCAAATTCTTCATCATCCTTTTTCTTAGATGGATTAGGTGGAAATGGCATGGGTTTCTAAACCCATGGCTCTCTTTATTTACCATGTTTCCTAAACCACAAAGTCTCTTTTATCATAACGTTTATTTTTAGGTTGTGGGTTATCAAGATCAGGAGCAGGCTCTATTTCAACAACATTATCTGGTTCTTTATCATTATTAGGTTGAGCATCTTCATGAACACCATCATTATCATTTTCATTATCGCTAGGTGAATGTTCTTAACCAGACTGAGTTTCAGCATCGGAAATAGAGACATCATTATTATCAGGAGGTTTTTGTGTCTCAGGTTCACTAGAGGTATGCAAAGTCCTATCATTTTTCTTTTTATTTTTCTTCCAAGAAGGACTAGGTGCATCAATATTAATTCTCTTAGAGTCTTGTTCAATTCTTTTAGGGTGACCTTCAGGATAAAGTGGTTCTTGGGTCATTCTACCTCATCTAGTTACTACTCTAGCAGCAAAATCATTCATATTATTATTCATTTCATCAAGCATTCTTTTTGAGATTTAGCAACTTGTTCTAACTGAGTTTGAACCATAGAGGCATGCTTTCCTACACCTCTAACATCATTACTGATTCTAAATAGCAAGTCACTCAAGCGAGCAATCATATCAGAATTATATTTCAATTGTTTCAGAACATGTGCATTGAAATGATCTTGCTTCATAATGCAGTTTTCAAACTCATATAAGCACTGACTAGGATGTTTATTGTAAGGGATATCACCTTCATCAAACTTTAATAAAGAATTTACCTTTACCACTTGTGGAGGTCATGGTGCGTCAAGGCCATGTATTTCTTCAATAGGTGGTAAATTCTTAACATCCTCAGTTTAATACCTTTTTCTTTCATAGATTTCTTTGCCTCTTGCATATCTTTAGGACTGAGAAATAAGATACCCCTCTTCTTTGGAGTGGGTTTAAGTGGTGGTTTAGGAAGAGTCCAATCATCATAATTCTTCAATATGTTATTCAATAATTCCTCAGCTTGTTCAACAGTTCGTTCCCTGAAAACACAACCAGCACAACTATCTAGGAAGTGCCTAGAAGCATCGGTTAGTCCATTATAGAAGATATCAAGTATTTCATTTTTCTTGAGAGGATGATCAGGCAAAGCATTAAGCAACTGGAGAAGCCTCCCCCAAGCTTGTGGGAGACTCCCTTCTTCAATTTGCACAAAGTTAAATATTTCCTGTAAGGCGGCTTGTTTCTTATGAGCAGGAAAATATTTTTTAGAGAAATAGTAAATCATATCCTGAGGACTACACACACAGCCATGAGTAGGGGTATTGTACCATGTCTTAGCATCACCCTTTAATGAGAACGGAAATAACTTCAGGATATAATAGTAGTGAATCTTCTCATCAAGAGCAAAGAGAGTGGCTATATCATTCAGCTTAGTAAGGTGTGCCACTACAGTTTTAGTTTCATAGCCATGGAAAGGATCAGATTCAACCAAAGTAATTAACTCTGGGTCGATAGAGAATTCATAATCATTATCAGTAACAAAGATAGGTGAAGTAGCAAACTTAGGATCACATTTCATTCTAGCATTCAAAGTCTTTTCCTTATACTTGCGTAGCAATTTCTTAAGATCGTTTATATCCTTGCAAGAAAGAATTTCTCTAGTTACCTCCTCGTCCATACCATAACCTTCAGGTATCTTATGCATTTCAAATCGAGGAGAAGTAGGACTAATAGGTATTTCATAGTCATCATCAGTTTCATAGGCTTCATCAGTTTCAACAATCTCATCAATTTCAGTAATTTAATTCTCTTTAGCTCTAGCAATTTGTTTATCAAGAAATTCTCCTAGTGGCACATTATCATCAAGCATGGTACTAGCATCATCATAAGCATCATTCATAACAGAGGTAGCATCATCAATAACTTGCGTCATATCAAGATTACTAGCATGTGGTGGTGTAGCAAGCTTAATCATAACAGAAGGTGAATCAAGTGCAGAGCTAGATGGCAGTTCCTTACCTCCCCTAGTCTTAGAGGAAAAATCTTGGTCTTTGGATCCTTCAGATTCTTCATAGTGATCAATTTATATAAATCCCAAGTGACTCAACAAATATAGCTATGTTCCCCGGCAATGGCGCTAGAAAAAGGTCTTGATAACCCACAAGTATAGGGGATCACAACAGTTTTCAAGGGTAGAGTATTCAACCCAAATTTATAGATTAGACACAAGGGGAGCCAAAGAATATTTGAGAGTATTAGCAGTTGAGTTGTCAATTCAACCACACCTGGAGATTAAATATCTGCAGCAAAGTGATCAGTAGCACAGTAGTATGAAAGCAGTAGTAACAGTAACAGTAGCGGTAACAGTAGTAGCAATAGTTTTGTAGCAATAGGGACAATCGCAACAGCAGTAGTAACTTAGCAAGAGCTATAAGTGGAAAACTCGTAGGCACTGGATCGTTGAACTCATTGGATGATATTCATCATATAACAGTCATAACCTAGGGCAACACAGAACTAGCTCCAGTTCAAAAATGTAATGTAGGCATGCATTCCGTAAATAGTCATACGTGCTTATGGAAAAGAACATCCATGACATCTTTTGTCCTACCTCCCGTGGCAGCGGGGTCCATAAGGAAACTAAGTGATATTAAGGCCTCCTTTTAATAGAGAACCGGAACAAAGCATTAACACATAGTGAATACATGAACTCCTCAAACTACGGTCATCACCGTGAAGTATCCCAAATATTGTCACTAGGGGGTTGACGGATCATAACATGTAGTAGGTGCATATGACTAGGCAAGATCGGATCAAGAACATAGATATAACGATGATAACATAAGCGGTTCACATCTGAAATCATGGCACTCGGGGCCTAGTGACAAGCATTAAGCATAGCAAAGTCATATCAACATCAATCTCAGAACATAGTGGCTACTAGGGATCAAGCCCTAACAAAACTAACTCGGTTACATGTTGAATCTCATCCAATTCCTCACCGACCAGCAAGCCTACGAAGGAATTCTCACTCTCGGTGGGGAGCATCATGGAATTGGTGATGGAGAAGGGTTGATGATGACAAAGACCGAAGATTCCCCTCTCCGGAGCCCCAAACGGGCTCCAGATCTGGCCTCCCGATGAAGAACAGGAGGTGGCGGCGGCTCCGTATCGTAAAACGCGATGAAACTTTCTCCTTGATTTTTTCTCGGAAAGTAGGAATTTATAGTGTCGGAATTAGGGTCAGTGGGGCCCCGAGGTGGGCATAACCCACTAGGGCGCGCCTGGGGGGCTGGCGCGCCCTGGTGTATCTTGCCCAGCCAGGGGCCCCCTCCGGTGGTTCTTGGCTCTAGTATTTTTATTTATTCTAAAATAAATCTCCAAAAAGTTTCGTCCAATTCCGAGAACTTTCATTTCTGCACAAAAAACAACACCATGGTAGTTCTGCTGAAAACAGCATTAGTCCGGGTTAGTTTCATTCAAATCATGCAAATTAGAGTCCAAAACAAGGGCAGAAGTGTGAGGAAAAGTAGATACGACGAAGACGTATCATTATGTTGGATTGAATATTTTGGTTTGAGAACACTTGATGTACGTCTTGCGTGGGATACCCTTAGTGACATTGGGGTATTCTATTGATTCACTTGATATTTGTTGATGCATCAACTTGCGGATTCCGATGAACTTGGGGATCTATGCATAGGGGTTGATTGCATGTTTTCATACCACGTTCTCCGATAGAAATCTTGGGGTGCTCCTTGATGTTCTTTGTATTGGATTGAATATGATAGATCTGAAATTGTTTGATGCATGTCGCATAATTTACCCACGGATACTTGAGGTGACATTGGAGTATCTAGGTGACATTAGGGTTGATAGATATGTATCATTGGTGTTATTTTAGTATGAACTCTAGGGCTGTTTGTGACACTTATAGGAACTGCTCAAAACATTAATCGGAAAGAATAACTTTGAGGTGGTTCTACTACCTACACCAATTTCATCTTATTGTTCTCCGCTAGATAGGAACTTTGGAGTGATTCTTTGTTGCACGTTGAGGGATGATCATATGATTGAACTATGTTAGCATTGTTGGGAGATTGCACTAGTGAAAGTATGAACCCTAGGCCTTGTTTCCAAGCATTAATATACCGTTTTTCTCCCTGTTTACTACTTGTGGACCTTTCTGCTTTTATATTTTCAGATTACAAAAACCTATTTCTACCATCCATATTGCACTTGTATCACCACCTCTTTGCCGAACTAGTGCACCTATACAATTTGCCATTGTATTGGGTGTGTTAGGGACACAAGAGATTTCTTGTATTTGATTGCAGGGTTGTTTGAGAGAGACCATCTTCATCCTACACCTCCCACGGAATGATAAACCTTAGGTCATCCACTTGAAGGAAAATTGCTACTGTCCTACAAAACTCTGCGTTTGGAGGCCCAACAGAGTCTACAGGAATAAAGTTGCGTAGTATACATTAGGACGCGACCATTTGGATGGTTGCGGGCGTCGAGGGGGGGGGGGGGCATGGGACAAGGACCATCATCCCAATGCTGTCGGGAGCCTCAGGATGCTCTGGCTACATTGCACAGGTGCACTGTAGCATGCTCCAGAGCATGCATTTTGCATGCCTGGGTGTGCCCAGGCTTGTCCACTAGCACCTGGTGCATGTGGAGATACCCTTTGGATGCTTAGGGGCTAAGGAGAGGGGTAGAAGTAAGAGGAGGGGGAGAGAGGCTTCTGTCTAGGCTGTCCCAGGGGTTAAAATGTGGTTTTCACCCCCCAATCATTGACCTCATGCCATGAGTTTCTTACTGGGGTTGCAAGGTAACTGTAGAAGGCAGAGGTAAAATTTGGGAGTGAAGGAAAAGAGTAAAAAGGGTGAAAACTGTGGTTTTTACAATTCACCAGAAGGTGTTTGATGCTGATTTGGGCAAGTTAGAAAGTTCAACTCGCCATAATATTTAACAGGATCAAGTAGTAGATAAAAATAGAGTTGATCACAAGATTTGAGCTTATTTGAAGAAAGTTGCCAATGCAAACTTTGTAAACCCTAGAAATCAACAGAAATAGGTTTCTTTAGATCTAGACAAGCAAATCCATTCTCCTTGATGCACCACTTGGTGTGCTGGCATCATTTGGGGATTAGAACAAGCCCACAAAGTTTGAGATCAAATGAAGAAACTTGACAATGCAAAGTTGCTCAAATTTGGTTCTAGACAGAGAGGGTTTTGGGAAATTTTGGTGAACCAAAATTATTGGCATAGAGATGAAACTTGTCAAGATCATCACATATGGCATATGTGACATGCCAGAATTTTCCTGGATTTAGTCGAGAATATTTCTTATAGAAATATTTCAATTGCTTGAAATAGGCAGAAAGGGTTTTATAGGGTTTTGTCCAATATTTTGAACATGACCAAGTGTTGAAACTCATATATATGGAAAATATATGTCCACTAAGTTTCCCTAAATTTTCTCAAATATTTTGAAAACATATTAATAAAGACCATTTCTAGTCTCGGAAAAAGGCATTTAAACAAAATACAAACGTAACTTCTAAAAATATATTTTGTGGTTTTGGTAAGTCTCATAGATAATAGGATCCAAATAGAATATTTGGGCCAAAATAGTTTCCCTAATTTGAGGACTTGCCGTACAAACCTCAATTTAGGGGTTTTTGAAAACCTAAATCAAATAAAAGTTTTTGGGAAAAATAATAATTTGTGAAAATAGTTTTAGGTCCTATACACATGGCATGATCATTGGGCAAGGACTTGGATCAAGGAGAGGAATTTTGAGAGAAGAAGGATTTTGTGAATTAAATACAATCAAGCAATCAAAGCAAATAGCAATCAAATCAAAATACACAATCACACAAAAAGTTTTAATTGGTCCAAATTTTTAAACTCATAATCATAGCAAGTGGTACAAACACAGGGTGTGACAGCTTATCCTTGTTTCGTTCTATGTGTGTGATTTGTGTTTCCCCTCATGATTCCGCTCATGTTCTTCCTCAAATCGACCTCTAGTTCACGAATATTAGGCTAGATAGGGTTTCTACCCTACATAACGAAATTACATAAGTTGGGGAGTCTGATGGTGGCTTGATTTGCGATCGAATGTTGTAGAGGCATTCTTCTGATAGATCCAGTAACTTTGGTTGATCTGGGATGTGCAACGGGGTTTATCCCCGCCAAACTAGCTCCTCAGGGTAATTAGCTTTTGATTCTTATGCAATATGAGACCACAATACTACTGTGAAGTGTTTGAGTTCTTTATGACTAAAGCAAGTTCGAAGCCTTTTCACTTTCCTTCATCTTCTTTTGTTAGCCTCTAGGGTACTAAGCATCTCCCACTCTCACATTGGGACTTGGAGCATACGTTGCTAATACATCCAAACCCTTGGGAGGACTTCCTTTTGTTCTCCTACACTTAACCACACATCTCCTCAAAAAACCACAATACCTACCTAGGATGGCATTTTCATACCCATTCCAAGCATATCACCATGCAGTACCATCATATTACATTACATGACTAGATGCATGTTTTCATTTACCGTGCATGAGCATAGTATGGCTAGCAAGATATTTTATGGCTTGTATGTTGTTTGATGTTTCTGCTACACTGGATCATTGCACATACTCGTACACTGTCAAAGGCATTCATCATATATTAAGTTTTGAGTTATGATTACATTCAAGTGAGGTGTGTCCTTATAAGATGTATCATTCATCATTATGTAACTGGGCCAAAAATGGCCCAAGGTAACTTTCAGCCTGCTAAAGGCCCATGGATTATTCGTGAAATTTGAGGCCTGACATGCTTTTCGTCCTGCTAAAGGCCCATGGTGTCTTTTGGGCCAAATAAGGCCAGCGGTATATTCAGCCTGTTAATGGCCCAAAGCTACATGGGCCTAACAAATTGTTGGTCCTGCTAAAGGCCCGTCAGAGTTATGGGTCTGGGCCAATTGGGTCAAAGAATGGGCCATACGTCAGGTCCATGTAGGCCCAAGTATAGCCTGTTGCGGGCCTGCACAATTATGGCCCGCCGAAATGCAGGCTCGTTGAGGTGCATGTATCGGCCCATTTGACTCCATCAGAGCATTCAACCTTTTTTTGGTAGCGAGTGATAAAATATGTAGTTGCTAGGAATTAAGAGCATATTTACACTATACAATAAAGGAATTATGACAAATTACATCCACTAGGCATCAAAGTTTGCCACTAGTGATCATAAAACACAACCAAGAAGCAAATTACATAAACTGGGCATCAAAGGTCGCTGCTAGTGCTAATAAATGCGCAACCAAATACGAAAAAAACGAGACCACTTGAACACAGTTCAAGAAGCGTTAGCCTTGTGTGGGAAATGCTGCGCAAGCAGCTGAGCAAGGTGATGAGACCGACCTAGCATGTCGCTCAAATCTTCCAGCTCTAGCTGTTTAGCAATTAGGTTCTTAGTGGAGTTTTCTTCGATCTTCCTTAGAGATTAGACTTCAAGTCAGAGCTGAGTTGAACCATGTGTCGAGGTATGACAATCTACGGGACCAGCAAGGCTCCTTTGCGGTTCTGCTAAGGGAATACACACGCACAAAGAGCGGAAACAGAGTCAACATGGCGGATTTACCCAGGTTCGGGCCACCATGAGGTGTAAAACACTACTCCTGCTTTCATGGATTATGAGTGTTTGCCCTAGTTACAAAGCGCGTCTTGCCGGCAAGACTGCACGGGAGCGCAGCTACAACGTTTACAAGAACAGGGAGTCGATGCTTGTAAATGTTGCCATGGGCCTCCTTTCATAATGAAAGGGGTTACCACGGTGGCAAACAATGAAAATACTATGCATGTAGTGCCTACAGTGCCAAATACCTAACCCTTATGACTTAGGACAAACGCATTAAATGTGCAGTGAGGTGTCAAGCCGATGCCGTCTTCCGGCAAGGATGTCCTCTTCTTTTGTGCCATCCCCCCAGCTACCTCTTATTCCTTCACCACACCATGAGGACGAGTGTCAATAATGGTGGATTAATCCTCCGGAGCTGCCACGTGCCCCGGCAGGATCTACCTAGCCACCTGCCCGCTTGACACCTCCTTCACAAGTGACAATTGGGCCGATGAGGTGGAGCGGTGGCTTAGTAGTGGCAGCCTGCCGGCAAGGTGGCCTGCCGGAAGCTTGGTATTCTGTTAGTTGTGTCTCGAGCGCAATTATCCCCTGGAAATGCTTGCCCGGTTGAGAGGCTAATGTCGTCTGTGCACAAGTCAGGGTACTAAAGGACCCGTTCCTAAGTACACCGACAGGAGCCCCCTGGCCTGGGCCACACCTGCGTCCGTGACATTATTGGGCTAGGCCCAAAACAGTGCACAGACACGTGGCAGGGAGTTACCGTGTGTAATGATGCCTTTTACTGTCTACCCATGACGCGCGGGGCGTGGGAGAGGTGTAGCAAAACGGCGCCTGGGTCGTGCGCCTACAAGGGCATGGCCACATCAGGCGGGGAGTTCCATCTCACCGTCTAGATGACTTCATGAAGCACACGGTATGTTCAATCTCATCCTACCTCGGTTGGCATGGACTACTTTTCATGAACCTAAACTATATATTGATACATTTGGATGAAAGGTGCCACATGCAACATATACATGAAAGGGGATTTCTTCTTCTTCTATATTAGCAAAATTCATTATGTATTTTTCTTTCAATTAATCTCATATTTGCCTGACATCATGGCTACATTATCTGTTTATTTATAATTGTTGTCATTTGATTTCAAGTGATGCACTATTCTTTTAATTAATCCCATATAAGCATGTTATTCTGTTCTTTAATAATCTTATCATTCCCTACGGTACATCCCTTGCTTTGGAACAACAACTGTAGTACAAAATCTTGCCCTTTACATAACTGAAGACTCCAGGGATGTCATATTGAGCACAGACCATGGATTTACAATCGTTGTTTCTGTAAAACTTGATGAAGATTGTCACTCCTATTTTGACGCGGGCCTTTGGACATAAGTTTCTATGTTTTATGTACTAAAAGCTGGCACTAAAATTACACTGCACCTCAACGAGCCTAGTCATATGATAAATGGTACTTCCCAGTCGACATCATCCGTCCAAACAATGTTCGAAGTAAATTTTATTGCAAGTATATCTTCATGTTGACTTACGTAGCAATATCAAAGTAATTATGTAGTATTCAAGAAACCAATTGGGGTTTCATTTTCTGAATCTATTAAGTCTGTTCCTACCTAGTAACTTCTAATTACCAATACAGTATTCTTATGTGTTGTTCTAAATACATAATCCCCATCCTCCCACAACTCTACCCATGTTAGAAAATGCCGCCACCGACGAGACTCCGTAGGTGGCGACGAGTCTACCATCAAGCAGAGGTGGGTCGAGCCAGAACTGCAAGCACATTCGACATGCCTAGACTTCATTAGCAGTCTCCCTGACGATATGTCGACAGTCATCATCTCCTTCCTCCCACTCATAGATGGCGTGCAGACAACCGTCCTCCCCCAGTGGTGGTGCCCCTCTCCGCCTCATCGACGAGCACATTCTCTGCAGTGGCTATCGTAAACGCTTGGATGCATTGTCCCAAATCCTCAGCACACACTGTGGCCCAATCAGAGGCCTTACCATGGGCAAGTTCCATTCAATTGGCAAGGACCGAGCCAAGCTTGACGAGTGGTTTTATGAACCGCCCTAAATCAGCTCGAGGAGCTCACTTTTAATGAAGGACATATGCGCTCGCTCCCACCCTCCGCGCTGCGCCTCGTGCCAATGCTGCGCGTTGCCAATTTCATGAACT
The DNA here is from genome assembly GCA_039707655.1 of Elymus sibiricus. Classification (NCBI taxonomy): domain Eukaryota; kingdom Viridiplantae; phylum Streptophyta; class Magnoliopsida; order Poales; family Poaceae; genus Elymus; species Elymus sibiricus. The sequence goes on from CM077669.1 coordinate 256,922,225, forward strand.
GCCATTTCCCCAAGATTATCAGTGAGCCTGCTATTTTGCTCCCTCGACCGAAGCACCTCGAGCACGTCATTGTCTGGATTCCAAAGGACGACATGGAGCGTCCGCTCCGCGGCTGTACTGCACTCGAGTACCTTCACCTCAAGCGATCAATGGGTTGAGTAGCCTCCACATCACCTCCATGAGTCCCCGGACAATTTGTGTGTGTTGCTGGTGCTGCAACAGATCACATAAGGTGAATCACCAAATGTTCATTGAGGACGTGCCTTTACTAGAGAGATTACTTGTAGTTGATCAAGAAGGTCCAACAAGAATCAAGGTCATTTATGCGCCGAAGTTGACAGTGTTTGGCTACTCGCCTGTAAAATTCTCTGAAGTTGATATTGGATCCATAACCGTCTAGGTACAACAGTCGCATTCTTCTTCTTCTTCTTGAAATTAACATTTTTTCATTTTCAAGATGTATGTTCGTTTGCCATCCATAAAATGATTCTGACAAGCTCGACCCTGTATGTGCACACAGTGAAGGTCTTGGCACTAGAATCTGTCAGCCCCGACCTGGACCAAGTTGCAAGATTCCTGAGATGCTTTCCATTTCTGGAGAAGCTACATATCGCGGTGATGCTCCTTTCCTGTTAAATTCTAACCACCAGGAGTTCAATTTTTGGCCCATTTTCCCAAGTTTACAATGACGAATGTACTAGAATTTCTGAAGGAATTTTACAAGATTTCAATACATAGATGTTTTTTTTCTATAGTGGTTTCTTCATTCATGTGGTTACAATCCTTAAGTATTTCTCATTTGGATTCATCTGTACTATGTAGTTTTCAAAGGAAAATTTCGATCCACTCCAATGTAACAGCCCAAGACCGACACTCCAGAAGATTCCCCTTTTATTCCGTTGTCATCGTGTGATTCGTTTGATTGTCGCATTCATTATCGCATCATCGCATTTCATCGGCACTTCATTGTCATCGTTTTCAAAATTTGCATCCGTTCGTAGTTGCCGGTTCTCTCCGTTCTCGTCGGTGACCTTTCTGGGACCAACCACACACACGCGCCCGCGGCATCGTTTAAAAAATGTTTTTAAAAGCGCACGAAAAATATTCTCTGAATGGGTCGAAAGTTGGCATGCGGTCTTGTTATATTGTAGGTAGACCTCCTGCCCAGTTTCGTCGCAATTGGAGGTCATTTGATACCCGAGCGATCAACCGTAGCGGCATCGCAGTCGGTTTATTATCGGACGTTTTTGGTGTTTTAAAACCTCAGTGCTGGGCCACATTCTCTCTCTTATCTCAGCCCAAACCCCTCTAACACAGCCCACCATAACCCAGCTAACCCCCTCCGCTTTCGGACCGTCCGATCGGGATCGCACGGTCCGAAAACGGTCTCAAATAGTAAACCCTAGCCTACCTGCCTATAAAAACACCTCCCCCATGCCATTTTGGGCATCCGTAGCCCTCTCCCACCTCGGATCCGCCACAGCCAGCCCCCTGCCCGACACTTGGCGCCGCCGCGCTGCCAGTTCCAGCCAGCCCCCGCCCGCCACCTGGCCTCCAACAGCCGCGTCGCCGCCAGCCCTCCCCATGGGCCGCAGGGCCTAGCCGAGGCCCGCCCAGGCCCACATCGGCCGGCCCAGCATTGCCCCTCGACAGGCCTAAGGCCCATGGTGAGCGCTGCTCAGTCCTTCGGCCCGCGTAGCGTTTTTTTCTTTTCTATCTGCGAAATTATCCATTTAACCTGGACATTTTAAATTACAGGAAATATGCATGATTTTAAAATGTCAATAATTAAATGCTGTGCACCGGATCCAAATGATTTATATATGTAAAATGATCTACTCTTCGTGCTCTACCCGATGGTGTCACTTGCATGTTCATTTGGATTCATTTGCATGCTCATATCTCTGTTACAAAATTGCATCTCATCGTAAAGACGAATCTGTAATTTTATTCAAAGTTTTGTGGATGATTGCCACCAAACCGTAGGCCTTTTGCATGAGGTTTCTTCACGAGAATTGCTCTATGTGATGTCTAAATTGATGCCATGCCATTGCTTGCCTTGTAAAACAACATCATCATGTTCCATTGTTGCTCTCAAGTAGCCATCACGTTAAAACTGAAATCTGTTAACGAAGAGTTCCATTTTGTGGGCATCATATTAAGCAAACCATGCATCCTATGTTATTTTGCCAATGGTATGATTTGAAGTGTGTCAGGTATACTTGCTGTTAGAGTCTTTGCCATGCCTATATGTGAATGCTATGCTACTTTTATTGCCATGTCAACATGCCTAGTCAATACTGTAGTTTTGGGAGATAGCTAAATTTCACTAAGTCTGAAACTGTTATTTTGTTAGCATGTTGCCATGTGATTTGCTATTGATCTAGGAGTCTTTTGTGGTTGCTCCAATGGAGTCTTTTGTTAAGCATGTTATGCTCTATCATGTTGTGCCAATAGTTTGCATGAATAGATTTTGCATCATAATTAATTCTGTTTTTTAATATGTCAATCTGTTAAAAACTGCTGCACATGTCTACTTTTATTTTCACTAAGTCTGACCATCTGTTTTCTTCATAATGCCATGTTGTGTTGATGCTAGCCATGTTTCTAGGCATAATTAGACCTTACCATCATGGAATGAATTGTAGTGCATCATGCCCTCTACCATGCTGTAGATTTTCATGCCATAATATGCCCTGTAGCATATAGATTTATTGCTGCCAATATGCCTTCGTGAAAAACTGCTATGCTAAAAACTGTTATTTTCACTAAGTCCTAATCTGCTATATTTTATTGCCATGTTGTGAGCTTCCTACCATGTGTTCCATGATTCTTTTGAGTATGATATGTGAAGATGACATGAAGTGTGTGTTATATGCTACTGCCCCATGCTTAGTTTGTGCATTTTAGGATCTTGTAGCTTGTTGTTTTCATGTGTGCAAAATGCTATGTTGCTGTTTTGGGCAGATTTAAATAAAATCTTGCGTTGGTGATTGTGGTTGAACCGCAGCTCCGTTTTGAGCATGTCCTATATGACACTTGCTTAGATTTTCATGTAGTATCATAATATATTGCTGCATTCACGATTTGAAATGTTTGTGGTTGTCATTTTCATGCGTTTTACATTCATGTCATGTTCATCTTGTGAAGGTCATATCTTTTAGACCGTAGCTCCGTTTGAGATGTTCCATATATGTAAATCGACTAGAATGACGTGTAGAATCACATGGTGCAATTTGTTATCCTGTTTACGAAATATAAAATATGATTAGTTCAGATCTGGACCAATTTCGAAATTAACATATGGGGTCGTTTCGCAAATGCTATATGTTGTTTCCGGCCTCATTTAAACTTGCCTAGATGTGTAGTTTACTTATGCTTCACCTCTTGCCATGTTTAACAACATTTAATATTGTCGTGTACCTAAACGAGAGTGAACTAAATATTCGAATGTGGAGTTTCGTCAATATGCAATTCGTTGCATATTGAGCTTCACTTAATGTGTAGTATTTGTTTGTTGTGATTGCCATGCTTTGCATAATTAAACCGGACATGCATCATATTTGAAGTGCATCATGTCATGCATATGTTGTGGTGTTGATCATGTGTTGATTGTTGTTTTTGGATTGCTTCTTCTCGATAGAGTTCCGAAAGCGTTCGGAGTGTGAGGATTTGTTCGACTACGTTGGCTCGTCTTCTTCATGGATTTGTTGTTCTTCCAAGCGGGATCTCAGGCAAGATGATCATTTCCCTAGATACCACTACTATCATTGCCATGCTAGTTCTCTCATTTCTATCGCTGTCTCGCTACCTACCACTTGTTGTCAAGCCCCCCAAATTGCCATGAAAAGCCTCTAACCCCTCCACATCCCAGCAAAACATTGTTTGGCTATATTACCGCTTGCTCAGCCCTTCGTATAGCGTTGCTAGTTGCAGGTGCAAGTTCTTCCATGTGCAACATGCATATTTTGTTATATCACAATATTATTGCTATTTAATTTAATGCACATATATACTTGGTAAAGGGTGGAAGGCTTGGCCTTTTGCTCGGTGTTTTGTTCCACTCTTGCCGCCCTAGTTACTTGTGTACCAGTGTTATGTTCCATAATTGAGCGCTCCTAACATGCTTGGGGTTGTTATGGGGACCCCCTTGATTTTCGTTTTAGGATAAAAATTGTCTGGCAAGGCCTAACATTGGTACTACATTTGCCTAATAACTAATAAACCTACATAAGGAGTAATTAACCCGAGGATCTTTAATCAACAACCCGGGCCAGTGCTCCTCATGAGTGTTGGTCCAAACTAGAGTCGTGTGCGGGGCCAACCCGGGGCAACTCGGGTGATGTCTATCAGGCCACTGTATGCTGCGCTCATCTGGTCGTGTCCTGAGAACGAGATACGCGGCTCCTATCGGGTTCGTCGACACGTCGGGCGGCCTTGCTAAATTTGTTTTACCTTTCTCGAATGTCTTGTGCGAGGAATTCCAAGAATACTTCGGGCTATCTCGAGGTTGTGATTTTCCAGTGGAATTTCCTAGGCAGATCACGAGATTCGTGGTCAAGGTTATTCCCGCGGCGTGTGGTTAGTTTGTGATGGATGAGTTGGAGCACCCCTGCAGGGTTAAATTTTTCGGAAAGCCGTGCCCGCGGTTACGTGGCAACTTGGAAACTCTGTTTAACACCCGCTCATAGCAAACTTGAAGTAAACTCTAATAAAATACACCAACTGTGTGCGTAACCGTGACTGTCTCTTCTCGTGAGTCCTTATCCGAGAGAGAACACGGTGGGGTTCTGTTTGACGTAAGTAGGTGTTCAGGATCTCTTAGAGATCATTACTAGTTCACGTCCGTTTATACGACAATCATCCCCCCTTATTCTGGTACTCGTAAGTTAGCCACTCAAATAAATGCTTAGTACTTGCTGCAGCCTCACCACTTAACCATACCTCACCCATTAAGCTTTAATAGTCTTGATGCCCTTGGAAATGAGATTGCTGAGTCCATGTGGCTCACAGATTACTACAACAACAGTTGCAGGTACAGGTAATGCGACGATTTGACGTGAGCGCGATGCTTGTTTGATTTGGAGTTCTTCTTCTTCTTCTTCTTCATTGATCATAGGATGGGTTCCAGGCGGCAGCCTGGGATAGCAAGGATGGATGTCATTTTATCGTTTGTTTTCGTCCGTAGTCGGACCCTGCTCTTCTGTATGATGTTTGGATATGTTGTTGTATTGATGTGATATTGATGTAGCTTGTGGCGAGTGTAAGCCAATTCCATATACTCATCTCTTCTTTACATGTACTTGTAATGATATCCATTCTTGCGAAACGACGAGATGCGCTTCTATCCCTGTCGAGGCCCTCGTGCCAAAAATAAGGATAGGATCGCATCTTGGGCGTTACAAGTTGGTATCAGAGCCTGTACCGACCTAGGAGCCCCCTTGATTGATCGAACTTTGGCCGAGTCGAGTCTAGTGAAAAACTATTTTCAGTCTAGTTATATCGGAGAGTAGGTTTCTTTTACTCCTCTTCTATGCTCTGGTGAGGTATTCGCCTTAGGAATTTTGATTCTACTCCTCTTCTCGCTCAATTTTTTTTAGGATCACGCGGGTATTTTGGAAACTATATGATGCCGATGTGAAGGAATTCTGTCTTGGTGCCTCCTGTTATCGAGGAGTAGAGCTCCGAGGTATTTTTGCACATCGTTATCGTTCAGTTTCCTTAGTATCTCAGGATGGAGGATGTTCGAAGTTGCTTCAATACTAGTAGTGGCGAGAGGAGTCCGGCATCCCCAGCACTGGTGGAGAGAGTTCAGATGTACTGCCATGTTTATTATCGTTGTGATTACGAGTGTCGGAGGTAGACGAGTTTGCAGAGTTTCTTGGATTATGGTATGGAAGGTTGCGGGTGCAGTTGTAGCTGATTACCTTGGGTATGTTCCTGGGTCCGCAACCCGAATCGCACAAACAAGAAAGACTTCGGAAATTCTTAGGTGGGAATTCAAGTAGTTACCTAGGATTATCCTTCCAACAAATGCAAATGGGTTATGTATTTGTTTCTGGCTTAATTTTCAAGCCTCATCCTTGGTTGTTTTAGAGTATGGTAATTCGAGTTGCTTCGATGTCAAGTGGTGATTTCATATCTTTTCGGAGCGGTGTTCTCATATTTTGTGGGAATGCTAATCCTTTTGATCAACCGGAGTCGTCATGAAATTCATTCCAACCGGTGTGCTTCTCTTCAAGATGATTCAATCATTCCCAATGTGCAAGATCAATCCTCATATTTCTTCCTGGAGTTCTTTTCATCCGTCCTAAGTTGTCTTTGTTTTTCCCCACCCTCCCGCCCTTTCCTTTCAAAGAGTTATTATCATCCAAATGCCTTATCTATTCATGTGATGCATCCGCTATCTTTTCTTCGATGTTGATCCGGTGGTTCATGTAAAGATGCTCAAGTGCTAAGTTCATTATTTCTTAGTTGCCATCTTTGTTTTCTTTTCCGGTGGATTCAATTCAAGCTTTCGGTGCTCATCATATCTTTTCATTCTCTAAATGCTTTCCCATGTTGGAATTCTTATCCAAGCCTCTCTTGCTTATTCATCTCTCTATTCTATCTGGAGTTTTCAGCATATCTCAGAAGATTTCGTGTTCCCATTCAAATCTTTTCAAATTATTTTGAGGTCTCACCTCATCAAGTTTCATTTGTTCCGGTGCAATATCTCTTCCTAAGAAATCAATTCAACGGCGTTTCCTTTGAGTGGGCCCATATCCCACAGGTTTTTCCCCAGGATCTTACCTGGCTCTTCTAATCTTGCCGGAGATGTCCTCAAGTTCTTTTCAATATGACGTAAGAATGAATTTCATCAGTCATATTCCTTCCCGAAGATCGCTTCTAAATCATTTTCATTATTGGCTCAACCTTTCTTTATTCATTATCCCGGAGTGTCTCAGTAATTCTTGGTGGTGTTTCTCGCCATCATTCTTTGCCTTGAAGACCAAGAAGAGTTTCTCTTAAATATTTCTCTGTTCTTTCGAAGATTTGTCATCTCAGCTTCGTGCTATCCTGTCAAATTGTTTTCGATCATGAGTAATTCTTTCCATATCTATCCGGAGCATTTCAGAGTTATTGTTATTTCTCGATCCTCCGAAGTTCATCATTTCAGAAGATTTCTTTGTTCTCAGCTTTCAGCTTTCGTTCTCAAATTCTTCTCAATGGTTGTCTCTTCGTTCGTCTCTCAATTATTCCGGTGCCTTGTTGAAGTTTTCTATTAGGCGGATCATGGTCTCTTCATTCTCATGTATTTTCAGTCATTCTTGGTATCCTCATTCGTTTGTGAATTCTTTCCGGTGTTCGTTCAAGACGTCTTCAAGCTTGTTTCATCTCTCTTCAATCTTTTGCAAGAAGAATAAGTAGTATGCCAATCCGTTGCTTGTCATCAATTTAACTTGATGAAGGATAAGCGTAACATAATTCTTATTCTTGTTTCATCAATCGATTTCAATCCTTCTTCCAGAGTTGTTCATGATATCAAATTCTTGGTTCTAAGTGTTTCATCTTCTCTTTTCTGAAGTTCCAAGTTTTCTCAAGTATCTCATCGCGAAGCTTCATCTAAATCTTGCAACGTCATAATCTATCCTTTTCAACCTTCATTTCTGTTGATCATTCTTTCGTATACGGAGGTCCTCATGGTGGTTCTTCAAGGATTTAATTCCTGCTCGAAGTGTTCTTCAATATTCTTGTTGGAGTAGCTCAAGTATTCTTTATCTTGCATTTCAAAGTGCAATTCTTTCTCCCTTATCTTTTGAGATGGTGTTATAGCATTCTTGATTCATGAGGAGTCTCGAAGAGTAGTTGAAAATAATGAGATATGTAAACCCATCATCTTCCTCATTGGAGCTATCTTGGTTTGGATTTCACCTAAAGCATTTCCTACGGGTTGTTGCTATCATGGTGTTTATCAATGATCCAAGTTTTTCAATGTATTCTCTTGGTGAAAGAAGTTTTGCATCTCTTGTTGCTTCCAAGAATTCAATTGTTTCCATTTGTGGTCGGTTGTCACCTCATAATGTTGAGATGTTTTTATATGCCCACAACAAGTTTTCTCTTTTGTTATTGATTTTCAACTACTTCGTTCAACCTCTTCTTGCTAGGATGCTTTTCAAATTCAATGGTGGCAGAAGTTGTCATTCTATTCTTTCCATCGATCTAGCCCCTATTCTTTTCTTACAGAGGCATTGTGTTGTTGCTCTCTTCGATCTATCATCTCGTTTAGTCAAGATCATGTTCTATCCTTGCTTATCCATTCAGCCGGGGTGTTGTCCCCTCTTTTCAAGTTCTTTCCATCTTATCAAGTTTTGTCTCTCTATCCTATCGAAGTGCTGCCCAAATTTCTTCTGAATTCTACCTTGTTCCTCATGTCATTCATTATCTCGTTGAAACCTTCAAGCTTCTTTGGTTTCACTCGCTTGTTAGAGAAGCAACTAAGTTTACCTCTTCTCTCTCTCTTCCTCTTCTCATTCTAAGATCTCGGGTCGAGATCTCTTGTAAGTGGAGGAGAGTTGTAACAGCCCGAGACCGACGCTCCAGAAGATTCCCCTTTTATTCCGCTGTCATCGTGTGATTCGTTTGATTGTCGCATTCATTATCGCATCATTCGCATCATCACATTTCATCGGCAATTCATTGTCATCGTTTTCAAAATTTGCATCCGTTCGTAGTTGCCGGTTCTCTCCGTTCTCGTCGGTGACCGTTTTGAGACCAACCACACACACGCGCCCGCGGCATCGTTTAAAAAAATGTTTTTAAAAGCGCACGAAAAATATTCTCTGAATGGGTCAAAAGTTGGCATGCGGTATTGTTATATTGTAGGTAGACCGCCTGCCAAGTTTCGTCGCAATCGGAGGTGTCGTTTGATACCCGAGCGATCAACCGTAGCGGCACCGCAGTCGGTTTATTATCGGACATTTTCGCTGTTTTAAAACCTCGGTGCCGGGCCACATTCTCTCTCTTATCTCAGCCCAAACCCCTGTAACACAGCCAACCATAACCCAGCTAACCCCCTCCGCTTTCGGACCGTCCGATCGGGATCGCACGGTCCGAAAACGGTCTCAAATAGTAAACCCTATCCTACCTTCCTATAAAAACACCTCCCCCATGCCATTTTGGGCATCCCTAGCCCTCTCCCACCTCGGATCCGCCGCAGCCAGCCCCCTGCCCGACACTTGGCGCCGCCAGTTCCAGCCAGCCCCCGCCCGCCACCTGGCCTCCAACAGCCGTGCCGCCGCCAGCCCTCCCCATGGGACGCAGGGCCCAGGCGAGGCCCGCCCAGGCCCGCATCGGCTGGCCCAGCCTTGCCCCGCGACAGGCCTCAGGCCCATGGTGAGCGCTGCTCAGTCCTTCAGCCCGCGTAGCATTTTTTTTCTTTTCTATCTGTGAAATTATCCATTTAACCTGGACATTTTAAATTACAGGAAATATGCATGATTTTCAAATGTCAATAATTAAATGTCGTGCACCGGATCCGAATGATTTATATATGTAAAATGATCTACTCTTCGTGCTCTACCCGATGGTTTCACTTGCATGCTCATATCTCTTTTGCAAAATTGCATCTCATCGTAAAGACGAATCTATAATTTTACTCAAAGTTTTGTGGATGATTGCCACCAAACCATAGGCCTTTTGCATGAGGTTTCTTCATGAGAATTTCTCTACGTGATGTCTACTTTGATGCCAATCCATTGCTTGCCTTGTAAAACATCATCGTCATGTTCCATTGTTGCTCTCAAGTAGCCATCACGTTAAAACTGAAATCTCTTAATGAAGAGTTCCGTTTTGTGGGCATCATATTAAGCAATCCATGCATCCTATGTTATTTTGCCAATGGTATAATTTGAAGTGTGTCATGTATACTTGCTGTTAGAGTCTTTGCCATGGCTATATGTGAATGCTATGCTACTTTTATTGCCATGTCAACATGCCTAGTCAATACTGTAGTTTTGGGAGATAGCTAAATTTCACTAAGTCTGAAACTGTTATTTTGTTAACATGTTGCCATGTGATTTGCTATTGATCTAGGAGTCTTTTGTGGTTGCTCCAATGGAGTCTTTTGTTAAGCATGTTATGCTCTATCATGTTGTGCAAATAGTTTGCGTGAATAGATTTTGCATCATAATTAATTTTGTTGTTTAATATGTCAATCTGTTAAAAACTGCTACACATGTCTACTCTTATTTTCACTAAATCTGAGAATCTGTTTTCTTCATAATGCCATGTTGTGTTCATGCTAGACATGTTTCTAGGCATAATTAGACCTTGCCATGATGGAATGAATTGTAGTGCATCATGCCCTCTACCATGCTGTAGATTTTCATGCCGTAATATGCCCTGTAGCATATAGATTTATTGCTGCCAATATGCCTTCGTGAAAAACTGCTATGCTAAAAACTGTTATTTTCACTAAGTCCTAATCTGCTATATTTTATTGCCATGTTGTGAGCTTCCTACCATGTGTTCCATGATTCTTTTGAGTATGATATGTGAAGACGAAATGAAGTATGTGTTATATGATACTGCTCCATGCTTAGTTTGTGCATTTTAGGATCTTGTAGCTTGTTGTTTTCATGTGTGCAAAATGCTATGTTGCTGTTTTGGGCAGATTTAAATAAAATCTTGCATTGGTGATTGTGGTTGAACCGTAGCTCCGTTTTGAGCATGTCCTATATGACACTTGCTTAGATTTTCAAGTAGTATCATAATATCTTGCTGCATTCATGATTTGAAATGTTTGTGGTTGTCATTTTCATGCATTTTGCATTCATGTCATGTTCATCTTGTGAAGGTCATATCTTTTAGACCGTAGCTCTGTTTGAGATGTTCCATATATGTAAATCGACTAGAATGACGTGTAGAATCACATAGTGCAATTTGTTATCCTGTTTACCAAATATAAAATATGATTAGTTCAGATCTGGACCAATTTAGAAATTAACATATGAGGTTGTTTCGGAAATGCTATATGTTGTATCCGGCCTCATTTAAACTTGCCTAGATGTGTAGTTTACTTATGCTTCACCTCTTGCCATTTTTAACAACATTTAATATTGTCGTGTACCTAAACAAGAGTGAACTAAATATTCGAATGTGGAGTTTCGTTTAATGTGTAGTATTTGTTTGTTGTGCTTGCCATGCCTTGCATAATTAAACCGGACATGCATCATATTTGAAGTGCATCATGTCATGCATATGTTGTGGTGTTGATCATGTGTTGATTGTTGTTTTCGGATTGCTTCTTCTCGATAGAGTTCCGAAAGCGTTCGGAGTGTGAGGATTTGTTCGATTACGTTGGCTCGTCTTCTTCATGGATTCGTTGTTCTTCCAAGCGGGATCTCAGGCAAGATGATCATTTCCCTAGATACCACTACTATCATTGCCATGCTAGTTGTCTCATTTCTATCGCTGTCTCGCTACCTACCACTTGTTGTCAAGCCCCCAAAATTGCCATGAAAAGCCTCTAACCCCTCCGCATCCCAGCAAAACATTGTTTGGCTATGTTACCGCTTGCTCAGCCCTTCGTATAGTGTTGCTAGTTGTAGGTGCAAGTTCTTCCATGTGCAACATGGATATTTTGTTATATCACAATATTATTGCTATTTAATTTAATGCACATGTATACTTGGTAAAGGGTGGAATGCTTGGCCTTTTGCTCAGTGTTTTGTTCCACTCTTGCCGCCCTAGTTACTTGTATACCGGTGTTATGTTCCATAATTGAGCGCTCCTAACATGCTCGGGGTTGTTATGGGGACCCCCTTGATTTTCGTTTTAGGATAAAACTTGTCTGGCAAGGCCCAACATTGGTACTACATTTGCCTAATAACTAATAAACCTGCATAGGGAGTAATTAACCCGAGGATCTTTAATCAACAACCCGGGCCAATGCTCCTCATGAGTGTTGGTCCAAACTAGAGTCGTGTGTGGGGCCAACCCGGGGCAACTCGGGTGATGTCTATCAGGCCACTGTACAGTGCGCTCATCTGGTCGTGTCCTGAGAACGAGATACGCGGCTCCTATCGGGTTCGTCGACACGCCGGGCGGCCTTGCTAGATTTGTTTTACCTTTCTCGAATGTCTTGTGTGAGGAATTCCAAGAATACTTCGGGCTATCTCGAGGTTGGGGTTTTCCAGTGGAATTGCCTAGGAAGATCACGAGATTCGTGGTCGAGGTTATTCCCGCGGCGTGTGGTTAGTTTGTGATGGACGAGTTGGAGCACCCCTGCAGGGTTAAATCTTTCGGAAAGCCGTGCCCGCGGTTACGTGGCAACTTGGAAACTTTGTTTAACACCCAGTCATAGCAAACTTGAAGTAAACTCTAATAAAATACACCAACTGTGTGCGTAACCGTGACTGTCTTTTCTCGTGAGTCCTTATCCGAGAGAGAACACGGTGGGGTTATGTTTGACGTAAGTAGGTGTTCAGGATCTGTTAGAGATCATTACTAGTTCACGTCCGTTTATACGACAATCATCCCCCCTTATTCTTGTACTCGTAAGTTAGCCACTCAAATAAATGCTTAGTGCTTGCTGCAGCCTCACCACTTAACCATACCTCACCCATTAAGCTTTAATAGTCTTGATGCCCTTGGAAATGAGATTGCTGAGTCCCTGTGGCTAACAGATTACTACAACAATAGTTGCAGGTACAGGTAATGGGATGATTTGACGTGAGCGCGATGCTTGTTTGATTTGGAGTTCTTCTTCTTCTTCCTCATCGATCATAGGATGGGTTCCAGGCGGCAGCCTGGGATAGCAAGGATGGATGTCATTTTATTGTTTGTGTTCGTCCGTAGTCGGACCCTGCTCTTCTGTATGATGTTTGGATATGTTGTTGTATTGATGTGATATTGATGTAACTTGTGGCGAGTGTAAGCCAATTCCATATACTCATCTCTTCTTTACATGTACTTGTAATGATGTCCATTCTTGCGAAACGACGAGATACGCTTCTATCCCTGTCGAGGCCCTCGGGCCAAAAATAAGGATAGGATCGCATCTTGGGCGTTACATCCAACCTCCTGTGAAGAATCCTTTGTTTTCCTAGACTGTAATCAAACGCCCATGTTAATCATGCAAGACCAAAGATGGCATGTCACTCTATTCATGTATTTTAGAAACCCTACAAATGAAAGAGGTCCTTGTGTGTTCAAGAACTAATACATTCTCTTCTTTTGCAGATACGATTAGGCACGATAGTGGATAATGTTATGCAATATGACAATCCCATCGAATGCACTGATCTCCAGCTCTCAGAAATTACTTTGAACTCCTACCGAAGGACCTGACCGGAGAATATATTCCCCAAGTTCTTTGTTGTGCGAGAAACTGTGCTAAAGGTAATGACATTTTCCCTACATGTATCACACAAAAAAGAATGGTTTGCTGATCAGCGCCGGCGACTACGGCAGAATGCAATAGGCTCTGCAGAAGCTCAGTTTCAGTTTGCAACTTTAGTTGACAAACTAATTGGAAGTCCTTATATCTAGCCCAGACATGATATGTCAGTGGCGGATCCCTTTGCAGATATATTGAAGTTGCGAAACTAGTTGTAATATCAGCTTGAGCCTCTCACATGTTCATGTTTCGCTAATCAGCGCGAACGTCTAGAGCTGCATGACAAAGTTTCTGCATAAGCTGAATTTCATTTCTAATATCAGTTTGAACCTTGTAATCTTTGAATTTTAGACTTGTAATGCTAGAATTTGCACCTTGGTAATATTTCTCTCATTTCTGATACAATCATTCAAATGTCATCGTATGAGACTCGTATCTTGGTAGTACTATTTCTTCCTTAGTATGCAATGGACGATTAATATCTGGACCTTAAGAAGCACAACGTTGACCAAAAATACAGAGAGTGTATTCTGCGCAGGCTCCAATGGCGCTCCCAGTGGCATGCCGAGGATGAGCGCCAGTTCACCATGCATGCCGTAGTGGACACACAGAGAAGGTTCATGGAGATTTCAGTGGTGTACACTAACCATCCGATCTAGGTAGAGAACTCCATCCACGTTATGGAGTTGTTGCTTGACGCGGACAAGTACAAAGTGGTCGGGTTTGACCTCAAGTCCCTCCAGGCGCTTTGGTCTCGCGTCCCTCCGTGTGCTCTTCTCTCGCGCCCCTCCACGCGCACTACCAGCGGTTGGGGCCGGCCCACAATCACATTTGGGGCGCCATATGCATGTTGTTGCGCCACCTGCGTCGCCACATTGCAGTTACGTGCGCCACGATGCAATCACACGCTGTAAAAATGGCCATCCAGATGTGCCGGTTTTCAAGGACCTCCGGCCCCCATTTATACCTGCGGCCATTAACCATAGTCTCTTCAACCTTTCGATCACGCCCCACAGCGCAATAAGCACACCCACGACGACACATAGAGAGAGGATGTCCAGCAGCGCTCCAATGGAGTTCGACATGCATCATGTGGACACCCACATCAGGAAAACGGATCTCACGGTGGTGTACACCAATGACCCCCGACCATGGTGGAGGACTCCATCAACAATATGGAGGATTTGCTTGCTCAGGATGGAAAGTACAAAGTGGTCGGCTTTGACCTTGCGTACACCAGCGGTCGTACTGGGCATGAGCAAAAGGTTGTCGTCGCCAAGTTGTGCGTCTGCCGTCACATCCTCGTCTACCACTACTGCCTGGCCACAAGGCATTGCGATCGTTTCACCAGGTTTATCAACAGCCCCAACTACAGGTTTGCTACGGCAGACTCCATCAATGATCTAAAGGTGCTTGAGACTTCGGGCTTGGCCCATCGGAAGCTTCTCGATATCCATTGAGACTACAGGGTCTGGGGCAGCACGAAGGACAAGGACTCCCTGGTTAACCTTGCCATGTCAATCGTCGACCCCTAGTACAAAAACTTGAGGGCTAAGTCTGAGAATGACAACCTTCAATGGCACAGGGGCTGGGTGAGTAGACTGGATGAAGATCACCTCCAGTCTGCAGCCAAGGACGCATACACATGCTACGAGATGTTCAGGCAGATCATTGACATGCAGAAGTGCCTCCTACCTGAAGATGATGTGGGCTCGAGCCACAAGCAGAGCGGTGGCAACAAACATCACAAGAAGTATATGAGTTGATGATCATTGCTCATAGTTTATTTAGGTGTGCCAATGTTATGTGTGTAGTCACTTGTGTATTTGGATGCTTAATTAGGTTATGCAATCATGTTGTTATGTGTGTAATAGTTTATTGAGGCATGCCAATGTTATGTGTGTAGTCACTTATGTATGTGGATGTTTAATTTGGTTATGCAAGCATGTTGTTCTGTACACAGAGCATAGATGTGTGTGCAGACTGAGAAAATCACATCGCATACGGATAAAACTACCGAACCCGTCGGTGATGATTTCATCAATCGCTGACAATTCTTTACCAGGAACCGTTTGCCCACAACACACCCACACCCTAAGAGAAGGAATTGTCTGTGTTATTATCGGTTAGAACACTATTCTTATTACTCACCTGTTTACCGGGTATCACACACATCTTGTTAATAAGAGTCGTTTGTGTTATTTTTCGCTCAACGCAGATAGTTCATCCGAGCTACCTGTATGTCGTCTATCGCACACAACTTGATCTGGTTAAACGTTTCTGTTGTGAGCATTGATCACAAACAATTCATCCGAGTGACATGTATGCCTTCCATCGCCACACCTTGATCTGGCTAACCGTTTTTGTTGTTTGGGCTGATCACAAACGGTTCATCTGAGTGACATGTATGCCGTCTATCGCATACACCTTGATCCACCGACTCGTTTCTCTTGTTTTTGATGATTGCAAATAGTTCATCTGTCACACCATGTCTTGTACCACTTTGCTATGCAATGGTTTTATAAAATTTGGACCCATTTAAAACTTTTGCTTTCTTATAATGATTGACTTTAGTGCTATTTGCTTGGATGTCTATTTGTGTTTTATCTCTCAAAGATTCTTCTCCTCTCCAAAACTCTTCTACTTGATCCAAAAAATGTGCCCGCTGATTATTCCATGTGTATAGGACCTAAAACTATTTTTGTCAAATATTATTTTGGCCAAAAAGTATTTATTCAAATAAAGTTTTCAAAAACCCCTGAGTGGAGGATTGAACTGCAAGCCCTCAAATTGGGTGGATTGTTTTACCCGAAAGACTTTATTTGGAACCTACTATATATAAGACTTCCCAAAACCACAAAATATTAATTTTAGAGATTATTTTCATATTTTCTTTAAAGGCTTTTTCTTAAGACCAGAAATGGTCATTATTAAGGAAAAACTATTTTTATGCTTCCAAAATATTTGAAAAAATTTAGGGAAACTCAGTGGACATATATTTTCCATACATATTAGTTTCAACACATGGTCATGTTCAAAATATTGGACAAAACCCTCCAAAACCCTTTCTGCCTATTTCAAGCTTTTGTAATATTTCTAAAAGAAATATTCTGAAATAAATCCAAGAAAATTCTGGCAAGTCACACATGCCATATGTGATGATCTCGATAAGTTTCAGTCCAATCCTAAATATTTTGATTCTCTAAAATATCACAAAACCATTCCTGTCCAGAGCCAAATTTTAGCAACTCTACATTGCCAATTGTTTCCTATTGACCTCAAACTTTGTGGACATGCTCTAATCCCCAAATAATGCCATCACACCAAGTGGTGGATTAAGGAGAATAGATTTGCATGGATAGATCTAAGCAAATCAGTTTCTGCTTATTTCTAGGGTTTACAATATTTACATTGTCAACTTTCTTCAAATTATGTGAAACCTTGTGATCAAGCTTGTTTTTACCTACCTTTTGACACTGTCAATTCTCACAGAGAGTGGATAAAATTTTCTTGCCCAAACAACCATCAAACACCTTCTGGTCAATTCCAAAGCTGACTGTTTTCACTCTCTTACTTGTTCTCCTTGCCCCCAAATTTTTACCACAGCTTGCTAGAGTTACCTTCTACCCCAGCACCTCCCTCTCCTCAACAGGGCAATGATTGGTGTGGTAAAACCCTCATTTCTACCTCTGGACAGCCATGTCCAACACCATTTCTACCCCTTGTTTGACTTCTACCCCTCTCCTTCTCCCTAAGGTATCCAAGGAGCATCTCCGGACCCCCCAAATGCTTGTGGACAAGTTGGGACATGCCTAGAGCGCGTGTTGCATGCCATGGCATGCAAAACGCATGCTCTGGAGCGCGCTACAGTGCCTAGCCGCACTGTAGCTGCCGCCCAATCGCCTCTCCCGACAGCCTTGGGCCTCCCCCTCGTGTCCCCCGGCCCGAGGTTGCCTCGGCATTCGGGACACGCTGGCTGGTCGGCCCCCACCTCCCTCTTCCTATATCTCTCGCTCTGGCCACCGGGGCCCACCCATCAGGTTCAAATCTGACAAGTGCGCGCGCCTCGGGTCACCTGGGCCATTTCGCTCGCTAGGCCGGCTCGTCCAGCCGCTTAAGGCCAAGTGCACAGTGCCACTTTTCCCTTTTTCTTTTTCCAGTAAACTTCCAAAAATTGCACAAAATTAAATAAAAATTCAAATCCAGTGATTTCAACTCCACAAATCTTGTAATATTATGTGCTACTTAATGATGCCACTTGTGCCAATTTTTGAAAACATTTTATGTACTATTTTATTTTAAAACCCCTTTTTAAGCACTTTTAGATTCTGTTAAAATGCTTTTCACCACTTTTTAAACTTCAAAACTAGAAGCTATTATTTTTAGTATTTCTAGTTTTTAACCTAGTATTTTACAGAAGTGGTTTGACATTTTTAGGAATGAATTATTTTCCCTGTTTTTGCCGTGCTCTTATTTTTTCCTGTTAAATTTGCGACGATAGATTGCGTTGTCGACGAAGGAGTTGGAGCAGAAGACTTTGAAGACCCCGAGGACTTTGATGAGCCAGGCAAGCAACCCCTTGACCATGTTTAAAGAAACCATTTTTATTGCATGGCATATAGCACTTTACTTTTGATATGATGATCATGATATTGTGGTGACCACCTTTATGGGTTGCCTCCGATGCTTTTACCCATTGATACTTGCATGACATGACTCTACTTTCTACTTAGAGTTGTGCGGGTGGGAAGCAGTTAGCATGCTAAGTAGTTGCTACGCAAGTGGGACGGGATTATGCATGGTGTGGGAAGCAAAGTGTTTCAAAGACTTTTCGAAAACCCTGTCGGGTGCCACTAATGCCCGAGGGAGATGGTGTTCAGTTAGGTAACCACTTGGTAAAGAAGTGGTGTACCGAGGCAAGTGAGTGTGTGTGTTTCGAAAATGGATTAGATTTAAGATTTGCTGACCATCCCAACCTTACATGTACAACCACTATACCCCTTATGGGACAGGGCTTTGTTGATTACCCTGGTGCGTACTAGCAGAGAACCCACATAACTAGTGGCGGGAGTGACATGGTCACTGTTGATACAGGGTGGTACCGGAAAGGACGATCATGGGCTGTTTTCACAGACACCGGGCACTCCATTGCGTGCCCTCGTGGATGATACTTGTGATGTACATCATGAGGGATGGCACCAACGAGTGGACTCTTTGTTAGTATCGTCAGGGGAAAGGCATTGTTCGGGTATTTACCTCGGGTATGAACAATACCGCTAGTCGTGGCTTGACACGGAAGTTTCCTGAGTCTTGTGGGTAAAGTGTGCAACCTCTACAGAGTGTAAAACTATTCGAATAGCTGTTTCCACGGTCAAGGACAGTTGGGTGGTGCTGCTTAAACTACGTTCGATGTTTTCACAAACTTGGTGTGAGTGTGTGGAGTAGGAATACTTGAGTTAAGTCGGATGACTTGACAGGATGATTGAACATGAGATGTTCAGACCTTGTTTAAATTGATATATGTAACTTGTTCATACGAACACTTGTAACCTCATGACGCATGCTCTTACAAGTTGATTGATCATGTCATTCCACTCAAAAATTAGCTTTCCGCAACTTACCTACTTAGTGCTATATCATGCATTGTCATACCTTGTTCCAAAACATGAGTTGCTTGCGAGTACATTCAAAGTACTCATTGGCTTGCCACTTGTTATTTAATTGGCCCGGCATGGAAGAACAGGAATATGGTGAAGAATTCGTTGGTGACGAACATGCGAATTAGGATGCTTCCCAGTCAGAATGCTTGTTGGGTTAAGGCAGATGGCATGGGTCTACGCTATCTTTAAACATTTCCATCGCGAGTTTATGTTTGCTATTTTGCCTTCATGGCCCTATCTATGTAAGACTTGACCTTGATGATCTTTATTTGTGTAAGACGGTATGCATGGATGTAAGACTCTTGTTATTCAGCTTATGTGTGTTTAGTGAGCATTGATATCTGGGATCACTGTACACGTGCATTCGATGATCACGACTTATGAGTCGGGGTCCCCACAGAGCTGGTATGAGAGCCATCCTGATTGTAGGAAGCCTTAGTTAGCATGGGCGTTAGTTAGGATAAAACCATTTTCAAAACTATACCTAGTGCCTATACTTAGGAGTTTCTGCACTTCTTATCTCTTCTAGTCTTCTCTCAACACTCTACCGACTCCTCTTTCCCCTTAAACCTTTGTAGATGGCCGTCGTACCCGAAGACCTCCTAGCATCCGGTTTTCCCCTACTCGTTGAGGATAGCCTGGAGAAGTGCCAGTATCACCGACCACCCATATTCCTCTACCACGAGCACTGGGTCGATGTCGTCATGAAGGAGTAGCACGTTGATGTTGTCGTGAAGGCAAACGACGCCCCGACTAGTTGGTTCTTTGAGGGACCACAGATGGAAACCCTGGCGCTCACAGTCGAGACGTCTGCATGCAAGGCACTTATCCACCTTCGAGACATCATTCCAGAGATGGCTGACGAGCCAGCCACTCACCACCTCCCTTTCAAGAAGGATGAGAATGGCGAGAGTTGGACGTTGATTCCATCCAAGGAGGATGGGATGCCACTCAGGTTCCAGACCTACTTCAGCCTCTCCGCCGACAGTCTGGCTCACAACCTGATTAGGGAGTCCGTGAAGCTCCGCGAGGAACTTCACCACACCCGAGAGCTGCTCGGTCAAGCCAAGATGAGGCCAGACAAGATCAATAAGGATGGAGCGCCTGAGGGACGGCCAGCTATCGCTTACAGAGGAGGAGTACCCCTAGCTAGAGATGCACCCACACGTCATCGCCGCATGAGTGCGAAGGAGTATCGTGCGCTCTTCACCGACCCACCGACGAAGCGTCATCGGGATGGACCTCCTCATTCTCTGACCCCCTCAACTGGAGACGATGCCCGTACGGATGACGATCAGGAGGAAGATCCAGAGGACCGTGAGTACGAGACCGAGCACTCCACCACTTGAGTCCGAGAACCCCCCGGGTAGGATCAGTCATGTACCCCTCATGCGAAGTCGAGTCCGTGTAATGGTTCATGTGAAACCATGTGTGCTGTTATTTGTTTTGTTGTTTGTGCTCCCATGCAAGTCGGGCTTTTTGCCTTAGGCGACATGTAAGCGACTCCATCATCTATCTTATATTAATATAATGTGTTACGTCTTTCGACTCTTGATTTATCACACTTGCACTGTACCAACCCCCTTAGGCGCGCTTTCTCTATTGCTGCTTTCCATCTCATCTATCCCAGTTGTTTGACTTGGCTACTCCAAACAGGATGGTGACTGCAACCCACAAAAGCTCCTTAACCATCCCTGAAGCTAGCAACTCCAGCCAGCAATAGGGAGCTGGTGGGACTGCTTAGGCTAGAGAGCACCAGGAGCAGCCACATGTCGACATTCCCCCGCCACCACCTCCATCGGAGAACATGACCATAGCTTAGTTTCTCCAAGTTCTCTGGAAGGAATGCCAAGCCAACACTGCCGCTATCCAGCAGATGGCTCAAGTCCTTGTGAACAACCAGCAGCAAGGCAGGAACGGCAATGGCCACTCCACTCTGTCAGAATTCATGTGGAATTCGCCCCCAACCTTCACCGAGACTGCTGAAACCCTGGATGCCGATGACTGGATCCACACCATTGAGGACCTCCTTGCACTGGTCAACTGCAACGAGGATCGTGAGAAGGTGCTTTATGCCTCTCACTGCCTCAGAGGTACCGCCAGAGCTTGGTGGGTTGGATTCAAGGTCATGCAAGGCGATCGTGTGATCACCTGGGCTGACTTCAAGGAAGGATTCTGCATGGCCCACATTCCTTTGAGAATCATGTCTATCAAGAAGCGGGAATTCTGAGCGCTGAAGCAAGGAAGTGGCTCTATCAAGGAGTACATGCATAAGTTCAACCTACTATCGAGGTATGCCCCTGAAGATGTCAGCACTGAGGCCGCTAAGATGGAACCCTTCATGGAAGGACTCTAGCAAGCCCTGCAGTATCAACTCATTCTCTACGACTGCCGGACCTTCTTCGACCTAGTGAACAAGGCCCTCATGCTTGAAGACAAGCGCCGTGCCATGGAAGACACTCGCAAGCGCAAGATGATCAACAAGGGTAGTTCCAGCAACCAGAAGTCTCGCCCCTGGCAGCCAACCCCAGCCAAGCCAACCTATCAGCCTTAGCAAGCTAGACCCCCTGCACCTCATCCGAGCTACCAGAATCAGCAGTATGCCAATCCCAGGTCAGCTTACAACAACCCCAATAATGACAATGGCGGCAGGAAGAACAACAACTCTGGTCAAATCACATGCTTTGGATGTGGTCAACCTGGACACATCTCTAAGTTGTGCCCCAACAAGAAGCCAGATGCACCGCGCCCCAATGCGCCAAAAAAAGGTCAAGGCCGTGGTGCGCCACCAAGGAACCAAGCTCCCCGCAACCAGCCCAACAATGGCAAGGGTCGTGTGAATTACGTCACCGCTAAGGAAGCCCAGGAAGACCCGGAGGTCATACTAGGTACGTTCCTCGTCAACTCAACCCCAGCAACCGTAATGTTTGATTGTGGAGCTTCGCATTCTTTTGTAACCCAAAAGTTGGCATTAGAGAGTGGTATGAAGCCTACACCCCTGGGTAGTCATATGTTGGTACAGACCCCGTGATCGGTTATGAGAACCAAGATAGGATGTAAAGGAGTTGGGATTGTCATCAACGGAGTAGAATTCATAGTAGACCTTATCATCTTGAAGTCGCAACGCTTGGATGTGATCCTAGGCATGGACTGGTTAACCAAGCACCAAGGCTTGTTAGACTGTGCCAAGAGGACTGTTACCATGACCAATAGCTAAGGAGTTGAAGTCAAGTATGTTCCCAACCCTGCCTCCGCTCAAGCCCCTCGGGTTAATTGTCTGTCGGGAATTGAGTTGGATCAAGTGCCTGTGGTATGTGAATACCCGGATGTCTTTCCTGATGAGCTGCCCGGAATGCCTCCTGACCGCGACATTGAGTTCATCATTGAGCTAATGCCCGGAGCAGGACCCATCTATAAGAAGCCCTATAGGATGGGATCCGCAGAGTTGGATGAACTGAAGAAGCAACTGGCTGAGCAGCTCCAAAAAGGATTTATTCGCCCTAGTGTCTCTCCTTGGGGATCACCCGTTCTATTTGTGTCAAAGAGGGACGGAACTATCCGACTCTGTGTCGATTACCGTTCTCTCAATGAGGTCACAATAAAGAACAAGTACCCACTTCCCAAGATTGAATACCTGTTCGATCAGCTAAATGGTGCCAAGGTGTTTTCCAAGATCGATCTCAGGTCCGGGTACTACCAGTTGAAGATCAGACCCCAAGACCTTCCGAAGACAACATTTGTAACCCAGTATGGCCTGTATGAATACACGGTCATGTCATTTGGGTTGACCAATGCCCTAGCTTACTTCATGTACCTCATGAACAAGGTCTTGATGGAGTATTTGGACAAGTTTGTCGTTGTCCTCATCGACGACATACTCGTCTTCTCAAAGTCTGAAGAATAGCATGCGCAACACTTGAGATTGGTCCTAGACAAGCTTCGAGAGGACCAGCTTTATGCCAAGTTCGGCAAGTGCGAATTCTGGCTGCATGAGGTTGGATTCTTGGGTCATGTATTGACAGCAGAAGGATTGTCAGTGGATCCTGCCAAGATTGAAGCCATGACTGAATGGCAATCCCCAAGCAATGTGAAGGAAGTCAGAAGCTTCCTCGGACTCGTGCGATCTTACCGCAAGATCATCGAAGGGTTCTCCAGCATTGCTAGACCCATGACTCAGCTCTTGAAGAAGGACAAGAAGTTCGAATGGACGCCGAAGTGTGAAGAAAGCTTTCAAGAGCTCAAGAGGAGATGGACAACAGCCCCAGTTTTGGCCACCACTGATATTCACAAGGAGTTTGTGATATATTGTGATGCATCAAGAACCAGGCTTGGTGGTCTTCTGATGCAAGAAGGCAGAGTCGTGGCATATCTATCCAGACAGCTACGTCCTCATGAAGAGAACTACGCTACCCACGATCTTGAGTTGGCAGCTATAGTTCATGCCTTGAAGACGTGGCGACATTACCTTCTAGGGAAGCGATGTGAGATATACATAGACCACAAGAGTTTGAAGTATATTTTCACTCAAAGGGAGTTGAACATGAGGCAACGAAGATGGTTGGAGTTGATCAAGGAATACGACCTCAGTGTTCAATACCACCCTGGAAAAGCTAATGTGGTAGGAGATGCCTTAAGCGGGAAGGCTTGTTCCTTGAATGCTATAATTAAGGAAAGGCTACCCGCCTTGTATGAAGAGCTTGAAAGCTTTGGCTTGGAACTAGTTGCACCTGGTTTCCTAGCCATCCTCGCAGCAAGGCCTACCTTGATGGATGATATTAAGGAAGCTTAGAAGGGTCATGACGGCATTGAAGGCATTAAGAGGATGATTAAGAAAGGCAAGGCTCCAGGATTCTCAGTGGATGAGAAAGGAGTTGTATGGTTTGGGACTCGCATCTGCGTGCCCAACAAAGTTGAGCTCAAGAATTTGATCTTACAAGAAGACCATGACACTCCGCATTCCATCCACCCTGGAGGAACCAAGATGTACCAAGACCTCAAAGCAAGATTCTGGTGGCATGGCATGAAGAGAGACATAGCCACTTTCGCCGCTAAGTGTGACATATGCCAGAGAGTCAAAGCTGATGATCAGTGACCCGCTGGATTGTTACGACCTCTCAAAGTGCCTGAATGGAAGTGGGACAAAGTTGGGATGGACTTCATCACCGGTTTTCCTAGGTCAAGCAATGGACATGATTCCATTTGGGTCATTGTCGATCATCTGACCTGCTAGCCAACCTCTATATCAACCGTATCGTGAGCCTTCACAGAGTTCCAAAGGATATTGTGACAGACCGAGGTGCCCAGTTTTTGGAAATATGCCCTAGAGGCAATAATAAATTGGTTATTATTATATTTCCTTGTTCATGATAATCGTTTATTATCCATGCTATAATTGTATTGATTGGAAACTCAAATACATGTGTGGGTACATAGACAACACTGTGTCCCTAGTAAGCCTCTAGTTGACTAGCTCGTTGATCAAAGATGGTTAAGGTTTCCTAGCCATTGACATGAGATGTCATTTGATAACGGGATCACATCATTAGGAGAATGATGTGATGGACAAGACCCAAACTGTAAACGTAGCATTTGATCGTGTCAGTTTATTGCTATTGTTTTCTGCATGTCAAGTATCTGTTCCTTTGACCATGAGATCATGCAACTCACTGACACCGGAGGAATACCTTGTGTGTATCAAACGTCGCAACGTAACTGGGTGACTATAAAGGTGCTCTACAGGTATCTCCGAGGGTGTCTGTTGGGTTGGCATGGATCAAGACTGGGATTTGTTACTCCGTATGACGGAGAGGTATCTCAGGGCCCACTCGGTAATACAACATCACAATGAGCCTTGCAAGCAATGTGACTAAAGTGTTAGCCGCGAGATCTTGTATTACGGAACGAGTAAAGAGACTTGCCGGTAACGAGATTGAACTAGGTATAGTGATACCGACGATCGAATCTCGGGCAAGTAACATACCGAAGAACAAAGGGAACAGCATACGGGATTAACTGAATCCTTGACATAGAGGTTCGACCGATAAAGATCTTCGTAGAATATGTAGGAGCCAATATGGGCATCCAGGTCCCGCTATTGGTTATTGGCCGTAGAGGTGTCTCGGTCATGTCTACATAGTTCTCGAACCCGCAGGGTCTACACACTTAACGTTTGGTGACGATTAGTATAATTGAGTTATTATGTTGGTGACCGAAAGTTGTTCGGAGTCCCGGATAAGATCCCGGACATGACGAGGATCTCCGGAATAGTCCGGAGGTAAAGATTGATATATGTGATAATAGTGTTTTGATCTCTGGAAGGGTTCCGGAGTTCACCGGAAGGGGTTCCGGATGTTTACCGAAGTGTTCGGGTGCAGCAACACTTTATATGAGCCAAAGGGATAAAGCCCACAAGGTATTGGAAAGTGCAAAAGTAGTTTTGCTGCCGCGTAAGCGGTACTACCGCTTGGTGAAGCGGTACTACCGCCCGAGCGGTACTACCGCTTGTGTGAAGCGGTACTACCGCCCAAGCGGTACTACCGCTTGTGTGAAGCGGTACTACCGCTTGTGCGCGGCTGTGCACGGTTCGGCAGGGATCCGAGTTGGACTCTTTCCCTGCGGGCCAAACCGACCTTGTGCGGGCAAAACCGACCCGGAGGAGGCTTTTACTCCAAGTTTAGACCCCAAGGCTCAACATATAAATAGAGGGGCAGGGCTAGCACACGGGACACATCAGGATTTCCCAAGCCGTGTGCCGGCAACCCTAGCCCTCTAGTTCCTCCATTATATTCTCCGTAGTGCTTGGCGAAGCCCTGCAGAGATTGTTCCTCACCACCATCACCACGCCGTCGTGCTGCTGGAACTCAACCACTACTTCACCATCGCTCGCTGGATCGAGGAGGTGAAGGCGTCATCAAGCCGTACGTGTGTTGAACGCGGAGGTGCCGTCCGTTCGGCACTAGTTCGTGATCGGATCGAGGGACGACGTGCGATTTGGATCGCGGAGACGTTCGACTACATCAACCGCGTTTCTTAAAACGCTTCCGCTTAGCGATCTACAAGGGTATGTAGATTCACTCTCCCTCTCGTAGATGCTCATCACCATGGATAGATCTTATGTGTGCGTAGGAAAATTTTTGTTTCCCATGCAACGTTCCCCAACAGTGGCATCATGAGCTAGGTCTATGCGTAGATGAGATCTCGAGTAGAACACAAACGAGTTGTGGGCGTGGGTGTATACATATTGCTTGCCGTTACTAGTTGATACTTGATTCCGTGGTATTGTGAGATGAAGCGGCCTGGACCGACATTACGCGTACGCTTACGCGAGACTGGTTTCACCGCTGCGTGCACTTGTTGCATAAAGGTGACTGGCGGGTGTCTGTCTCTCTCACTTTAGTTGAATCGGTTCAATGAAGAGGGTTCTTTTAGAAGATCAAAAAGCAATCACTACACCACGTTGTGGTTTTGCGTAGGTAAGAACGGTTCTTGCAAACCCGTAGCAGCCACGTAAAATTTGCAACAACAATTAGAGGACGTCTAACTTGTTTTTGCAGGGTATGTTGTGATGTGATATGGCCAATTACATGATGAGATATATGTGATGTATGAGATGATCATGTGATGTATAGAATATCACGACTTGCATGTCGATGAGTACGGCAACTGGCAGGAGCCATAGAGTTGTCTTTAATTATTGTATGACCTGCGTGTCAATCATTAAGCGCTATGTAATGCTTTACTTTATCGCTAAACGTTAGCTATAGTCGTGGAAGCAACAGTCGGCGCGACAACCTTATGGCGACACGTTGATGGAGATCAAGATGATGGAGATCATGGTGTCATGCCGGTGACGATGGAGATCATGCCGGTGCTTTGGAGATGGAGATCAAAAGCACAAGTTCATGGCCATATCATGTCACTTATGATTTGCATGTGATGTTAATCCTTTTATGCATCTTATTTTGCTTAGGACGACGGTAGCATTATAAGGTGATCCCTCACTTAAATTTCAAGATAAATTGTGTTCTCCCCAAGTGTGCACCGTTGCGAAAGTTCGTCGTTTCGAGACACGCCGTGATGATCGGGTGTGATAGACTCTACGTTCGCATACAACGGGTGCAAGCCATGTTGCACGTGCGGAACACTCGGGTTAAACTTGACGAGCCTAGCATGTACAGACATGGCCTCGGAACACAAGAGACCGAAAGGTCGAACATGAGTCATATAGTAGATATGATCAACATGAAGATGTTCACCATTGAAACCACCTCAACTCACGTGATGATCGGACTTGAGTTGGTGGATTTGGATCATGTTACACTCGAATGATCGGAGGGATGTCAATTTGAGTGGGAGTTTTTTAAGTAATATGATTAACTAAACTCATTATCTAAGAACAATAGTCTAAGTTGTCTTTGCTATATTTATGTTGTAGATCATGGCTCGCGCAGTAGCACCCCTGAATTTTAATGCGTTCCTAGAGAAAGCTAAGTTGAAAGATGATGGAAGTAACTTTGTGGACTGGGCCCGTAATCTAAGGATTATCCTTACGGCTTCCCAGAAGGCTTATGTCCTTGATGCACCGCTTGGTGATCCACCCGCTCCAGTTGAGTCTCTAGACGTTGTGAACGCCTGGCAGGCTCGTTCTGATGATTACTCAATAGTTCAATGTGCAATGTTGTATGGCTTAGAACCGGGACTTCAAAGACGTTTTGAACGTCATGGAGCATATGAGATGTTCCAGGAGTTGAAGTTTATCTTTCAGAAGAATGCCCGGATCGAGAGATATGAGATCTCCGATAAGTTCTATGCTTGCAAGATGGAGGAGAACGGGTCTATCAGTGATCACGTGCTCAGAATGTCTGGGTACTCCACCCGTCTGGCTGAGTTAGGGATGCCCCTTCCGCCAGAGGCTATCACTGACAGAGTTCTTCAATCATTGCCACCTAGCTACAAGAGCTTCGTGTTGAACTATAACATGCACGGGATGAACAAGTCAGTCGCCGAGCTGTTTGCGATGCTGAAAGCCGCTGAGTCTGAAATTCAGAAGGAGCATCAAGTGTTGATGGTCAATAAAACCACTAGTTTCAAGAAAAATGGCAAGGGTAAGAAGGGTAACTCCAAGCAGAGTGGCAAAGCAGTTGCTCCTCTCGTGAAGAAACCCAAGGCTGGACCCAAACCAGAAACTGTGTGTTTTCATTGCAAGGGAACTGGACACTGGAAGCGGAATTGCCCCAAGTATTTGGCTGACAAGAAGGCGGCCAACAACAAACAAGGTATATATGATATACATGTTATTGATGTGTACCTTACCAACTCTCGTTGTAGTGCCTGGGTATTTGATACCGGTGCGGTTGCTCATATTTGCAACTCAAAACAGGAACTGCGGAATAGACGGAGGCTGGCAAAGGACGAAGTGACGATGCGCGTGGGAAATGGTTCCAAGGTTGATGTGATCGCCGTCGGCACGCTCGCTCTTCGATTACCGTCGGGATTAGTGATGAACCTAAATAAGTGTTATTTGGTGCCTGCGTTAAGCATGAACATTATATCTGGATCTTGTTTATTGCGAGACGGTTACTCATTTAAATCAGAGAATAATGGTTGTTCTATTTATATGAGTAATATCTTTTATGGTCATGCACCCGATGTGAAGGGTTTATTCTTATTGAATCTCGATAGTAATGATACACATGTTCATAACATTGATGCCAAAAGATGTAGAATTGATAATGATAATACCACTTTCTTGTGGCACTGCCGTTTAGGTCATATTGGCGTAAAACGCATGAAGAAGCTCCATGCTGATGGACTTTTGGAGTCACTTGATTTTGAATCACTTGACACATGTGAGCCATGCCTCATGGGCAAGATGACTAAAACGCCGTTCTCTGGAATAATGGAACGGGCAAGTGACTTATTGGAAATCATACATACTGATGTGTGCGGTCCGATGAGCATTAAGGCGCGCGGTGGTTATCGTTACTTTCTCACCTTCACTGATGACTTAAGTAGATATGGGTATATTTACTTAATGAAACACAAGTCTGAAACATTTGAAAAGTTCAAACAATTTCAGAGTGAAGTTGAGAATCATCGTAACAAGAAGATTAAATTCCTACGATCTGATCGAGGAGGAGAATATCTGAGTTATGAGTTTGGCAGTCACTTAAGACAGTGTGGAATTGTTTCACAATTAACACCGCCTGGAACACCACAGCGTAATGGTGTGTCCGAACGTCGTAATCGAACCTTATTGGATATGGTGCGATCTATGATGTCTCTTGCCGATTTGCCACTATCGTTTTGGGGTTATGCATTAGAGACAGCTGCATTCACTTTAAATAGGGCACCATCGAAATCCGTTGAGACGACGCCATATGAACTTTGGTTTGGCAAGAAGCCAAAGCTGTCGTTTCTTAAAGTTTGGGGATGTGATGCTTATGTCAAAAAGCTTCAGCCTGAAAAGCTGGAACCCAAAGCGGAGAAATGCGTCTTCATAGGATACCCAAAAGAGACAGTTGGGTATACCTTCTACCTCAGATCCGAAGGCAAAGTGTTTGTCGCTAAAAACGGAACATTTCTTGAGAAAGAGTTTCTCTCGAAAGAATTGAGTGGGAGGAAGATAGAACTTGATGAGGTTGTTGAACCTTTACTTCAACCTGAGAGTAGCGCAGCACAGAAAGTTGTTTTTGTGGAGCCTACATTAGCTGAAGAAGAAGTTAATGATGATGATCATGAAGCTTTGGATCAAGTTGCTATCGAACCTCGTAGGTCGACAAGGACGCGTACTGCTCCTGAGTGGTACGGCAACCCTGTCTTAGAGGTCATGTTGTTAAACAACGATGAACCTACGAGCTATGGAGAAGCGATAATGGGCCCGGATTCCGAGAAGTGGTTAGAGGCCATGAAATCCGAGATGGGATCCATGTATGAAAACAAAGTATGGACTTTGGAAGTATTACCTGAAGGGCGTAAGGCCATTCAGAACAAATGGATCTTTAAGAGGAAGACGGACGCGGACGGTAATGTCACCGTCTATAAAGCTCGACTTGTGGCAAAGGGTTTTTCACAAGTTCAAGGAGTTGACTACGATGAGACCTTCTCACCCGTAGCGATGCTTAAGTCCGTCAGAATCATGTTAGCAATAGCTGCCTTTTTCGATTATGAAATTTGGCAGATGGATGTCAAAACAGCGTTCCTTAACGGTTACCTTAAGGAAGAGTTGTATATGATGCAACCAGAAGGTTTTGTCGATCCAGAGAATGCTGACAAAGTTTGCAAACTCCAGCGATCCATTTATGGACTGGTGCAAGCATCTCGGAGTTGGAATCTTCGTTTTGATGAGGTGATCAAAGCGTTCGAGTTTATACAAGTTTACGGAGAAGCTTGTATTTACAAGAAAGTGAGTGGGAGCTCTATAGCGTTTCTAATATTATATGTGGATGACATATTGCTGATTGGAAACAATATAGAAATGCTGGAAAGCGTAAAGGAATATTTGAACAAGAGTTTTTCAATGAAGGACCTAGGAGAAGCTGCTTTCATATTAGGCATCAAGATCTATAGAGATAGATCAAGACGCTTAATAGGACTTTCACAAAGCACATACCTTGATAAGATTTTGAAGAAGTTCAAAATGGATCAGTCCAAGAAGGGGTTCTTGCCTGTTTTGCAAGGTGTGAAGTTGAGTAAGACTCAATGCCCAGTGATTGCAGAAGATAGAGAAAAGATGAGTGTCATCCCCTATGCTTCGGCCATAGGCTCTATCATGTATGCAATGCTGTGCACAAGACCCGATGTCAGCCTTGCCATAAGTATGGTCGGAAGGTTTCAAAGTGATCCAGGAATGGAACACTGGACGGCGGTCAAGAATATCCTGAAGTACCTGAAAAGGACTAAGGACATGTTTCTCGTTTATGGAGGTGATCAAGAGCTCGTCGTAAAGGGTTACGTCGATGCAAGCTTTGACACTGATCCGGATGACTCTAAGTCGCAAACCGGATACGTATTTATTCTTAATGGGGGTGCGGTTAGCTGGTGCAGTTCCAAGCAAAGCGTGGTAGCAGATTCTACATGCGAAGCGGAGTACATCGCTGCCTCGGAGGCGGCGAAGGAAGGTGTCTGGATGAAGGAGTTCATGACAGATCTTGGAGTAGTGCCTAGTGCACTTAACCCAATGACTCTGTTTTGTGATAATACTGGTGCCATTGCTCTAGCCAAGGAACCAAGATTTCACAAGAGGACCAGACACATAAAGCGACGTTTCAATTCCATCCGCGATTACATCAAGGAGGACGACATAAATATTTGCAAAGTACACACGGATCTAAATGTTGCAGATCCGATGACTAAACCTCTTCCAAGGGCTAAACATGAACAACACCAGAACTGCATGGGTGTTCAATTCATTACAATGTAAATCACATAGTGATGTGAACTAGATTATTGACTCTAGTGCAAGTGGGAGACTGTTGGAAATATGCCCTAGAGGCAATAATAAATTGGTTATTATTATATTTCCTTGTTCATGATAATCGTTTATTATCCATGCTATAATTGTATTGATTGGAAACTCAAATACATGTGTGGGTACATAGACAACACTGTGTCCCTAGTAAGCCTCTAGTTGACTAGCTCGTTGATCAAAGATGGTTAAGGTTTCCTAGCCATTGACATGAGATGTCATTTGATAACGGGATCACATCATTAGGAGAATGATGTGATGGACAAGACCCAAACTGTAAACGTAGCATTTGATCGTGTCAGTTTATTGCTATTGTTTTCTGCATGTCAAGTATCTGTTCCTTTGACCATGAGATCATGCAACTCACTGACACCGGAGGAATACCTTGTGTGTATCAAACGTCGCAACGTAACTGGGTGACTATAAAGGTGCTCTACAGGTATCTCCGAGGGTGTCTGTTGGGTTGGCATGGATCAAGACTGGGATTTGTTACTCCGTATGACGGAGAGGTATCTCAGGGCCCACTCGGTAATACAACATCACAATGAGCCTTGCAAGCAATGTGACTAAAGTGTTAGCCGCGAGATCTTGTATTACGGAACGAGTAAAGAGACTTGCCGGTAACGAGATTGAACTAGGTATAGTGATACCGACGATCGAATCTCGGGCAAGTAACATACCGAAGAACAAAGGGAACAGCATACGGGATTAACTGAATCCTTGACATAGAGGTTCGACCGATAAAGATCTTCGTAGAATATGTAGGAGCCAATATGGGCATCCAGGTCCCGCTATTGGTTATTGGCCGTAGAGGTGTCTCGGTCATGTCTACATAGTTCTCGAACCCGCAGGGTCTACACACTTAACGTTTGGTGACGATTAGTATAATTGAGTTATTATGTTGGTGACCGAAAGTTGTTCGGAGTCCCGGATAAGATCCCGGACATGACGAGGATCTCCGGAATAGTCCGGAGGTAAAGATTGATATATGTGATAATAGTGTTTTGATCTCTGGAAGGGTTCCGGAGTTCACCGGAAGGGGTTCCGGATGTTTACCGAAGTGTTCGGGTGCAGCAACACTTTATATGAGCCAAAGGGATAAAGCCCACAAGGTATTGGAAAGTGCAAAAGTAGTTTTGCTGCCGCGTAAGCGGTACTACCGCTTGGTGAAGCGGTACTACCGCCCGAGCGGTACTACCGCTTGTGTGAAGCGGTACTACCGCCCAAGCGGTACTACCGCTTGTGTGAAGCGGTACTACCGCTTGTGCGCGGCTGTGCACGGTTCGGCAGGGATCCGAGTTGGACTCTTTCCCTGCGGGCCAAACCGACCTTGTGCGGGCAAAACCGACCCGGAGGAGGCTTTTACTCCAAGTTTAGACCCCAAGGCTCAACATATAAATAGAGGGGCAGGTCTAGCACACGGGACACATCAGGATTTCCCAAGCCGTGTGCCGGCAACCCTAGCCCTCTAGTTCCTCCATTATATTCTCCGTAGTGCTTGGCGAAGCCCTGCAGAGATTGTTCCTCACCACCATCACCACGCCGTCGTGCTGCTGGAACTCAACCACTACTTCACCATCGCTCGCTGGATCGAGGAGGTGAAGGCGTCATCAAGCCGTACGTGTGTTGAACGCGGAGGTGCCGTCCGTTCGGCACTAGTTCGTGATCGGATCGAGGGACGACGTGCGATTTGGATCGCGGAGACGTTCGACTACATCAACCGCGTTTCTTAAAACGCTTCCGCTTAGCGATCTACAAGGGTATGTAGATTCACTCTCCCTCTCGTAGATGCTCATCACCATGGATAGATCTTATGTGTGCGTAGGAAAATTTTTGTTTCCCATGCAACGTTCCCCAACACAGTTCACCTCGAGATTCTGGAAGAAGTTTCAAGAAGCAATGGGAACCAAGCTCTCCTTCAGCACTACTTTTCATCCCCAGACCGAAG
This sequence comes from Elymus sibiricus, assembly GCA_039707655.1. Classification (NCBI taxonomy): domain Eukaryota; kingdom Viridiplantae; phylum Streptophyta; class Magnoliopsida; order Poales; family Poaceae; genus Elymus; species Elymus sibiricus. The sequence goes on from CM077669.1 coordinate 256,955,680, forward strand.
GACAAATGGAACGAGTAAACCAGATACTCGAGGACATGCTTTGTGCCTGTGTTTTGGCGTATGGAGCCAAGTGGGAAGATTGCCTACCATTCGCCGAGTTCTCCTACAACAACAGCTACCAGTCCAGTCTTCAGATGGCACCATTTCAGGTGTTGTATGGGCGTAAGTGCCGCACTCCCCTCAATTGGTCAGAGACCGGAGAAGAACTAGTCTTTGGACCAGATATCCTCCGCGAAGCAGAAGAGCAAGTTCAACTTGTTAGAGAACACCTAGAGACAGCTAAATAAGGACAGAAGAGCTATGCCGACTCTCATCGCCAAGAAGTGAACCTTAACGTCGGACACCATGTCTATGTCCGAGTCACGCCTCTCAAGGGAACCAAGCGCTTCCACATCAAAGGAAAGCTCGCACCAAGATATATTAGCCCCTTCAAGATCACCGCAAGACGAGGAGAAGTTGCCTACCAGCTAGAGCTACCTTCCGAGCTATCTGATGTGCACAATGTTTTCCACGTATCACAGCTCCGGAAGTGCCTCCAAGTTCGCAACCGCCCCGACCTATACAAGGACATCGATCATCAAGCCGTCGACCTTCAGCCAGAGCTCACTTATCGCGAGAGACCAGTTCGCATTTTGGACGAAGCCAAGCATTGCACCTGAAGCCGCACCATCAAGTACTTCAAGGTCCAATGGAGCAACCACACCGAAGCAGAAGCAACTTGGGAGAGTAAAGACTACCTTAGATCCGAGTTCCCTTATCTTTTTAACGCTTAGCCTAGGAATCTCGGCGACAAGATTCTTGTAAGGGGGGTAGGTCTGTCACACCCTGTGTTTTACCACTTTTCTATGCAATGGTTTTATAGAATTTGGACCCATTTAAAACTTCTGCTTTCTTATAATGATTGACTTGAATGCTATTTGCTTGGATGTCTGTTTGTGTTTTATCGCTCAAAGATTCTTCTCCTCTCCAAAACTCCTCTACTTGATCCAAAACCTGTGCCCAATGATCATGCCATGTGTATAGGACCTAAAACTATTTTTCTCAAATAATATTTTGGCCAAAAAGGAATTATTCAAATAAGGTTTTCAAAAACCCCTGAGTGGAGGATCGAACTGCAAGTCCTCAAATTGGGTGGATTGATTTACCCGAAAGACTTTATTTGGAACCTACTATATATAAGACTTCCCAAAACCACCAGATATTAATTTTAGAGATTATTTTCATATTTTATTTAAAGGCTTTTTCTTAAGACCAAAAATGGTCATTATTAAGGAAAAAATATTTTTATGCTTCCAAAATATTTGAGAAAATTTAGGGAAACTCAGTGGAGAATATGTTCCATATATATGATTTTAAACACATGGTCATGTTCAAAATATTGGACAAAACCCTCCAAAACCCTTTCTGCCTATTTCAAGCTTTTGAAATGTTTCTAAAAGAAATATTCTCAAATAAATCCAAGAAAATTCTGGCAAGGCACACATGCCATATGTGATGATCTTGACAAGTTTCATTCCAATCCTAAATGTTTGGATTAACTAAAATATACCAAAACCATTCCTGTCGAGAGCCGAATTATAGCAACTCTACATTGCCCACTATCTCCTATTGACCTCAAACTTTGTTGACATGCTCTAATCCCCAAATAATGCCATCACACCAAGTGGAGCATTAAGGAGAATAGATTGGCATGGATAGATCTAAGCAAATCAGTTTCTGCTTATTTCTAGGGTTTACAACATTTACATTGTCAACTTTCTTCAAATTATCTCAAACCTTGTGATCAACCTTGTTTTTACCTACCTTTTGACCCTGTCAATTCTCACAAAGAGTGGGTAAAATTTTCTTTCCCAAACAGCCATCAAACACCTTCTGGTCAATTCCAAAAGTGACTGTTTTCACTCTCTTACTTGTTCTCCTTGCCCCCAATTTTTTACCACAGCTTGCTAGTGTTACCTTCGGCCCCCAGTACCTCCCTCTCTTCAATAGGGCAATGACTGGTGGGGTAAAACCCTCATTTCTACCTCTGGACAGCCAAGTGCAACACCATTTCTACCCCTTGTTTCACTTCTACCCCTCTCCTTCCTCCCTAAGGCATCCAAGGAGCATCTCCAGACACACCAAATGCTAGTGGACAAGGTGGGACACGCCCAGAGCACGTGTTGGACTCCATGGCATGCAAAACGCATGCTCTGGAGCGCGCTACAGTGCCCAGCCACACTGTAGCCCCCCCCGATCGCATCTCCCGACATCCTTGGGCCTCCCTCTCGTGTCCCCCGAGGTCGCCTCGGCGTCCGGGACACGCTGGCTGGTTGGCCCCCTCCTCCCTCTTCCTCTCTCTCTCTCTGGCCATCGGGGCCCGCCCGTCAGGTTCAAACCTGAGGAGCGCGCGCGCCGTGGGTTGCCTGGGCCGTTTCGCTCGCTGAGCCGGCTCGTCTAGCTGCTTAAGACCCATGGCACAGTGCCACTTTTCCCTTTTTCTTTTTCCAGTAAACTTCCAAAAATTCCACACAATTAAATAAAAATCCAAATCCACTGATTCCAACTCCACAAATCTTGTAATATTATTTGTATTTAATGATGCCACTTGTGCCAATTTTTGAAAAACATTTATGTACTATTTTATTTTATAAACCCTTTTTAAGCACTTTTAGATTCTGTTAAAATGCTTTTCACCACTTTTTAAACTTCAAAACTAGAAGCTAGTATTTTTATTATTTCTAGTTTTTAACCTAGTATTTTACAGAACTGGTTTGACATTTTTAGGAGTGAATTATTTTCCTGTTTTTGTCATGCTCTTATTTTTGCCCGTTAAATTTGCGACAATAGATTGTATTGTCAATGAAGGAGTTGGATCAGAAGACTTTGAAGACCCTGAGGACTTTGTTGAGCCATGCAAGCAGCCCCTTGACCATGTTTAAAGAAACCATTTTTATTGCATGGCATATAGCACTTTACTTTTGATATGATGATCATGATATTGTGGTGACCACCTTTATGGGTTGCATCCGATGCTTTTACCTATTGATACTTGCATGACATGACTCTACTTTCTACTTACAGTTGTGCGGGTGGGAAGTAGTTAGGATGCTAAGTAGTTGCTTTGCAAATGGGACGGGATTATGCATGGTGTGGGAAGCAAAGTGTTTCAAAGACCTTTCGAAAACCCAGTCGGGTGCCACTAATGCCCGAGGGAGATGGTGTTGAGTTAGGTAACCACTTGGTAAAGAAGTGGTGTACCGAGGCAAGTGAGTGTGTGTGTTTCGAAAACGGATTAGATTTAAGATTTGTCGACCGTCCCAACCTTACATGTACAACCATGATACCCCTTATGGGACGGGGCTTTGTTGATTACCCTTGTGGCTACTAGTAGAGAGCCCGCATTACTAGTGGAAAGAACCATCATGGGCTGTTTTCACAGACACCGGGCACACCATTGCATGCGCTCATGGATGATACTTGTGATGTACATCATGAGGGATGGCTCCAACGACTAGACTCTTTGTTAGTATCGTCAGGGGAAAGGCATTGTTCGGGTACTTACCTTGGGTATGAACAATACCGCGAGTCGTGGCTTGACACGGAAGTTTCCCGAGTCTTGTGGGTAAAGTGTGCAACCTCAGCAGAGTGTAAAACTATTCGAATAGCCGTGTCCATGGTCAAGGAAAGTTGGGCGGTGCTGCTTAAACTACGACCGATGTTTTTTCACAAACTTGGCGTGAGTGTGTGGAGTAGGAATACTTGAGTTAAGTCGGATGACTTGACGTGATGATTGAACATGAGATGTTCAGACCATGTTTATATTGATATCTGTAACCTATTCATACGGACACTTGTAACCTCATGACGCATGATCTTACAAGTTGATTTATCATGTCATTGGACTCAAAAATTAGCTTTCCGCAACTTACCTACTTAGTGATATATCATGCATTGCCATACCTTGTTCCAAAATATGGGTTGCTTGCGAGTACATTCAAAGTACTCATTGGCTTGCCACTGGTTATTTAATTGGCCACGCATGGAAGAGCGGGAATATGGTGAAGAATTCGTTGGTGACGAACATGCGAATTAGGACGCTTCCCAGTCAGAATGCCTGTAGGGTTAAGGCAGATGGCATGGGTCTATGCTATCTTTCAAGATTTCCGCTGCGAGTTTATGTTTGCTATTTGGCCTTCATGGCCCTATCTATGTAAGACTTGACCTTGATGGTCTTTATTTGTGTAAGACAATATGTATGGATGTAAGTCTCTTGTTATTCAGCTTCTGTGTGTTCAGTGAGCCTTGATATCTGGGATCACTGTACACGTGCATTCGGTGATCACGACTTATGAGTCGGGGTCCCCACATCATCCAAGTGTCCTGTATGCCGTACATCACTCACATCTCTATTTAGTTAACAATTTGCTTTATGCTGGTTCGTTGCTAACAGTTCGTTTGGATCGACTATTTGTTGCGTATCGCACATGCACCTCTTTTCTGAATCATATTTGATGGACCCACCATCGCACACAGTTCGCATTATTGGCGACAGAGCTAGAACTATACCGTTTGTGATTCATGCATCGTACACAGTTTGGTCAAAGGGTCTCAGATTGATGTGTCGTCTTTGGACCTTCCTATAGTAGTGATTGTTCGATCTCTCTCTCTCTCTAGATGATTTGTATCAAGTATTTATTCATGTTTACCTTTGTTTGGTTCTATGTATGTGATTTGTGTTTCCTCTCGTGATTCCACTCATGTTCTTCCACAAATCGACCTCTAGTTCACGAATATTGGGCAAGATTGGGTTTCTACCCTACATAACCAAATTACATAAGTTGGGGAGTCCAGTGGTGGCTTAATTAGCGACCAAATGTTGCAGATGCTTTCTTCTGATTGACCTAGTAACTTTGGTTGATCTGGGATGTGCAACGGGGTTTATCCCCGCCAAACTAGCTCCTTGGGGTAATTAGCTTTTGATTGTTATGCAATATGAGACCACTATAATATTGTTATGTGTTTGAGTTCTTTATGACTAAAGCAAGTTCGAAGCCTTTTCACTTTCCTTCATCTTCTTTTGTTAGCCTCTACGGTACCAAGCATCTCGCACTCTCATATTAGGACTTGGAGCATACTTTGCTAATACATCAAAAACCTTGGGAGGACTTCCTTTTTGTCGGGCCTTTGGGACTGGGGGTGCCAAGGCCCGTCTGCATGCGGCCCAAGACGCGAAGACTGCCTTGGACACTAAGTGGCCCCACCCCCGGGCTTCATAGAGCTGGTTCTCGCGAGGAGGAGTCACAACCAAGCACTTCGTGGGGCCTCCCTGCGAGGCTGCCCACGGCGCCCTCAGGAGGCGGATCTATCTGGAGCTGACCATGCAGGGCCACCGCAACCCTGCGCCCGCATGTGGGTGACGCGCGCCGCGCTAGGCATTGCGGGAGTGGTGCCAGCGGGGACGGATAGAGAGGCTTTCCTCTTTGGTGATAGAGGAAAGCCATCAGCTCGCGGGTTCCCAAAGCAACCCCCAAAGGTTGCCGTTCCGGTGCAAGAAGACCAAGACCGAGGGCTCAGTGGGACGGATGTCACCCCCGAGCCCACGAGTGCATCACGACGAGGAACTTTAGCAAGCGAAGACCACCTTTTCTTAGGATAAGCTGCAACCCTGTCCCCTTTCAAAATGGCCGTTGTGGCAACCCTTCCCGCCTGATATTTTTGGGGGAAGAGGACCAGGGCCAATATAAGAGCAGGAGCCGGCCATCGGAGAGGAGAGACTTTTGGTTAACAAGAACATGCCTTGTACTCATCTTCCACCTCAAGCAATCCGCCAAGCAGGAGTAGGGTCTTACACCGCGAGGTGGCCTGAACCTAGGTAAACTCTGTGTGTCCTTGTTCATCTTCCTTAGTTCAAGCCACCGGAGAGTCGCCGTGTGGTTGCTAAGTGGAGTAGGGCTGGAGAGAGAGCGCACCCCAGTGTTCGAAGCTTCTTGGGTCTGCGGAGCCCTGATTCCAATACTTGGGGTGCCAGGTAGGGGTGTGCCGCAGCTCTCTAGCTCTGTCTCGTCTCCACCCGCTCCGACCCGATGGTTGACACCCGCCGCGTACGCGTCGGGCGCTCAGCGCCAAACGAGCGCCACGGCCCTCACCATGCCGCGGACGAAGACGGCCACGATGCTCGCGAGCGGTGGGACCGCTCGCGCCCCTCGGCGTGGCGGAGCAGCCGCCCTGTCGCATCCCTCCTGGCCCGCGTTCACCTGGGAGACCTGAACGCGCAGGACGCGTTACTCATGGCGAGCGAGTTGCTCCGGCACCGCCCGACGGGTGAGGGTCACGATGCCTGGGCGGACCACATCGCGGAGCTCATCACCGTCGCCAGGAGGGCTCTGGCGCCCTACCTCCCACTCCGGGCCATGGTGCCAGAAGGAGGAAGTGTGGGTGGCTAGCCTTCCCCACCACCAGGTGGCGACCTGGTCGGGCCTCAGCCCGACGGGCCTGAGCAGGGCCCGCCTCGTGCCATCCTCCTCCTCCGAGTCCCAGTAATCGGCTGTTGCCAGCAGGCTATCCCTGGCGGTGATGCACCCGGGGGAGGCGGCGGAATGTTCTGCGCTCACCACAACGTACACACCCACAACACGGGAGACTGTCGGACGTTCGGGCCGTCACGCAGGGAGCGCGTCGGCCGGCGCCAGGGCCGCGGCATCCGCGGTGCCGGTCGCGGGGATGGCAGTGGTGGTAGTAGGAGGAACAACCGCAACAACAACCCTAACCAAGACCAAGGTGAGCAGCCTCGCTGCAACGACGGGCGTGGTCGGCCTCGGGAAGACGCCTGGCAAGGACGGCCCCATGTGGTCCGCCCCCAGGACGTCACAGCCCTGCCGTCGCGACCGCCGTTGTCCGAGGAGAGACGCAGCGGCTCGTCTGACGGAGGGTTTGGGGAAGACCAGGAGCCCTGCATGGCAGCATGCATCCTCGGTGGAGCCCAAGCCCTCTTGTCAAACCACTGGCTCGGACAGCTCCACCGCGGTACGAGCGGCTCTCTCGAGGGGCCGGAAGCCACACGGCCCCTCCAGTGGTCCTAGTATCCTGTCTCCATCGTCTCTTGGGACGGCCCCAAGTCCATGGCCGCCGTGGGCACGCTCCCCCTGCTATGCACCCCCATCATCTGCAACGTCTCCGTAACCAAAACCCTCGTCGACGGAGGCGTCGGCCTCATTGTTCTCTCCGTGGAGACCTTCAAGACCACCCGGGTGCTCTACCATGAGATGGCGCCCACCAGGCCGTTCCACGCCACCGCCGGTGGTTCCGTCGTCCCCATGGGGCAGGTCCGCCTCCCCGCCACCTTCGACACGCGCAACAATTACCGCACCGAGCTCATCGACTTCGATGTAGCATGCATCGGCCTCCCGTACAACGCGATCCTGGGGTACCCAGCCCTGGCCAAGTTCATGGCAGTGGCTCACCATGGCTACAACATCCTCGAGATGTCGGGCCCCGACGGCATCATCACCATCACCTGTGACGAGACGGACGCGGTCCGTTCCCTCGAGCGGGCCTACAAGGCAGCCATGGCCAGGCACCCTGACGACGAGGGGGGAGCTGGGCTTGGCGTGGCCGCACTCTTAAGGAAGAAGGAATAGCTGTCAGCCCCTGACCTCGCCAAGATGAAGAAGGTGGCGCTCAACACCGTCGATGCAAGCCATGTGCCTCTTGTCGACGTCGGCCTCGCCTCAGAATAGGAAGGCGCGCCCGGCGCCTTCCCTAGGCTGGGCTCGGGCGCTTCCGTCCGTGAAGAGTCTAGCTTGTCTAGGAAGGCGGTTCGGGCACTACTTGGAGGCACGCCTCATCGCGCGCCCCCTCGAAGCAAGGAGCGTTGTGCCGGTGTCACGGGGGCTCATCGACCAAGGGATCAGCAGGCGGCAGAGGGGGCGTCTTCCAGAACGCCGTCTAGAGCAGGCCGCCGCCCTGAGAGGGGAGGCATGGAGCGCCCGTATATCGACCTCACGGGCCAGTATGGCCTCCCCCAACTCTCGCGCGTCGCCCACCAACTACGCTCGCGTGCCTTTTGGCCTAGTGAGCACTGGTACCGCCTCCCGCGAACATGTAAGGCTCAAGACAGCACCTTTGGTTGCGTCAAGACCTCGCGGGTCCCCGAAGCCTCAGGAGCCGGTCGCCCCTGAAGAGTTAACCCCCGCCTCACGAGTCGTCAAATGGCTCGACGCCCCCATGGCAGTGTTGCCTCCAGGTTATTTTTTGTGGTATGTTCAAGTCAAGCGACCCCCCGTTCCTTTTGTGTACTTCTGTTTACCCTAAAGCCGGGACTTCCTCGTATGTAATGAACCAGACTAACTCATGTTGAGATTATGTCGTTTGTTTCAAGCTTCAAGTATAGCACCTCGTCCCCACCAGGATCTTCGCCCCCTGCGCCGCCCCCTAGACGATTCCATGGGGGTGGGGTGGACACGATGTCTGCGCCAGGACTTGTCCTCGCAGCGCCGAGAAATCTAAATGACCAAGCTCTGACTCACGGGCTGGCCGCCCGTGCTAGTCATCTCACAAAGGTCTTTGGTGTCCCGCCCTCCCGGAGGACCGTCACGGGCGGATAATGGAGGAACAACTCGGCTCAGGGCGGCGGGGGCAAAGCCGTCCCTTGACGGGTGCCCCGCCGCCCCGGCACATCAACACGACGATTGCGCGGTGCCCACCGCGCCCATGTTATGGGTCGCGGAGCGGACACCCATGCCAGAAACTAGGCGCAAAGCCACCCAAAGAACTGAGGAAGGAACTCCTGAGCCTTGTGCATGGGGTATCCGATCCCTCTTTTAAAATCGCCACCCGTGACACTCTCATGTAAGAATGAGTGGGGTTGTACACGCCCCGGAGCCTCCCGAAGGAGCGCCCCTCGGCCTCGGGAGGACTCCCGCACACGCCTAGTGGAAGCCCCATGCTCCGCGTTGGTGGATTAAGAACTGAGGAAGGAGCTCCTGAGCCATGTGCCTGGGGTATCTGACCCCTCTTTCAAATCTCCGTTCGTGACCCTCTCACGTAATAATGAGGTTGGGGTTGTACACGCCCCGGAGCCTCCCGAAGGACCGCCCCTCGGCCTCGGGAGGAATCCCGCCCACGCCCAGTGGAAGCCCCATGTTCCGCGATGGGTGAGACAGTGAAGAATCCCCTCGGCGGGGGCCGTATCAGCCTTAGGACAAACGGCCCCCGCCTCTGGAACCCCTCCCCCCCCTGCGGCACGCGCCCACCGCCCCCCTTGGGCCTCACGCGCGCGGGGGCTGGGCACGGTGCCTGTGCCTGGGCAAGTCCTAGCGACGCCGGGACCCAAAGGACTGGGTTTTGGCTCGCGGACATGCCCACACGCACGTCACCTCACCAAGGCGCGTGGTGCCTGTCTTCCTCACGTGATGCCCAAGTGTAAACCGGTAAGCGCGTTCCGACCTAGAAGCAAATGCTTTCATGCAGGATTTCTCCCTAGGGCTATTCCCCCAAGAAGCCCCGCGAGGCGGGCCCAGACGAGTCTCTGAGCATCGCGCGTCAGGACCCTTCATACCAACGATGGCTGAGATGCTCCCGGGGGCTGAGCCCCAGCAACGCAGAGCATCAGGGTAACCCAGGAAAGGGATACAAGCCTAGCAAAGGACAAAGAGGAGAAACTATTTTTTAACACGAAAAGCGTTCAATTTAAGGCACGAGGGACATAACCCATTTTTTACGCACCCCCACGGGGCCAGCATGGTTCATTGCAGGAAAAGAAAAACAACTCAAAAGAGGAGCTGGACTCCCACAGCACCGCCTCCGGAGATCCTGACCCTGATGCCGTCGCACCTAGTCAGAGTCCTCCTCCTTGATGTGGGTGCTTCGAGAGCCGTCAGAGTCGTCATCGCTCCCACTCCCATCGGAGGACGAGCTGCGTCTGCCGCCGCCGCTGCTGCTGCTGTCGCTCTCCATGCAGTAGTCCATGCGATCGCCGGCCTCCCCAAAGATCTTCATGAAGAGCGTAGAGGCCCCGTCAAACTTGAAGTGGAGGACTAGCCCCTCCACTTGGCCGCAGGCAAGGGAGAATGACTTCCACCCACGCTTCAAAAACATGAAGCCGAGTGGGTTGAACTCCGTCGCCACCCAGGAGGACCCGTTGCAGCAGCTGTCCGATTGCAGCCACAGGCCCGGGGGTGCGCGCCCATCCATGTCCCTCGCAAAGGGGTCTGGGAGCCGGAGCCAGGTGCGAGGCTTGCCCTCCACCCTCACGATGAACTTGTGGAATGCGTTGGCGGAGTGGTTCCGCGCCCGGGGAGGTCGAGCGGCTGCACCACCCCGACGGCCTCATCCGCGACCGCCTCGCCCACCGCGCACGCGCCCTCGGGCGGGGCTTCTCCCGTGGCTGCTCGAGCCGACGTGGGCCGCTGGCAAAGGTCGCCCGCGCGCTCGACGAGGCGCCTCGAGCGCAGCGACGGATGCACGACAACGGCCACCGCCCCTCGCCGGCCTCGACGCGCCCGCCTCATCCATCACCACCTTCTCCTTCTCGGTGGAGGAGAACTTCCTCACGGGTGCGATCGCTGCTATGATGGCAAGTGGCGATGGAGACCGAAGACAAGGAGGATGGACTAAGGGACTCCTCCCCTCCCCTTCATATGCGGACTAGGCTTTATGCCAGCCCTGGGCAGTTATCGAGGCATCATGGGGAGTGGAGGGGCCCCATGCCCCATCATGCGCCACGTGCTACGAATTCCTAGGCGGTTCGGGCCCGTGCCGCTCCGACCTCCCTCCGTCGGAGGAGCCACAACCACCGCAAGCCCATGGATCGCATCGCCAGGCCCGTAGGGCCGGGGGCACATCGGCCCAGCCGCCTGTGGCCCAGGGCGCAGCATATGCCGCCTGCCGAACCTGGCCCACCAATGAGCCCCGCAGGCTGGATCCCCGCAATGGTTCCGCCCTCGCGGCTCACGCTGACGGCCATCGTCAGGAGCCTCTGTGGCACCTCGCATGAGGCCGCGCCCTGGAGCTGTCTCAGGGACCTTGCCAAGAAAGACTCATCAAAAGAGGGGGACATGAGGCCCGCACTCGGCAGACTGCGCTAGCCCAAGCAGGGTTGGCTCTAAGAAGTGGGCCCACGCCCGGAGACCACCCTTGCGTCCGTCAGGAATGTCTCGTCACCTCGTGAAGGCCTCGGGCGATGAACTTCCACGCACGGTGCCCGAGCGTAGGTTGGCTGGCGCATGAACTCCCGGGCAGGGCTCCCTGCGGGTGAACTCCCCGAGGACGGATGGGCATAGGACAACAGCCACGCAAGGCACGTGCTAGGTATTGCAGGCCTCAGGGGCTGTCGCCCGAGGTCACGTCGCGAGCCAGGAGCCCTTTGGCACGGGGGCTCGCGAACCCCATCGGCAATGCAAGGGTCACCGCGGGATGGCCTCAGCCAGCTGGGGCTTGGGGGCTGGATAAAAGAAAACAGAGGACCCCGCGAGGGGAGCGAGGGTGACTAAAGTACGATAAGTGGCTACCAATTTAAGCAAAAGTAAGTTGCAAATGTCTTTCACCCGCACGGGTCCTGGTGGTCTATAACATTACAGAGGGAAGCATAAAAACTTAAGCGGAGGAGGCATCGTCTTCGTCGCGATCGCCAGAGGTCGCGGCGCCAAGGCTCCCGCCCCCCCGGAAGGCGCGTCCTGGGCGAACCGCCCAACCAGTGACTCCACGTATTCGTGCACCTCCTCCCTGAGGGGGCGCTGGAGCACCTTAGGCACCGGGTCCATCACGCTAGAGAGATTGAAGGCAGGATCATGGCGGCACAGATTGGAGAAGACGCGCGTCAGCGCGCAGTCCAGAAGGTCGCGCGCGCTAGACTAAATGTCCTCCTCCACCTTGGAGACGTCCGACTCCAGCACCTCCACCACCTTTGAGCAGAAGTCGAGGTAGCCACCATCACCGTGTGCGCGGAGCAGCTCCAGGACGTCCCTAACAAGGCGACGGAGCGCGCCGCCCGTGCGACTCGCGACGCCCAAAAACTGCTCGGCAGGCTGTGCCTCCATCAGGCGCGCCCGCGCCGTGTCATCTTGGGCCAACTGCACGGCGTCCGCAGCTTCACCGACCTAGGCCTACGGCGCTGCCAGCTCTGCCTTGACGCCCTCCTTGCTCGCGAGGGCACCCTGGAGATCAGCCTCGAGGCTCTACAGACGGGCTCGGAGCGCGCTCACCTCCCCCTGGAGCGCGTCGCAGCGGAGCTGAAGGCGGGCCTCCTGTCGGGCCATCTCGCCATGATACTCCTCCAAGGCGATTTCCCGCTCCCGAGCCACCCTCGCGTCGGCATTCACGCGAGCCTCCTTGTGCACTGCCGCGAGGGTGGCCTTGTCGGCGAGGACTCGGCCTTCCAGGGTCTCAAGGCGCTCGCGTTCTGCCTCCTGATCGAAGGCGGTCCGATCGGCCTCCCGCTTGCAGAGGGCCACATCTGCGTCCCACTCGGCGACGACAGCCTCCCTGCGGGCTAGCTCTGCTTCGCGCTCGGCGCCTGGCGCGGGGCGGGCGCCCCCCGGCCCCCGCCAAGCTGGGCATGGGAGCGGAGACTTCGCCAGCAGGCTGCACATGAGAGGAGGCACCAGGCGAGGCCACCCTCCGCCTCTTGGGCGTGGGTGCCCTAGGAATTGCGGCGGTTAGGCTCGCCGACCAGGATGGAAGTGCAAGAAAGGACCAAGATGGCGGCACACTTACTCGTCGTTGGCGGTCCAGCGCCGCCGCATCGGAGCTGGCCCTGAGCGCCGACCTCCATTGCCTCTGGAGGTCGAGGGTTGCGCTGAAGGCCCCGCCCGCGTTCCAGCATTCACAGCATCTTTTTTCATCGCCATGGCCAAGAAGAAGGGAGGAATGCAAAGATCTGGCGAGGGAGCGAAAAGGAAGAAGCGACGAGGTAAGGAGGCGTACTGAAGAAGCCGAGGGGCGAGGGCTTTTATGACTGCCACACCTGACGGTTGCCCAGACGGAGGCGCAGTTCCCAGAGCGTCGTGGGGGAGTGGAGGCGATGCATGTCTCACCGAATGCCATGCGTCGTGCCTGGCCCACGGACGATGGAGGCCCACGTCGCTTCGACCTCTCCAACCGGCGGAGTCCTTCACAACACGGGCCCGGGGCTACTGTCGGGCCTTTGGGACTGGGGGTGCCCAGACCCGTCTGCCTACGGCCCAAGATGCGAAGACTGCCTTGGACACTAAGTGGCCCCACCAGCGGGCTTCATAGAGCTCGTTCTCGCGAGGGGCAACTCCTCACGAGGCGCGAGGAGGCGTCACCACCAAGCACTTCGCGGGGCCTCCCCGCGAGGCTGCCCACGGCGCCCTCAGGAGGCGGGTCTGTCTGGAGCTGACAAGGCAGGGGCCCCACAACCCTGTGCCCGCACGTGGGTGACGCGTGCCGCGCCAGGCGGTGCGGGAGTGGTGCCTGCGGGCACAGACAGAGAGGCTTTCCTCTTTGGTGATAGAGGAAAGCCATCAGCTCGCGGGTTCCCAAAGCAACCCGCAAAGGTTGCCGTTCCGGTGCAAGAAGACCAAGACCGAGGGCTCGGCGGGACGGATGTCACCCCCGAGCCCACGAGCGCATCACGGCGAGGAACTTTAGCAGGCGAAGACCACCTTTTGTCAGGATAAGCTGCAACCCTGTCCCCTTTCAAAATGGCCATTGTGGCAACCCTTCCCGCCTGTTATTTTTGGGGGAATAGGACCAGGGCCAATATAAGAGCAGGAGCCGGCCACCGGAGAGGAGAGACATTTGGTTGGAAAGAACACGCCTTGTACTCATCTTCCACCTCAAGCAATCCACCAAGCAGGAATAGGGTCTTACACCACAAGGTGGCCTGAACATGGGTAAACTCTGTGTGTCCTGGTTCATCTTCCTTAGTTCAAGCCACTAGAGAATCGCCGTGTGGTTGCGAAGTGGAGTAGGGCTGGAGAGAGAGCGCACCCCAGTGTTCGAACCTTCTTGGGTCTGGGGAGCCCTGATTCCGACAATTTTGTTCTCCTACACTTAACCCCACATTTCATCAAAAAATCACCATACCTACCTAGGATGGCATTTTCATACCCATTTCAAGCACATCACCATGGAGTACCATCATATTACATTACATGACTAGATGCATGTATTCATTTACCTTGCATGATCATAGTATGGCGAGCAAAATATTTTATGTCTTTTATGTTGTTTGATGTCCATACTACACTGGATCATTGCACATACTCGTACATTGTCAAAGGAATTCGTCATATCTTAAGTTTTGAGTTATGATTACATTCAGTAGAGGTGTGTCATTATAAAATGTATCACTCATCATTATGTAACTGGGCCAATAATGGCCCAAGTTAGCTTTTAGCCTGCTAGAGGCCCATGGATTATTCATGAAATTTGAGGCCTGACATGCTTTTCGGCCCGCTAAAGGCCCATGGTGCCTTCTGGGCCAAATCAGGCCAGCGGTATATTCAACCTTAATAGCCCAAAGCTACATGGGCCTAATAAAATGTTGGTCCCGTTAAAGGCCCGTGAGAGTTATGGGCCTGGGCCTATTGGGTCAAAGAATGGGCCGTACGTCAGGTCCGCACAGGCCCAAGTATAGCCTGTTGCGGGCCTGCCCAATTATGGTCCGCCGAAATGCAGGCCCATTGAGGCGCATGTATCGTCCCGTTCGACTCCATCAGAGCGTTCAACCTTTTTGGTAGCGAGTGATAAAATATGTAGTTACTAGGAATTAAGAATAGATTTAGAGTATACAATAAAGGAATTACGACAAATTACATCCACTGGGCATCAAAGTTTGCCACTAGTGATCATAAAACACAACCAAGAAGCAGATTACATAAACTGGGCATCGAAGGTCGTTGCTAGTGCAAATAAATGTGCAAAAAAATAAGACTAAAATGAGACCATTTGAACACAGTTCAACAAGCGTCGTTAGCCTTGCGTGGGAAATACTGCGCAAGCAGCTGAGCAAGATGATGAGACTGACCTAGCATGTCACTCAAATCTTCCAGCTCTAGCTGTTTAGCAATTAGGTTCTTAGTGGAGTTTTCTGCGATCTTCCTTAGAGATTAGACTTCAAGTCAGAGCTGAGTTGAACCATGTGTCGTGGTATGACAATCTATGGGACCAAAAAGGCCCTTTTGCGGTTCTGCTAAAGGAATCGACGTGCACAAAGAGTGGAAACAGTAGTCAACACAGCGGATTTACCCAGGTTCGGGCCACCATGAGGTCTAAACCCCTACTCCTGCTTTCATGGATTATGAGTCTTTGTCCTAGTTACAAAGCGTGGCTTGTCGGCAAGACTGCAAGGGAGTGTCCAAATCGGGGCTCCGGGGACCCAAGAGAGGTTCGAATTCTGGCTGCATCGGCTCTCCATCCCCGCTCTCTCTCTATCCTACGGCGACGCTCTGGCGTGCTTGAGCTTGGGGGAAAGGAACGATGAACACACGATCTACCCAGGTTCGGGCCACCTCGCGGTGTAAAAACCCTACTCCTGCTTGCCTGAATTGCATAGTGGTAGCCAGTGAATACAGTGTCTCCCCTACGATTTGTTGCCTCCTCCCTTTATACCTGGCCTCGGCCCTCTTCCACGAATATATCTGGCGGGAAGGGTTGCAACAAATGCCGGTTTGAACGGGGACATGACTGCTGTCTATCCTGACAAAACTGGTATCCGCCTGCCAAAGCCTCCCTTCGTGACACGCTAGGCGAGCCTCATCTTTGACCGTCTAGCACCAAAATGGAAACCTTTGGGGGCCGCTTCGGGAACCGGCAAGCTGGCCCTGCTCCCTTAGCACCAAAGAGGAAAGCCTTCCTGCCACGGACCCGGATGAAGCTGGGTAGGGTGCGCACTGCCCCGGGAGCAGGTCAGGCCGCGCACCCCCGCCGGGACGCCAGGGACTTGCATCTCACGGCGGCTCCCCAAGAGACGGCCTCACGAGGCCTCCTTCGGGGGCTGATAGGGGAGCCTCCGTGGATCGCCTCATGAGGCGGGGCCCCCCAAGAAGTCCTTCTTTACAGCGCCGTCGGGGTGAGTCACTCCGGGCCCAGGCCCCGTGTCGTGACGTGGGCCCCAGGCGGATGGGCCTTGGTACCCCCTGTCCCAATGGCCCAAGAGTAGCCCCCGAGCCTATAGCGCGCGTGTCCCCGCCAGCTGGAGGGGCGAAGCAGTGCGGGCTCCAACCGCCTTTGGGCAAGTCGCGATGCATGGCGCGCGCCGGGGAGTGGGGCGCCCCTACCTCCATGTGATGCCTCGACAACTGCCAAGGTTACCAGAAAGGCGGCCCGCGGCGCTGGGTTATTATTACCTTTTCTCGCCCAGTGCATGTCTCGTTGTGCCCCCTTCCCCTGCCTGAGACTCCGCCAGATCCAACCCCGAGCAAGGTGCCCTTCTGCCTCTCTCGTTCACCGCCTGTTGTCCTGATGGCGCCCGGCGGGGAGAAAGCGAAGGCCAAGGTTCCGGCCGTGAGCCCCCAGGAGATCGGGGCAGCTCTCCTGCGCTCCTCCGTCGCCAAGGAAGGGGACCTGGACCTGTGCGCCCACTGACAGTGGGTGACTGGAATGAGTGGAAGGAAACCGTGATCTCCCCAGGTGCGGTGGCGCGGAGCAGTTTGGGGGCGTCCACCTACCACTTCTTCCTCCACAACGTCTACGCCGGGTTGGTCCCACTGTTCTACGAGTTTTTGTATGCCATCCTCACCCACTATCAGATTCACGCCCTACACCTCCAACCAAACTCGATTCTCCTCATGTCTATCTTCGCATTTTACTGCGAAGTCTTCATTAGCGCGAGGCCCTCGGTAGCGCTCTTCCGCCATTTCTTCAGCCTCCGGTTCACTGCCTGGGACCAGCTCTCAGCATGTGTCTCCTTCGTCGATGTCAAAGGCGCCAGCACCCTCCTGAAGGTCGGGAAGAAGGTGGAGGGCTACCGGCGGCGCTCGGTTTACTTGGACGGCCACCAAGTCCACCCGCTCCTGAGGATCCCTTACCCTTCCGGTGCAGCATGCGGCATGGAGCCACTCGCTGCTCTCCGACCATGGGGCCGCTCCAGTCCTGGAGCGGATTGCCTTACACGGGGACACCCCACTGTCAGGGGTGATAATCATCAAGGAGTTCTTGGTGCAGCGCATCGCGCCGCTCCAGGTGCACTCGTGGCCCATGTGGGAGTACGAGGGCACGTCGGACCCAATTAGGCCGCATCCCGTCGGCCTGTCGCACGCCGAATTTGAAGGGGCCGTCATGGCCCTCCTCGGCTCCATGCCCGGCGACCCTCCTGAGGCTGCGAGCTCTCTATACGGCCAGGACAACCAGGAGGATCTGGTTGCTCTCATGCCCATCTTCAATGAGCCGAGCTCCAGTGAAGGGTCACGGGGGAACTCCCCCGCCAAGGCGTCGTCCTCCGCTGAAGACAGCGGCAACAAAGACTCTGAGGAGACCGTCGGGGAAGAGGAGGAGCCGAATGCCAGCCGGGGGGCTTCCGCCAATCCACCACGGGTCCCTGCACGGCTTCGGGCATGATGATGACGATGCCGCCGTGTCGCCTCGAACAGCGCCCCCTCGGCCTTCCGACCCGGTTGTGGCAGCGGGGGCCAGCTCTGTTGGCTCCCAGGCGCCGGGTGCCGGCGGGGCGGCGAATGCTCCCAAAGCCGCTGCTCTTCTTCAAGGGGCCCCCAGGCCCCTGGGCAGAAGTCTGGCCCTACCGGATCCGCCAGGGGTCACGCTGTGCGTTTTCCCAGCGTTCCCAAGGTGGCGCCCGAGAGTTGCGGGGGCGCGCCTCCTGCCACCGATAAGAAGCGGAAGTGGGCTGCCGAGGACGAGTAAGTGCCCGAGCTTGAGCTTTCACCTTGCGCCTGTGAACCGCTTGCTCATGCTAATTCTTCATCCGCGTAGGCGCCGAGGCGGCGGTGGTAACAAGAAGAAGTCTCACGCCATGGCGAAGGTGACGCGCGCCCCGGAGGCATTGTCGACGCTGGGCCGCAATCTTGGGGTATGCGGGGAGCCCCGCACGAGGCTGACGCAGCGCCAGGGCGTGCGGGGAGCGCGGCAATGCCAAGGTTCTCTTCTATGCATCCGGGGGGACCGATCATCGACGCTGCGGCGGGCCAGCTCCCGACGTCCCCCGTCATAGCCATATCCCCTCAGCCGATGGAGCCGGAGCTGGCGCGGCAGCTCCCTTCAAGTGTCCCTGCTCCCATAGCCGAGCATGGTGCGGGGAACATCTAGGGGCCTTCTCGGACCGAGCTTGCCTCCGGGACTGAGGAAGCTGATGCGGCGGCGACGCCCGACGCACCACGGGGGCCGGCTGCTGAGGAAAAGCTAGAGCCCCCGGTGCCCCAGGCAGGGAACACTGGGGCCCTTTCAATTGAGGCGGTGACCAGCGCTGAAGTACCGGTGACTCTCGCGCTCGCGAGCCACCATGCTCCGCTCGGGCAGGAGGTCCTGTCCGGCGCACGAGCCACGCTGGATCGGTTTTTGGAGACCTGCCGGGATGCCGAAGCGCGCCTTGTTAGGGAGCGCCTGGAGCTTGCCACCTTGCTAAAGTGGCTCTCCGCTGCCCTTGCGGAGAGCGAGAAGGATGTCGCCAAAGCAAAGGTAGCCTGCGAGGGTGCTCTTGCCGAGAAGGCGGAGGCCACGAAACGCCGTGGGGAAGCAGAGGCCAACCTGAAGGTGCTCCGGGACAAGCAGGACGCGCGGGCGCAGTAGCTCCAACTGGGGGAAGGCAGCCTCGGGACTCACGAAGTGCAGCTCGCCGATCGCGACGTTGAGCTGGCAAAGGGTAGCGGCCAAGCAAGCCGCGGAACGCGAGCACCTGGAGGCGTTGCAGGGCGCGGTTATCGAAGCCCAGGAAGCCCACGTGAAGCGCGTCTTTGAGGCGAACACCACACTGGACACCAGGGAGAAGAAGATCCAGGCCGACACTGACGCGAAGGCAGCGATGGACAGCGCTGCCTTTTCTTCTCTTGAGCTCCGGGCTCGCAAAGCCTTCCACTCCTTGTGCAGGGGAGGTTTGATGCCCCTCTCGCCACCCCTGACGCCGGTCTCATCGAGCTTTTTGCCAGGCTCGTGGGGGAGCTTGAGGATACGGCGCGAAAGGTGGACAACTTCCTAGAGGAAGAATGCCGAGAACTGTTCTCCGTGGCGGCGACCCGGGTCTTGTGCCATCTTCTTCTCTGCGACTTGAACTTCAACTTCGACGAGGTGACGGGCCCCGTCCCTGAAGAGTCTCGTGGCTGCCTGGAGGCAGCCATGGAGGGCCCTGTGAGCACGCTGCTCGAGAAGTTCACCTGCAACAACTACGACGACGGCGGTGCCGACACTCCTTTCGCTGACCTGCAAGACTGAATCCGCCTCGCAGCAGTGTGAGACAATGGTTTTTTATGTATCTGAACGTCATGAGCTTGTAATGACCGCTAGCTACCCGCGGGCTTTCCTTTCATGCCTGGTTTTCCTCATGCTTGCCTTTGTGCTCTGCATCGACAGGGCCCAGTCCCACGCATTTCTCAACCGTCGTTGGGCTGCCAGGTCACGATGCCTAGACAAGGCCAGGAGGTGAGAGGCTTCGGGAACTAGTGAAGGCTCCTGAGGCGCGATGCTTAGGAGCCCCCCCTTAACATATGAGCAGGGCTTGCCTTTGTGCTCTATGTCGGTAGGGCCCAGTCCCACGCAATTCTTAACCGTTGCTGGGTTGTCAGGTCGCGATGACTATACAAGGCCAGGAGGTGAGGGGCTTCGGGAACTAGTGAAGGCTCATGAGGCACGATGCTCAAGAGCCCCCCTTGACGTACGAGCGGCCTTCAAGAGGAAACACACGCTAGCTAGTTTGTGCCCGAGCGTTGCGTGAGGAGACTAGGCGCCAAGGGCCTTAGTAGGGTGACGTGCACGGGGTAAGCCCGCGAGCCAAAGCCTGGTCCCTTGGGTTTTTCAGCTCTACTGGGACTAACCCGAGCATAGGCACCGTGCCCAGCCCCCGCTCACACGAGGCCCAAGGTAGAACTGGTTAGTGACGGAGCATGGGGCCTAGCCCCCGGCTGACCACCCAGTGCGGAGCATGGGGCTTCCACTGGGCGTGGGCATAGTGGCGGTTCGACAGTCACTCCGCCAGCGCGGAGCATGGGGCTTCCAGTTGGGCATTGGCGGGAGCCCTCCTAAGGCCACGGGGCGGCGCTCCAGGGAGCTCTGGGGCGTGGACAACCCCAACCTCATTATTACGTGAGAGGGTCACGGGCAGCGATAAGGAGGGGTTGGACATTCCAGGCACTAGGCTCAGGAATTCCTTCCTCCATCTTCAGGCGTTTTGTGCCTAGTCCATTTAGGGCGGTTGCGCCCTTGTGCAATCCTGCGATACGGGGGTGACGCGCGTCGGGCAGTCATCGTGAGGCCACCGTATGAAGGGGTTGGACACCGAGGACCTTGTGAGGTGACGTGTGCGGGCTTGGCCCGCCAGACAGAGCTCGGTTACTCGGGTTTAGCGATGCTGCGGGGACAGACCCGACCATAGAGGTGGTGAAACACTAACCATAAACCCTAACCCTAAACCCTAAACCCGTGTCAAGTTCCCTCATGCGATGATCAAAGGAGGAAATGCCTGAAGCGTGGCACCCGAGGTGGCGAAACACCTCAATGGCAGTTATGCAATATCGGAATGCACCATCGTTCGTCTCCCTACGGTGGTTCCATGAGAAGGGCGAGACACCAAGGACCGTGTGAGGTGACGTGCACGGGGGCAAGCCTGCGAGACAAAGCTCGATCATTTGGATTTTTCAGTGATGCAGGGACGAACCCGAGCACAGACGTCGTGTCCTGTCCCGATCATGAAACTGCCGGAAGGGAGGGTTGCGAGGGTGCGGCTAATGCAGGTGGTGACGAGGCACCAGGCGCAAGACTTAAACAAGCGTCTCGAATTCATTAAAGGACAAACAAGTTCGCTACACGACCAAAAAGTTGCGGAGGACACAAATGTGGAACCCTTGCCCGCTCGAGGATAACGCAGCCCAAAGGGCGCCCTCAATTTTAAACGACCAAAAAGTCACCTGGCGAGTGTGTTGCTACAGGAGCGGCCGGCTGCTTGGCAAAGCGTGCCGCGGGAGTCCATCCCTCAGGGACCAGGTGGCTCCCGAGTCCTTGGGGGCCACCGAGGAACTGGTGCCTCGTGAGGCACCATCGTGAGCCACATGAGTCTCTGGTAGGTGGCGCCAGCGTTCCTCAGGCCGGAGGGCACATGCGCGCGGCTGCCGGTGCCGCCCCGGCCTCGCCCAGACTGCGGCGGCAGGAAGAGGCCCCTCGAACTGGCGTCATTGAGCCCCGCGATGTCGACGCATATGCGTACCTTCACGTCATCCCCGGGAACTGATGCTGACCCGTCAGGCCGCACTGATGAAGGCATGTCGCGCATTGCTCGAGCTTCCCGCAGCCTACCTATTTCTCGGGCAATGAATTCCTGTGCCCCCGGTGCCTGGAGATGCTCCCTCTGTTCGCGGGTGCGCGCGTGGAAGTACGCCTCCCAGTGGTGCCCGAGCACCCCCCTCATCACACGGGTAAGGCCAGAGGCCTTCCATATGGAAGTGTCACGCCCAAGATGCGGTCCTATCCCTGTTAAGGCACGAGTCCTCGACGGGGATAGAACCGCATCTCGTCATTTCGCAAGTGGAGTAAAACATTGCATACATGTAGGAAGAGATGAGTATAAGAGTTGGCTTACACTCGCCACAAGCTATCTTACAAGTCCACACAAATTATTCATACATCATTTAGAAGACAGGGTTCGTCTACGGACGAAAACAAACGATAAAAGAAGCAATGATAAACTATCTTGCTATCCCAGGATCACCACCACGAAGCTCCCTACTTGTCAGGATACGTAACATACATACGCCTACGTTCTTCATCATACTCCCACTGGAGCTGCGACAAGTCATCTGGCACCTACTCGTCAACACCTGTACCTGTATTGTTGTAATTTGTGAGCCACAGGGACTCAAGCTATCTCATAACCCGGGTACCGAAACTATGTAAGCCATTGGGTGAGGAATGGTTAAGTGGTGAGGCTGCAGCAAGCACTAAGCATGTATTTTGTGGCTAACTTACGAGAACATGAATGTAAATATGGTGGCCTACGCATGACGGTCGTAATCTTGCATGATCACTAAGTGATCCTGAACACCTACTTATGTCAATCATAACCCCACCGTGTTCTCTCTCGGTTCATGTTCTCAAGCAGAGACAGTCACGGTCACGCACACCGTTGGGGTATTTTATTTGTGTTTACTTCAAGTTAACTATTACTGGGTGTTAAACAAATTTCCAAGTTGCCACGTAACCGCGGGCACGGCTTTCTGAAAGAGTAAACCCTGCAGGGGTGCTCCAACTCATCCATCACAAACTAACCACACGCCACGGGAATAACCTCGATCACGAATCTCGTGATCTTCCTAGGCAACTCCACTGGAAAACCGCAACCTCGAGATAGCCCGAAGAAAAATCAGAATTCCTCGTGCAAGACATTCAAGAAAGGTAAAACAAGTCCAGCAAGACCGCCCGACGTATCGACGAACCCGATAGGAGCCACGTATCTCGTTCTCAGGACACGACCAGATGAGCAGTACGTATGGTGGCCTGATAGAAATCCCCGAGTTTCCCCGGGTAGCCCCGCAAGTGGCTCTGTTTTGGACCAACACTCATGAGGAGCACTGGCCCGGGGGTTGATTAATTATCCACGGGCTAGCTATGCCCTATGCAATTTTATTAAGTTGTTTAGCAAATGTAGTACCAAAGTTGGGTCTTGCCATACAAGTTTTAATCTAAAACTAATGGTCAAGGGGGTCCCGATAACAACCCCCAGCATGTTAGGAGCACAAAATATGGAATATAACACCGGTACTCGGAACTAGTGCGGCAAAAGCGGAACAAAACATCGGGAAAAAGGCCAAGCCTTCCACCGTTACCAGATATATATGTGCATTAAATTAAATAACAATAAATAGAGTGATATAACGAAAATATCCATGTTGACACATGGAAAGCTTGCACCTGCAACTAGCAACGCTATAAGATATGGGCTGAGCAGCGATAACGTAGCCAATCAATGTTTTGCTAAGTGGTGGAGGGGTTAGAGGTTTTCATGGCAATATAGGAGGCTGACACTTTAAGTGGTAGGTAAGGAATCATAACGGTAAAAGCGAGACATCTAGGAAGGCAAAAATAGTGTTGGGATCCGGGTATTTTCATCTTGCGTGTTGGGTCTTCAGAGGGACAAAGAGCTGGGTCCTTGTAGTTGTACTCTCATGGATCCTCGTACTCCGGCTCAACACTCGCGTCTACCCAAGAGAAACAGCACCAAATAAACATACAAACAAGGTGCAATGCACAATCAAGATGATGCATGGCCAATTTGAAGTATTTAACATTGCAACCTAAACTAGTCATGTTTCTCATGCAATTATTAAGTTCCTTAGTATTCTGGACAGAACCTCAAGTTTAGTTATTTGAACATGCATGATTATGGCAAATATGAATGATTCATGCAAAATCTATGCAAATGCATATGTAGAACATTGCAAACGGAGTAACGTAGCTCACGGTACACTCACGGCAAGGTACGGACATTAACGGAGACAAAACACAACATGAGGGAGGCCATGGGCTATTCCTTGGTATTCCAAGGATGCCACTGGATAGGAGATGAAAATCTAGCAAGAATAGAGCTAAAGATCAAGCTAAACAATGGGGTATAGCTCCCACAAGTCACAAAACAATCCAACACACAATCTGTCCACAAACAACAACATGTCATCTTGCAACACACATACCCAGAGCTAGAGAAAGTTTTAAATCACAACCAAGGCACGGGCATGAACTATACAGCATGCACAACAATTCATCTATCTACAGCAACATGAAAGGAAGCATAGATCAATGGCAATGAAGCTCACAAGATGGCATGTTGAATCAGTTTCCAGGGACTTAGTGAAAATTCTAGTTATTATAGAATCTGAGTTAACATGATAGCATCTTGACAGCAACTTTTATATAAGCTACATGAACTTTCATGGCATGAAAATTAACAGGGTGATAGAGGGCAACATGTACTTCAATTCATTACTTCATGGCAACATCAAAATATGCATGTATCAATGGCTACCATCCTCACAAGTTGACATATTGAAACTAGCAGATTCTCAGACTTAGTGAAATTCACAAGAGGCAAACATGGCACTTGTTAACAAAATAGCATGTTGACAACAAGTTTTATACAAGATGCAATGGTCTAATCCATAAACAACAACATGTCATCTTGCAACACACATACCCAGAGCTACAGAAAGTTTTAAATCACAACCAAGGCATGGGCATGAACTATACAGCATGCACAACAATTCATCTATCTACAGCAACATGAAAGGAAGCATAGATCAATGGCAATGAAGCTCACAAGATGGCATGTTGAATCAGTTTCCAGGGACTTAGTGAAAATTCCAGTTTTTATAGAATCTGAGTTAACATGATAGCATCTTGACAGCAACTTTTATATAAGCTACATGAACTTTCATGGCATGAAAATTAACAGGGTGATAGAGGGCAACATGTACTTCAATTCATTACTTCATGGCAACATCAAAATATGCATGTATCAATGGCTACCATCCTCACAAGTTGACATATTGAAACTAGCAGATTCTCAGACTTAGTGAAATTCACAAGAGGCAAACATGGCACTTGTTAACAGAATAGCATGTTGACAGCAAGTTTTATACAAAATGCAATGGTCTAATCCACAAGATCTTGGCACACATATACTGAGGATGACAAGCACAACAATTCATATCATGGTGTCATCTTCAAAGGAACAATATATGCATGGGAATCATCTAGAGAACCTGGCAATAAAATAACAGATTCCAACACTTCGAATTATTTGGGCATGTGAAAACAGAATTTTAGTGGCATGTTGGCATCAAGAATCCCACTCATAACATGATCTATCATGGCAAGAAAAAATA
Source organism: Elymus sibiricus (assembly GCA_039707655.1). NCBI lineage: Eukaryota > Viridiplantae > Streptophyta > Magnoliopsida > Poales > Poaceae > Elymus > Elymus sibiricus. Next base: position 256,980,660 of record CM077669.1, read on the forward strand.
CCAGGGGCTAGTTCACACCCAAATGAACATATTTCATGTTGGCAAGATCATCAAATCATGCAAGGATTAATTCATGTGAAAAAGACAAAATGGCATATTATGACAAAACAACATTTTCACAAACTTGTCCAAATGACAAAACCAACCACACCATTGGATTCACTGCATTTTTCTACCCCAAATCCATATATCACATGCCTATCTTGCTGTTCATAAAACTCGCAACATTGCAATCACAAGATCAACCATGCTCTTATAGCCACTCATATGCCTAATTTGGCATATCCTAGGATTTGACAGATATGGAATAAAAACAAAATAGCATATTTCCTTCAAAGGAAATAACTCAGAAATTCACAGAAACAAAGAAAAACAAAATGTAAAAAAAGGGGCCTACCTGGCACTGAGCCAGGGACCCTGTGGGTATGACATGTGGGCCATGGACCCACTGTCATCCACACAGCAATGCAACACAGAGAGATATAAAAGGATGGCCTGGGGGGGTTTCGAACCCCAGACCTCCTGGGTGGGAGCCGAGCACGCTGACCACTAGGCTACGGCCCCGGTCTTTGGCTGAAGGGGGCTTGACTCTCCTTGGAACCTCCCGTGGCGCTGGTGCTCCTTCTTTCCTGAGACAAGGAGAAACGACAACGACGCTGCGGCCACCAGAGGCGACCACCGGATCGGCAGAGGTACGGCGGGGCTGCGGAACCTGCATGGGGATCCATTCCCATGCTTCTTTTTCAGCGGCGGCGAGGCTAACAAGGCGGCACTCGAGCCCGAGCAGAAGCCATGGCGCGGCGAGGCCGAGGCAACGCAGGCGGCACCGGCGACTGCGGGGGCAGAACGGGCGGAGCGCAGCACTACCACGGGAGCACTAGGGGCGAGGGAACCGGAGACTACTCGCGCGACCGCACGATATGCAACGAAAAAAACACACCTTGCCGGAGCTACGGGAGCGCTGGACTAGCATGAACATGGCTACGCCTACGGGCAGCTACCGACGCCAGGAGGGCATGAATCAGGAGCGGGGCTCACCTAGGGCTCGATGGACAAGAAGAAGCTGCTGGAGAGGGGCCAGGAACGACGCAAGGAAGCACCGAAGTCCCGCTCTCCACGGATCTGGGACGCAGGGAAGAAGATGGGTCGGGGAGGCGACGTCTCCGCGGGTTGGAGAAACTTGCGATGACGCAGGGGCTGCTGGGACTCCAGGTCATCGACTCACGGCGACAGGGAGGTTGGGGATAGACGCGGGCGGCTATCCCGAGCGCGAGCTCAAGCTCTCCCGGAGCACCGGGTTCATGGCGACGACAAGGAGCGTGGCTACCTTACCTGGAGGCGGCAAGACGAGTGGAAGGAGGGAATGGGGCGAGGGATGCTAGGGTTAGGTCGGGGACACACTAAATAGGGGCCTAGGGCGGCCGTCGGCCGTCAAATCGTCGAGCTAGTCGACGTGGCGCCCAGGATGGCTGTCGTACAGGAGCACATTGAACGAACGCAGGGAACAGGCTGGGCTGCTCGCTCGATGTTGCTGGGCCTGAGTGAGGTCTAAGGCCCAAGTGGGCTCTACTCCTCTCTCTCTCACACAGATCATTTTTTCCTTTTAAAAATAAAACAGAAAGAAAAGAAAAACTCACGGAAGCTAGAAAAAGATTTAGAGAAAAACCAAGATAGTTTTGAACTCACAAAATTACCCCCTATTTAACAAAATTAGATTGGGCATTTTTAGGGCAATTAAATAATTCACTTATATTAATATAGCCATATGTTTTGCCAAGATACAAAATGCAAACAGCCCCAAACATGTTTGAAAGTTGAACAACAATTTTTATCAGAAATTATAGAATAAGTGCAACATTATTATCTAGGGGAATAATCAAGTTAAAACAACACATATTGCATATATTGGAAATAAGTGAGGTGGTCATGGTTGTTTGAGAGAAAAGAGGAGGGGTTGCACCAAAGTTTTTTCACACCAATCCCACAACACACATACTCACAAAACCACAACACCACACTCACAACAACATCACATAAAGCAAGGCATGATGCAAATGATGAATGGTGGTATGATGCCATGATGCAATTGACATGAGCAAAACATTGATAAACAAACCACATATGGCAAAACATGGATGGTTCATATTTGGAAAATTATTAGAAGGATGGCAATGGATGCACTTGGGCTGTTACAGGAAGCCCCCGAGCCCGGCCTACGGGAGGTGCCGGGCACGCCTTCCTATGCTGGAGGGAGGCGAGCGTCGACGACGGGCGCAAGGTTCGCGACGCTGCCGCTGGGCGCCGCACTCCTTGCCTCGGGCTGGCCTTCTTTGGGCGTACGGCCTCGTGGGGCTTGGCATTTCCCTCATCATCGGAATACTCGGCCGCAACTGCTTTGTAGGCGCGCTCGAGGGAGCAGACCGCGTCCTTCTCGTCGCAGGCGATGGTGATGACGCCGCTGCAGCCCGGCATCTTGAGGACGTTGTAGCCGTGATGAGTCGCCGCCATGAGCTTGGCCAGCGCCGGGTAGCCCAGGATTGCGTTGTATGGAAAGCCAATGTGCGCCACATTGAAGTCGATGAGCTCGATGTGATAGTTGTCACGCGAGCCGAAGGTGACCGGGAGCCGTTCCTGCCCGAGGGGGACGATGGAGCCTTCTGTCACCCCTGAGAACGGCCTTGTCGGCGTCAGCTAATCGTAAGGCTCTTGAAGTGTCTCGAAGGTTTCCTCGGAGAGCACGTTGAGGCCCACGCCCCCGTCGATGAGGGTATTGGTTACCATGACGTTGCTGATGGTGGGGGTGCACAGCATCGGGAGCGCAGTGGTGGCTGCTGTGGACTTGAGGCCGTCCCTAGCATTAAAGGAGATGGCGTACTGCGACCACTTGAGGGGCCGAGTGGCCTCCGGCTTTGGGAGGGACGCGTTCACCTTGCGGGAGAACTGCTTGAACAGGCGGTTGGACGCTGGGGCATGGGATCCACCAAGGATGCAGGCTATTGCGCGAGGCTCCTGGTAGCCCCCACCCCCTCGTCCCGCTGGGCGTCGTCATTCCTTCTGGGTGGTGGGGGCAGCAGCAGGAGAGTTGCGTTGTCCTGAGGGCGCGCCTCGCGAGGTTGTTTGTGCCAGGCGTCCTCGCGAGGCCGTCCATGCCAGTTGTCCTCGTGAGGCTGCTCGTGCCAGCCTTGGAGAGGGTTGCCGTCGCGGCCGTGCCACTTGCCTCCGCCGCGGTCGCCTCCATGGCCTGCGCTATGTTCGCTATGTTCCAAACGTTGCCCCACGCGCTCGTCGGGGAGGGACTTGAGCTCCTGGCAGTCCTCGGTGTTGTGCGTGTGCAAGTCGTGGTAGATGCAGAACCGGCGACGGTCCTTCTCAGGCGCGTCGTGGTCGCGGCCATGCTTTTGCTCGGGCTTCGCCGCCAGAACGGTCGGGCCTTTGCATTTCAAGTCCTTGGCCTTCACCTTGCCGTCGTCCGGTGCAGCATCATGGTCAGCGTGGATGAAGAGGCGAAACCTTCTCAGCCTTGGCGAATTTGTCAGCGAGGTTGAAGAGCTCCAAATCCGAGCTGAGTCCGTCATTGATGACGCACATCCGGACGTCCTTGACACCACTTGTGAACGCCATGATGATGGCTTCGTCCGTGGCGCGCGGGATCTTGTTGCGCACCTGGCTGAAGCATTGGATATACTTGCGCAAGGTCTCTCCGGGGCGCTGCTTCACGCGCCGTAGGTCATTGACGAAGAGCGGGCGATCATGCGTGCCCTTGAAATTGGCGGCGAACAGCTCACAAAGCTTGATCCAAGAAGAGATCGACTCCTCGGGTAGGTTCATGAGCCAGGAACGCGCGCCATCCATTAGGGCCATGGGGAACCAGTTCGCCATGACCTTGTCGTCGCCATTCGCCGCCTCGATGCTCAGCGCGTAGAGCTGGAGGAACTTCGTGGGGTCAGGGCACCCATCGTAGCGCGGGGGCAGCTCAGGCTTGAACTTGACAGGACAACCCACCCTCCGCAACTTGTGACTGAACGCTCGGCAGCCCACTGTGCTGGTGGGGACGCCGTGCGCGAGGGCGGCTCAGTTCTGGCGTCCCGTAGCCGTGACGTCCTGGACGATCCTGTCTTGGCGCTGGCGCTGCTGCTCGAGGATCACCCGCGCATCTGGTGGTGCGCGACGGATGATCTGGCAGCTCGCTTCGTCCAGTGCCGGCGGAGGCGCTTCACGGGAAGGTCACGTGGGCGCGCGTCATGCCGAGGCTCAGTCGGCTCGTCGCGCAATGGAGGTGGCCGCGATGCTCCATGCGCCACGTCCCTGGCTCGAGACGATGGGGGGGGGGCAAAGATGATGTCCACGTCTCCGGTAGCAGTGACAAGCTCGGTGATGCGGCCCAGCCAGGCGTTGACATGCTCGAGGTGAGCGTGGGAGGAGAAGGTCATGGAGGTGCGACCGTCCCTCCGCCATCTGCACGGAAGGGTGCATGGAGGAGTCTTGCTGGTCGCGCGCAACGGGGTCAGTGGCGGCGGCTTCGACATCGGCGGAGTGGCGGCGGCCGTCATGGCCCGCGGGCGCGGTCTGTACGACGCGAGCTGCTCTGCGCTCGGTATGCACTCGACGGGCTTCGGCGATGGGGTCAGGAAGGACGGAGCCGAAACGGAGCTGAAGAGCAGCGATGCATCCCTACCTTGCGCGCTAAATGTCGGAATCGGGGCTCCGGGGACCTAAGAGAGGTTCGAACTCTGGGGTGCACCGGCTCTCCAACCCTGCTCTCTCTCTCTCTCTCTCTCTATCCTACGGCGACACTCCAGCGTGCTTGAGCTTGGGGGGAAGGAACGATGAACACACGATCCACCCAGGTTCGTGCCACCTCGTGGTGTAAAACCCTACTCCTGCTTGTGTGATTTGCGTAGTGACAGCCAGTGAATACAGTGTCTCCCCTACGATTTGTTGCCTCCTCCCTTTATACCTGGTCTCGGCCCTCTTACATGAAAATATCCGGCGGAAGGGTTGCCACAAACGCCGGTTTGAAAGAGGATAGGACTGTGGTCTATCCTTACAAAAGTGGTCTCCGCCTGCCAAAGCCTCCCTCCGTGATGCGCTGGTGGGCTCGAGGATGACCTTCGTCTTGGCGAGCCCCAGCTTTGACCGTCTAGCACCCAAAGGGAAACCTTTGGGGGACGCTTCGGTTACCGGCGAGCCGGCCCTGCTCCCTTAGCACTAAAGAGGAAAGCCTTCCTACCGCGGACCCGGATGACGCTGTGTAAGGTGCGCACCGCCCCGGGAGCATGTCCGTCCGCGCGCCCCTGCCGGGCCGCCGGGGACTTCCATCTCGCGGGGGTTCCCCAATAGGCGACCTCACGAGGCCTCCTTCGGGGGCTGACAGGGGAGCCACCTATGGGTCGCCTCTGTCAGCGTTCTGGGAACGGGGGTACCCAGACCTGCCTGCCTGCGGCCCCGGGGCATGGCCCACCTCGTTAGCCAAACACGGCCTAGCGCGACTCCACACAAGGCAAGGCTCTCGCGAGGACCCTAGCCTCGCGAGGGAGGCGGCACCAAGACCAGCAAGGAGTGGGCCTCCTCAGGCCCCCCTCTGGAGCAGTGGAGATCTCTATGCAGAAGCCGGCCTCAGGAGTCAAAGATGACGCAAGGAAGGACAGGCGGGTGCCAGCACGCCAGGCGGGGCAGTTTCCCCTTTGGTGCAACGGGAGCAAGGACGTACGCGGGTTCCCAAAGCATCCCCCAAAGGTTTCCATTCTGGTGCAACGAGACCACGACCACGAGTCCTGCAGGACGGATGTCATCGCCGAGCTCACCTCTACATCATCGACATCTACTTTGCAGGAGAAGACCACCTTTGGACAGGGCGGTGATGTACTCCTGTCCCCCTTCAAATTTGGCCGTTGTGGGATCCCTTCCTGCCATTGCGATAAGGGAAGAGGACCCGGGCCGCTGCTATATATAGAGGCTAGGCTGCACCGTAGAGGGGGACAAACACACCAACACAAGACAAGGCAGAAAGCCAAGAACACCACTCGAGCACCCTCGTGAGGCTCGAAACCACTGTACTAGTTCATCCACCACACCTCCCCGAGAGGCAATCCACCAAAGCAGGAGTAGGGTATTACGCTTCGCAGCGGCCCGAACCTGGGTAAACCACCATGTTCATCTTCTTCCTCGTCATCGTGCGAGTTCGCCGTAGTAACCATCGTGTAGCGAGCAAAGTAGGGCGAGGCCGCAGGGAAGCTTCGCACACGCCCCTGTGTTCGAACCTTGAGGGTTTTGCGGAGCCCGAAATCCGACATTTGGCGCGCCAGGTAGGGGGCGTGTCGGAGTCTTCCTCGAGCCAAGCTCTTCTCCCACCTCGCTGCTCCGATGTTTAACGCCCGCCGAGCCCGCGCCGAGCGCCGAGCTGCCCACGTTGCCCAGACGGCACCCGTGGGCCGCGCCGGCGTGCGCCGGTCCCCCTCGCCTGTGGCCAACGCCGCCAAGGGCCCGGATGCCCACGAACAACAAGACTCCTCCCAGCCGGTCACCACGCGGCGCGACGGCCACACCGCCACTCCGTCGATCGTTCCAGCTACCGGGTCGTCCTCCCACGTCCGGCCCGGGCCGGTGCGCGGTTCGGGCACCCTCGCCATGGCGAACGAGCTGCTCTGCTACCACCCCGCCCCCGACTGGCTTCGGCGCATCGCGGAGCTCGTCAGCGCTGCCGGCGATGCTTCAACGCTCTCCTAGTCATTTCGGCCCCGGCCTTCCCTGGCAGACGACGTGGCCCACGATGCGCCGCCGCCTCCTCCGCAGCGCGACGTCGACCCCGAGCCCAGGCGTGAAGCGCGCCCACGCGACCAGCCCCACGAACCACGGGCAAGGGCAAGAGATGAAGTAAGCTGCCAGGTGGTGCCCCAGCCGTGCGTCGACGCGCGTGCGCTCCCCGCGCTGCCGAACCAGCATCGCGACCGGGCACCACTCGAGGCGGCCCCTCAGGAGCGCCAAGAATGGGCCCCGCCCGCACACGCAGCACCCGTCGAGCCGGTGGGGTGCCTCGCCATCGCCCCGGAGCTCCATCCAACCACGTGGCCCTGGAAGTTCAAGCCCGACCTACCCCCTCGCTACGACGGCACCCCGGATCCCGCCGAGTTCCTACAGCTCTACTCGCTGAGCATCCGGGCGGCTGGTGGAGACGACAAAGTCATGGCGTGCTGGTTCCCCATGGCGCTCAAGGGCGGCGCGCTCTCCTGGCTCCTCAACCTCCCAGAGGGATCCATCACCTCCTGGGACGACCTGCGCAAGCGCTTCGTCGCCAACTTCCAAGGTACCCTCGACCGCGCGCTCACCGTGAACGACCTACGGCATGTAAAGCAGCAGGATGGAGAGACCCTGCACAAGTTCATACAGCGATTCACAACTACGCGCCTCAAGGTCCCGAAGGCGTCGAATGAGGCTATCATCTCCGTGTTCACTGACGGCGTCACGGACCTCAAGGTGAAGGAGGAGCTCGCCATGAACGACGAACTGTGCTCAGCCCTGGAGATGTTCAATCTGGCGAACAGGTGTGCCAAGGCCGAGGAGGGCCGCCTGTCACTCCGTGAGCCTCCGGCGGCAGAGCCAGAGGAAAAGAAGACCAAGGCCAAGGAGGCGAAGCGCAAGGCCCCAGCGGTGCTTGCGGCTGAGCCTGAGGCGAAGCGAAGCCGAGGCGAGGAACACCCCGCAAGAGGGAGACCGACCTGCATCTTCCATGGCACCAACAACCACGACACCGCCGACTGCCAGGAACTCAGGCTGGTCCGTGCTAAACACTTCGGCCGGCGCCCTGGACGCACTGATCGTGGCTTCGGACGCGGCGGAGGCCGCGGTGGAGGCCGTTGGGACAACCGAGAACCGCGTCAGGGGTGGCGAGACCAGCCTCAGGAGGACCGCTGGAGCGATCAGGCTCGGGAGGACCGCTGGCGCGACGACCCTCCGGAGGGTTCACGCAGTGGCCAGCCTCATGAGGCCCGTCCTCGTGAGGGCGGCCTACCACCGCTACCACCACCACCCAGAAGGAAGGAAGAGGACAGGTAGGACGATGGGGCTGGGGCCTTCCAGGAGGATAGGGCGGTAGCCTGTATCCTGGGCGGCGCCCAAGCCCCAGCATCAAACCGCGTCTTCAAGCAGTTCGTGTGGGAGGTAAACGTGGCTCTCCCAAAGCCCGAGGCCATGTGTCCCCTCAAGTGGTCCCAGTCAGCAATCACCTTTGACTCGAGGGATCAGCTCAGGTGCACGGCCATGGCCGGCAGGCTCCCCATGCTATGCACTCCAACCATCAGCAACGTCCTCGTCACCAAGACCCTCATCGATAGTGGAGCGGGGCTCAATGTCCTCTCCATTGAGACCTTCGAGACGCTCCAAGTGCCGTACGACCAGCTCATGCCAACCAAGCCCTTCTCGGGAGTCACTGATGGGTCCACCGTCCCCATTGGGCAAGTACGCCTGCCCGTCACCTTCGGCGGACGCAAGAACTACCACACCGAGATCATCGTCTTCGATGTCGCCCACATCCACCTCCCATACAACGCCATCCTCGGGTACCCGGCCCTCGCCAAGTTTATGGCAGCGACTCATCACGGCTACAACATCCTCAAGATGCCAGGGAGTGGCAGCGTCATCACCGTCGCCTGCGATAAGAAGGATGCCGTCTGCTCCCTCGAGCGTGCTTACCGCGCTGCGGCGGCCGAGCGCTCGGACGAGGAGGAGGAAGCCTTGCCTCATGAGGACGCACGCAAGAAGAAGAAGCCGCTCATCCCCACGGAGTGCCAGGGGGCTGGGACCTCCAAAGGCGGAGCCTCAAGCTCTGCACCCAGGGACGGGGCACCACCTTCCATCGCATAGAAAAGCGCGCTCGGCGCCCCACTTGGGTCGGGCTCGGGGGCTTCCATCCAGGAGGCCCCAGGCTTGACCGGTGAGACAAGGGAGGCGTTCGGGCACAACCTGAAGGCGCGTCCTGACGCGTGACTACCAGAGCCAGGGGTACGGCGCGAGGCGCCGAGCTCGCAAGAGTCTGTCATCAAAGCGATCGAGGAGCTTCAGGAGGCACAGGCCGAGCGAGGCGGGAACTTCCCTACACCACTAATCGCAGGCGCCATCGTCGGCACAGTCGACCAGCCGCGCGTCTGCGTCAACACGCTCGCAATCAACAAGGCCGCGTCCCAGGGCCACTTTTGGCCAACACGTGCCGACCATGGGTGGGTCTACCCGCACAACTACGTCTGCATGCCCTTTGGCCTTGCAAACACTGGCGTCACGTTCCAGCGCCTTGCCCGGGCCATGCTCGCACCTTGCCTGGCGAGGCGCGGTGAGGAGTTGGAGGAGATGCCCGGACCGAGCATGGGTCCCGAGCCCCGGGAGACGATGGGCCCGTGAGGGCCGCGCTCGTGGAGGTACAAGATCAGGCTACGATGGCATCTTCGACTCTTCAGCGGCATGGCCGCCAGGTGACTTTTTGTTGGTCTATGCCAGGTAACTTTTTGGTTCATTCCGTTTGAAGGCGCCCACTGGGCCGCATTATCCTCAGGCGACCAGGGCGTACCCCTGTGGCCGCCGCATTTACGCAGATTTCAGTAATGTCTCATGCATGTCATCTGTTTCCTAACGTTTCTCTTTGCCCGCTTGGCACTTTGCCGGCATGAATGTCGCCGTAACTGAATGGTACTACCTTGGACCGCCCCATGAGAGGGCCGGGCATGGCGTCTGTGCTCGGGTCCGTCCCTGCAGCGTCGCTAAATCCAGTGGCTAAGCTCTGACTGGCGGGCCGGCCCCGCTCACGTCACCTCCTGGGGTCACTGGTGCTTGGCCCCTTCGTGCGATGGTCCTCGGGAGCACCTTCGGCGCAGGCTTCTCCAAAATTTGCAGGACCTTGGACGGCGTTATCTACGAGAAGACTCAGGCACAAACCGCCTTAGAGGTAGGGACCTCGTGAGGCCAAAGCGCCCTCGCGAGCTCCCAGATACACCTCCCAGTTCTACCATGCCAGCCACGCGTACGAACTCAAGGGGCTGTACACGCCCGGAGCCCCCCGAGGACGCGGAGGGGTTCCTTCCCACGCAATGTGGAAGCCACAGCTCTGTGCTGGCGGTCAACACGCCCCCCCCAATGGCTATGCCCACGCAATGTGGAAGCCACAGCTCCATGCTGGCGGTCAACACGGCCCTCCAATGGCTATGCCCACGCTAGGTGGAAGCCACAGCCCTGTGCTGGTGGTCAACACGGTCCACCAATGACTATGCCCACGCAATGTCGAAGTCCTTTGGTCCGTGCTGGGGATACACAACTGAGGGCGCTCCAGCGGCTGCATCCAACCTCAGGAAGGCCCCTCGCGGCCCCGTCTCACTGCATTCCCCTGGGATGTACGCGTGAGGGGGCTGCATGGGGGCTACTACCGGGCCACCCCTGGTAGACGCCACCTCCCCAGGTCTGCCAAACCTGGTCTTCACGCGCCCCTCTCAGGAGAAGCCAATGAGGAAAGGTACGGGAGCCGCTCGTACGTCAAGGGGGACTCCTGAGCATCGCGACTCAGGAGCCTAACTGGCCACGTAGCCCCTCACCCCTTGGAACCGTCCACGGTGATCTGGACGGCTTAACGGCGGCTGTGGTATGCGCGGGGCTGGGCCCTGCTAACGCAGAGCTCAAAAGCGCTCAAACCCCTAAGGAGAACGCCGAAGCTCGTACGTCAAGGGGGACTCCTGAGCATCGCGACTCAGGAGCCTCACTGGCCACATAGCCCCTCACCCCTTGGAACCGTCCTCGGTGATCCGGACGGCCCAACGGCGGCTGAGGTATGTGCCGGGCCGGGCCCTGCGAACGCAGAGCGCAAGGTGTCCAAAATTTCCAATCAAGAAGGACGCCAGAGCTCGTACGTCAAGGGGGACTCCTGAGCATCGCGACTCAGGAGCCTCACTGGCCAAGTAGCCCCTCACCCCTTGGAACCGTCCTCGGTGATCCAGATGGCCCAATGGCGGCTGAGGTATGCGCGGGGCTGGGCCCTGCCGACGCAGAGCGCAAGGTGTTCAAAATTTCCAAGTTAACCCTATCTTCACCATGTTCCCTTCATGAGGGCTGCTCGTACGTCAAGGGGGACTCCTGAGCATCGCGACTCAGGAGCCTCACTGGCCACATAGCCCCTCACTCCTTGGAACCGTCCTTGGTGATCCGGACGGCCCAACGGCAGCTGAGGTATGCGCGGGGCCGGGCCCTGACGATGCAGAGCATCACAGCAAGCAAGAAGGAAACAAGGCGAAGAGAGCAATCACACAGTTCAACAGTTATTACAAGCATTAAAAGTTTTCGCGAACACAAACAAGTTTAACGCCTCCGCTAGGCACGATGAACGTTGCAGGAAGGAAACAAGGAAGAAGAATCTGGAGGAGCCTCCGCCGCCACTCGTCCCGCCCACAGGGAACTCATCGTCGACATCGCTGGCGTCGTCTTCTTCACCACTAACCCCTGCAGCTTCAGAAGGCGGAGGAACGGTGATGCGGGTGAACTTCTTCACCAGCGCCTCCACGGCGCCCTTCACTGCCGCCGCAGCACTACTGCGAACCCCGGGGGCGACCGGGCGGATCACGGAGTCGAAGTCGAACCCTGGCTCGCGAAGGTGAAGGTGGCTGAAGACGCGTGTCGCGGCCTCAGAAAAGAGGCCGCGACACTCGCTCTCCAAGACTCCCTCCACCTTGGCAACGGCGCCCTCCAGCGCCTCGACAAGCTTCGAAGCAAGCTCCGCGAAGCCGCTCTCTGGAGCCACCAGGGGTTCCGTAAACCCTTCCCGACTGAGGGAGTGGAGCGCTTGGCAAAGCCTGAGCTCGACCAGGGGAAGGGCGCTGAGCTCCGCGGCCTTCTTCTCCTCGGCCTCAGCTAGAGCCTTTTCTGCGGTTTCGAGCCGGGCCTTTCCCAGGGCAACCTCCCTTTCCCGCGCGTCCAGGCGCTCTCGCGCCGTGGCACGGTCGGCCGTCGCCTGGGACAGCTCGGAGTCCCGATCGGCAAGCTGGGCCTTGCAGGTCTTGAAGGCTTCCCCCTGCTGACGTAGTTGCTCCTCAAGCGCGGACTTCTCTTCCTGAAGAATCTTCATGCGGGACTCCGCCTCGTCACGACGCCCTATAGCAGACGCCGCGTCGGTCAGCGCCGCCTCGAGGGCTGCCTTGGCTGACACGGCCTCCTTCTCGCTCTTCGCCACGGCGGCCTCGGCCTGGCCCCAGACCGCCATGACAGAGGCATCGGCCCGGAGCCACCCGGAAAGGAGCCCCAGGGGCCCACTCGCGAGGCGATCATCGATACCCGCGAGGGCGTCCCGAACTTGACCCGGTGCGGTGAAGGCCCCGTCCAGGATGTCGAGGCCGCGCGACGAAGGCACCAAGGCCTCTTCTGGAGAGTCACCTGCGCGGTCACAGATGACGTCCCCCGGGAGACAGCAGCACGAGGAGCAGGAGGCTCCGGAGGCTGCGCAGCGACCACGGGCAAGACAGATGCAGACGGATCGACGGGCGGCCGGCCATCCGGAGAGCGGCACCGACGCGCCCTCAAGGGCAGGAGCAGCCACGCCAACAGGCATTGGGGGCTCGGGGGGCTCCGCGGCGGTGACCAGGAGGGCTGCCTCGCGAGCCTCCACCCCCTCGCCCGCAGGCGCCACGTCGGGCGACGACGGCATGACAGGAGCGGGCGGTGCATCGGAAGACGCCTTCGGCTTGACGCCCGCCTTCTTCTTCCTCATCTTCAACGCGGCGGCATTCCTAGTTACCAAGCAAAGGAAAATCATCAATACTCAACTACCGGCAGGCGACCAAGGCCGAGCCGGATTACTTACTCTTCAACGTCGACCCACTTCCTCTTCCTCTCTGCTCCGGTGACGACAGGGGCGCCCTCACCTTTCTCGGTGAGGGCACCACCACGCCGGGGAGCAGGGGCACTGTCCACAAGGGCGGCCGCTGGAGGGACCGCCATGGCCCCGGTCTCGACCGCCTTGCCCGTGGGCTGCGACCCGGGCGGGGACAGGGCCGGCACCTCATCCGCCTTGCGAGCAGAGGCAAGGCATGCCGGAGGAGACTCTGCTCCGCGCTTCCTAGGAGTCGCCAGGCAGGCGGACCGTGTGGCACGGGGGGCCGGTCCCAGCCCCCTGAGGACCTTGGCGGGATGCGGAGAGCCTGCAGCAGAAGCTTCACCAACATCGTCGTCGTCCTCGTCCGCTGTCTTCTCCGAATCCTCCCTGCCCGTGGTGTCGCTAGAGGACACCATCACCGGGGAGCCAAGGCCCTCAGCTGGGGAGAGCCCCAGTTCGTCGAAGACAGGCATCTTGGCGACCAAATCGGCTCCGTCGTCGCGGAGGTAAAGCGGGGCATAGGCGTCGGGGAGACCACCGGGGTCGCCGTTGAGCAGGATTGCCACAGCCCTGTTCAATTCCTCGGGGGTTATGCGAGCGGACCGAAGCCTGAGGTTGTCGCCGCTGCCCTGATAATCCCACAGGGGCCTGGAATGAGACTGGAGGGGCGCCAGGCGCTCCGTCAAGAACTCCTTCACTATCATCCCCCCAGTCAGCTTCCTGGCACTGATATCGTGAGAAATCCGCTCCAGGACGGGCTTAGCCCGGGAGTCAGAAAGCTTCGCGGAGCTCCACGCGGGGGGCTTCTCCGGCAACCCCTTCGGCAGATCCAAGCGGGGGTTGGAATTCTTGAGATCCATGAAGACCCAGCGGTGCCTGAAGTTCTCCACCTTCTTCCCAGCCTTTAAGAGCATGTTACCGCTCTGGACCGCGACGAAGGAGACGCATGCCGACCGCTGAGCGCCGTCGTGCACGCGCAAGCTGAAGAAATGTCGGAAGAGGGCCACCGAAGGCTTCACGCCCACGAAAGCCTCACAGTAGAAGGCGAAGACGGACAAGAGTAGGATGGAGTTGGGCTGGAGATGAAGGGCTTGAATCCCGTAGTAGTCGAGGATGGCGGTGAAGAACGCGGAGAAAGGCGGGATGAGCCCGGCGAAGACGCTATGAAGGAAGAAAGGATAGAGCGATCTGGACGAGGGCCGCTTCTCCGAGGAGCCACCCCATATCAAGGTCCGCCTACAATCGTTGGTCTCGTCCGCCGTCGACGGGAGCACCGGGACGAGGTCTCCGTCCTTGGCAATGGTGGACTCCGAAAGCGTCGGTGAGATGGAGGCGGAGGCTGAGCTTTGGGCCTCTGGCTTCGGCTTGCCGGCGGGAGCCATTAGGAATATCGCGGGGCCGACGCAGCAAGGAGGAGGACGGAGCGGTGCCGGATCTAGAGAGGTCTCTGCTAAGGCCGGGGATCTAGGAGTACGAGCAGGAGCGCAGAAGAGGAAAGCAGTAATGGCTCGGCGCTGGAAGTCAGGCTTTTGTCGACTCGGACGGTGGCCATAGAAACGTTGCACGCCCGACATCAACCGGACGACGCGCGCCACTCTGGCCCGCAGGCGTTTGGGGCCCGTGGCGCTTCAGGCCGACCTCAAGGCTTCGCCCGGAAGCCAGCTGGAGCGCGCCTTGGGCCCGGGGGCTACTGTCGGCGTTCTGGGAACGGGGTACCCAGACCTGCCTGCCTGCGGCCCCGGGGTATGGCCCACCACGTCAGCCAAACACGGCGTGGCACGAATCCACACAAGGCAAGGCCCTCGCGAGGACCCTAGCCTCGCGAGGGAGGCGGCACCAAGACCAGCAAGGAGTGGGTCTCCTCAGGCCCCCTCAGGAGTGGCGGAGATCTCTATGCAGAAGCCGGCCTCAGGAGTCAAAGATGACGCAAGGAAGGACAGGCGGGCGCCAGCGCGCCAGGCGGGGCAGTTTCCCCTTTGGTGCAAAGGGAGCAAGGACGTACGCGGGTTCCCAAAGCATCCCCCAAAGGTTTACATTCTGGTGCAATGAGACCACGACCACGAGCCCCGCAGGACGGATGTCATCGCTGAGCCCACCTCTGCATCATCGATAGCTACTTTGCAGGCGAAGACCACCTTTGGACAGGGCAGGGATGTACTCCTGTCCCCCTTCAAATTTGGCCGTTGTGGGATCCCTTCCCGCCATTGCGATAAGGGAAGAGGACCTGGGCCGCTGCTATATATAGAGGCTAGGCTGCACCGTAGAGGGGGACAAACACACCAACACAAGACAAGGCAGAGAGCCAAGAACACCACTAGAGCGCCCTCGCGAGGCTCGAAACCACTGTACAATTTCATCCACCACACCTCCCCGAGAGGCAATCCACCAAAGCAGGAGTAGGGTATTACGCTTCGCAGCGGCCCGAACCTGGGTAAACCACCGTGTTCATCTTCTTCCTCGTCATCGTGCGAGTTCGCCGTAGTAACGATCGTGTAGCGAGCAGAGTAGAGCGAGGCCGCAGGGAAGCTTCGCACGCGCCCCTGTGTTCGAACCTTGAGGGTTTTGCGGAGCCCGAAATCCGACAGCCTCATGAGGCGGGGGGCCCCCACGAAGTCATTCTTTGCGGCGGCGTCGGGGTGAGTCGCTCCGGGCCCAGGCCCCGTGTCATGATGTGAGCCCCTGGCAGACGGGCCTGGGTACCCATGTCCCAATGGCCCGACAAGGAGCGCAGCTACTATGTGTAAAAGAATAGGGAGTCGATGCTTGTAAATGTTGCCATGGGCCTAGTTACCACGGTGGCAAAACAGTAAAAATACTATGCGGGTAGTGGCTACAGTGCCAAATACCTAACACCGATGACTTAGGATAAACGCATTACATGCGCAGTGAGGTGTCACGCTGGCGCCGTCTTCCGGCAAGTATGGCCTCTTCTTTTGTGCCATCCACCCTGCTACCTCATATTCCTTCACCACTCCATGAGGACGAGTGTCAATAAAGGTGGATTAATCCTCCGGAGCTGCCACGTGCCTCGGTAGGCTCTACCTAACCACCTGCCCGCTCGACACCTCCTTCCAAGTGACAATCGGGCCGATGAGGTGGAGCGGTGGCGTAGTAGGGGCAGCCTACCGGCACGGAGCTTGCCGGTTCTTCTCCTACCGGCAAGGTGGCCTGCCGGAAGCTTGGTCTTTTGTTAGTTGTGTCTTGAGCACAGTTATCCCCTGGCAATGCTTGCCCGATTGAGAGGCTACTATCGTCTGTGCATAAGTCAGGGTACTAAAGGACCAATTCCTAAGTACACCGACAAGAGCCCCCTGGCCTTGGCCACACTTGCGTCTGTGACCTTGTTGGGCTAGGCCCAAAACAGTGCATGGACATGTGTGGCAGGGAGTTACTGTGAGTAATGATGTCTTTTATTGTCTACCCATGACACGCATTAAATGCGGGGCATGGGAGAGGTGCAGCGAAACGGCGCCTGGGTCGTGCGCCTAAAAAGGCATGGCCCCGTCAGGCAGAGAGAGCCAGTCTATAGACGTTCCACCTTATAAAAGGGGCATTTGCAGACACGCTTCTCATCTTAGCACTGTCGTTCCCCATCTTGCCGCCATTTCTGCCGCTTCGCCATCCCCGCGCCTTTCCGCCACCCAATCCTCCTTAGCCCACCATGGCACCTAAGAGGTCCAAGCAGGCCGCCGCTCCGGCCAAGGAGAAGAAGACCAAGAAGCCTCTCGACCCCGAGGCGGATGTGAGGAAGGAGGCAATCGTGGGGGCGGGGAGATCCTGGATCGTCTTCTTTCGATCCGTTCTGACCGGCAACGACCTCGTCACACGGTACACACACATGTGGGGGAAGGAGACCATGGCGCACCCCACGCCGGTGGTGCTCCCCGGCAACACAAGCCCGGCCCGGAGAAGTACCCATTCTTCATGGCGTACTTCTACTATGAGTTGGTCCCCCCTTTCTCTACCTTCATCACCGAGCTGATGCTGACATACAACTTCAGGCTCCTGGACTTCACTCCAGGCGCCATCACCACATTATCAGTTTTTGCACATATGTGCGAAAATTTTGTTGGCATAGTGCCAAACGTGGCCTTGTTCCGGCACTACTTCTACCATCGCATAGAAGGAGACGCCCTCTCCGGCAGCGTTACCTAGATTCCCAGGGCCGGCCACAAGGAGGTATACCCTGTCGGCAACCTGCATCTGAAGTGGAAGAGGAGGAGGACCACGACGAGGAGCCCCCAGTGTAGGATCAGCTGGAGGAGCCTGTGGGCACCGGAGAGTTGGCGTCACATGCCGAGGCGAAGGAAGCCTTGGCGGCAATGCAGAGGAATTGTGCCGTCTTCTCCCCCTGTGCTGATGGCGAGCAACCTCGTCTCGATGTATTCCGTGATGTGGGGGAGGTAGACCAAGGCGCATCTAGCGCCAGTGGTTCTCCCCGGCGATACCCAGCCCAGCGATGATAAGTATTCGCTTTTTGCGGCATACTTTTATTGCTGGCTTGTTCCCCCTTTGATCCTTTCTTCGTAGATCCGATGTTGACCTATGGCTTCCGCTTCCTGGACTTTATGGCCAATGCGATGACCACCTTGTCCATTTTTTTGTGCACTTGTGCGAGAACTTCATAGGAATAGCCCCCAATGTCTCTCTTTTTCGTCATTTCTACTACCCGCGCATAGCGGGCGAAGATACCCTCTCCGGTAGCATCACGTGGATTCCTCGCGCCTCCCACAAGGAGGTGTATCCTCCTTGCAACTTGCATAAAAAGTGGGAGGAATGGGGAGTAGAGTGGTGTTATATCGTCGACAAGGATCCCCCGGTCTTTTGCCAAGTCCGGACGTCCAAGCCTATCCGCGACGATGGGTGGAGCGCCGTGGCTCCTGACGATAAGAAACTGGATATTGCCAGCACCCGCATGCTTCGGTTGAAGGCTTTTGGGCTCACCATAGAAATGGTGGTCTATGATTTCCTCTCCAGGCGCATCGCTCCACTCCAATATCGGCAACGCTTCGCCTGGGAGTATGTTGGCCCTGCTGATGTCATGCGGATCCGTACCGAACTTGGTGGGGACCTGACCTTTCTACAGCTTACTGCACTCCGCACCAGCTCTTCCGCCCACAGGGCAAATTTATACTGTCACTGTCCATCATTCCACTCTCCAACAACTCCTGGAAAGATGCCATCCTGGCGATGATGCCGTCTTGCAATGCCCATGGGTGGACCCCACGTGGAAGGCGTCGGCGAAGGAGTTGGTGCAAGAGTGGTGTGACAACCTGATGGAAATCCGCGTCAGGGATGAAGGCCCGATGGTCCGCTACACCATCGAGGCGGAGATCGAGTATATCGGCCGGCATGTCATGGAAGCGGACCTCGACGTGGGCAACAGTAGCTCGGGGGCCGCCGCACCCGAAGAGGAAGAGGAGGAGGACCACGACGAGGAGCCCCCAGTGTAGGATCAGCTGGAGGAGCCTGTGGGCACCGGAGGTGCCAAAGCTGACGGCGCCGAGTTCGTAGCGGGGCCTAAGCTTGAGGAGCTCCCAACCCGCAATGTCACCAAGAAGATGCGCGTGCTTGGCGGGTCTGGCACGGGGGAGCCGGTCCGCCGTTCTCCACCTCTAGCTACCGAGGATGAAGAGGAGGAGGAGGACCCCACGACCAATGTTTCCAGGCCGCGAGGGTGGAAGCGGGCCGTTGCGAAGCGCACGGCAAGCCCTTCGGCTCCGGTGGCCAACCTCACTGGCTCTGCGAGCTGCCGACGCTCTCCAGAACGCCCACTCCACCGCCGGCTCCCGTCGTTCGCTGAAGGGGTAGGTGGAATCTGTCCGCCTTCAGTTCGAGGGAGGAGGACGACGAGTAAGTATCAATTTCTTGCAGAAAATGTCTTAGCTCTTGTCTTTTCCTCTTTGAATCTTATCATGGCTGGTCGTCCCATAGGGAAGAGGATACCCTGGCACAGCGGCGAGTCAAGAGGGCGAATCCTGCTCTCGCCGCACAGGGCGCGGCGGGCACCCAATTGGAGCAGGGTGATAGTTGTGATCTGCGTTGGGTCTTCCGTGAAGAGGAACGGGTAATTGCAGCACAAAGCGGATAATTATTTCCCACAGTTATGAAACCAAGGTTTATCGAACTAATAGGAATATCAATCCTCAAGCGTCTTCAGCGGCTGCACACAAATGAACAAACGACTTGCACCCAACGCGGGCAAGAGGGTTGTCAATCCCCTTGATCTCGTTATTTGCAAGCAAATTAGTTGTGTAGATAATTGCAAAATAAATAATAAATAAATAAAGGCAGTGAAGTAATAATAGTATTTGCAAATACATAAGTGAATAGACCCGGGGGCCATAGTGTTCTCTAGTGGCACCTCTCATGTAGGCAGCATACGGTGGGTAAACAAATTACTGTTGGGCAATTGATAGAAAAGCGGATAGTTATGCGATGTTCACGATAATGATCATGTATATATAGGCATCACGTCCATAAGCAAATAGGCCAACTCCTGGCTGCACCTATTACTATTACTCCACTCATCAACCGCTATCCAGCATGCATCTAGAGTATTAAGTAAAACAGAGTACTGCTTGGAGACCGATGACATGATGTAGACGAAGTAAACTCAAACAATATGAATGAACCCCATCGTTTTATCTTTAGTAGCAACAACACAAAGATGTATCTTGTCCCCAACTTTGTCACTGGGATATAGAAACTTGCCAGGTTGAACCTACCACAACGCACCACTCCCACCGATGAAATATCAATCTACTTGGCCAAAGCATATCAATAGATCGGAGAGCATTACGAAGCAATAATGATCATGCACTTAAGAGATAATATAATTCAGAGGCATCTCAAATATTTTTCAAGAATAATCTGAACATGAACCCATAATTCATCGGATCCCAACAAACACACCCCACAATAGGATTACATCGGATAGATCAAAGTGAAGATGCGATGACCATTGTATTGAAGATCATAAGAGCGAGATTGTCATCTAGGCACTAGCTATGGTCCCGTAGGTCTGTGGTGAACTACTCACACATCATCATGAGGGCAGCAAGGTTGATGAAGAGGCCCTCCGTGATCGATCCCCCCTCCGACAGGGTGCCGGAACGGAGCTCCATATGGCCTCGCAATGGAACAGAGACTTGCGGCGGCGGAAAAAGGGTTTCGGGACTGCTTCGAGGGTTTTCATGATATTAGAGAATTTATAGGCGAAAGAGGGACATTGAGAGGTGCCCGAGGGGGCCACCACATATCAGGGCGCCCCCCAGGGCGCGCCCTGCTGTGTGGTGGGGCCCTCGTGTGCCTCCCGGATTCCTTCCGAAGCTTCTAGGTCTTCATATAATCCAGAAAAAAATAATCAAAAAGTTTCGTGGCAATTGGACTTCGTTTGGTACAGTAAACTTGCAAAGCAAAAAACACGTAGAAAACAACAACTGGCACTGGGCACTGGGTCAATAGGTTAGTGCTCAAAAATATTTTAAATTGGTAAATAATGACCCAAAAAGTATCCTAGAATGATAATATATCAGCATGGAACAATAAAAAATTATAGGTACGTTGGAGACGTATCACAGGGCACTCTGCGGGAACCAGAGGTTATTGACCTCAGCCCCTCGGCGAGCCCTCGGCAGGACGCCCCACACTTGTACGCTACGGCGGGTTCGTTGGTACACGCAAGCGACACCAGTTCGGTTCCTCTGCAAGCGGAGACGGGGCACCCGGAGGCATCTCATGCACACTCGACCCCGGAGGGGAGCGTTCCGGCAGGGGACCCTTCCGGCGAGCCTGCTGATGCCGAGGGCCCGCCGACAAGCGGTGGTGTTGGTGGCAACTCCGCTGCAACGGACGCCACTGAGGGAGGTGACGTCTCCCGGCAACAAGAACCCATGGGTGAGTCCTTACTGCTGAAGATTCTTCATTTTACTTTCTTCTTTTTTGTCTTCTTGAACTTCTTCTAAGTTCGGTTTTTCTTTTTTTCCGGTGTTGCAGAACCACCCCTATCAGGGGAGCCCGACGCAAATATCGATGTCGAGGACATCGCCAAGGAGGCGGCCGAGGAGGCGTCCCGGATTGCGACCGGGGAGGAGGAGGCCACACGTCATGCCCCCAGGGATACCGGCTAGCAGGTTCTTGAGGAACCGTCCCTGGAGGCGACAACAGACGCCGTGGAAACTTCCGCCTCGGGAACATCGGGGACAGGCCCATCCTTCCCGTTAGGGGCCGCCATCAGGGTTGCCTCTGGTCCGTCATCGTCAATGGAGCCACCTCTGAGCCGGTATCTAAGGATCAGGGTTCTGTAGTTCGCCAGTTTTCCTGGGGACGCGAACCTCAGTGCCTTTACCAAAGGGGCGACCGTCGATGGAGAGGTCGTCACTCCCGGAGGAGGGGCAGCAATTGACCCCCTTGGTGGGGGCGATGAAGCCAGGGAGTAAGCCATCCTGTCCTCCATGGGCAGGGACTTTCGACAGCTGCAGGCGTTCTATGCCGGCCACTAGGAGAGGCTAGACCGTCGGGAAGCCCTTTTGGCCGCGGCGGAGGACAGGTTCCGCGTGCTTCTTGCCAAAACGCATGCCTTGTTCACCGAGAGCCGCAAGGAACTCAACAACCAGCGGGCCGACCTCACCCAAGCCCAAGCAGTCTTTATCAATCAGAAGGCTGAGGCGGAGCAGGTCTGAAGGGAAGCCGATGAGAGCATCGCCAACCAGGATGCAGAACTGAACTCATGCAAGATCTTGCTCAATTCTCATGAGGAAGATCTCACAGCTCGAGAAAAAGCTCTTTCCGACAAGCTCGAGGCAGGGCTAGAGAAACACATCCAGGAGCTGGAGGCAAAGCAAAAGGAGACAATCGAGTGGCAAGCTGCTGAGCATTCCGGCAAGCTCCAAGAGGCCGTCAACACCGCCGAAGCCGCTCAGTCCATCAAGGTCAAGCTGCTTCCGGCCAGGAGATCTTGGAACTGAAGGACGACATCCAGAAGGAGACTCGGGCCCTAGCGGATCTTTAGGTGGAGCTCGCTGGCAAGGCCAAGGAGTTGGAGGCTGCCGCGACAACCAATGTTGATCTTCGCGTGAGGGTGAGTTCCCAGGAGGACTGGCTCGAGGCCGCCCAACGCAAGGAGTGCAGTTTGCTTGAAGAACTTCAGAAGGAGAGAGACTTTCTTGCTTCCGCCGCGCACACCTCCAATCAACTCCAGGAGAGCGTCGGGTTGTGGACGGAGAAACTTGTCGACATTGCTAGCAGGCTCTCTGCCCAACTCGCAAAGATGGGGTTGGAGGAGTGCGCCTTTTCTAACCATCAAGAGAGGTGGTGAGCATGAGGTTGTCCATCTTCTTAGGGAAGCTCGTCGATGTCCTGGTGAAGTATGAAGCGGAGTGGGCCGACGAATTCCTTCAAGGTTGGCTCGAGCTATGTAGCGGGGCCTCCACAAGGTTCTTGTGAAGATCGCCTACCATAACCCTGGCATCGACCTGCGCAAGGCCTTCTCCAAGCTGCCGAAGGACTTCGACACTAGTGAGCTCGATGCTCTTGTCGCCCCTACACTAGTAGAGAAATGGCTAGCCACAACTCTTGTTGGTGGCGCGCCATTTTCCACTAACGCCAGCACTAATATTTCCAAATAGCGATGGCGTTGGACGAAATGGTATGACAGCGTTGTGCAGTTAGTGCTGGCGTCGACATAATGTAGAACGCCACCAGAAAGTGGGCCCTGCTGAGCTGACCAGTCGGGATGCGTTGCTGGCATGGATCGTTCTGACACGCCATAGACACATTATGTAGTTCTGGTGTTGCCTGCTCATGAACACCAGCATTATGTTTTGCTTATATAACCTGGTGTTGGAAGACCCTTGCTTCTCAAAATACATTCACTTCCAATTCTTGTCCCTAATAACTAGTTAGCTCCTCTTAGTTATGGACCCACGTCGACGGAGGGTGTTGAAAGTTTGGGACTCCGCCGCCCTGGCCGAGCTCCCATCTGGTCCTGTTGGCTACACCATGAGCTCGCCACGACCAATGCAGTCCGGCGAATCATCCCGCCGCAGCAGCGCCACTTCTGTTCAATCTGGCAGCTACGCCACCAGCGTCGAAGATACCGGCCCTGTGCTGCTTTGCGGCTGTCGTCGCCCTCTTGATAAGCATATGTCGCACACGGAATGGAATCGAGAGCGAGAGTTCTACATGTGCGCCAACCGTGGAAAGGTACGTATGTACATATTGATTGGCTTTCAACTAATTTGCAAAATTCAACTCCTCTAGCGTCGCTGACATCAATCTGCATGTGTGTGTATATTGTGGTCCACAGCAAACAGGGGGAATATATTGCTTCACATGGATATGGGTTGATCTCGTCCAGAAGTACGTAAGTGAGGTTCTCGACTACTCCATTGGACCTTTGAGACTACAGATAGACGAGATGCGACTCCAGAACGATGTGATGCGAGGCCAAATAAAAAAAATTCAAGATGCTTCGATATGCTCTTTTAGCCGGTTGCCTGCTTGGCCTATTTCTCCCAGCTAGATCGATGACACCATTTCTTCTGGTGGTCGTCATCACACTGATGATGTTCTTAGTCTAGATCTAGTAGTAGTAAACTATAATTGTTACTTTTTATTATCCTTCTGTAATGTATGTAAGCAGGCCAGATTAATTAATCAAATCTATGTTGTTCATCTATGTGAATTATAATTTGAACTAATTTTTAATTATGTATATATATCTATTCACCAAAGATAAAAATAAAATTATAATGAACTGAAATGGCGTTGGACACGTGGGCCAACGCTATCAAACACATCACACATCCCGTCAAACCCAACCACTCGTATATACGCACCCGGATCTAATCCCCACACAAACTCCCCCAAATCAATCCCAACCCGACGCCGCCGCCGCCGCCAACGACCAATCCCCCCGGCCACTATCGCCATCTCCTACTCCACATCGCCGCTGTCTCCCTCTCCATATACACCACCGCCGTCTTTGTCTCCGCGCCACCACCACCGTCGTCGTCGTCGTGTCCGCGCCTCCACCGTTGTCGCCGTCTCCGCGCCTCCACCGCCGTCGCCGTCTCCGCGCCTCCTCCGGCATCGCCGTCTCCTCGCCACTACCGCCATCGCCGTCTCCGTGCCTCCACCGCCGTCCCGTCGCCTCCATCGCGGGTGAGTAATTGTAGTTTCAGATTTTTAGTGTACTTGTGTAGTTTCAGGTTTTTAGTGTAGTTTGTGTACTTTCAGATTTTTAGTGTACTTGATTAGTTTCAGATTTTTAGTGTAGTTTGTGTAGTTTCAGATTTTTAGTATAGTATGTGCAGTTTCAGATTTTTAGTGTACTTGTGTAGTTTCAGGTTTTTAGTGTAGTTTATGTAGATTCAGATTTTTAGTGTACTTGTTTAGTTTTAGATTTTTAGTGTAGTTTGTGTAGTTTCAGATTTTTAGTATAGTATGTGTCGGATTTGGGGCTCCGCAATAGCCAAAGAGGTTCGAACCCAGGGGCGTGTGCGAAGATCCCCACTAGCTTCGGCCTCATGCTCGCAGCTCCACAGCCTCGTCGAACCGGACTCACTCAATCGCGGGGAAGAAGACTAAGACACGGATTTACGTAGGTTCGGGCCGCTGCGAAGCGTAAAACCCAACTCCTTCTTTTGGTGGATTGCCTCATGAGGAGGTTCTGGGATGAATTGGTACAGTGGTGAGCAACCTCGCGAGGGCGCTCGTGTGGTTTTTTGATCCGTCCCCCTCTACGGCGCAGCCTCGCCTCTATTTATAGTGGCCCGGGTCCTCTGCCCTTATCGCACTGGCGGGAAGGGATCCCACATCGGCCAAATTTGAAGGGGGACAAGGAGTACACCTTATCCTGATGAAAGGTGGTCTTCGCCTGCAAAGTAGTTGGTTGTGATGCAGAGGTGGGCTCGGCGATGACGTCCGTCATGCGGGACTCGTGGTCTTGGTCTCGTTGCGCCGGAATGGAAACCTTTGGGGGATGCCTTGGGAACCTGCGTACGTCCTTGCCTCCTTTGCACCAAAGAGGAAACCGCTTCTTCTGTGCTCGCTGGCGCCCGCCTGGCCCAACTTCCATCACCTCAGCCTCTCGAGGCCGAGCGTTGCATAGAGATCTACGCCCCTCGGGAGGGGGCCTGGAGAGGCCTCCTCCCTCCGGGGGTCTTGGCGTCTACCCCCTTGGGAGGTTGGGGCTCTCATGAGGGCCTTGTCTTGAGTGCTGCTGCACCGGGCCGTACCAGGCTGTCGAAGTGGGCCACGCCCTGGCCCGCAGGCAGGCAGGTCTGGGTACCCCCGTTCCCAGAGCGCCGACAGTAGCCCCCGGGCCCAAGGCGCGCTTGGGCTGGCTTCGGGGAGAAGCCAAAGGAGCCGGCCCGAGCGCCGCGGGCCCCAATCGCCTGCGGGTCCAATCTGATGCGTTGCGCGTAACGAGACACGGATGCGTCCACTTCCCAAAGACCTCGAGAACCGCCTCGAGTCAAGCTGACACGAAACCTGCGCGCAGCGGTGGCCATCATTGCCCTTCCTTGAATGTAGCCGTCTCCTTGTGTCTTCTCTCCCCTTGACCCACGCGGACGTGACCCGACGAGGGCAGACTAGGTGACGTGAAGCAGGGCCATAATTACCCGGAATGTGGCGGGACGCCGGTTGGCCTCCACCTGTCTATAAATAGGCGGAGGGGGCAGAGCCCCCAGCCCATCTCCATTTCTTGCTTCCTTGCTCAAGGCCCCCGCCCCCTCAACCATGACGCCGGTGAGGACGTTTTCTGCTGTCGAGAACGGGAAGGCCCGCCAGGAGAGGACGGACCAACAGCCACCCAAGAGGGGCCGGGGCCGTCCCCGTAAGTACACCGTGGTGTCAACGGCGGCGCCCCGGGGGCGCGGCCGCACCCCCGCGAGGGCAGGCGCCTCCTCCGGCGCAGACAGAGGTGGCGGGCGTGCCGACCGTGGCCAAGGAGGGAGGCCCGTAGCGGGTGCCCGGCCGCCACGCCCGCGGTCCCACACTGCCGATGTAGACCAGGAGTTCGTGGTGTGGGAGGAGAGACCGTTGATCACCTGGCTGCAGCTCCCGTGCTTCTTCGCGGACACGTTGCGGGCTAGCGAGCCCGCGGGCCTGTGGCTACAAGCCGATGGTTGTTGTAGTGGCGCGTTGTGGGTGGAGGTCAAGGTTACCCCCGCAGGTTACGCCTTCTTGAGCCGCGGGTGGCAGACCTTCGCCCGCGCCCACGGTCTGGAGGGGAGGCTCATGCTCTTCGTCAGGATCTTCGGGGAGGATGGCAGGCGCTTGGGGTGCTGCCCGGAGGGTGACGGCGGTGGCAGCGATCACCCTCCCGCAACTGGTAGCCCTTGCGGCGGTGGCGCCCTTGGAGGTGAGCTTGCTCTTGGCGACGGCCGTCATGCTTCCAGTGGCAGTGACACCTCCTCCAAGGAGAGTCTGAGCGATGACTCCTACGACACGCCACCACGTCGGCGCACTCGAACCTCGGGGGGTAGCCGGCCGCGATGGCGCCGTACTTCCGCCCGAACAAGTCACGCCGGCGCGCCACCATGGGCCCGTCAAGAAGGAGGAGGACTCCGACTGAGCGCGGTTGCGCCAGAACCTGGCCCTTAGGAGTGGCAGCCCTTGAGGGGGCCACCTTTCGCCTTCTTCTTTTCCTTTCCCTGCAATCAAGAATCATGGAGGGCCCCACGGGGCATGTAACGAATTATGGCGCTTGCTCCTTTACTTTAGCATTTTCGTCGCACATCCTGATTCCTGTTTTACTGTCAATTGAGACTTCCCGCCTGTCGCGGTTAGGGTACTTAGCTCAATGCGTCTGCGGCGGGCCTCTGTGTCGTGAGGTTCGGTCGTGGCACCTGGGGAGCTTGGGGTTCTAGCCAGGAGGGTCTTCTTTCTTGCGAGCGAGGCGGTTTGCGAGCCCTCTTGGCGCTCTACGTAGGCAGGGCCCAATCCCGCGCATACCTCGACCGCCGTTCGGGCGTCTGGATCACCACGACGTGACCAAGGGGCGAGGGGCTATGTGACCAGTGAGGCCCCTGAGTCGCGTTGCTCAGGAGTCCCCCTTGACGCTCGAGCGGCTCCCATACCTTTCCTTGCCAGTTCCTGCCTCAAGAGGTGCCCGGGCCTCCCGACGCTCAATGATGACGTGCCAGGACATGGCAGGAGCCCCCGAGCGAGGGTTGGCTGCCAGGAGGTGGATGCCTCTGAGGCGACACGCGCCTGCTGGCTGACTCGAGAGCGCCACGCGAGGACCAGGATGCCAAGGTCTTGGCGAGGTGTGCACATCGTGCCCATGTAGTCCCCCGCTCGCGGGGCGCGTGAGGGGGAGACCGACAGGTGCCGATTGAGAAACAAAACTTCAAGACACAAGGAGAAAAATTCCCACCCCTTTTTTGAAATAAGGTTGCGAAACTTCGAGTTTCATTCCAAAAAAAGGCAAATTCGAATACAAAAATAAGCAAAGAACTGCCGCATCCTGCCCCTAGGCTAGTCTTCGTCTTCCCCCAGCGCGGAGCATAGGGCCTCCATGTAACAGGCCAAGAGCATTCCTTTGCTATTTGTAATATTTTCTCATGTGTGACCTTCCATGGATGTTATCAATGCCATCTTATGATTTGAGTTTCATCTTGCCTCTTGTCATTTCATGTATCATAGTCATTTCATGCATCATGCCATCATGCTCATCATTTCTAGTGCATATTAATTATTGCCATGCTTGTGCTTGTGATTGTTGTGATGTGAGTGTTTGTGTTGTGCTGTGATGGTGTGTGGTTAAGGTCCTACCTCATTTCCATAAGCAACTATCCCCATCTCTCTCTTATTCAAAACATTCTACATCTTAATATTTTACTGGTGTTTTCCTATATTAAAAATGTTGGTCATTTTACAAATATTCCAATATGATTTCTAAACCAGCTCCTGATCATGTTTGAAATTCATCCATCCTCATTCTTCAAATAGCTTGCTATTTGAATTAAAAATATGCATTTATTTTGTTGCTCTAAAAATGCCAAGTTCATTTTTATAAAATAGGACATGTTTTACTGATTGCAAAACACATTTTGTCTTCTCTCTATCTCTTCTCTAAGCTGCCTAGGTTTATTTTGTTTTCTGGCTTTTAAAAAAATAAGAAAACTCTTTTGTTCCCTGAGAGAGAGAGAAGCCAGCCTACTTGGGCCTCCTTGCCCCCGCAGTGGCCCAGTAGTAGCAGTACCGCAGCCCAGCCGACCTCCTCGTGCCCGCGCGTCGTCGTTCTCCTATACGGCTGAGCATCCACGAGTGCCACGTCGTCTTCAGCGTTGATTTGACGG
Source organism: Elymus sibiricus (assembly GCA_039707655.1). Lineage (NCBI taxonomy): Eukaryota > Viridiplantae > Streptophyta > Magnoliopsida > Poales > Poaceae > Elymus > Elymus sibiricus. The sequence continues at coordinate 257,008,809 of CM077669.1, forward strand.
CCAGAGAAGCTTCTTGGAGCCTTTAAAGCATGTCCCCCGCGACGCCCTAGACCTCTCCATTCCCTCCTTCCTCCGCCGCCGCCTGCGCAGGTAAGGGTCGCCCTCGCCATAGCCGTAGCCTGTCCACCATGAGCCGAGCGAGCTCGCGCTCGAGCTCGGGGTAGCCTCCCCGTCGCGCCCCGCTTCCCTGGTGCCGAGGGAAGGAGTCCTCGCGGCTTATTCTTCTTCCCCGACGAACGAGGGAGCGCCAAGGCTCAGCTCGTCGCCGTCCTCGCCGCATCTTCTTCCTCTTCTCGGATCAGAGACCGTCGCCTCGCTCCGTCGACCCTTGCCTCATCTCCGGCACGTCTCCTGTCGCTTAGGCTTGTCCTTTGGGCACTAGGTGAGCCGCGCCTCCGCCCTGCCTTTGTTTTTCTCCTTGTCTCGAGCGTGTCGTAGAGTCCGTGCCATCCTCGAGTTCTCGGTGCTCCGGCCGAAGCTTCATTTTTTTGTTGTTCGTGGCCGCATCCTTGTGCGAGTTGGACGAACGCCCCACTCCGGATCTTCCTCGATCGCATGCCCGCATGCGAGCAAGTCCCCGCAGAGCGCCGTCCGCGCGTGCTAGCGGCAGCCTAGCCTCGCCTCGCTCATCGCCGCTGCCATGGCCGGGAGCAACAAGCTCCTCGTGCCTCGCCCTGCTGCCCTTGGTCTCCTAGCTAATCCCGGGAATGGGTTCCCTACAGAATACCGCACCCCCGCCGGTTCTCTTGAGCCGCTTCCATCGCCGCCTCGCTCGCCGGAGATGGCGTCCTCCTCCCAGCCGCAAGGAGGAAGCAAGGCCGCACCTTTGGTCTGTGTATATGTGTAGGAACCTCCCCACTTCTCTCGAGAATGCTTGGCCAGCGCAGTGGTAGGCGGCCTCACCGTCCACCAGCGGATCCTGGGTTCAAACCCCAGCGAGCCCCATTTTGTTGCATGTTTAGTTAACTGCATCTTTTGCTATTATTTTCAGTTTCGTCAGTCTTCTAGCGCTAGCTTAGCTTCAGGTAGACCTGTTTATAAACGTAGCAGAGGCTGTAGCCAGTGGGCATTTGAGGAAGTTTGCAAAATGTCATTTTTGTCCCGCCATGCCATTTTGTCATTTTCATATGAGTTAACCTATGCAACATATGTGATACTTGTCAACAGGAATATGCTAGTGTTTTGTGGGTACTAGGCCCTGGTATTTTTGTTTGGCATGATAAACTTGTGGATAAGTGGGTTTCTTGCTGTTAACATGCTAAGATAATAACACTGGTTTCATGTCTCAAATTTTGCTAAGTGTTGAATGTTGTTATTTTCTTGCCATGTTTAGAGGATGGTTCCCATGAATGTAGTGTTCCTTTGAGTTTGGGTCCATGACATGTTTTGTTGTGCTCTTCATCCTCTATTGAATTGTGCTAAGAATTTGAGCATTAAGCCTTTGCATCATAGTTTAAACCTGCTGTCAAGTTGCTATTCTGTTAACATGTGCCCAGTTTTGCCCTTGCTAATTTGTCTAAGTCTGAGAATCTGTTGTTATTTTTATGCCATGTTTAGAGGATGCTACCAAGTGATATGTTGTGTTCTAGCTCATGCTCAGTGCTAATGTTCTGTTGTATATGTTGCCCTCTATATGCCTTTTAATTTTCATGCCATGAAATGCCCTCTAGCATAAATAAATAGTGCTGTCAATATGCCATCTGGATAACTCAGATTCCTGAAAACTGGAATTTTCACTAAGTCCCTAAAAAACTGATTCAACATGCCATCTTGTGAGCTTCATTGCTATTGATCCGTGCTTCCTTTCAAGTTTGTGTAGATGGATGATTTGTTAAGCATGCTGTATAGTTTCTGTACATGCCTTCATTGTGATTTGGAACTTGCTGTAGCTCTTGTTATGTGTGTTGCAAGATGCCATGTTGCTGTTTGTGGACAGATTGTGTGTTTGAATGTTTTGTGACTTGTGGGAGCTATACCCCATTGTTTTGCGTGATCTTTAGCTCTATTCTTGCTAGATTTTCATTTCCTATCCAGTGGCATCCTTGGAATACCAAGGAATAGCCCATGGCCTTCCTCTTTTGTGTTTTGTCACCGTTAAGGTTCTTACCTTGCCGTGAGTGTACCGTGAGCTTCGTTACTCCATTTGCAACGTTCTACATATGCTTTTGCATCGATTTTGCACGAAGCATTCATATTTGCCATGATCATGCATGTTCAAATAACTTAACTTGAGGTTCTGTCCAGAATACTAACGAACTTAATAAGTGCATGAGAAACATGACTAGCTTAGGGCTGCCATGTTAAATACTTCAAATGGATCATGCATCATCTTGTTTGTGCATTGCACCTTGTTTGTATGTTTATTCGGTGCTGTTCTCTTTGGTTAGACGTGAGTGTTGAGCCCGAGTACGAGGATCCCGGAGAGTACAACTACGAGGACCCAGCTCTTTGTCCCTCTGAAGAACCAACAGGCAAGATGATCATACCCGGATCCCGACACTATTTTTGCCTTGCTAGATGTCTCGTTTTTACCGTTATGTTACGTTACCTACCAATCAAACTGTCAGCCTCCTAAATTGCAATGAAAGCCTCTAACCCCTCCACTACCTAGCAAACATTGACTAGCAATGTTACCGCTGCTCAGCCCTTATCTTATAGCGTTGCTAGTTGCAGGTGCAAGCTTTCCATGTGTCAACGTGGATTTTGTTATATCACTCTATCTATTGTGATTTAAATTAATGCACATATATATCTGGCAACGGTGGAAGGCTTGGCCTTTTGCTCAGTGTTTTGTTCCGCTATTGCCGCACTAGTTCCGAGTACCGGTGTTATATTCCACATTTTGCGCTCCTAACATGCTCGGGGTTGTTATGGGGACCCCCTTGACCATTCGTTTTAGATTAAAACTTGTCTGGCAAGACCCAACATTGGTACTACATTTGCTAAACAACTTAATAAAATTGCATAGGGCATAGCTACCCCGTGTATAATTAATCAACCCCCGGGCCAGAGCTCCTCATGAGTGTTGGTCCACCTACCTAGCAGTCGGCGGTGCCACCTCGGGGCAACTCGAGGCATTTTTAGGCAACCGTCCACTTCGCATAGACGGATGATGCCCGTTGATAGAGAGCGCACGGCTCTAGAAGCGGATCTGGCTCACCGGGAGGTCTTGCTGGACTTGTTTTACCTTTCTCTAATGTCTTGCGTGTGGAATTCCGGTTTTTCTTCGGGCTATCTCGAGGTTGCGGTTTTCCAATGGAATTGCCTAGGAAGATCACGAGATTTGTGGTCGAGGTTATTCCCGCGGCGTGTGGTTAGTTTGTGATGGATGAGTTGGAGCACCCCTGCAGGGTTTAATCTTTTCGGAAAGCCGTGCCCGCGGTTACGTGGCAACTTGGAAATTTGTTTAACACCCGGTTATAGTTAACTTGAAGTAAACTCCAATAAAATACACCAACCGTGTGCGTAACCGTGACTGTCTCTGCTCATGAACATGAACCGAGGGAGAACACGGTGGGGTTATGAGTGACGTAAGTAGGTGTTCAGGATCACTTAGTGATCATGCTAGTTCACGACCGTCACACGTATGCCACCATATTTAGATTCATGTTCTCGTAATTCACCAAATATATGCTTAGCGCTTGCTGCAGCCTCACCACTTAACCAATTCCTTACCCAATGGCTTACATAGTTTCGGTACCCGGGTTATGAGATTGCTGAGTCCCTGTGGCTCACAGATTACAACAATACAGTGCAGGTGTTGATGAGAACGTGCCAGAAGATGTGACTCAGCTCCAGTGGGTGTACGGCGAAGAGATTAGACGTATGTATGTTTCTTATCCAGACGAGTAGGGAGCTTCATGGTGGTGATCCTGGGATAGCGAGACAGTTTTACATTGCTTCTTTTATCGTTTGATTTCGTCCGTAGCCAGACCCTGTCTTCTGGATGATGTATGAATAAATTTGTGTGAACTTGTAAGATAGCTTGTGGCGAGTGTAAGCCAACTCCTATACTCATCTCCTCATACTTGTATTGCAATGTTTTACTGTACTTGCGAACGACGAGATGCGCTTCTATCCCCGTCGAGGCCGCAAGCCTTAATAGGGATAGGACCGCATCTTGGGCGTGACACTCCACTAGGCGTGGGCATAGTTATTGGAGGACAGTGTTGTCCGCCAGCGCGGAGCATGGGGCTTCCACATGGACGTGGGTGGGAACCCCTCCGCGTCCTCGGGGGGCTCCGGGCGTATACATCCCACTCATTATTACGCGAGAGTGTCACGGGTAGAACTTGTGGAGATGCTGGATGTTCCAGGCATTCTGGATGGGGACCCCGTGCTGAGTCTGCAGGCACACGGCGCCAGGCCTGGAGACGCGGGCGACCCTGAATGGGCCCATCACAATGGGCGAGAGCTTGTGCAAGCCCTCCTTGGAAAGGACCCGCCTCAGGACGAGGTCTCCAACTTCGAGGGTCCTGGAGCGGACGCTACGGCAATGGTAACGTCGCAATGCCTCCTGGTACCTCGCTGCTTGGAGTGAGGCTTGGCGACAGGCCTCCTCCCCAAGCACGAGGTCTATCCCCCGCGAGGCATCCTGACGCTCCTCGTCGAATGCCAAGACCCGCAGGAACCGATGCTTGACCTCATGTGGGAGGACGACTTCAGCTCCGTAGATGAGGAAGTATGGGGTCTCGCCGGTGGGCTTAGTCATAGTGGTGCGGATGGACCACAACACGTACTGAAGCTCATCAAGCCAACCCCTGCCGCATGCCTCAAGCTTCTTCTTGAAGCTCCTTGCCTTGAGACCCCGCAGGACCTCCGCGTTGGCGCGCTCGTCGTTGCTTCGTGGGTGCGCCACCGAAGTGTAGCATATCTGCATTCCAAGGTTAGTACAGTATGTCCTGAAAAGGTTGCTTGTGAACTATGAACAATTGTCGGTGATAATGCGGTTGGGGACGATGAAGCGGCTCACGAGGCCCTTGATGAATTTGACGGCCGAGCCGGCGAGGATGGTGCGGACGGGCTCCACCTCCGCCCACTTGTTGAACTTGTCGATGGCGACGTAGAGGTAGCGGTATCAGCCGGCCGCTCGTGGAAAGGGCCCCAGTATATCCAGCCCCCAGACCGCGAAGGGCTAGGAGAGCGGGTGAGGAATCCTTAGAAGAGTGTCTAGAGGGGGGTCAATAGACGACTAGCAGGAATTTAAAACCTAATCTTTTCCCAAGTTAATTGGTTGGCAGATTTTAATAGTTTTAGAAAGCTAGCAAGTCTAACAGCCCTACACATGCATGTCAACAAATTTGGTAGAGGAAAGTAAAGACATTGCACATGAAGTAAAGAGTTGAGATAGGTAGATCAAACACAATTGGAGACGCCAAGATTTTTCCTGTGGTTCCGATAGGTGGTGCTATCATACGTCCACGTTTATGGAGTCTTCAACCCACGGAGGGTAACGGTCGCGAGAGTCCACGGAGGGCTCCACCCATAAGGGTCCACGAAGTAGCAACCTTGACTATTCCATAACGGCTTCCGTCCACGAAGGACTAGCCTCACTATGGGTAGATCTTCACGAAGTAGGCGATCTCCTTGCCCTTACAAACTCCTTGGTTCAACTCCACAACACGAAGTAGGAGGCTCCCAAGCGACACCTAACCAATCTAGGAGGCACCACCCTCCAAAAGGTAATAGGCTCGGTAATGTCGATGAACTCCTTGCTCTTGTGCTTCAAGATGATAGACTCCTCAACACACAATCACTCTCTCACAGATTTGGCTATGGTGGAAGAGATTGATTTTGTGGAAAGCAACTTGGGGAGGCTAGAGATCAAGATTCATATGGATAGAGTGGAATGGCTTGATCTCAACACATAAGTAGGTGGCTCTCTCTCAGAAAATTGGATGGGGCAAGTATGGAATAGTTCTGAGTGCTTCTCTTTCGAGTGGGTGGTGGTGAAGGGGTATATATAGGCATCCCCAAAAATCCAACCGTTACACACAAAATGACCAACTCGGTGACACCGATGTGTTAATCTCGGTGGTACCGAAGTGACCAAAAGGTGGCAACTTTTGAATTTCGGTGAGACCGATATAGGAAACCCGGTTGCACTGATAAGGTGACCAACGGTCAGATTGCCCATTCTCGGTGACGCCGATCCAACAATCTCGGTGGGACCGATATTGTGAATTTGCGTAACAGAAAGTTGGCAACCCAAACTCGGTGGCACCGAAGCAGAATCGGTTGCACCGAAAGGCTAGGGTTTGGCTTAGGTCTGTCTGAGTTTGGGAATCGGTGGCACCGAGTGGAAAGTGTTGGTTGCACCGATTTTGGATATTTGACTTTGGACAGACTTTTGTGGAAGAGCTTGTGAGTGTTTTTGATGACTATCACTTTTGCACGTATGAGCATTTTGTTCACCAACAGTACCTTACCCCCTTTTAATAGTATTGGCTTTCCTATGGACTCAAAGTGATTTCTCACAACGTAAAATGTAGAGTCCTCTTGCTTGAAGCTTTGCCAATCCATTTCCTTGCATCTTGGGGTATCTCCACAATCTCCACAAACCTTTTGCCATCCCTCTCTGTGGACTTTATCTGAAATACACTAGTTAAAAGTATTAGTCCAAGAGGCAATGTATGTTGTCATGAATTATCAAAACCACCAAGGGAGCATCTTGTGCTATCAATCTCCCCCTTTTTGGTAATTGATGACAACATACAATCAAAGCTTCAAATAAAGATATGCATGGATATAATGAAGACTTTGAGATACACATGACTTAGATTTGCTCCCCCTAAATGTGTGATTCCTTTAAAGGATAGTTGCTTTGGAATGCATGTACACACATATAGTAGAAGGGATATAAAAAGTCATGCGTATCTTGGCTATATGCATCAAATATATGTGAATGAGATGTATCCTTGTTCAAGACTTCACTCTTGCAAACAATATGTGCAAGAAGCAAGAGATCATCTTGATCAAAGATATGATGCATATACTTACCTTGAGTGCTTGAGCATTCTTGTAGTAGAAACACACTTGAGAAAACAATGTTAGGAAACACAAGAGTATTCTACCAATCAACAAGGCAATAGAACTCAAAAGTACCAAGATATGGAGAACATATAAAAGATAGTATTCTTTAAGATTAATATGTCTCCAAGATCATTTAGAACTTTCTCCCCTAGGATATGAAAATAGTAAATCATCCTCTCCCCCTGAATCTTAGCATGTAGATATTGAGATTGGATAGGGTGAGAAAAATCTAAGATGATCACCAAATATATTTTTCTCCCCCTACTTTGGTATTCTCACCTTGTTTATAAAAGCTTTGATATTCTCTCTCCCCCTTGATCATATCTCCCCCTTTGCATAAGCATGTATCTCCCCCTTTAGCATGAAGCTATGTTATTCTCCCCCTTTGGCATTAATTTCCAAAAAGGTCAAACACAGGAACAGATACAGGGATCATTGACTAAGAAGGGATCCTTGAGAACAAGGGTCATTGAATGTAGGGTTCATAGAAATGAAAACTGAGGGAATCATTGAAAATAATTTCTCTCCCTTTGAGATATTGTAAGACTTCTCCTCCTTTGAGTTAGGGATCCTTGAATGAAGAATTTCTCCCCCTAAGTTTTTTTTAATAAGAAGGGATGATCGAAGTAACAAAATCATCACTTGTAAAATCATAGAAGAAATATAGATTTGCAACTGTGAACACAAATAAGAAAAGAAAACAAATAGGTGACTCCGAGACAGATAAATCGGTGGTACTGGGGTTTTGTGGTGCAGCTCATCTGCTAATTCGGTAGAACCGAGTTATTTGTATCGGCGGCTCTGAGGCTAAAACATAAACTTGGCAATGGGATTTTGAAATCGAAATGTCTCAAACCTTGTTATTGACAGTGTTTAAAAGAAATGCAAAAGTTTTTACAAGAGAGTATCAACTAGAGAAGATTTGAGTGGTTCCAAGAAATTTTGCAAAATAGAGAATGAACCATCCAAAATACTTGACTAGATGATGGGCGGTGACTAGGTCACCTATATTAGAGTATATTGACTTAGGAGCCAAGCAAGAATACTTGATCATAGGTCATACTCAACGTTAAGCTCAAAATGGGGTTACCATTTTTCGATTAAGCATTTTAATGTCTTCATATCACTTGAGTTGCTTTAGCTCATGACTTGGAGTAAAGCCTTTTCAAGGATATGAGTACATACCTTTGAGTGATGTTGATGACGTGGCTTGTAGGTGAACTTGTTGAGGATGCTCGAGGTTGATGAAGATCATCTTGAGTTGGGAGCAATCCTTCTCGCTTTAGTTCACTTGTCACCTACAAAGATTAGTCATGCAAGGGAGAACAATAGATATATCCATTTGACATGATACCAATTGAGATTTAGCAAATATGATCACATCAAGTATATGTCAAGGATATGGTTGAGTTGACTTCTTCCTTCCATCATCAAGAGGGGTTATGGATACTTGGTCAAGACAAGATTGCTTATGATTGGAGTTGATGGCAATCTTGTGGAATGAAATTCTTCCAAGTACCTACAACAGGTTAGATGCAATACAAGGGAGCATAGAATTCCATGACATAAGATAACGTGTTAGGAGTTTCATGGAAATATCAAGAAAGCTCATGCCCTTGCATGCAACCGAGTGAGTCTAGCTCAAGTTTGAAGCATCAATGATGTTCAACTCACTCCTCAAATAGAAAAATGTTTTCTCATCAAGTGGCTTAGTAAAGATATCAGCCAATTGCTTGTTAGTACGGACATGCTTAAGATTGATATCTCCTTTGGCAACATGATCACGAATGAAATGATGTCTAACTTGAATATGTTTAGTTCGAGAATGTTGCGCAGGATTATGACCAATCTTAATCGCACTTTCATTGTCACAAAGTAATGGAACATTTCTAACATGGATTCCATAATCCTTAAGCGTTTGTGTCATCCATAGTAATTGCGCACAACAAGATCCAGCAGCAATATACTCAGCTTCGGCAGTATATAGAGATACCGAGTTTTGTTTCTTGGAGGACCAAGACACAAGAGATCTACCCAAAAATTGACAAGTACCCGAGGTGGATTTTCTATCAACCTTGCACTGACATAGTACGAATCGAAATAGCCGACAAGGTTAAAAGAAGATCCCTTGGGATACCAAATGCCAAAGTTTGGTGTTTGTATCAAATATCTCACAATACGTTTCACGGCCAAAAGATGACACTCTTTAGGTGCAGCTTGATATCTAGCACACATGCAAACACTAAGCATAATATCGGGATGGCAGGCACATAGATATAGCAATGAACCAATCATAGATCGATAAACCTTTTGATCAACCGGTTCATCCTCCTTGGTAAGATCAACATGTCCACTAGTAGGCATGGGTGTTTTCATACCTTTGCACTCCTGCATGTTGAAATTCTTGATCAAGTCCTTGGTATACTTAGTTTGAGAAATGAAAGTTCCTTCTTTCATTTGCTTGATTTGCAAACCAAGAAAGAATTTCAGCTCACACATCATGGACATCTCATACTTCTCGGACATCAACCTTCCAAATCTTTCACTAAATTGTGGATTAGTAGATCCAAAGATAATATCATCCACATAGATTTGGCACACAAATAATTCACCATTGACTCTCTTAGTGAATAAGGTTGCGTCAATTTTACCAATTTCAAATCCTTTTTCAATGAGAAACTTCGTTAAGCATTTGTACCAAGCGCGAGGGGCTTGCTTAACACCATAAAGGGCTTTACGAAGCTTGTAAACATGATTAGGTTTCTTAGGATTCACAAAACCAGGTGGTTGCTTAACATAGACTTCTTCTTCAATCTCACCATTTAAAAAGGCACTTTTAATGTCCATTTGATAAAGTGTCATATCATGGTGATTAGCATAAGCAAGAAGAATGCGAATAGCTTCAAGTCTAGCGACGGGGGCGTAGGTCTCACCGTAGTCCATACCTTCGACTTGCGTATATCCTTGGGCTACGAGACGAGCCTTGTTCCGTACGACTTGACCGTCTTCGTCTTGCTTGTTCCGAAACACCCATTTTGTTCTAATGATGTTTTGCTCATCCTTGGGCTTTTCGAGTGTCCACACTTCGTTCCTCTCGAAGTTGTGAAGCTCTTCATGCATCGCGTTCACCCAATCCGCGTCTTCTAGAGCTTGTTCTACCTTCAAGGGCTCAATGCTAGAGATGAAAGAATAATGTTCACAAAAGTTAGCTAGACGAGTTTTAGAGCGAGTGATTCTCCCTGTTTGTATGTCACCAAAGATTTGGTTTAGGGGATGGTTCTTGGTCACTTGTGCTCGAACTCGGGTCAGCTTCCGATTGTTGGACGGTGGAGCTTCTTCTTCATCATCATCTCCTTCATCTTCATTGTTGTTGAAGGTGTCGTTTCCTTGAGGTGGTGGTGAAGGAGGTTGTGGTGGATCTTCATGATGCACTTCCTCCTCTTCATCATCTTGTCATGTACCGCTTGTGGATGCCTCCATGTCATGTTGTGGTTCACCTTGACGTGAAGTAGGGGCTTCCACTTGAGTTGATGAAGTACTTTCCTTCACCTCCATGGGACGAATCTTGCCGATGGACAAGTCTTGGATAGCTTCCGAAGGGTCCTTATCACCTACATCATTTGGCAATTGTTCGACTTGCGAACCATTAGATTCATCAAACTTCACATCTACCGTCTCTTCAACTTTTCGAGTGAAGTTGTTGTAGACACGGTAAGTGTGAGAGTTCGATCCGTAACCGAGTAGGAATCCTTCATGAGATTTAGGAGCAAATTTAGTACGATGATGCTTATCAAGAATGTAGCACTTTGAGCCGAATACCCAAAAGTATCCAACTTGGGGTTTGTTACCGGTGAGTAGCTCGTATGCCGTTTTACCGAGAAGCTTGTGCAAGTAAAGTCGGTTTGTGGCATGACATGCTGTTTCCACGGCTTCTGCCCAAAAGTATCTTGGCGTCTTGTATTCGTCAAGCATCGTTCTTGCCATCTCAATAAGCGTCCGGTTCTTCCTCTCAACAACTCCATTTTGTTGAGGCGTGTACATAGCCGAGAACTCATGTGAGACACCTTCTTCGTAAAGAAAGGTATCCACATGGGTGTTCTTGAACTCCGATCCGTTATCGCTCCGAACCTTCTTGATCTTCACTTCAAACTGATTTTGTGCTTTGCGAGCGAAGTTCTTGAAGATCTTTTGAACCTGCGACTTATCATCAAGAAAGAATACCCACGTAAATCTGGAAAAATCGTCAACTATAACTAGACCATAGGAATTTCCACCGAGACTCTTGTAAGCATTGGGACCAAAAAGATCCATATGAAGTAACTCAAGTGGTCTCCTAGTAGTCATGATATTCTTAACGTGATGACTTCCACCTACTTGCTTTCCAGCCTGACAAGCACTACAAAGTCTATCTTTGTCAAAGATAACAACTTAAACACCAAGTATCTGATCACCCTTGATAAGCTTGTCTAGATTGCGCATGCCAACATGTCCTAGTCTTCTATGCCAAAGCCAACCTCTAGAAGATTTTGCAATAAGACAAGTACGAGGTTTGGATCTCTTAGTGAAATCGACAATGTATAGATCACCTCTACGGAAACCGGTAAAGACTATTTTATGATTATCTTGACGAAACACCTGGCAATCTACTTTCGTGAATAGCACATTAAAACCAAAGTCGGCAAGTCTAGATACGGAAAGAAGATTGTAGCCAAGAGATTCAACAAGCATAACATTTTGAATAGAGCTATCATGGGATATGGCCACCTTACCAAGACCAAGTACCTTACCCTTGGAGTTGTCTCCAAACGTTACGTACCTTCGTGGTCCATGGTTTGGTGTGATCTCTTCAAACATTTCTCTATCTCCGGTCATATGATCGGTACATCCGCTATCGAGAATCCACTCTTTTCCTCCGGACATGTAATCCTTGAAGTTTGCCGTGAGACTTAGATTCTGCATGATCTTCTCATACTCGATGTCGAACAGCTCATCTTCATCATAGTAGCCATGTTCCACATTGTCATCATCAAGTGGGAAATCCTCGTCATAAAGAACAACAGATTCGTTAGGATTATGATCATGACAATGTTCAAGTTTATGAATGCGAAGGGCTTCTATAATGATGTTGTTGATAGTTGTGACATCTCCTTTAGCACGCATGAGGTCGCTAAGCTCAAATAGACAATCATCAAACTTGGGATCACTAGGCGTCATTTTGTGGAAGGCAATAGTTTTATGAAGAATTTCATCAAGATTACTTAATGAATAACTTGGATATCGTTTCTCCAAGTCATTCCACAAAGTGTAAGCACATTCAAAATTCTTCATTTGATTAAGCACATTTCTAGGTAATGCTCTAACAATGAGATTAACAGTTCTAAGATTGCATAGGATATCAATTTCCTCTTCGTGTGTGGGGTGTAAAGGATCAATGGGAGGTACATAGGGCCTCTTAACGAACTTGCTCAATTGAAATTCATTAAACAGCTCAAGCATCCAAGTTTTCCATTGACTATAGTACTCTCCATCAAGAATAGGCACTCTACAACTCAAACTCCCTATACTAGACACATCCATCTTCCTCCTCGGTGATTAAACCGAAGCAATGGAGACCAAAGCTCTGATACCAATTGAGGGATCACTAGAAGAGTGTCTAGAGGGGGTGAATAGACGACTAGCAGGAATTTAAAACCTAACCTTTTCCCAAGTTAATTGGTTGGCAGATTTTAACAGTTTTAGCATGCTAGCAAGTCTAACAGCCCTACACATGCATGTCAACAAATATGGCAGCTGAAGTAAAGACATTGCACATGAAGTAAAGAGTTGAGATAGGTAGATCAAACGCAATTGGAGACGCAAAGATTTTTCCCGTGGTTCCGGTAGGTGGTGCTATCATACGTCCACATTTATGGAGTCTTCAACCCACAGAGGGTAACGGTCGCGAGAGTCCATGGAGGGTCCACCCATAAGGGTCCACGAAGTAGCAACCTTGACTATTCCATAACGGCTTCCGTCCACGAAGGACTAGCCTCACAATGGGTAGATCTTCACGAAGTAGGCGATCTCCTTGCCCTTACAAACTCCTTGGTTCAACTCCACAACACGAAGTAGGAGGCTCCCAAGCGACACCTAACCAATCTAGGAGGCACCACCCTCCAAAAGGTAATAGGCTCGGTAATGTCGATGAACTCCTTGCTCTTGTGCTTCAAGATGATAGACTCCTCAACACACAATCACTCTCTCACAGATTTGGCTATGTTGGAAGAGATTGATTTTGTGGAAAGCAACTTGGGGAGGCTAGAGATCAAGATTCATATGGATAGAGTGGAATGGCTTGATCTCAACACATGAGTAGGTGGCTCTCTCTCAGAAAATTGGATGGGGCAAGTATGGAATAGTTCTGAGTGCTTCTCTTTCGAGTGGGTGGTGGTGAAGGGGTATATATAGGCATCCCCAAAATCCAACCGTTACACACAAAATGATCAACTCGGTGACACCGATGTGTTAATCTCGGTGTAACCGAAGTGACCAAAAGGTGGCAACTTTTGAATCTCGGTGAGACCGATATAGGAAACTCGGTTGCACCGATAAGGTGACCAACGGTCAGATTGCCCATTCTCGGTGATGCCGATCCAACAATCTCGGTGGGACCGATATTGTGAATTTGCGTAACAGAAAAGTTGGCAACCCAAACTCGGTGGCACCGAAGTAGAATCGGTTGCACCGAAAGGCTAAGGTTTGGCTTAGGTCTGTCTGAGTTTGGGAATCGGTGGCACCGAGTGGAAAGTGTTGGTTGCACCGATTTTGGATATTTGACTTTGGACAGACTTTTGTGGAAGAGCTTGTGGGTGTTTTTGGTGACTATCACTTGTGCACGTATGAGCATTTTGTTCACCAACAGTACCTTACCCCCTTTTAATAGTATTGGCTTTCCTATGGACTCAAAGTGATTTCTCACAAAGTAAAATGTAGAGTCCTCTTGCTTGAAGCTTTGCCAATCCATTTCCTTGCATCTTGGGGTATCTCCACAATCTCCACAAACCTTTTGCCAGCCCTCTCTGTGGACTTTATCTAAAATACACTAGGTAAAAGTATTAGTCCCAGAGGCAATGTATGTTGTCATGAATTATCAAAACCACCAAGGGAGCATGTTGTGCTTTCAGCGGGATAGTCTGGAGGCCCTATGCGGGCTGATGAATCTGCTTGGCATGGAACTGGCAAGCCTCGCAGGACCGGACCAGCTCGGTTGCGTCATTGAGCGCTGTAGGCCAGTAGAATCCACTACGGAAAACCTTCCCTACAAGGGTGCGGGACGAGGAGTGGTGTCCGCAGTCTCCTCCGTGGATGTCGGCCAGCAGCTCGCACCCCTGTTCTTCAGATACGCACCACAGCGCAACGCCGTTCGGACGCCTGCGGTATAGTTCGCCATCCTGGAAACAATAGGCTGTGGCCTAACGAACCACACGTTCTGCGTCTTCCTCCTTTCCTGGCAGGGTGCCGTGGAGCAGATACGCCTTGAGCTCCTGTGTCCAGTCTTTGGCCTGAGGCTCCAGCGCTAGGAGCAGTCAGGCTCTTGAGGCCGGGCCACAAGTTGGGGCTCCCGAGGGCGGCGCTGGTGGCAGCTCTTCATGTAGCGGCACCTGCTCTGCGGCTGGAGGTGCCGCGGACGGCTTGAAGAGCCTTTCCTCGAAGACGCCTAGCTCCTGAGGCTCGGGACGCGACGCCCTCTTGGCGATGTCATCTGCCTCCTTGTTTGCGCCGCGCGGGATGTGCTGCAATTCCAAGCCCTGGAAACGCTTTTCAATCTTACGTACTTCTTACAAGTATGCCTACATGTGCTCGTCCTTCGGTGTGTACTCCTTGTTGGAGAAGTTGACAAGGAGCTGGGAGTCGCCCTTGAAGGTGAGGCGCTGAACCACCAAGGCCGCCACGACCTTGAGGCCAGCAATCAAGCCCTCGTACTCTGCGATGCTGTTGGAGACCTTCTCGCCAAGCTGGAAGCAAAGCTGTACGGCATAGTAGAGCTTGTCCCCGGTCGGGGAGATGAGGACAACTCCAGCCCCCGCGCCCCGACGCGCGAAGGCCCCGTCGAAGTGCATGACAAAGCCATCGGGCGCCTCGTCGCCGGGGGTGAGGGACTGGCCCTCGTCCAGCCCCCGGTCGGGAGCGTCCGTCCATTCGGCCACGAAGTCCGCCAGGGCTACTCCCTTGATGACCCTGGTTGTACAGAACTCCAACTCGAAGGCCTGCAGCTCGATGTTCCACTCTGCGACCCTCCCCGCGGCGTTGCGGTTGCGCAGCACATTCTCCAAGGGATACACACAGACGACCTTGATGGGGTGGCACTGAAAGTAATGGCGCAGCTTCCGTGAGGCAACGAGCAGCGCGAGTAGGAGCTTCTGCTGCATAGGGTAGCACGAGCGCACGTCCCGCAGTACGGTACTGACGTAGTACACCGGGTGCTCGACGAGGGTCAAGCTATCCGCACTGCCCAGCTCTGCAGCGGGCACACGAGATCCTGGTGTTTCATGGGTCGTTGAGGCGGCTGAGGCCTCAGGAGTGCCATCTTGAGGAGGCGAGGGCTTCGGGGCATCCTGTGCGTCACCTTGCTTCATGCCTGGGGACCCGCCGGCACCTGGGGGTGTTGCGCACCCGGTGGCACATTCCTCCCTGACCGCCACGAGCGCAGCACTGGCGGAGTGCGGGGTGGCAGCCAGGTATAGCACCAGGGGCTCACGAAGGCGGGGCGCCACCATCACCGGTGGGCTCATGAGGTACCGCTTGAGGTCTTCGAATGCCGCATCCGCCTACGGAGTCCACTCGAAGGGGCCCTTCTTCTTCATGAGCTTGAAAAACGGGAGGGCGCGCTCGCCAAGCTTGGAGATGAAACGCCCCAAGGAGGTCACGCATCCCGCTAGCTTCTGCATTTCCTTGAGGGTCTGAGGCGGGCTCATTTTTCTTATAGCCTTGTTCTTCTCCGGGTTTGCCTCGATCCCCCAGTGCGACACCAGGAAACCGAGTAGTTTACCCGACGGGATCCAGAAGACTCACTTCTCGGGGTTCAGCCTCAGGTTCACCCGCCACAGGCTGGCGAATGTCTCCTCCAAGTCCTCGGTCAAGGTCTTCGCCTCTCGCGACTTGACCACAATGTCGTCGACATAGGCCTCCGTGTTCCTTCCGAGCTACTGTCCCAGGGCAAGGTGCATCAACCGCTGGAAGGTTGCACCTGCGTTGCGCAACCCAAAGTGCACGCAGGTGTAGCAGAACATAGCACACGTGGTGAGGAAGGCCGTCTTCTTGACGTCCTCCACCGCCATCTTGATCAGATGGTACCCAGAGAAGGCGTCCAGGAAGCACGGGAGGTCACACTCGGCGGTGGAGTCCACGATCTGGTCGATTCGCGGCAGCGGGAACGGGTCTTGGGGGCAAGCCTTGTTGAGGTTCATGAAGTCGACGCACATGCGCTCCTTCCTGCACTTCTTTGGGACGACCACTGGGTTGGCCAGCCACTCCGGGTATCGCACCTCTCGAAAAACCCCGGCTACCTTCAGCTTGCCGACCTCTTGGGCAATGAACGCTTGCTTCTCCTGGGCCTATCTCCTCGCCTTTTGCTTCACCGGGCGTGCGTTGCAGCACACCATGAGTTGGTGCTCAATCACATGCCTCGGGACCCCCACCAGGTCGGATGCTTTCCACGCAAATGCATCCTTGTTCATGCGGAGAAAGGCCACCAATGCCTCCTCATGCTCTAGAGGAAGGCCGGCGCCGATGGTGAAGGTGGGGCCAGGGTTCCCATCGTCTACGGGCACCTGCTTCGCCTCAGCCCGGTTTTGAGAGAACAGCTGCTTCTTCTTCACTAGCGCGGTGTCCCCAGCGTCCTCCGGGGCCTGCGCGGCGTCCCCAGTGTCAGGGCGCGCTATAGCCGCGGCCTTGTAGGCGAGCTTGAGTGCTTGAATTGCGTCCTTGGTATCCCCGACGATGAAGATGATGCCGCTGCTCCCCGGCATCTTGATGACGTTGTAGCCTGGGTGCGTTGCCGCCATGAACTTGGCGAGGGCAGGGTACCCGAGGATCGCGTTGTAAGGGAGGCGGATGTGGGCGACGTCAAAGTCGATCTGCTCGGTGCGGTAGTTGTAGCGGGTGTCGAAGGTGACGGGGAGGCGCACCCGCCCCAGCGAGGTGGCAGAGCCCCTTGCCACCCCAGAGAAGGGCCTCGAGGGCACGAGCTGGTCGTAGGGCACCTGAAACGTGTTGAAGGTCTCCACGGAGAGGACGTTGAGGCTGGCGCCGCCGTCGATGAGGGTCGTGGTGACCGCCATGTTGCTTATGGTCGGTGTGCATAGCATGGGGAGCGTGCCGGCGGCGACCGTCGTCCTGGGATGGTCATCGGAGTCGAAGGTGATGTCGACCTCCGGCCACGCCCGAGGCTGCGGGGCCTCGAGCCGTGGTTGAACCGCACCCGCCTAGTGGAGGAACTACTTGACATAGCGGCCGAAGGCGGGTGCCTGCGATCCACCGAGGATGCATGCGACCGCATGCTCGGCCAGAAAGTCATGGCGTTCCCGCACGCCATGGGCTGGTCGGCCTCCGGGGCGACGGTGGCCATGGAGCTGATGAGTCGAGGCCGGATTGCAGCCGCGCAGGGAGAGGCTTCGACACGCCCGCTACCTGGTGCGCCAAATGTCGGATTTGGGGCTCCGCAAAACCCAAAGAGGTTCGAACCCAGGGGCGTGTGCGAAGATCCCCACTTGCTTCAGCCTCAAGCTCACAGCTCCACAGCCTCGTCGAACCAGACTCACTCAATCACGGGAAGAATACTAAGACACTGATTTACCCAGGTTCAGGCCGCTACGAAGCGTAAAACCCTACTCCTGCTTTTGGTGGATTGCCTCACGAGGAGGTTTTGGGATGAACTGGTACAGTGTTGAGCAACCTCACGAGGGCACTTGTGTGGTTTTTTGATATGCCCCCCTCTACGGCGCAGCCTCGCCTCTATTTATAGTGGCCCGGGTCCTTTTCCCTTATCGCACTGGCGGGAAGGGATCCCATATCAGCCAAATTCGAAGGGGGACAAGGAGTACACCTTATCCTGACGAAAGGTGGTCTTCGCCTGCAAAGTAGCTGGTAGTGATGCAGAGGTGGGCTCTGCGATGACATCTGTCCTGCGGGACTCGTGGTCTTGGTCTCGTTGCGCCGGAATGGAAACCTTTGGGGGGATGCCTTGGGAACCTGCATACGTCCTTGCCTCCTTTGCACCAAAGAGGAAACTGCTTCTTCTGTGCCCGCTGGCTCCCGCTTGGCCCGGCTGGCATCACCTCAGCCTCTCGAGGCCGAGCGTTGCATAGAGATCTCCGCCCCTCGGGAGGGGGCCTGGAGAGGCCTCCTCCCTCCGGGGGTCTTGGTGTCGTCCCCCTCGCGAGGGCCTTGTCTTGAGTGATGCTGCATCGGGCCGTACAAGGCTGTCGAAGTGGGCCACACCTTGGCCCGCAGGCAGGCAGGTCTGGGTACCCCCCTTCCCTGAGCGCCGACATTATGTGTAGTTTCAGATTTTTAGTGTACTTGTGTAGTTTCAGGTTTTTAGTGTAGTTTGTATAGTTTTAGATTTTTAGTATAGTATGTGTAGTTTCAGATTTTTAGTGTAGTTTGTGTTGTTTTAGATTTTAGTCTAGTTTTGTAGTTTAATTACATTGTCTATAGATTGTATATATATAGGTGTTGCAGGTTTTGTCATATGGCTCCGAAGTTTCGTGGTGTGTGACAAAAGGGTACTAAGTACTATGCAACCATCACGAAGGACAATGTCGTACACCAGCTTGGCCACTGGGACACCCCAGAGTTAGTAGCGCGCGCCTACGATGCAAATGCGGTTGAGTATCACAAGGAAAAAGAGATTCTAAACTTCCCTGATTGCCGTGAGTATGCGCAGTTCCTCGCGCCGGAGAACATAAGGATATGCACTAGAGCTGAGGAGAAGGAGAACCTCCAGGCCGAGCAACAATTGTTCGACCCATTAGTGACGGAGCTTGCGAGAGAGGACAAACTATTAGAGACCAACAAGATGATGCTCCTTCAGTATGCAGCCAAGAAGAGCGCAGAGGAGGATCCCATAGACTGGGATAAGCTCGAGGAGGAGGAGGAGCATGAGGAGGAGGGGGAGGTTCAGTCGCTACTGCATCGTCCTACGTCCACCAGGGACGACCACCAGGCCGGCCCCTCTGGCCGTTAGCTTGCTAGAGATGGACGTAGCATTAGCTATTTCGTATATGAATGACTGTTCAACTTTATGCATGTTATTATATGTTTGAACCGTGCTTAATTATGCTAGAGATGGACGTAGCATTAGCTATTTCGTATATTCTTAATTACTAGTGCATATATGTTCTATTTTGATGTGTTAGTTATTTAGTTTAATTATCTATGCTTACTTTGATCAACAATATTGACAGGAAAAAATGGATGCCCCGTGTAAGACTTGTGGTGCTTTGAGATGCCAGAAGGATAGGAAGTTCTTCATCGATCTTCTGAAGGACTTCTTTGCTAAGACGGTATATATATATATATATATATATATATATATATATATAGGACACCTCTTCTGTACTCCTGGGAGTATGTACTCCCACATTCAAATATACCTCTTAAATAAGCATATTATACCTCTTTATCATTCTCAATATACCTTGTTAATTATTTTAATATACCTCAATGCAAGTTTTGCGAAAAAATATCGTCGAAACCCTTTTTTTATGCAGTATACCTTTTTTACGTACAAAAAATGCAGTTTACTTCTAAATAAAATATAATATGTGGTTTAAAATATAATTTTTAATGAAACTCATTTTGGGGCATCTAGTAATTGTTAATGAAGTATATTAAAAATGATAAAGAGGTATAAACAATTCATTTATGTGGTATATGATGCGCAGGAGTACGTACTCCCAGGAGTATATAGTCATTTTCCTATATATATATATATATATATATGATTTAGTTTAACATGTTCTAATTGAGTTTCATATGGTACGTTTGTGGCCTAAATTGTCTAACTAGTTATTTTTTTTCAAATTTCGCTCAGGTCATCCCTTGTGGGGCAAGGCGTGACTTCTTAGAGAAGTTTCGAGTTCCGCTTGATGCAACCATCACGTTCCAATGCACCCTAATGAAGATGCTGACGGCCGAACACTTCAATTGCCTTGTCACCAACGAGTCAGACCGCACCTATTTCGGTTACCCTGGTTGGACAGCTCTTGCAACTGCTTACCAGATGGAAGCTGGGGAGAAAGCCACGTTCTACCTTGACTACGATTGTGACGAGATCATGGTCTACTACAGGCATGCTGGCAGCGATGATGATGGTCCACTTACTCCAGACTATGATCCTGACTCCGCCCGGCGTATTGTCTGAGTTAGCAGCTAGTAGGGCATGCATGCCATATCACCTCCTTTTAATTTATCCGAACTTGTGTGTACTTGTGTTATATGCCACTTTTTGATACTTTTCTGAATAATGTCAATAAATAATGACTCTTGAACTTAGATTTTGGTATTTGCAATGTACTATTTAATTACTGTCAAAACCTTTGATTATGCTGTCATTTTTGCTGTATCGCGCTGCTGTACAGATTTGGTTTCAATCTAAAAATTACATTGCTGGCGTAGCACTAACGTCCAATGCTACTACTGACGTACATTACAGCTGGCGTTGGACAAGAGCCACACCATAAACGCATGGAATAGTGCTGGCATCGAATCCAACGCAACCACTAATTTTTAACTATGGCGCCATATTGCTGGCGTAGGGTGCCTACGCCAGCAAGGCCCTTTTTGCCACGCCATAGCTAGGCTTTTCTGCACTAGTGCTATCTCCGACAGGGCCGGTTCCGTGACCCTGGGCAACTAGGTTTCTTTTCCCGCGATGCGTGATATCCAAAACAATGGTCATTGAATTAGCACCATGGTTTTGCTTTTGTAATGCACTTTATCTGCTATGATGAATGACTATCTCCTTTCAACGTGGCTGGACTTGTGCATTTTTGTTTATCCCTACGCTTGTTGGAAATGCCCGTCGGTGCGCTCATCCGTACCGCGAGCGCCTGAAGGAACGGGTCCTTGGCAGCCTGCTGGTGACGCTTCTGCCGACAAGGCCCCCCTATCATCGTTGTCGCGGCCACTTAGGATGTTGAGCGGACTCGAAGCAACCAAGTTCGCAGACAATTTCGAACAAGGTCCTTCGCGTGCAGGTTTTCTCACACAAGTGTCAACCCCGTTCAAGGATAAAGCGTTAATTTTTCGAAAAGTTTCTTGCGACTTAGCTCTTTTTCTCGTCACATTCCTTGTCGCAAGGCGGTCATCCTTGAACATGCTTGTAGGTGTCCGTGACATTACTCCCCCTGGGAAGATTTGCACGCGGGGCCCTTCTCCTTTTTAGAAAAAGAAAGAAGAGAAAATAGAGTAGGCCAGGAACCTAGGTGGTTCAACAATTGCCTTACGCAAGGAAGGAGTGATCACAACATCTTTCATAAGATACATAAAAAATATGTATTTCGACCAAGAGTTGTAGAGCACTTAGCTTTTACTAACTACGCACGGGATCATTGCCTGGCTTTGTAGAAAGGGTTACATGCCTTGGCGGCGAAGCTTGCACAAAAGGTGTTGCCCGGTGGACTGATAACCGCGCCTTACGGGTGGGACGTACGAAAGCGCCCAATACTTATGCGTGCTTCGCATTTGGGTGTTGCTTCTGGCCCCAAGGCGGCTTTCGCCGTCCCTAGTGACATGTCTCACCCGGCAAGGGCTTAGCGGTCTTGGTCTTCTTGGTCCCAGCGGCTGAGGTCTCTGGTAAGTCCTCGACGGGCGTGCTGCACCTCATGGCGCGCTTCCCGGAGTCCTCACAAGATTTGCTAGAGCTCTTGTTCTTCCCCTAGGGAGCTTTGTCGGCAGGAGCGAGTGCCTCATTGGCAGACGCTGCCACTACCTCCCAGAAGATCTTATCAACGTTGAGGACTGCATCTTTGTTGTCTGCACGGATGGTGATGACGCTCATCGGACCTGGCATCTTGAGAGTCTTGTAGGCATGGTGTGTTTTCACCATGAACTTCGCCAACGCCGGTCGGCCCAGAATCCCACTATACGACAGCGACATTCTCGCGACGTCGAAGACTAGCCTCTCTGTCCTGAAGTTGAGCTCGCTACCGAACATGACTGGTAGAGTGATCTTCCCCTTGGGATGAGATCTTCCCGGGTTGACCCCTTGGAAGGACCTTGTCAGCTTGAGATCCGTGTCAGGAATCTGTAGCCGCTTGATCACGTCGGGTGAGATCAAGTTCAACCCGGCCCCATTGACGACCAGCATTTTCGTGACCTTGAGGTTGCTTATTGTTGGCGAAACCAACAATGGCACGCACCTGACGGCAGTGAGGCGGTCAGGGTGGTCCTCAGCATCGAATATGGTGGGAGTGTTGGACCACTTGAGGGGTGTCCTCACCTCTGCCGCTGGTTTTGCCGCGTTGATCTCACGGGCCCACTGCTTGAGCTGCTAGTGAGAGGAGTGCAAAGATGCGCCCTCGTCAACGCACATGGCGACGACAGCCTTCTGGAATTCCTGGCCTATGGATTCTTCTTCGTCTCCATCGTCATCATTGTCTTCATCATTAGACTTCTTGTCTCGGCCTCTAATAGGTTTCTCTTTGCACTGCTTGGCCTTGCCGTGGCGGCCACCACGGCTACAGCAGCTTTTCTTGCCGGAACCACTTGCACCATCTTGGCCTTTCTCCTTGTCACGCCTTTCGTACTCTTGCTTCTGCTTCTCGGCAAGGTCCTCTACTTGGTGGCGCTCGGTGATATCGTGGCTCTTAGTGAGGTGGATCTTGCAGTATGGCCTGCCGGTCTTCTCTCCTGCTGCGGCCTTGTCGTCTCCGGAGCACGCGGCAGCGTTCTAGCCGGACCCCTTGGGCTTGGCCTTCTTGCCGGAGTCAGAGTTGTCGTTCCCCTCGACAGCCATTACTGATTTTCCTTTGCGCTTCATGTTGCACTTCCGGCCTTTCTTCTTGGAGGCCAGTGTATCTTCATCGTCATCCGAGTCAACCTCCGTGCCGGCGTCCTCTCCAGGGAGCATCCTTCCCTCTTCAGCCCGTGTGCACTTGTCAGCCAGAACGTACAGCTCGGCAACATCCCACACTTTGTTGATGCTCATCTCCTCGTGCATCCTCCGGTTGCGCACGTTTGTGTGGAACGCGGCAATCACAGCGGTTGGGTGGATGTCGGGGATGTTGTGTTGCACGCGGCTGAACCTCTCGATGTACTTGCGAAGGGATTCACCTTCTCTCTGGGGGAGCACGTGCAAGTCGCTGGGCTGCCCTGAAAGCTTGTGGCCTCCATGGTATGCAACAACGAACTGGTTGCACAGGTCTGGCCAAGAGGAAATGGACCCCTCCGGCAAGTTCAATAACCAGCTCCTCACAATGGGCTTGAGCGCCAACGAAAAGTAGTTGGCTAAGATTTTCTCGTGGCGTCCCCCGACAGCCTGTATGGCGATGGTGTAAATGCTGAGGAACTCGAAAGGGCTGAACTTGCCATCATACTTGTCCGGCAGCTCAGGCTTGAAGGGCCTGCTGGAGGGCCAACGGACTTGCCGTAGCTCATGGGTGAACGCCGGGCAACCCACCTCGTAAGACAGGCTGACGGGCACCCCCCAGCATTGGCGCATAAACGGCCGGGTCCACACGCCCATCAGACTGTTGGTGCGTTTGACGTCGACTCTCGATGGTGGTGCGGGTGTCCTCCTTGTGGCTGTCCTTCAAGACCTGGCGTTGGTCCTTGTTCATCCGCGGGTCCGTCGAGGCGTACGATACCTTATCTTGCATGTAGGTCCGGCGGTATGTTGCTGCCGAGGGGGAGGCTGCACCGTGCGTGCCCCGCCAGCGTCGCGTCCGGTAGTGGGAGCCCCCGGAGCCGCTTGGCGGGCTGCCGATGGGCCCGCTTCCTCCGGCCTGTCGCGGTTTGCGAAGCTCAGCAGGCTCTGGATCGTAGCTATCCAGTCTTCCATTTTCTCCGACGCAGGCGGAAAGGTCAGCAATAGCTGGGCCTGCGCGAGAGCTTCCTCCGCAGTTTTGGGCATGGAGCGGTGCGAGGCGTGGGTGGCGCTCTTACTCCTAGCGGTGCTAGGAGGAGCGTCTCCCCGAGCTGTCGCACGATGCTCATTCCCTCTAGGAGGTTGCTGTCGATCTTGGCGATGCGTGTCTGAGATGGACATGCAGGGGTCTTGTCCGCGCGCCGCCCATTGTCGCCGCCCTGGGGGCGTTGGTCGCGATGGTCTTGAGAAGGTTGCGGTAGAGGTCCTTTCGCCACTGCTGCTGCGTCTGCAGCCACCGCCGCGACATCTGCGTCTGCTGTGTCGGCCCCAGTCGCCGCGGGCGCATTGTGCGTCTCCATGACGATGGGGTCCAGGTCGCGGCTCGTGGAGCTCTGCGCAGTGTTGTTGTTGTGTTCGCCGGCGTGGCGATCGTGAGAGCCGCCTCTGCCCGCGTCGTCGGCCACCACCTATGAGGGTAGCTTGGATGTGGACGGGGCGGGCTTCACCGGGCCCTTAGCCTTCTTGGGAGGCATGCGCGTCGAAGAAGCTGTCAGTGACAACACGCATGAGTCAGCAAAGGTTCACGCAAGGGAGTACCCCTAACTGGCGCGCAAAAGATGTCGGGGGTACGACTATCTATGGGGCCAGCAAGGCCCTTTCGTGGTTCGGTGAGGGAATCCTTTGGCGCAAAGAGCATCGCCGGACGCTGCACGCTCGAGGGTTTAGACAGGTTCGGGCCACCGGAGCATAATACCCTACGTCCTGTGTGGTGTGGTTATTCGATTTCACAGTACAGGAGCGTCGCAGCCCGGCATGGATGCTTCGGGAGCATCGCTACGCATGTAAATGAACAGAGAGTCGAACCTTCTAAAGGTAGACATGGACCTCCTTTTATAATCCAAGGGGCTACCACAGTGGCTAAAATGGTCTTTACACATAATAAACAATGTATATCTATCTGCCAAAACTGCTGGCAATTGCGGTAATGGGAAATACCTAACTCTGACAGATTAGGACAGATGCCATGATCAGCCCTCCTCCTCGCCTCCACGTCGCGTCCCCGGCCTCGTCGTCTAGTCCCACGGGACCATGGTGAGCTGCCGATCCTCCCCATCTTCTTTCCCCGTGGTTCTTGTCGTCTTAGTCGCCGATCCGAGTAGCTCCGTGTTCGAAAGCCATGGACGGCCATGGCAGCGAGCTCAATCCCCTGCCTTGGGGTTCGGTTCGGCCCCAATGCCCGCGCGCACACCTGCATGATTCTGCACCCACATGCGCGCCCTCTTCGTATCGCCGCGTCCGCGCGACTCGCGCAATGCTGTTGTACCCCCTGCCTTCCGTGCTCGTCGCCATGGCCGCAAGATCGAAGAGCTGCTGCCCGCACACGCTCACACATGCGCGCAAGCAAGCAAGCGTCCCGTAGAAGCACCAGCCTTCTTTTCCGCACCCGTGCTGACCTTCTGTGTGACTTCGTCGGCGGCCACCATCTACGGATATCCATGGAAACCGGCTCAACCTTCTGGTCACTAATCATCTAGCCGCGGCGCCCTTCTAGCCTCAAACACAGAGCTAGCCGAGCTGGTTAGCTTTGCTCGTATCCATCCAGAGACCTTCGTTCGAACCCCGGGCTCCGCACATCTTTTTTTTTGGTTTTCCTCTGTACATTTTCACACGCACAGGCGCCCGACACATCCATCTCTGTTTGTTTTCTTCAGTCTCATTCAAATTAGCTTGAGGGATAGGTTCATGTAAAACTAGACCCACATGTCATCATGATTCCACACTAGCTCAGCTGGTTAGCACCACTGGCTTCTGCCTGGGCAACCAGGGTTCAAATCCTATGGCCGCACCTTTCCTATTTTTGCCTCGCCACGGTGTCACCTGCTGCGTATGCTTCAACTAGGTTTGAGCCACTCACATAGCACCAGCAATTGCCAGCCGAGCTGGTCATTGATCATTGCAACGCACACATCTAAGGGATCTAGTGTTCAATTCCCAGACACACCTATTTTTAGTTTGTTTTATTTATATATTCTTTTGTTCCACTTACACGTACACACACACAGCCGCATGGTCCCTAATCAGGGCTGGGCCTCACCGTGTTCAGAGATTCGGTCCAGTGCCTCCCCTATTGTATTTCTTTCTTTTGTTCTATTTTATTTTGGCATAGTTGCATGCATTTTGAGAGCATCATGTCTTTTATGTGGCTAATTCAAATACAATGTATATTGAGATCACCGAGTTAGACAGACCCACTTCGAGACACATCGAGAGATTGTTATCTGTTAATCTCAATACAATGTATATGCCATGTCCTAGACCCAAGGTCCTCGCATGCTCTCGGGATGAGGATCGACTTACTTAGGGTCTATCAAACGCTACTCCATAACTGGATAGTTATAAAGGTAGCTTTCGGGTGAGTCGTAAGACATGTCGCGAGACATGGTTGACAAAGATGTGATTTGCCCCTCCGTGAGGAGAGATATTCTATGGGCCCTCTCAAGTGATCAGATTCAGAAAGCATGGCCATGCGACATGGGTTAAGTGTTAACCCGGTCCGGGAATCTTTATCACGGTTTCGAGAAGAGATGTCGAGCTATGACAAGGGTGACAAGTACTCGCCTTGAGCTCGACAACCTATATCATGAGGCAAAAGGAATGTTGTATATGACACATTGTCGAGGTTCGTCTAACGACTTTGTGCACACATGGGAGTTGGCACGTTCTGCTAGGAGCCACTACCTACTACCGACTCGGGTCGTATCCTTGTGTACGTGAACCTATAGGGTCGCGCACGTAAGGGATTGTAGCCCATTCGGATTGGATCCAAATGGAAAATTGGACTAGACTTGTCGTGAGCCTCAAGTGTTGAGCCCACTTCGGAGGTCTACATAAAGGGGAGTGGGTGCACCTTTCAGGGTTGATCCTTTTCTCCCCTCGACAGCCACCACCACTCCCCACGCCACCATGCCGTGCAATCGGACCTAGCAGTCCACCTCCCTATGCTGCCCCCGTTGTCGGTGTCAAAACCGGCGGATCTCGGGTAGGGGGTCCCGAGCTGTGAGACTAGAATCGATGGTAACAGGAGACGAGGGAGATGATGTTTACCCTGGTTCGGGCCCTCCTATGGAGGTAATACCCTACGTCATGCTTGATTATATTGATGGTATAAGGGTTACAGAGTTGATCTACCTCGAGATCGAATAGCTAAAACCCTAGATGAGTTCTCTTGGTCTACAATCTAAAACCCTCCGGCTTATATAGACGCCGAGGGTACCTAGGGTTTACACATGGTCGGTTACACGTCGAAGGGATATTCATGCCTATTCACTACCCCAAACGTGGAGGATACGCCACGATTCCCGAAGCTTCCTTCCTGGAGACAGGGTCTTCGATTAATCCAATGCTCGGCAAACGGCCCATATAGTCCGGCCCATAAGAAATTGGTCGGCCACCCGAGGACCCCTTAAACCAGGACTCCCTCAGTAGCCCCTGAACTAGCCTCCAACGCCAAGGGTCCTAGCTCCAGCTGCTTCATATGATCAGAGTCTTCGGCTTGCGAGTTGAATTCCTTTCTCCAAACAGTGATCGGCCGAGTTTAGTTCGGCCTCCGACGACGTGTAGTTTTCCCGATCATGGATCGTCCGAACACCATGAATAACTCGGCCCAGAAGGCCAAACGTCAAGGAGTAAATAGTGCTCCCTGACAACCTTTCAGATGAAAGGCCACGGCCCACCACGACCGCTGAACCAGTCGCAAAAACTCGATTCGCGGTTCGAGGCCGTTTTCATCAGTAGGATCCATCAATGCACAGATCGTGCTCCATTTCACATGGGTTATGTTTAATCATGCGCATATAATGGCACGCACGTCTTGGGAAGTGGAGGGATTCACGGCGCAGTGAAGGGAGGCTAACCGGCGACAAGCCCAATAAAAGGGAAAGAAAACCCCAAGGCCTAACCGCGCTTCCCATTCGCATCCCCGCTTCCCCAATCTCCTGAGCCTCCAGAGCTCAGATCTAGGTTTTCCACCCTTCCTCCTCCGACCTCAGCCATGGCCGGCTCAGGCTCCAACGGCAAGTGGGAGGCCTCCACGGTCACAGACCAAGACATCCGGGACCTCAAGGACGCCGGCTACCTCCCCGCCAACATCTTCCACCACGCCCCGGAGGAGGGCCAGGTGATCCCCACCCCCAAATCAGGCGAGAGGGTGGTTTTCATTCCTCACTTCATCCGAGGACTGACCTTTCCGCTCCACCCCTTCATTAGGGGCCTCATGTTCTTCTACGGACTCGACTTCCATGACCTCCCGCCGAACTCCTTCATGCACATATCGGCCTTTATCATCGTCTGCGAGGCCTTCTTGCGGGTGTTGACACCTGATTTTGGCACGGTGCAAAATATAGTAAACGTGGACTCAAGCGGCAAGATCTTCTATACGAGAAAATTCATATTGCCGGCATGAAAGGCTTGCCGGCATGGAATCTTACCGCCCGAGTAAAAGCTTGCCGGTGTGAAAGACTTGCCGGCGAGAAGCTTGCCAATACGGAAACCCGGCAAGGAGACGGCCCGGCAAGGAAACGACCCGGCAGGAGGCGATCCGGCAAGGAAACGGCCCGGCAAGGAGACGGCCCGGCAAGGAAACGACCCGGCAGGAGGCGATCCGGCAAGGAGACGGCCCGGCAAGGAGATGACCCGGCAGGAGGCAAACCGGTGAGGAGAGGGTCCGGCAAGGAGGTGATCCGGCAAGGACGATCCGGCAAAGCGACCCGGCATGATACCCTGATGGTACTCCCGGGAAGGCGGCAGCCTGTCAAAGACCGAGGATCAAGATAGACGTGCCGGCTCATCAAGACAGCTTCTAGAGCGGTACTACCGCCTGTAAGCGGTACTACCGCTTGGGCGGTACTACCGTGTTTTACTACCGCATCGACTACCGCTTACGAAAATACTTCTGGAATCCCGAGGACCCCAAGCGGAAGTGGCGCAGCACTCCAGGGCGGTACTACCGCTGGAAGCGGTACTATCGCTTGCCTAGAGCGGTACTACCGCTTGTCGACGCACAGATTCAGGCAGGTTCGGTTTGAATCCGAGTTAGGCTAGAGCTAGGACTCTAGGATGTGAATTGATGTAATTCTCTTGTAAGGAAGGCCTAGATGAATCCATGACTTGTACGGGAAGTCCAACCCCCTCTTAAATAGAAGAGGTGATGGCCGATTGAAACAACACACAATCGAACAAACACATCTATATCTTTTACCCTACTTTTATCCCTCTCCCTTGTATCTTTCTTCTCGTTCTTCGTTCGTTCTTCGTATTGAAGTGCGGCGATCCTCGAGGCCCTAGGGGCGAGCGAATCGACCTAGGGCAGCCCATCGTCCATCCGTGACTCCCGACGGGTTCCATCCCGGAGAAGCGGTGCGTCGGGTCTTCAAAAGAGCCTGCCGGATTGTCTTGCGTACCGCGCTTCTGGCAGGCCTCCCTCGACGTGAGCTGCGGTGCATCTCCCCCGGCGTCGAGGGTACGCGTGACGCGTTCGTGTGTCAACACACTATTTGGCGACTCCGCTGGGGAACGAAAGATCAAGAATCATCATCAACCATGTCAAATCTTCCCCAGCCCTCAGAAGTTAGGGCCGATAACATCATTAAACCCGGTCTTGATGAGCTATCGGAGGAACATCGCCAGGCCTACGAAGCGCTCAAGAAACAGCGTGAAGAGGCTTTTGAGGCGCTCAAGAAGAAGCGTGAGGAGGAGGATTTGGAGGCGTTTCTTTCAAGTTTCAAAAAGGACCACCAAGGCAACATCACTCCGATTGGAGAAATCAGGTTACCTCCTCCCATTGATGAACAAGATGAAATCACTGTGAGCAAAGTTTTTTCTCCTGAGCAACCGGCTGTGATTGAAAGTCTTATTAGTAAGGGTAATGTGATGGCGTACAATTCTTTCGTGGCAAATACCAATGCTCAGAAAAATATGCCGCCGTCATCTAGTGGTAATGTTGGTGTATCCATTAGCCCAGAAAAACCTAATCCAACTTTACCTATTTCATCGGCACCTCCCATGCAACAACATTACAATTTGCCGATGAATTTTTATCCTAGCCAAACCAATCAACTTGTGGCCGCACCTGCATACCCTAATCCTATTATGAGTGTGCCCAATTCGGCGTCTACGCCGAATTACTTTGTCACATCACCTATGAATACAAGCATGTTTGGTCTTTCGCCGAATTATGTTTCGGCGCCTACTCCACAAGTTGCATCACTAGCTAGTTCCCAAGTTGCTCCTATGTCATTGCCACAAGCATCTTCATCTACCTCGGATCCAATTTTAGCCAAATTAAGGGAGGATTTGCATAAGATGTTTCAAGAAACTTTCGGAAACGAGCCGAAAGTAAAGAGTCGTGTGTATCAAAAGCCTTATCCTGAACACTTCGACGCAGTTTTGTACCCTCCAGGTTATAAGGTTCCTGATTTTGTCAAATTTAGTGGAGAGGGCACAAAAACAACTTGGGAGCATGTGAGTCAGTATCTAGCACAGTTGGGTGAAGCAAGTTCCATAGAAGAATTGAAAGTGCGGTTATTTCCCTTATCTTTAACTGGCACCGCATTTTCATGGTTTGCTGCTTTGCCACCTGGCTCGATTCTCTTATGGTCGCAACTAGAGCAAAAGTTTCATGATCATTTTTATAGTGGCGACAATGAGCTTAAATTATCGCATCTTACATCAGTTAGGCAAAAGCATGATGAATCGGTCACCGATTATGTCAAAAGATTTAGAGATATAAAAAACCGATGCTATAGCTTAGTGATAACCGAAAGAGACTTGGCGGATCTTGTCCTTAATGGTTTGAAAACTCACATTAAGGAGAGGCTAGAAAGTTATGAATTTTTAAATATTAACCAAGTCTTGCAGAAAGCTTTGGCTCAAGAAAGCCGAAGTAAAGAGATTCATAGGTCAACAACCGATCGTCCTAGAATGCATATGCTTGATTATAATGATGAATATTCGGACGATGAGGTTGATGTCTGTACCACTGAATTTGTTTGGTCCTCAAAGGCCAAACCCTATGCATGCAATGCTATTAAGCCGATTCGTAAGAATCGTGATGAGGAGATGAAGTTTACTTTTGATATATCCAAGTGTGATAGAATATTTGATGCTATCTTGCAAGAAAAGATGATTAGAATATCACACACCATACCGTCGTTTGAGGAGCTGAAACGGCGTGCTTATTGCAAATATCATAATTCATTTTCTCATGCTACTAATGATTGCAATGTTTTTCGGAGACAGATACAATCGGCCATTAATGACGGACGATTGAGTTTTTCTGAGATGCAAGTTGCTAGACAGCCCTTCCCAATGAATACCATGACTTTGGAGGGGAAGAAAATGTTAATTCGGCCCAACATAGCCGAATCAGCTAATAAAGACAATATTGTCATTGGTGAGCCCAGGAAGAACAAAGATGGCGACAAGATCTTGGGGAGGCAAGTCGTGCTTGAGAAGCAATCCGATGGTGGAGAGGTAATCAAGATCACCATAAAAAATCCTGCACTCGGGGGGCAACTGCAAGTACAAGAGGATACTCATGTTGAATTTATCAAGCCCAAGAATTCAGAAGCTGGCAAGTGTAAAAGGAGTGAAGCTAAGCACAAGCGAATCAAGCCAACTTTTGATATGTTGCTATCTAAATATGCAAGTCAAGCGGCCGGTTCTAGCTCCAATCGGCCATCATATTCAAAACGTTCAAGATCACCTCCGAAGCAAGAGTTTCGACACTATGCAAGGCCATATGGGTCATGGGCACCAGCACCATGGATGTCGCCACCCCCCTATGCGCCATATTACATGGGAGACTTCAATGGAGGATGGGGGCAGCCCCCAATGGCTCCTTATGGTTTTCATATGGGGTGGACAACACCTAGAAGGCCTGCTCACAAAAAGCTTTATTATCCTACACAAGGCCGTTCAAGCCATGGTGCTAATCGGCCAACAAAAAATTCTCCAAGCGAAGCAGAATCTAGGGATCCCAAGTATATTCAACCTAAGTGGTGTCCTCCCGGTCTGTCCAAGACACAAAAAAGGAGATTACAACGTATGAGGAGCCGCGAGAAGGCGGCACATGAAGTAGAAGAGCAAAAGGACGAATTGTTCAATAAAATTCGGCCCGTGGCGCCCACAAAACAAGTGTGGAGGCCTAAACAAAAAGGAAACGCAGATGTCTCTACACTAGCTACAACAGCACCTACGCCACCAAAAAAGGATGATGCAGCCCTTATTATATCGTCCACGCCACCTGAAACATCCCCTTTTATTGAGGAAATTTTAAGTCCAATATACACATTGGGAGATGAAGATGAGATGGAGGATTTTGAATCTATGCCAGTTCGGGATGGTGGCAATCGACTTCAAGATATATACTTATCATCTTAAACACAAACATGGCCGATATATGATTATCGCCCTAAGCACATATAAATGGCCGATGGAGTGTTGACATCGTCCTTAGAGCAAGCTCTATGCGAATTATTTTTCGGCACACAAGTTTTGCCGAAAAACAGGGGGGCATGTGTTGACACCTGATTTTGGCACGGTGCAAAATACAGTAAAGGTGGACTCAAGCGGCAAGATCTACTATACGAGAAAATTCATATTGCCGGCATGAAAGGCTTGCCGGCATGGAATCTTATCGCCCGAGTAAAGGCTTGCCGGTGTGAAAGACTTGCCGGCGAGAAGCTTGCCAATACGGAAACCCGGCAAGGAGACGGCCCAGCAAGGAAACGACCCGGCAGGAGGCGATCCGGCAAGGAAACGGCCCGGCAAGGAGACGGCCCGGCAAGGAAACGACCCGGCAGGAGGCGATCCGGCAAGGAGACGGCCCGGCAAGGAGATGACCCAGCAGGAGGCAATCCGGCGAGGAGAGGGTCCGGCAACGAGGTGATCCGGCAAGGACGATCCGGCAAAGCGACCCGGCATGATACCCTGATGGTACTCCCGGGAAGGCGGCAGCCTGTCAAAGACCGAGGATCAAGATAGATGTGCCGGCTCATCAAGACAGCTTCTAGAGTGGTACTACCACCTGTAAGCGGTACTACCGCTTGGGCGGTACTACCGTGTTTTACTACCGCATCGACTACCGCTTACGAAAATAGTTCTGGAATCCCGAGGACCCCAAGCGGAAGTGGCGCGGCACTCCAGGGCGGTACTACCGCTGGAAGCAGTACTACCGCTTGCCTAGAGCGGTACTACCGCTTGTCGACGCACAGATTCAGGTAGGTTCGGTTTGAATCCGAGTTAGGCTAGAGCTAGGACTCTAGGATGTGAATTGATGTAATTCTCTTGTAAGGAAGGCCTAGATGAATCCATGACTTGTACGGGAAGTCCAACCCCCTCTTAAATAGAAGAGGTGATGGCCGATTGAAACAACACACAATCGAACAAACACATCTATATCTTTTACCCTACTTTTATCCCTCTCCCTTGTATCTTTCTTCTCGTTCTTCGTTCGTTCTTCGTATTGAAGTGCGGCGATCCTCGAGGCCCTAGGGGCAAGTGAATCGATCTAGGGCAGCCCATCGTCCATCCGTGACTCCCGACGGGTTCCATCCCGGAGAAGCGGTGCGTCGGGTCTACAAAAGCGCCTGCCGGATTGTCTTGCGTACCGCGCTTCCGGCAGGCCTCCCTCGACGTGAGCTGCGGTGCAACACCCCCGGCGTCGAGGGTACGCGTGACGCGTTCGTGTGTCAACAGCGGGTCGAACCACACTTCGGACTATGGCTCAAGATATTCAATATCAAGCCGAAGTGTGTCACAGGCGAACACGCAGACTGCGGCGGGGCGGTCATCAGCAAGCTTCCCCGCGCAGGATGGCCATCCGGCACCTTCATCGACACCATCAAGACTTGGCAAAAAGAGTGGTTTTACATCACCGAGCCAAGGGAGGAGGGCGGAACTGTTCCTGCCGAATTCAGATTCGGTACCCCGACCAGATTGACCTCAAGGGTCCGAATGGGCCTTGACTGGGGGTCGGATACAGAGGTGGACGACCTGCAGAGGCGCATCGCCTCCATGATTAAGGACAAAATTGAGCTGGCCAATGTGGTCCAGATTATGCTCCGGCGGTGCATCCTCCCCTGCCAGCGCCGGGACTCTCCTATGTGGACTTCGGCTTGACAATGAGCCTACGATTCGTCGGCTCTTCCGCACCACTCGGGAGAAGCTGTGGAAGGCGCTGTTCAAGGCACAGGAGAACTGGCCAGCCGAGAAGGAGGACCGGTGCCTACGCACCGATAAACCCCCTTCCCAGGTATAACATAGTTCCAATTGATCGGCTTCGTTTTCCTGAAGAAAATCTAAGCGCTTTCCGATCACTTCCTCAGGAATGGTTAAGCAAGGCCACGGGCATCAAATGCCCAGCTCCACAGCCCGAAGACCCTAGTCCCTAGCTGCTGTCGGAGATGCTTGTCGTGGCGCCTTACAAGGCGCCAGAGAAGAAGGAGAAGAAGAAGAAACCAGGCCGAAAAGGCCTGCGCATTAGGGACCAGCCGGAGGCTGTGTCCGAGGAAACCCATGCCTCCTCGAATCAAGTGGAGAAGCATGAGGGCGAGGGGGAAGGCGATTCCCCCCTCGCAAGAAAGAGGGCGGCGTCATCAGACGCCACAGAGGATGTGCCTCCTCCCGCCATGAAGAAAGCGCGTCGGACACAGTTAATTCTGTTCGATGACAGTTCGGACTGGGACACCGAGTCCGAGGACTTCGAGAAGGTCCCACGAAGGAACGTCAGGGTCAAGCCCCCAGCTCGAAGGTAAAGATCCAAAGACTTCCTGAGCTATTAGTGCTAAGTTTTGAATGTTATTGACATGTGAGCGCCTATTGACTTGCAGCCCACCACGTGTTCTCCCCACCGATCAAGTCTCGGACGGGGAGACCCCGCCCGCCGAGCTAGCGGAGAGCGGGACCGCGTCGCACCCCTCTCCTCCTGGCGCCGCGAAGGATGCCGCGGAGGTGTCATCCCAACAGGCTCCTTTGGAGCCGGACACCAGCGGTGGGGGCGACGACGTCATGGTCGAGGCTAACGCCTCGGCCGCCGAAGACCGGGGGGAAAAGCCCCTTGTCGGTGTCAAAACCGGCGGATCTCGGGTAGGGGGTCCCGAGCTGTGAGACTAGGATCGATGGTAACAAGAGACGAAGGGGACAAGGTTTTACCCAGGTTCGGGCCCTCCTATGGAGGTAATACCCTACGTCCTGCTTGATTATATTGATTGTATGGGGATTACAGAGTTGATCTACCACGAGATCGTATGACTAAAACCCTAGAGGAGTTCTGTTGTCTTACACCCTAAAACCCTCCAGCTTATATAGACGCCGAGGGTACCTAGGGTTTACACATAGTCGGTTGCACATCAAAGGGAAAAAGCACGCCTATCTACTGTTGATATCTTGGAGAACACGCCATGGTCCCTTCAATCTTCCACCTTGGCAACCGGGCCCCGGATCTTCTAATGCTCACCCAGTGGCCCGAATAGTCCAGCCCATGAGATACAGGTCGACTATCCGAGGACCCCTTAAGCCAGGACTCCCTCATGAGCCCTCGGACTAGCCTCCAACGCCGAGGCATATTCGGACAATCTTGCATGTCTTCGGCTTGCGAGGCGAGTCCCTCCATCCTTCTTGTTCGGCAACCGCCCTATCATTGGCGAAAGAAATCCCAAACACGAGATTGCCGGGTCCACAGTAATAGTGTTTCTTGGACTTCGCGCATCGAGGGGAGACGAGTGGTTCAGTAGCTTTTTACAAAACTACCGCTAACACAAATGAGGCACCACCCATTTAAACAAACTGATTCGTGGTCCAAGCCACAACCTCTTCTTCTCCACCGAAAAAAACCTCCAGCAAAAGGTCTCCGCCAAAGATGGCGAGCGCCCCCAGTTCCTCCTCGGATCCTTACGGATCCCGTCCCAGGGACTGGACCAGCTGCTCCGTGTCGCTTCTTCGACTCCGCGACCTCGAGACCCAAGGGTACCTTCCTTCCTCGGATCTGACAGCCGTCCGTGCCGGTTTGACGTCATTCAATGGCGAGGCCCTCGCGGAGAATTTCCCCCATCCACATAAGGGGGAGAATGTGTGTTTTGTGCCATTCCTCCTGCGAGGGCTCGGGTTTCCCATCCATCCGTTCCTGAGAGGGCTACTAGTGTTTTATGGGATCCAGCTCCACCACCTCACCCCAGGGTCTATTCTGCACATCTCGGGTTTCGTCGCCCTTTGCGAGATGTTCCTGGGTTGCGAGGCGCACTTTGAGTTGTGGAGGAAATACTTTTGCCTCGTCCCTCGCACTCGAGATAAGACAATCTTTGAGGTCGGCGGAGCCGAAGTATGCCGCATAGCGGGGACGGGATACCCCGTGGGGACACCGAAGGAGTCCGAACTATGGACTTCGGAATGGTTTTATATCGAGGACGTCCCTTTATTCGATCCAGCTCGGAAGGGTCTGCCCGAATACTCCGATGCCCCCTTGAGGAAGAGGTACAATTGGCGCCCGAAGAGCCTGTCCCAAGAAGACAGCATTGAGGTGCAGCGCTTAGCAGCTCGTGTGAGGATACTAGCCCATCATAAGCTGACCATGATAGATGTCATGGCCGCCGCCATCTCCCGGTGCGTCCAACCCCTCCAACAGAGGATACACCCCTTGTGGTGTTAGAACGGGACAAGCGATACTACTCGCTCCCGAAGACTGGGTCCTGCCGATCAAACGGCAATGGCCGCCGCACTTGCCGACCTATACAAAGGGGAGCAAGAAGATTTCATTCGGCGATCGACCAAAGAGGGATACTCAAGCCAAAATCCCAGCGAATGGGTGAGCCTTTCAATCTCGTGACCATAGTTCGGATTCTCAATTTGTCCCTTCTTGACCGAAGTCTTTATTTTCATGCAACCAGGAATGGAGGAGCTTTATCGAGACAGTACATTGTCCGGCCCCTCAGCCCGAAGACTACTCCCGTGACGACGATCCGGGCTATCATGAAGACCCAGATCTGTCAATCGAACTCGAAGACGGGGTTTTCTACCAAGAGGGCCTTGACGGCTCCAAGGTGGCCATTATCGCCGATTACCCTGGGTCCTTCCCTTCTCCTGCAACAAGCAAGAACAAGAAAACATCCCGTAAGAGGCAAGTGTCCTCCACTGGCCCTAACGCGCCGGCTTCTACACCCAAACGCCGTAGATCCGCGCGATATACACCGGCCGCGGCGGCCACGCCTGGACCGGAAGGCCACAAGGATCTAGCAAATGAGCCGGTCGCGGGGGCGAGTGCGCCTACGAGTTCATCCCAAAGGTATTTCGCTTAATCGCTTGATTCAGTATCATGATTTGATAAGGCCTAACGAGAGACCATTTTGCGAAAATATTCAGGCAAAGGGTTCGGCCATCACCCGCCGAGGACGTCGTCAGGACGTCCGGCGGTGCCCAAGATTCCAGGCCTTCCACCCATGCCGATCCTACTGCGGGAGCCCCCTCCGTCAATCCTGCCCCAGCCGATTCTGGTGACGCCATATCTGTCACCAAATCAGAGGTTGGGAGCGCTATGCACCATCGGCGGCGACGAGAAGCCTTGCGTCATCCGGCCTTTTACGAACAAGAGTTCGGTGCTCTACGCACGGCGGATGCACACCTCGGGGCCGCCCGAGCTGGGTTCGGGGAGGCTGTAAAGTTGATATCATCCAGCCTGCAGGTAAGTAGTTGTTTATTAAAGTCGGAACACTTGTATAGACTCAGTAGCCCCCGAGCCTTAAATTGGTCGGTACGACCGAATTAAGGATCCCCGTACTAATTGACTGGTAATGTAGGCTTCGAAGCAGCGGTGTGAGCAACTGGCCAAGGAACCGGAAGCCAGCCGAACACAGGTCGAATCTGTGAAGGCCGAACTAGAGAAAGTGAAGAGCTTTACTCGGGAGGCACATGGTTAGTATATATATACTGCTGATCTTTAGTATATCCCCATGCTTACGCAAGGGTACTATGTAGCAGCTGAATCAATAGGGAAATTACAAAAAGATTTGGATGTAGCCCGAGAATCTCAGCAATATGCCGAGTCCCAGCTGGAAGCTGGCCATCGCGTTTTACAACATCATCTTGAAGAGAAGAACCGCCTGCAGGAGGAGAATAGACAACAAGCCGAACAGATTGAGAGCTTAAAAGCTCAATTGGCCCAGGCCCAAGGAGAAAACCAGAATCTACAGAGAGGCATGTTCGGTAAGTGTGATTTTAACATCGGAAAGTATCTCTTATAGGTGAGGTGTGATATGCATGCCGTGACTCATATGCAGGTATATTGTCCGGGCGACCCGAAGAGGAAATCGGATCCTACCAGAGGAATCTGTTGAAGGAGCTGTCCGCCCTTCATGAGCGGGCTCGGAAGGCCATGAAAAGCATGGTGAAGGCACTATGGCCTGCCGAGCAACCTCCGGAGAGGATGACCGAACTAATCGATCGCTTCAAGGGAGCCCGAGCAAGGCTCGAGCTGTGGAAGACATCGGCTTGCCGGGAGGGAGCACGAGAGGCGTGGGCGATGATCAAGACCCGCTACACCGGACTTGACCCCGAGTGTATGGCTCGGGTTGGACCAGTGGGGGCAGATGGACAAGAAGTGCCGCTTCACCTGGTATACGACCAGGTGATGCCTGCCGCCCGTCTCTCACAACAAAACTGCTCCCTGGACACCATAATCGATAATCTCGATCAGCAGCCAGATGTATGATCATATGTAGCTATGTACTTTTAAAATCGAAAAATTACTCCGTCTGTGTTGTGAACTTTGTCTTAACCGGCCATCGGCTTTAACCTCCCGTGCTAAGAGCTTGGGAGTGTTCCTTGTAAGTTATCACCCGACGAGGAGGGAACTATGTTCGGGGAACCAGGCAATCCGGCCATGTGGTGCGAACAGACAGAAAGCACACAGGGAGATATGTTATATTACTGCTGAGCGTAAGAAACATCTTCTGAAGAAAATAGTAACTCTATCGATACCTTGCTTCAGGGGTGCTACGTAAATCGTAGGAGAAAAGGCCGTATATTGATAGTGTGCGGCCAAGGGCTTGTGTGAAGCAAAAAGCCCGAATAATGGCCATGAACGGCCATAATTGAATCTGTCATAGCCGATCAATTGTCTACTGAAGATAGCTAGCTTTTGGCTTCACCCGTCTGAGGTACGTATCCGGATGACCCGGTCGTAACAATCGCAGAGGTGCTCCCTTTACCCTCTAGCCGAACAATCGGGAACGTAGAGGGTAAGCACAGGAGCAAGGCAACCCAGCTTGGCAAATTCTTAGTTCTAATTGATGCATAGGATGGCGTAAAAAACGACAAGGAAAGTATGCGTACACAAGAAATGTGCACAAGTGCTTATTACATAAAAGCATTGGCTTCGGAAGGGAAGCCCCCGGGTACTATGTTCGGTTTAACACTTAAAGGTGTAGGCCGAAAAATCATTAGTACAAGATCGGTTGAACCGAACATAGAGTTGGGAAGAAAAAGAAATCAACCCTGCCAGAAATCAAGGTGGGAGGGAGAAGAAATAACAATGAAAATAAAGAAAGGAGAAAGGTAAAAAGTATGACAACACCGGTCTAACCGTAGAAGCGCCGAAGACGAGCTGCGTTCCATGGGTTTGGTTCAAGGCAGTTATCCTGCGGGTTCCGAAGATGGTAAGCTCCTCCTGTGAGTACCTCGTCGATGATGAAGGGGCCTTCCCATTTGGGCTTGAGTTTATGCTTCTGCTTCTCCGGTAGTCGTAAGACTAGTTCGCCCACGTTGTATGCTTGTGCTCTGACCTCCCTGCTCTGGTAACGCCGGGCCTGCTGCTGATAAAAATTAGAACGGGCCCGAGCTATGTCACGCTCCTCTTCCAAGGCGTCCAAGTCATCCTACCGATCTAACTCGGCCTCTCTTTCCTCGTACATGCGCACTCTTGGTGCATCGTGAATGATATCACAAGGAAGGACCGCTTCGGCCCCGTAGACCATGAAGAACGGTGTGTATCCCGTTGATCTATTCGGGGTGGTGCGCAAGCCCCATAGAACGGAGTCGAGCTCCTCTACCCACTGACAATCGGACTCTTGAAGAGACCGGACCAAACGTGGCTTGATGCCGCTCATTATGAGGTCGTTTGCTCGTTCGACCTGTCCATTAGTCTGCGGGTGATAAACCGATGCGTAATCGAGCTTGATGCCCATCTTTGCGCACCAGTCTTTGACCTCCTGGGCCGTGAAATTGGATCCGTTATCAGTTATTATACTGTGCGGGACACCGTAACGGTGTACCATGCCAGATATAAAGTCGATTACTGGTCCGGGTTTGGCTGACTTACCAGGTTTGGCCTCTATCCATTTGGTGAACTTGTCGACCATGACCAGTAAGTATTTATTTTTCTTGGTCCCCCCCTTAATTGGTCTGACCATGTCCAGCCCCCAGACCGCGAAGGGCCAGGTGATCGGAATAGTCTCAAGAGCTGTTGGGGGCATGTGACTTTGGTTTGCGAAAAGTTGACACCCCACGCAATATTTGACAAGTGAATGGGCGTCCGCCCGAGTTGTAGGCCAAAAGAACCCAGCCCGGAAGGCCTTGCTTACCAAGGCTCTTGCTGTGGCGTGATGACCGCCCATCCCTGTGTGGACTTCGGCTAATAGCTGCCGCCCTTCTTCCTCACATATGCACCGCTGTAGTACTCTGGTGGTGCTCTTCTTGTATAACTCTCCTTCGTGTACCTTGAAGGGTTTGGAGCACCGAAGTATGCGTCGCGCCTCCGTCTGATCGTCGGGGAGTTCTTTGCGAAGGAGGTAGGCGAGGAAGGGCTCGGTCCATGGCGCGATTACTGCCATGACCTTGTGAGCCGAGGGCGTTTCGTGCATGACGGAGCCGCCGATGATTTGATCGTCTGGTTCGTTTACAGGGGGAACAACCTTGTCTGCACTGGATGGATCGGCATCCTCTTGATCTGGCCAAACCACAGATGGCTTAAAGAGCCGTTCCAGAAAAGTGTTTGGTGGGACAGGATCACGTTTGGCTCCTATTCGAGCCAGTATATCGACAGCCTGATTGTCGTCTCTAGCGACGTGGTGAAATTCCAGCCCCTCGAACCGTGTGGATATCTTGAGGACAGCGTTTCTATATGCCGCCATCTTCGGATTCTTAGCATCAAACTCACCGTTGACTTGAGAGATGGCCAGATTGGAATCTCCCCGTACCTCCAGCCACTGTATGCCAATTGAAGCTGCCATCCGAAGACCGTGCAAGAGGGCTTCGTATTCGGCTGCATTGTTGGAGTCGGCATACATGATCTGTAACACGTATCGAACGTTGTCACCTGTGGGGGATGTGAGAACAACTCCAGCCCCCAGTCCGGCCAAAGTTTTGGATCCATCAAAGTACATCGTCCAATGGGAGTATGTACTATATTCTCTGGGGAGTTCGGCTTCTGTCCATTCGGCGAGGAAATCTGCCAATACCTGAGATTTAATAGCTCGGCGTGGTTTGTAGGTAATCTCAAAAGGAAGGAGCTCGATCGCCCATTTGGCTATGCGGCCGGTGGCGTCCCTGTTATTGATTATATCATTCAAGGGGACTTCGGATGCCACCATGACCGAACACTCTTGGAAGTAGTGTCTTAGCTTCCGTGATGCCATAAAAACTGTATAGGCTATCTTCTGATAGTGCGGGTATCTGGACTTGCATTGCGTTAGTACTTCTGACACGTAGTAGACCGGCTTCTGTATATGGAATTTGTGTCCCTCCTCCTCTCGTTCGACGACGAGCACCGCGCTAACGACTTGGTTGGTGGCCGATATGTATAATAACATGGGCTCACTAGCACCTGGTGCTGTGAGTATGGGGTTACTTGCCAGGAGTGTCTTGATTTCTTCTAACGCAGCCTTTGCTTCGTCGGTCCATTCAAAATTCTTGGTCCGTTTCAGCAACTTATACAGTGGTAAAGCTTTTTCACCGAGGCGGGAGATAAAGCGACTTAATGCCGCCACGCAGCCCGCCAATCTTTGGACATGCTTTAGCTCTATAGGAACAACAAGTTCGGATAAGGCGCGGATCTTGGCCGGATTCGCTTCTATTCCTCTATGTGAAATGATGAATCCGAGCAATTTACCAGCGGGGACGCCGAATACACACTTCTCCGGATTGAGCTGAATTTCGTATTCGCGTAGGCTATCAAAGGTTTGCCTTAAGTCGTCGATTAGATTGCTAACGTGTTTGGTTTTAATGACCACATCGTCCACGTACGCCTCGACTGTTTTGCCAACCTGTTTTTCGAGACAAGTCTGGATCATGCGTTGGTATGTAGCCCCAGCGTTCTTTAGCCCGAAAGGCATTGTGTTGAAGCAAAACGGCCCATAAGGGGTGATGAATGCGGTTGCCGCTTGATCGGATTCCTTCATTTTAATCTGATGGTACCCGGAATAAGCGTCGAGGAAACACAGCGAGTCGTGTCCGGCTGTGGCGTCAATAATCTGGTCTATTCGTGATAGAGGGAAAGGGTCCTTGGGGCATGCCTTGTTGAGGTCTTTAAAGTCGACACATAGCCGCCAGGATTTATCTTTCTTTGGTACCATAACCAGGTTTGCCAACCATTCGGGGTGCTTAATGTCCCGAATGAACCCGGCCTCTAGCAATTTAGCCAGTTCTTCACCCATAGCTTGTCGTTTGGGCTCGGAGAAGCGGCGCAGAGTCTGTTTTACGGGCTTAAAGCCTGCGATGATGTTCAGACTATGTTCTGCCAACCGTCGTGGGATGCCGGGCATATCGGAAGGGTGCCAGGCGAAGATGTCCCAGTTTTCTTGTAAGAAAGCTCGCAGCGCTTCGTCCACTATGGGATCGAGCTGAGCTCCGATGGACGCTGTCTTGTTAGGGTCCGTCGGGTGTACCTGAAATTTAATGGTTTCCTTTGCCGGCTTAAAGGACGTTGATTTGGGCCTCTTGCTGAGGGTCACGTCTTCTTTGTCCACTGTTGACCGAAGTGCGGTCAGCTCCTCTGCAGCAAAGGTCTAAGCTAGAGCCTCGAGGGCAAGCGCCGCTGTTTTGTTTTCGGCCCGCAGGGTTATATTCGGGTCACTAGCAGCTGTGATTACTCCGTTTGGTCCTGGCATCTTAAGTTTCATATACCCGTAATGCGGTATAGCCTGGAATTTTGCGAAGGCGTCACGTCCCAACAGGGCGTGGTAGCCACTGGGGAAGGGCACGATGTGGAAGAGAAGTTCTTCAGATCAGTAGTTATCGGGCGTGCCGAACACTACGTCCAGGGTGATACATCCTGAACAGCACGCCTCCCTCCCCGGGATTATTCCTCGGAAAGTTGTGCTGCTATGCTCGACGCGACATCGGTCAAACTGCATTTTTTCTAGAGTATCCTCGTAGATTAGGTTTAACCCACTGCCGCCGTCCATTAGCACCTTATGTAATCTGAAGCCATCAATGATGGGGTTCAGGACTAGTGCGGCCGGTGAATGACCGGGAAGAATG
Organism: Elymus sibiricus; assembly: GCA_039707655.1. Lineage (NCBI taxonomy): Eukaryota > Viridiplantae > Streptophyta > Magnoliopsida > Poales > Poaceae > Elymus > Elymus sibiricus. The sequence continues at coordinate 257,052,436 of CM077669.1, forward strand.
GCTGGTCGGTCAGCATCCCCGAAGGTAATGGGTATATCTACCCATGCACTTGTTGCTGCCACGTGATATACCTGTTCGAGTTCTTTAAGAGCTCTTTTCCTCCTGTTCCTTGACGGGAATGTTTCGTAGATCGTCAGGACTTCGGTGTTATATTCCGATGGGGTTGTAGAGCGCCAGTTAGACGGTGATTCCTCAAGAATGGCTTCACCACCTTTTGCGATCTGCCTGACGACCCAGCAAGTTCTAAGGCTGTGAGTCGGAGCTGTGTTCAGCAAAACAGAGTGTATAGGGCAGGGTTTGTCCAGTAGTCCATCCAGGACAGTACTGGCCCCTGGAAGGGGCCTGTTCCTCTTTTTGGTGGGCTCGGGTTTGGCTGGCCGGTTCGGAGGTATCCTCCTGTACCGATCTCCTCTAGGGTATTCGGTAGAGGTTGGTTCCGAAAATAGCCGCTCAGCTTGCTAAGCACTTTCCATGGCACAATACTTCTATACCAAGCTTGATAGCTCGGCAAAGTCAATGATGTGCCGCCGCGCCAGGGCATTTAGGATTCCCTTGTCGTGGCAGTTACGTTTGAAGGTTGCCATTACATCTTGATCACTAAGGCCCCGTATTTTGTTTCGAGCGAGTAGTAGCCTGGCCCAGTAATGATGGAGCGACTCCCCTGATAAATGCACAATGTCCGGTAAGTCCGAAGACTTGGGCTCTGTTGTGATGCTCGAGTCATCGGCTTGGGAGGTGGGTGGGAGAAGGTTTGACTCCACGCCACGGTGAGAGTTCGGGATCAAGGATTCCGAACTGTGCGATAGAACAGGGATTGACACCGGACTGTCTCTAGAACGAAAGCCAGAGTCCGGGTTGCAAGCACGGTCTCGGTGATCGGAGATTGGAGTATAAACCGTTTTTAATTCCGGTAGCTGGGAAGTCGAGCCCTCCGCCGGACACTCGACGGTGGCGACAAGGTGGGTGACTGTGGGGACGTGAATCTCCCTATGGTCGGGTTTAAGCCCGAGCCGGTCATAGACCGGCGTCTGGTCATCGGCCTTTCGCATAATCTCCATCTGATCAAACAACTCGTTGAGAAACGAGGCGATGGTGGGATGCGTGTCGCTGAAGCGAGTGGGGTTGGCATGCGGCGTCGCAGTTCCAGAGTCGCGCGAAAGCGTGTTCGGATTCTGTTCAACCATGATAGATCCGGTAGCGACGACCGGACCGGGTGGCCCAGACGGTCCGGAGACAGCAATTTCATCTCCGGAGACAAGGCCCGATGTCTTCGGCGCTGAGGCGTCGGGATCTGCGGGCCTCTTCGTAGGGGTCAAGGATTCCATCAGTACGAGTTCTCCCCGGGAATCAGCTGAGAACTCTAGGGCTCCAAACCTGATCCCTTGGTCGGGGGGAAATTTCCGATCTGGCATGGATGGCCGATTGGGTAAGTGCGCGACGAGATGTCGCTGCTCACGCGGATCTGACCCGGGGCGAGAATTCCCTGGGCAAAGATCTCGCTGTTGATAAGAAGGCGAGCCATCGATTCCTTCTGGCGATCACAGCGGAACTCTCAATGACAGCACCAATGTCGGTGTCAAAACCGGCGGATCTCGGGTAGGGGGTCCCGAGCTATGAGACTAGGATCGATGGTAACAAGAGACGAAGGGGACAAGGTTTTACCCAGGTTCGGGCCCTCCTATGGAGGTAATACCCTACTACCTGCTTGATTATATTGATTGTATGGGGATTACAGAGTTGATCTACCACGAGATCGTATGACTAAAACCCTAGAGGAGTTCTGTTGTCTTACACCCTAAAACCCTCCGGCTTATATAGACGCCGAGGGTACCTAGGGTTTACACATAGTCGGTTGCACATCAAAGGGAAAAAACACGCCTATCTACTGTTGATATCTTGGAGAACACGCCATGGTCCCTTCAATCTTCCACCTTGGCGACCGGGCCCCTGATCTTCTAATACTCACCCAGTGGCCCGTATAGTCCGGCCCATGAGATACAGGTCGTCTATCCGAGGACCCCTTAAGCCAGGACTCCCTCACCCCTCCCGGATACTGAGACCGGACGAGGGGATGTCCAGTCCCTTCCAAGGTCGTCTCCGGAGCGCACCATGCCTCCAGAGGCACCGGTTCAATCCCCGGTTGGAGATCGGGTTAACCGATCTCCACCGGCACCACCGACCAATGGGTGGCCGGCTACGGGGGAGGTTCTGTCAAGCGCCTCCATCTCCGAGGAGCACCGCACCCTTATGGGTGCGGTTTTACAAAGCATTCAGTCCGTTGATAGCGGACTGAAGGAGGCCTTCATGGGTCTCCTGACGGGCTTCCAGGTAAGCCACGTAATGTTTTTTTAATTTACTATTTTTGGGCTATCGTTATATATATAGCAGCCCCCGAGCCCTAGGTGAGTTTGGAAAAACTCACCTGGGGGTCAATCATAGACCATTAACCGGACAATGCATGAGACAATATTTGTTCGGAATGTTCCAATAGCCCTTAAGAGGACCGAACATGTGATCATGTTTATGATAGTTCGGAGGTTTGAATCCATGTAACCTGATAGTGGTTTGTTATGTGTAGGCTTCGTCATCGGCGGCGGATGTTAATGCCGCCGAGCTAGACGAGCTAAATCGGAAGCTCAAGAGCTCCGAAGATGAGCTCGACGCTCTGAATAAGAGATTCGACGAGGTGCAAGGTAAGCCGGATTATAATATCCGAATTCTTCATCACCGTACTGTCGACGCAGTATTTTTATATGTTTGATGCTTACGCAGCCTCAGCGAAGGAAATTGAGAAGCTCAAGGCCGAGCTTCAGAAGGCGAAACAGGAGGCTGCGAGCGAGAAGGCGGCGGCCGAACGAGCGGCTGCCGCGCTCTCCGATTTAAAAGCCACCGGTGCCAAACATGAGGCTCAGGTGGAGGAAATCCAGCAGGAGGTCAAAGACGCCGGTCAAAAGTGCGAGGACCTCGAGCAGAAAGGCAAGGAGCAGGCAGCCGAACTATCCACTCTAAAATCCGATCTCCAGAAGGAGCGGGTGGATAGGCGGTTCTTTGAAGAGCAAGTCCGCCAGGTCAAGGCTATCATGGATGGTAAGCCGTATTTACTACAGTGTGTCTTCGGGGATAGCAAGTTCGCATTGCTTACCCAAGTGTGGCGTTCCTCAGGCGCCTGCTCGGACCTCCAGAAGAGCACAGCGGACCCGAACCAGTTCTATGCTTCGCGGGGAGAGGGAGATGAAGCTCGTCTGTTTTGGGCGCAATTTGAAGCCTCCGAGCGCTCTCCTCTCCTCGTTGAGCAGCTGAAGCAGCTGATGGAGCTACACCGAATGGCGGAGCTGGCCATGAAGGATCTCTGCATCCGGCTATGTCCCGACGAGCCGTTGCCGAGTAGCTACTTCGGCCTGGTGCAGAAGCTGAGCAATGCCTCGCCTCGGATCGACGCACTAAGGCGGTCCTCCTGTATCGAGGGAGCTCGGATGGCCTTCTCAAGGGCCAAGGTGCACTAGCCGGGTCTTGATCCGATGAAGATAGCCACTGCTCCGCCGCCCCCTGGAAAGGAGCATAGGTGCCCTGAGCGATACTTCTCCGTAGTTATGGACGGTGCTCGGGCAATAGAGGCTCAATGTTTGAGAGAAAACATTTATGAGTAAATGCGTTGTAATATGTCCGAAGACCTTTTAACGCGTTTATATTTAAGATGCATGGTTTATCATGTCTTTCGTGTTTTGCATCCTTTATAACTCCTGTGTGGCCGTTGAAACTGAAAGTTGCGAGTCGTCGGCTTCAGCCCCCATGTAGATACTACGCGGGGTGTCTCTGCCAACGCACTGTGACCCTTAGCCGAGCTATCGGTACCCAAAGGCGGTAGTGTGGGGCGGACAAGGCAATCGGACCATAATGCTTTACTAGATCATTGATGGCGCGCGTTGCCGCGCCCGTCTATTTTTACAATGAAAAGGTAGGTATTGCCACAAGTGTGTAAACTAAGCCATAACATTGTAAAATACATAACTATAGCAAAATCAGCAGAAAATAATAAAGATATGATATGATGGAAAAAATAAGTGGCAATACATGTAGAATCTTATCATTTGTTATGCATAAATCATGAAAGCCATACATTGTAAATTTGTACCACAAGAATTCTACTAAGAATAAGGATCAACAGCTCAAGAACATGTGTGTACGGATCAACATTCAACTTAAGAATATGTTTGTGGGGATATATATGAACAAAGCCTCACATACCACATAAGCATGCATGATTGACTTAGATTTTCCAAGAATCATGAAAGCCATACCACATAAGCATGCATGATAACTTCTCAACTTGTGATGGGTATGAGCAAAGTCCATGATACAAAAGCATGTGTGATCTGGGTCTTCTCACCAACCACCTTGTCTCCGTTATCCAACTTTTTAATAAGAACAGGAAAAATAACAAAAAATGTTTAAAACAATTACACAACTTGGGAGCTCAATCTTCACATATTTCATTCATTTTAGTTAAATTATTTTTTGAAAAAAAATCTACAGAGCATTCACTTGTTTCGGTACAGGCACACACTACGACAAAAACCAACTGTCATTTTTTCTCCTCTAGAAAGCCAGGCCATTCTGATGTTAAGTTCCATGAACGACTTTGGGCGTTGGCCTTAGATACGAAAAGTGACAACTTTGCTCTGCTAAGCAGAGAGAATTAACACACCAAATCTCACTAACTGGATAGTAGATGGTACAATGGTACATGATAGAGCATAGTTGCTTGGAAGAAAACACGAAAGGTCAAACTATAATGTGCCGAACTAACGATAAGCAAATCACAACAAACTGGGCATTGAAATGAAAGTTAAATATTTATCTTTATACTTTGTAGCACAAAATAATAAAGGCCGATATAGGGCATGTAGAGGAAGAAAAATAACATTCTGTTGCACATCTAGTTGAACGAAATGGGGGATCAAATGATAAGAAACTTCTAGGCATCTTAGCTCTCATGCTATTGCTCAAATTAAAGCTTACAATCACCAAAGGAAATATCCATTTTCTAGTCCCCCAGAATGAGTTAATTTAAAACTACACACGGATTCTGTTACGAAATTAAAATGTATGACAAAAAACCAAAGCATGCCGTAAATTAAACTGTCTATTTCATGCAAGCAAGTGGCGACTACTCAGTTCTTGTAGATTTAAAAAAGAATTGACCAACAATCGCTTTCCCAAATTAGAATACAATTCTCAGTTCTCATCATGGCGACTATATCATTTGGATTGGAGCTTCTGAACTTACATTGTTTGAATACGTAATATAGTGTTGGTCACTGGTAATAGAAGAGGCCAGAAGTGAAGGAACACGCAATGGCATACGTAGGATCTGTAGAATTAAGAAATTCAAACTATGGAGATTAATGCAGTGAGTCGAAATAAGCAAAACTAACTGCTATTAGAAATGTTGCATTTAACAATAATATTAGAACTATGATTGTGATAAGTTATGGTCACAAAATATGACCCTACAATAATGAACCACACAACCTTACTTTCAGAAGTGTTCATACAAATCCAATGTGAAATGATAGTGCTAATAAATAAATAATACCAAAATCGTATTTCTGGAGAATCTAAGAAAATTTTCTGAGGTAGATACATACTTCGTCGTGTCATGGGGACCACCAGGTATTTATAGACTTTTCAATTACATACTACAGGAGTAAAATTGATGCTAATTTAACAATCATAATTTAGGACCACATAAGATAATGTCCCCTGCAACCAATTGGCACAATGCACAAAAAACAGATCAGGTATTATGAATGGGGCACCTGACTTCTAGGATTTTATTATATTACTCCAACTTCTGGATCATTGGGGTAGAATCAACATCGAATATATGCCCAGCATGGTCCTAAAGAAGGTTCATCTCATATGCATCTAGTTCCACAAAGGGAAGGACCAAATGTGTAAGCCAACGCCAAAGTGAACACAAACAACTTACATCAGTGCTGAATGTATACCATGAGATCAATGTACACACGTCAGTACTCATCACCTTAAGTTGTTGACGGCTATTGGTCGGTGGGTCAGCGAGCGCTTTGAATATCCTAACAGATTTCTTCTCATCAGCGGTCAACTTTTGCTAGACCTGCAGCTTGTCCATCCACGGCTGTTTCTCTTTAGCAAAATGTCAGGGCATGTTCTCGTTTACTCACCATGGCTAAGTACGTTACCCACTTAGGCTAACCCAGCTTGTTCTCGGTGCCACAAAATTGTACCTGTATCTGTATGGTAGCAAGAAAAGGCTCAAAATCAGGAACTAAGGCGAGGACAGAGTAAGCAAGGTGAAGATACCTGAGGGCGTCAAGCACAACGGCGACATGGCGGTCTACGAATGGCTGGGGCTAGGAGGAGCACCCAAGAGAGACGCTGCTTCGTCCCGATGGCTGTGGAGGTCGAGCTCGGTGCGGGTGAGGAGGAAGCCGCACGTGATAAGGTAGATGCACAGCGAGTGGAGGGCGAGGATAGCGACGAAGAGCAGCGGCCACGGTAGGGCCTACGGCCGGAGATCGCCGGCGCCGCCATCGATTCCCACAGGCGTCATATTCCATCGATATCTCCGGATCCATACTGATCTGATCCGCATCATAGCTAGGGGGTGGTTCGCCATACCTCCGTCATGGCACACTGGGGGGAGGGGGTCGTCGTCTCCGCCGCTCACTTGGCCTTCGCCCTGGATTGGATCGGCTCGACCCGGTCCTTCTCCTCCGGTCGCTGGGATCGTCCGAATGGACTTGATCCGATCCCTCACCTCAGGTGGACGGACGCACACCCGCCATCTTCACTGGATGGAACCGGCCGCACCGGTCGCCCCTCTCCGCAGCTCAGCCTCGATCGGGATTGGATTAGGGTTCGCAACTAGATGGTCACGCGGTCGCTCGTAGGCCTCCCTCCTTCGAATGGGCTGGCGGCTCGCGAAGGCCCAGTTCACCAGAGGCCTCCGTTTTGGTCCCTGGACCAGCAGCCCACAGGACAGCTTGTCTAGTTTAAATAGGTTGCGGGATAGAAAGGCTTAGACACTAAATCTGACGGCCAGGAACTGCCAGATCATGAAAACGGATGGCCAAAAATGCAAATCGCTGTGAGGGCAGGGATTAGGTGCGGTTATACTGTCCTTAATTGCTTTCACTTAGCCGTAGGGGCGTGAGAAAGGAGTGCGGGGGGCTGATGACTAGCCCCTAGGGGTTTGTGATTGTTCGGATGACCCGCGGCCAAAGCCGATATCACATGGTTTGTACGAATACCAAACCCATCGCATGACACGGAATAACCTCTAACGAGGTTTATTTAAGCTCGGATTCGTAAACCGGTTCTCGCATACTGTGACAGTCAGTTTTCGGCTTTCTCCACTAAGGTGCTTGACCAGGCTAGCCGGAAGCACAATCGCAGTGGTTCTCCCTTTGCCCCTTTAGCCGAACGAGCGGAACATAAAGGGGCAAGCACGGGAGCCGGGCAACCCAACTATTGACCCAAGACATAGTTCGGAACCAATGCATTTAAAGCGGAATTCCAAGACGCCGAACGCAAAATCAGTTGTGCTTAGGATAATTTTTTAAGTTCGAGCCCCCGGTCTATTAGCCGGTTGTATACCGCTATGGATTTTGCTGTTCGGCGAGCGGATTTTGGAGAAAAATCTTGAGAAGTCGCCGAAGTGTGGATGAGCTTTACGCCTTAGCAGGTACTTTATGGTACCTGTAGTGTGTCCAAAGACGTTTTGATGGTGATAGTTCGGTCCAGCCGAACACTTACCCTTTGCTAGTTTTTCCCCACCGCTGCCCATGAAATTTTGAGCACGAAGTTGTGCCTCCTCGACACGTACTTTGCTGGTTCTAGGGCTGTGCGATGGGGGGCGAGTCCCTATTTATGGGGAGAAGAAGGTTCTGGTACTTCAGGTTGAAACCGAGCTCGCTTCCCAACCTTACATACTTTTACGGAAGATGTCGGCGTTTGCCGATCATCAGTGTAATGGAATTCGGCCGCCAGGGCCAACGCATGTTCCTCAGTTCGGAGGGAGCGCTCTGTGTTGCCATTGATAGTAATGACCCCCTTGGGGCCGGGCATCTTATGCTTGAGGTATGCGTAGTGTGGGACGACATTAAAGCGAGCGAACGTTGTACGGCCGAGCAGGGCGTGATAGCCGCTGCGGAAAGGTACGATGTCGAAGATCAAGTCCTCGCTTCGAAAGTTATCGGGCGAGCCGAACACTACTTCCAGGCTTACAGAGCCCGTGCACCGGGCTTCGACGCATGGGATCACTCCTTTAAAGGTAGTGTTGCTGGGTTTGATCCTTGACGGATCTATGCCCATCTTTTTCACCGTGTCTGAGTAAATTAGATTGAGGCTACTTTGTCCGTCCATTAGGACTTTAGTGAGGTGATACCCGTCTATGATGGGGTCTAGGACGAGGGCGGCCGAACCCCCATGACGGATACTGGTCGGGTGGTCACATCGATCGAAGGTGATCGGGTATGCCGACCATGGGTTATACTTCGGGGCTACAGGCTCTACGGCGTAGACCTCTCGAAGGGCGCGCTTCCTCTCCTTTTTGGGTATATGAGTGGCGTATATCATATTTACTATTTTCACCTCTGGAGGGAATTTCTTTTGTCCACCACCGATCAGTCCGCGGGCTCATCCTCATCCTCGCTGCGTGGGCTCTTGCCTTGGCCCTCGGATGCGAGCTTGCCGGCCTGTTTGAATACCCAATAGTTACGGTTGGTGTGGTTGGCGGGCTTCTCTTGAGTGCCATGGATCTGGCAAGGCCTCTCCATGATCTTGTCCAGCGGGGTGGGTCCGTCGCGATTGCCTTTAGGAGGCTTCTTCGGCTGCCTAGACCGGGAGTTGCAGAAGCCGGCGTTAACGACCGTGTCATTGGCATCACTATTGTTGTGTCGGCGCTTATTCTTGTTGCGCTTTGGTTTCCCGTTTCCATACCGAACTTCGGAGGTTCCGGGGTCTTCGGGGTTGTGGCTACGTCTTGCTAGCCAGTTATCCTCGCCCGCGCAAAAGCGAGTCATGAGTGATGTAAGGGCGGACATTGTCCTTGGTTTATCCTGGCCGAGCTAACGAGCCAGCCACTCATCCCGAATATTGTGCCTGAAAGAGGCTATTGCTTCGGCGTTTGGGCAGTCAACGATCTGGTTTTTCTTGGTCAAGAACAGATTCCAGAATAGCCGCGCGGATTCTCCTGGCTTCTGGACGACGTTGCTTAGGTCGGAAGAGTCCGGCGGCCGAACATAAGTGCCCTGGAAGTTAGATCGGAATGCATCTTCTAGATCCTCCCAGCACCCAATGGAGTTTTCGGGGAGGCTATTTAACCAGTGCCGAGCTGGCCCCTTAACCTTCAGGGGTAGGTACTTGATGGCGTGGAGGTCATCTCCTCGCGCCATGTGGATGTGGAGGAGGAAATCCTCGATCCATACGGTTGGGTCAGTTGTCCCATCGTATTGTTCTATGTTTACGGGTTTAAACCCTTTCGGGAACTGATGCTGCATCACCTCGTCCGTGAAGCACAGTGGGTGGGCAGCGCCTCTGACCCGAGCTATGTCGCGCCGGTGATCGGCGTCTGTCCTAGCCCGGTTTAGTTCCCGACCTTTATTGTTACGGTCGAACCAAGGCCGGTACCCTTCCCGTCTACCGGTGAGTATCCTCTGGATCCGTAGATGGATTGCGTACGACCTGCTCTGTAGTCCAGGTCGAACCTGTCATCGGGCTCTAGTGGCTCTTTTCCCCGTCTACGGGATATCGTCGGCCTATAGCCGGTGTCGTCAGCCGTCCTGTCTCGTCCTCGAGGAGGGCGGTCTGGCTTGTCGTATGGGGTATGTTTGGGAGACGGCATATCAGTGAGCTCGTCATCGAATTGTGGCAGCCTCCTTCTGTGTGGATAGCTCTTAGGTTGGTCCGATAGACCGGTACCGTATCCTTCCTCAGCTGAGAGGACTCTCATCCATCGATCGTTGAGGTTGTCTTGTTTGGCTTTAAGCTGCCGTTCTTTTGCTTTCAGGCTGCGGGCCGTGGCTATAAGCTATTGCCTGAATAGTTCCTGATCTTCAAGATTATCGGGGATGGCGAAGTCATCGGCTTCCGGGATGTCCTCCTCCTCGACAGGGGGGAGGTAATTGTTGTCCTCGGAATCATTTAGATCGTCGGGGTTGCGCCGGTCTTCCGGCCTCTCCTAACCCTCTAACGGGTGTTCGGGGATTTCGGGATCGCCGAGGTCTTCTGGGGTGTCTCCGTCCCCGGTGCCGTCGATAGCTTTTCTTCCCTTTTTTCCTTTTGACCTTTTATGCGGCTTTCGGTGTCTTGACGGCACTTCACCCGATTTGTCGCCATCGTTTTTCGGAGTGTCCACCATGTAGACGTTGTATGTGGAGGTGGCAGTCCACCGCCCGGTGTTAACGGGGGTGACGGCGCAATCCTCCTCATCCATGTATTCTGCCTCCTCAGAGGCATAGTCCAACATGTCGGTTAAATCCTCGACAGTGGCTACCAAGTGGGTGGTGGGTGGGACGAAAAATTCGTCCTGACCCGCCTTGAGCCCGATCTGAGCATAGATCGGGGTTGGGTCGTCGGTAATCTTCATCGACGAGATCCGATCTAGGGCCTCGTTGAGTATCGAGAGCTCGATCGGGTCGGCCTGCTCAGAGCTTCCGGAGTTAACCTTCGATGTGTCCGCGCGGGGTGAGTGTCTGGCAAGAACAGGTGTCCAGACGTCTGGCACTATGACCGGGTTCGGACCGCAAGTCGGGTCCTCGCCGGGGTAGATCCCGTGGGCGGGACCGAAAGATGGATCTGAGGTTAAAGCCTCAGAGTCTTCGGGCATGGCAGGCGAGACCGTGAGCCCGGTTAGTGACAGGTCGCCCCGAGAGTCTACGGAGAACTCTAGGTTCCCGAATCTGACCTCTTGATTAGGGGCGAAACTTCCGACATGGCCTAGATGGCCGGTCGGGTCGGCGTGCAGCACAATGCTGCCGAAAGCGAAGATCTGTCCGGGGACGAAAGTGTCCGTATTGCGGACCTCTTTGTTGATGACGAGGCGAGCCATCGATTCCTTTGGTGATCACAGTAGAACTCTCAATGAAAGCACCAATGTCGGTGTCAAAACCGGCGGATCTCGGGGAGGTTGTCCCGAGCTGTGAGACTAGAATCGATGGTAACAGGAGACGAGGGAGACGATGTTTACCCAGGTTCGGGCCCTCCTATGGAGGTAATACCCTACGTCCTGCTTGATTATATTGATGGTATAAGGGTTACAGAGTTGATCTACCTCGAGATCGAATAGCTAAAACCCTAGATGAGTTCTCTTGGTCTATAACCTAAAACCCTCCGGCTTATATAGACGCCGAGGGTACCTAGGGTTTACACATGGTCGGTTACACGTCGAAGGGATAAACATGCCTATTCACTACTCCAAACGTGGAGGATACGCCACGATTCCCGAAGCTTCCTTCCTGGAGACAGGGTCTTCGATTAATCCAATGCTCGGCAAACGGCCCATATAGTCCGGCCCATAAGAAATAGGTCGGCCACCCGAGGACCGCTTAAACCAGGACTCCCTCACCAGTACGTGTGGATACCTTGGAGGCATCAGATATGCGGTGCTTGGATGAACTGTTCGACGGATCTGCGAGGAGCTACTCGTGCGAGATCACTATTCGTGGGAGATCGGCTACACGAGGAGGAGACGAATCGGCTGGTCGACTACACACATCACCAACTCTGCTTCCGCTGTGGTGACTGCGCGTCTAGTGGTAAACCCAATCCCGTGATCTATTTCCAGCAGCATGTTCTTGGGTGCGCGGTAGAAATTTTTTATTTGGCACTAGCGTACCGCTTGTTCCAACACTCCTCTCCATCAGGAAAAACTTGAAGCAACTCCAAACTCAATATGACAACCGCTTAGTGAAGCTAGACCGTCGGGAAGCTATCCTTGCTGAAGCAGAGGCTGACTTCTAGAGGCGTCTGGCCAAGGCGCAAACTTGGTATACTGGAAGCCGCCAAAATCTCACCATCTGCCAAGCCCCGGCACAGTCAAGTCATCCAAGAATTCATTCTGGAGGCGACCAACCAAAGGATCGTTGCCGCTGACGTAGACCACATTAAGAGGACCTTACTGCTCGAGAGGCGGCCATCTCCACCAAACTTGAAACTTCGTTTGCGCATCAAATCTAGGAGTTGGACCAAAAGCAGAAGGATGCCATCGAGGTGCAAGCTGCGGAGCACGCCGACAAACTCCAGGAGGTCGTCAAGGCTGCTGCGGCTGTCGAGGCCGCCAGGGCCGAGCTGGAGGGCAAAGTGCAACAGCTGGAGTTGGACCTTGCCGCCTCCGGTAAAGAAGTGTTGGAACTGAAGGAGAGCAAGCAGAAGACAACTCATACCCTAGGGGAGCTGCAGACGGCGATCTCCGACAAGACCAAGGAGCTTTCTACTGCCGCCGACTCCATTGCCGATCTGAAGCTGAAGCTGAGCACCTTGGATGAGCATCATGAGAGTGCCAGGAACAAGGGGAGGGTGTAGCGACCCGACCTGAAACGGTCAAATCTCCGGTGTTTCCCTACCATCCCAAGATCATGCTGGTACACACACGGTACATCAATGTATATATCAAAGGGAAAATCAAAGAGCTTTATTAATCGAAATCTCATATCGAGTCCTTTATTACAATAAAGTGGATGAAGGCCAACTCATGAGATAAAACCAATCCAAATCTTGCGGAAGCTAAGCGGCGAACGACCACGGAATAAAAAAATGTTTCGCTAAAATCACGTTCTAATTTTGACCCTAGGATCAAGATCTGAAGGGGTAGAGGGCTCACAGTGGCGGGAGGTCAACTCCGGCGACCTCGACGGTGGCGGCAGCTTGGTGGTGGTCGGGGAGGTGGCTCCGGTGGTCGAGGAGGACGGGGAGAGGCTCCAGTCAACGGCGGCGAGCCTCCTGTGAAGATTGGCAGTGTCGGGGAGGGTTGGGGGCGTCGGAGGTGAGCGCTACGAGCTCGGGAGGCTTCGGGTGGGGGCGAAGCTCCGGCGAGGGTGGTGGTGCGGCGTTCTGGCGAGGTGAATCGAGGGGTTTGGGGAGAAATGGGTGCGGGGAAGAGGTGGGGTTTATATAGGGGGCTCAGGGTTGCTCCAAACGGCAAGGGGAGGGAAATCCGCGGCGGATCCGGTCGACTCCTGCGATGGAAAGAAGAAAGAAGGAAGGAGGAAGAAGGGCGCTCGGGGAGGAAGGAGCAGACGGTGGGGCCGGCTCGTCAGTGAGAGAGAAGGGGAGGCGGATGGGTCGGGTGGCCGATCCGAATTGATTCGGATCTGGCGAAGGGATCCTGGGCCGCTTCCTTTCCTATTGGGCTTCGGGGGTTTTCCAAATAAAAAGCTTTTTTTCCTTTTTTTCAAAAACAGGAAACAAAACAATGAAAAGGAAAATGAAGATAAAGTCAAATATATAAGATTTATATACCAAAATCATCATAAAAATAAATGCCATCTGATGGCATTTTTTCATGGCCAAAACAAATAGTTTTAAAAAATATATATTTTCAGAAAATGCCTAAATTGGTTTTATTCCTTTTTGCAAATATTTTCCAAATAACCCCCTGGGTTTTATGTTTCAAATATTTCACAAAAATACCTCTGGTTTGGAGAGCCATGTTTCTCCTCTCACTTTTTCACATTTTTCAAAGTTTTGAAATTTTTTGAAAAGCAGATGCAAAAGAAAATTGAAGGGACTTTCAACAATTCAAAGGAGAAACTCCAAATTTTCATTTCACTCTCAATTCATATGCAAATAATAGGATGATGATGCATAGCTATATTCATAACATTCCAAAATGGAATTTTGGGATGTTACAAACCTACCCACCTTAAGATGAATCTCGCCCTCGAGATTCGGGTTGGCTAGAAAATAGGTGCGGATGGTCTCGACAAATATCTTCTTCTCATTCCCAGGTGGCTTCTTCCTCGGTGTGGTGACTCCAAAGAACCTTGCAGAACTTGATGATCTTGCTGCGGGTAACTCTGTTGGCAGTCTCGAGGATTCTGACGGGTTTCTCCTCAAAGCTGTATGGCCTCTAGGGGCACTGTGTCTCTCAAAGGAATATCAGCCATCTCAGCATGGCATTTCTTCAACTGGGAAACATGTAAGACATCATGAACTCCGGACAATCCTTCCGGCAATTCCAGCTTATATGCCTCTTCGCCTCTACGTTCAAGAATTTTGTAGGGGCCTATAAATCTGGGTGCTAACTTTCTTTTAACACCAAACCTCTTGATTCCTCGAAGTGGGGACACACGGAGATATGCTCGGTCTCCCACTTCGTATGTCACCTCCTTGCGTTTGCTATCATCATAGCTCTTCTGCCTGGACTGGGCTATCTTGAGTCAGTCACGAATCAGCTTGACCTTCTCTTTAGAATCTTGGATAAGATCGGGACCAAAAAGTTTTCGGTCTCCAACACCATCCCACAACAATGGTGTTCCGCACCTCCTTCCGTATAAAGCTTCGAAAGGGGCGATCTTCAGACTGGTCTAATAACTGTTGTTGTACGAGAACTCTGCATAAGGCAAGTTGTCATCCCAGCTAGACCCATAGTCTAGCACGCAAACTCTCAACATGTTCTCCAGAATCTGGTTGACCCTCTCGGTCTATCCATCTGTCTATGGATGAAAAGCTGTACTGAACTCCAGCCTCGTACCCAAAGTTTCATGTAACTGCTGCCAAAACTTTGAGGTAAATTGTGTTCCTCTATATGACACGATACTCCTCGAAACTCCATGCAGACATACGATCCTGGTCATATATATCTTGGCTAACTTAGCACTGGTATAGGTGGTCTTCACTTGAATGAAATGAGCCACCTTGGTCAAGCGATCGACCACTACCCAGATGGAATCATAACCTGAACGGGTCCTGGATAATCCTGTGATGAAATCCATACCAAGCTTCTCCCATTTCCACTCGGGTATCGGTAAAGGTTGAAGTAATCTAGCTGGCTTCTGATGTTCTGCCTTTACTCGCTGACAAACATCTCATACTGCAACATGCTCAGCAATATCCTTCTTCATACCTGTCCACTAGAAACTTTCCTTCTAATCCAGGTACATCTTGGTGTTGCCTGGGTGTATCGAGTACGGTGAATCATGGGCCTCTTGAAGTATCAACTTCCTGAGTTCTGGGTCATTGGGCAACTAGATACGGTCCTCAAACCATAGAGTTCCGTGTTCATCCTCACGAAAGCCTTTAGCTTTCCCGTCCTTCATGCTTTTCTTTATCTCAGCTATTTCCTTGTCCAACTTCTGGGCTTCACGGATTCTTCCGGTCAAAGTGGACTGAATCTCCAGTGTGGCGACATATCCTCTCGGAACTATCTCCAATTTGAGCTCTCTTAGATCGTCGGCTAACTCCTGGGGTAATCCTCCCGCTATGAGTGTGTTCACATAAGTCTTACGGCTCAAATCATCTGCTACAACATTTGCCTTCCTTGGATGATAATGCAATGTTATGTCATAGTCCTTGATCAACTCTAGCCATCTCCTCTGTCTGAGGTTCAACTCCTTCTGCGTGAAGATATACTTCAGGCTCTTGTGATCAGTGTAAATATCACAACTATTTTCGATAAGGAAATGTCTCCAGGTCTTGAGTGCGTGCACTACGGCTGCTAACTCCAAATCATGTGTGTCATAGTTTAATTCGTGAGGTCATAGATGTCTGGATGCATAGGCTACAACTTTTCCCTCTTGCATGAGTACTCCTCCAAGTCCTTGACATGAAGCGTCACAATAAACCTGGAAGTCCTTCCGAATGTTCGGCAAAATCAACACTAGGGATGTGACCAAACATTTCTTCAACTCCTGAAAACTGGCCTCACATTCCTCGGTCCAAATATACTTGGTCTCTTTCTTCAATAACTCCGTCATGGGCTTGGCAATCTTCGAGAAATTCTCGATAAACCTCCGGTAATATCCGGCAAGTCCGAGAAAACTGTGGATGTCCTTAACTGATGCGGGTGACTTCCTCTCGGTGACTGCTGCAACCTTAGCGGGATCCACCGCTATTCCATCTGCAGAAATAATGTGTCCAAGAAATCCGACTTCCTTCAACCAAAATTCACATTTGCTGAACTTGGCATATAACTGATGCTCTCTGAGCTTCTCCAGAACTATACAAAAGTGTTCCTTGTGTTCTTCCTCGCTCTTGGAGAATATCAATATATCATCGATGAACACCACGACAAACTTGTCCAGATATTCCATAAATACCTTGTTCATCATACTCATAAAATAGGCAGGAGCATTAGTTAAACCAAAGGACATGACTGTATACTCATATAAGCCATACCTTGTGGTCAAGGCTGTTTTGGGTATATCATGTTCACGAATTTTCAACTGATGATACCCTGATCGAAGATCGATCTTGGAGAATAATTTCGCTCCATCTAGCTGATCAAACAAATCGTTTATCATCGGCAGAGGGTACTTGTTCTTGATAGTCACCTTGTTCAATGCACAATAATCGACTGCCATTCTCAAGGTTTTATCCTTCTTCTCCACCAAAAGAACTGGGGCTCCCCAAGGTGACGTACTTGGGCGAATATACCCTTTGTCCAATAACTCCTTGATCTGCTTCTTGATCTCTTCTAGATCATTAGCGGGCATTCGATAGGGTCTCTTGGATATTGGGGTTGTTTCTGGCAATAACTCAATCAGGAACTCAATCTCTCTATCCGGTGGCATGCCTGGCAATTCCTCCGGGAATACATCTGGGAAGTCTTGTACAACCGGCACTTCCTCCTGAACAACTCCTGTGAGGGAATTCACCCGAGTACTCTTCGGTGTGTGTCGGGATACATACGTAATCCTCTTCTGCTCTGGGGTGGTGAGAAAAATAGACTTGCTGGCACAATCAAGGTTTCCTTCATACTTGGTCATCCAATCCATGCCTAGGATTATCCAATCCCTGTGAGTCTAAGACGATGAGGTCGGTGGGAAAAACATGGTTACCAATGTTGAGGTTCAATGTGTGGCATCCTATCCCTGTTGTCATCATGCCTCCTGGGGAACTGACCTTAATGGGCTGACTAAGGGTTCTAGTGGGCAAATTGTACTTTTCCACAACTACCCTTGATATGAATGAATGAGTTGCACCCGAATCAAAAAGTGCCAATACTGGACATGAATGCAATAAAAACTTACCAACCACAGTCTCGGGCTGATCATAGACTTCCTCCACATCAATGTGGTTCACCTGAGCACGGGGAAAAGGATTGGGCTTCTTAGCTGATGAGTTGCGTTGCCGTTTCCATTTCCCTGCTTGTTCTGGGGACATTCAGTGGCATAGTGCCCTGTCTTCTGGCACTTGAAGCAGGTGATATGGCTCAGATCCTTCTGAGCTGGAGCGGGACGGTGCTGGTTGCCTTTGCCATTTCCATTGCCATTCTTGAAGTTGCCATTGTTTGGACGATTATTCCCACTTCCTCCATGGTTGTGGCCTCCATGGTTGTGCATGGCATGAGTGTTTCCTCCATACTTACCGGTCCCTGATCCATATTTCTAGAGTAAGACTTCCCCTGTCCATATTTCCTCTTGCAGATCTCAATTTGCTGCTGCTTACCCTCCAAGATGAGGGCCTTGTCTACCAGATCCTGGTAGTTGTTGAAAGTAGCCACCATTAGCTGTATGCTCAACTCATCGTTGAGTCCCTCCAGGAATTTCTCCTGCTTGGCTGCATCATCAGCCACATCTCCTGGTGCATAACGGGCCAACATGCTGAATTCGTCCACATATTGGGCCACAGAGCGATTCACCTGGCGTAAGTTGCAGAACTCACGCTTCTTCAGACTCATGGCTCCATCTGAGACATGAGCGGTGCCGAAAGCCTGCTTGAACTGCTCCCAGGTCACACTGGCAATGGGGTACGTGGTCGTGTAGTTCTCCCACCATGAAGCTGCTGGGCCTTCAAGTTGATGTGTGGCAAAACGCACTTTCTCTGCCTCAGTGCATCCCGCAGTGCTAAGTTCCCTCTCCATCTTGCGGAGCCATTCATCTGCCACAATGGGCTCAGTGCTGCTGGAGAAGGTCGGTGGGTTCAGCCTCAGAAAATGGGTGAGGTTGTCGGCCTGGGGTGGACGGTTGTTGTTGTTGTTGTTGGCCTGGTTCTGGATCAACAGCTGCATCAAGGTATTCTGCTGCTGGATGAGTTGGGCGAGTTCCGGCGGAAAGTTGGTGGTGGGGTCACGTCTCGGAGGCATCTGGTGTTTTCAGAGTGATGAGAATTAGAATAGAACAAGGGTCTAAATAGAAAATTCACTACCCATATGCAATGCAACAAACATTAACACACCAAACACTCATTCATTATTCAACTCAAAAGGTTCACACTCGAGATACAAGTCTCATGACAAACGAAACATCGACCTACGATTCAACGAGAAAATAAAAGATACATGGTGGTCATGACTAAAGTTCTCCTCAAAAGTCCATGGTGGTGCGTCCTCCTCCGGTGGTGCTCTCCTCATAGTCATCCTTGTTGCTGATCACGGGGGCATTGTCGCCTTCCGGGTGAAGGTTTTCTCCCATGTTGAGTTGCTCCTCCAGATTTGCAACGAGAGTCTTCAGGTTCTTGATCCTCGATAGGAAGTCCTTCACTTCATCCTCGTGTTCGTAGTTGGCTTCTCGTATATCAGCTTCGAGGTCAAGTTCACAGGTCATCAGCTGCTTGATCGTCTTCGTGTCTTTGCGTACACGGAGCTCCAGGGTCCTGATGTTTGTCTCCAATGTTTGGACATAAGCACGAATGGAGTCTTCGGTCACGCTGCTTATGATTTCTCCATCTGCACCTCTGCGGCAGACCATGCTGAGGCTTGGCGAAATGGGACCACCCCTGTATTCCTCCTGGATACGTCCGAGGGTACGGTGAATCGCCATGTCCCTTCCGAGAGTCCAGCTGGGTGCAACAAATTTGAAGTTGATGGGCTCTGTGCGATTTCCAAAGCTCCTCCCGGGGATGTGCACCTCAATCCTGTAGCGAGCGTCTACTGGGAAAGACATGATAGCAGTCCCTGTGATGGTTGGCAGAGCAATCCTTATGTCCTTGGCGATCTGCACCAGCTCTTTGCCAAAGGGCATTGTTGCGTTCGGCTGGAAAAACTTCGTGAACAAAACTGGGTGGAAGGTGGCCATCTAAAAATGTTGGAAAAATCAGAGAGAAGTCAGAAATGAGCAGATGAGAATATAGGAAATTTTAAAGACATAAGTAAAATGATTTTCTTCCTAAGGCTTTTCCAATCCTAGAGGTTACGTCCTATGGTCAGCGTGTGCTCTGATACCATATCTGTAGCGACCCGACCTGAAACGGTCAAATCTCCGGTGTTTCCGTACCATCCCAAGATCATGCTGGTACACACACGGTACATCAATTTATATATCAAAGGGAAAATCACACAGCTTTATTAATCGAAATCTCATATCGAGTCTGTTATTACAATAAAGATTACAATAAAGTGGCTGTAGGCCAACTCATGAGATAAAACTAATCCAAAACTTGTGGAAGCTAAGCGGCAAACGATCACAGAATAAAAAAACATTTTGCTAAAATCACGTTCTAATTTTGACCCTAGGATCAAGATCTGACGGGGGAGAGGGCTCACAGTGGCGGGAGGTCAACTCCGGTGAGCTCAACGGCGGAGGCGGCTCGGTGGTGGTCGGGGAGGTGGCTCCGGTGGTCGAGGAGGACGGGGAGAGGCTCCAGTCGACGGCGGCGAGCCTCCTGTGAAGATTGGCGGCGTTTGGAGGGTTGGGGGCGTCAGAGGTGAGCGCTACGAGCTCGGGATGCTTTGGGTGGGGGCGGAGCTCCGGCGAGGGTGGTGGTGCGGCGTTCTAGCGGGCGAGGGGGCTCGAGGGGTTTGGGGAGGAACGGGTACGGGGAAGAGGTGGGGTTTATATAGGGGGCTCGAGGTTGCTCCAAACGGCAAGGGGAGGGAGATCCGCGGCGGATCCAGTCGACTCTGGCGATGGAAAGAAGAAAGAAGGAAGGAGGAAGAAGGGCGCTCGGCGAGGAAGGAGCGGACGGTGGGGCCGGCTCGTCAGTGAGAGAGAAGGGGCAGTGGATGGGTCGGGTGGCCGATCCGAATTGATTCGGATCTGGCGAAGGGATCCTGGGCCGCTTCCTTTCCTATTGGGCTTCAGGGGTTTTCCAAATAAAAAGCTTTTTTCCTTTTTTTTCAGGAAACAAAACAATGAAACGGAAAATGAAGATAAAGTCATATATAGAATATTCATATACCAAAATCATCAGAAAAATAAATGCCATCTGATGGACATTTTTCGACGGCCAAAAGATATACTTTTTAAAAATATTTTTTTCAAAAAATGCCTAAATTGGTTTTATTCGTTTTTGCAAATATTTTTCAAATAACCCCCTGGTTTTTATGGTTCAAATATTTCAAAAAATACCTCTGGTTTGGAGAGTCATGTTTCTCCTCTCACTTTTTCACATTTTTCAGAGGTTTGCAAATTTTTGAAAAGCATATGCAAAAGAAAATTGAAGGGACTTTCAACAATTCAAAAGAGAAACTCCAAATTTTCATTTCACTCTCAATTCATATGCAAACAATAGGATGATGAAGCATAGCTATATTCATAACATTCCAAAATGGAATTTTGGGATGTTACAAAGGACCATGCTCGAGGAGCTCCGGAAGGAGAAGAAACTGCTTCCCTCCACCGCCCACTCCTCCAACGAATAGAAGAAAAACGTGGAGTTGTGGACGGACCAACTTGTAAACATCGCCGATAGGCTCTCCACTCAGGTGGCTGCGATTAAGTCAAGATTCACAAGCGACGGCAGGGAAGTAGAGAGTGTCTTGCTGTCCATCTTCTTCGAGGGGCTTGTCGGGGCGCTGGAGAAGTACCAAGAGGACCGGGCCGACAGCTTCGCCAAGGAATCCCGCTAGCTTTGCCGCGATGCCCTCCATAAGGTGCCCATGAAGGTCGTCTTCCGCAATCCCGACACCAGTTTCTCCAAGGCCTTCGCCAAGCTGCCAAAGGAAGCATACACCAGCTCCGCCGAAGGCCTTGTCACTCCTATCTCCGAGAAGGTTGGCTCCATGACCAGGACAGAAGGCCACTTAAAGAATTAATTCCTTCCAGCCTCATCCTTGCTTTTGGATGTAATATATTCTATTTGTTTAAATGAATGGTTACCCTTCCTTATACTTGATTTTGTACTTGTATGTTTCTAGACCCTACACTTGCCAGAAATACTTGCCGTCACGCACATTCTTTCCACGAGCGCTTTAGGAACAGGTCATTAGCAGCCTGCCGAAAATGTCGCTGTCGTCAAGATCACCTAGCCGTCCGCAATGCAACTACCTTGGTTGCTAAGCGGAGTCGAAACAACCTGGGAGCGCAGTAGATTCTGACAAGGGTCCTTTGCGTGCAGGTTTTCTCATACAAATGTTGAAAGCATTCAAGGAAAGAAGCAACTACCACAAAGAATTTGGAGTTTTACAACTTAGTTTCTCTTTGATGTACTTCTTGTTATGCAACGATCAACTTGAACGTCATTTTTGTATCAACACCATCACTACCTCCGGGAAAACTTGCACGCACGACCCTTTTGTCCTTTGAGAAAAATAAATAAGAGAAAAGAGGAGGCTAGGAACCTTGCTGGTTCATAAACCATTTCACTCAAGTCAACGTGGACACAACATTTCATACAATATACATAAATAAAATATGTAATTTGACAAAAAATATCCAGAACACTTAGGTTTATTGATTATGCACAGGGCGTTCGTCTGGCTTTGTACAAAGGTTTACATGCCTTGCTGACAGACTCATACAAAAGGGGCTTGCCGGGAGGCCCGGCAAGCACACCTTACACATAGAACTTGCGAATATGTTCGATATTCCATGAATTTTGCACCGGGGTGCCATCTTTGGTCTCTAGGTGGACTGCGCCAGGCCTAGTGGCTCGTACCACCCGGTAAGGGCCTTCCCACTTTGGCGTCAACTTGTCGCTTTGTTTCCCAGACTGTATCCGTTGAAGGACAAGGTCTCCTTCCCCAACACTCCTGGCATGAACCTTGTGTCTATGGTAGCGACGCAAGGCTTGCTAGTAGCTTGCGTCACACACAGCAGCCCGAAGACAGTTTCCCTCGAGGAGCATTGCATCATCTTGCCGCCACTGCTCTTGCTCAGCTTCGTCAAAAGTTTGCACTCGAGGTGATCCGTAGGTTAATTCTGTGGGGAGCACCACTTCTCCACCATATACTAGGGAGAATGGTGTCTCACAAGTAGCTCAATTTGGTGTCGTCCTGGGTGACCAAAGAATTGATGGCAGCTCATCAATCGAGCACCTCCCGCACTTGTGCACCTTATCAAATGTCCTTGTCTTGAGCCCACACAACACTTCAGCATTTGCTTTCTCAACTTGGCCGATTCTTCTTGGGTGAGAAACAAAGTCAAAGAAGATCTTGCTTCCAAGGGTATCGCAGTACTGCATGAAAGCGCAACTCGTGAATTGTGTGCCATTGTCGGTGATAATCCTGTTAGGCACACCAAAACTGTAACTATCTCCTTGAAGAACTTGACGGCTGACTGTGATGTCACCTTCCTTATCGGCTCCACTTCTGGCCACTTCATTAAATTTTCGATTGCTACGTACAAACTCGAAACCCCAGGTAGCACGGGGGAAAGGGCCGACAATGTTGACCCCCAGACCAAGAAGGGCGAAGAAAGATGTATTGTTTAGAGGGCTTGAGCTTGCAGATGTATTTTCTTGGCGTCGAATTGACATGCTTCGCATTTGGTCACCATAGCCACTGAGTCTTGAAGGGTTGTCAGCCAGTAGAAACCTTGCCGAAATGCGTTGCTGACAAGAGCACGAGACCCGATATGGAAACCGCACACCCCTTCATGTATCTCTGCCAAAAACTTATGTCCATCTTCCCGGAAAATACACTTCAATTTCACCCCGTTCGGTCGCTTCCCGTGCAAAACACTGTCCACAAATTGAGACATAGCTGACTGCCATGCTACTTTCTCAGCTTCTTCTTCCTCTTCAGGAAGTTTTCATGTTTGAAGGTATTGGACTATCTGTTGTGCCCATGCCGGAGCTTGCGGCTCGACGACAAGGACTAAAGGAATTTCCTCTGCCATGGGAG
The DNA here is from genome assembly GCA_039707655.1 of Elymus sibiricus. Lineage (NCBI taxonomy): Eukaryota > Viridiplantae > Streptophyta > Magnoliopsida > Poales > Poaceae > Elymus > Elymus sibiricus. Next base: position 257,075,642 of record CM077669.1, read on the forward strand.
CACTTGCTTCAATGGTAAGAGCCTCAGGCCCTGCAGGAGCTTGCCGCTCACCGACTAGCGTTGCATCGCATCCGGCAACTTTCTTACCGGCGGCTTCCGGGAGCTCTGCCAGAAAATAGTCACCAGAGCTATCTTTTCTTTCTTTGATTGCCGCAATGATGGTGTAACAGAAGGTTGATTCATATGGAGCACAAAAGTTTTTGGTTCCACAGGTAGCTTCTGGACGGCACGCTTGGGCAGCTTATCGGCAATGTTGTTCTCTGCACAGGGAACATGCTCTGTTTGCAGAACATCAAAGTCCTCTTCCAACTTCGTAACTTTGTCTACATATGCTTCCATCAAAGAGCTTTGGTAATCCTTGTTGACTTGCCGCACAACTAACTATGAGTCGCCTCAGATGATCATCTTCCTAATACCAAGATCAACTGCACTACGCAAGCTGGCAAGCAAACCTTCATACTCAACAGTGTTGTTGGTGGCTTTCTCTTGCGGGAAGTGCATCTGGATCACATACTTGAGGTGGTCGCCGGTGGGTGGGACAAGCATCACTCCGGCACAGTTGCCTTGCAGTGAAAAGGCCCCATCAAAGTACATAACCCACTCTTGGTCTGTTTCCTTGTCGGGGAGTCTCTTGTATCTCTTCGTCTTGCATTGGTGCTAATTTTGCAATGAACTCCGCCAAGGCCCTGCTTTGAATAGTTGATGTGCTTTTAAAACTCAAGTCAAAACTGGTCAGCTCCAATGCCCACTCCACTATCCTGTCGGTTGCCTCTTGATTTCTCAAGATGCGCTGCAAAGGAAAGCGAGCGACGACAGTGATATGGTGTGCTTGGAAGTAGTGGCGCAGCTTCCGGGAAGCCACGAGGAGGCTAAAACGCAATTTTGCACACCATAATATCTTGATCTTGCCCCCTGCAGAATAGAGGTGTCTTCTTCTTCCGCACAACTTGTTGGTTTGCTTCTTGTGTCGTACTTGTGTTGGCGGCATCTTGGCTTGCCGGAGAAGACTCTGGCTTGTCGGTTGCCGGCTCTGGGGTTCCTGCCTCTTCGTCATTAGCTTCCCTCTCCACCACTAGCACAGCACTAACCACTTGATTTGTTGCCGCCAAATACAGCAGCAACGGCTCTTGCAGCTTAGGCGAAACTAGTACTGGGTTTAGGACATGTATTTCTTCAAGTCCTGCAGTGCTGCCTCCACTTTAGGAGTCATTTCATTGGACCTGTCCTTTTCAAGATTTTGAAAAATGGCAGGGCGCGCTCAGCAGACTTAGAAATAAACCTTCTTAGAGCGACAACACAACCCGCCAAGCGGCGCACATTCTTGACGCGCTTCGGTCCTTCCAACTGCTCAATAGCTTTGATCTTCTCAGGATTGGCTTCAATTCCTTGATGAGAAACAAAGAACCCAAGAAGCTTGTCGGACGGAATGCCAATCACACACTTCTCGGGGTTGAGCTTCAAGTTGATTTTGCGCAAGTTTGCAAATGTCTCTTCTAGATCTTGAATTAGTGTTGCTTTGTCCTTGGTCTTATCCACTATATCATCCATATATGCTTCCACATTTCTATGCAGCTTGGTCTCAAAACCAATTTGGACGGCTCTTGCAAATGTTGAACCCGCACTTTTCAATCTGAAAGGCATATGCTTGAAGCAGTATGTGCCACATGGAGTAATAAAGGTGGTTTTCTCTTCGTCTTTCTTAGCCATAAAGATCTGATGATAACCAGAATAGGCGTCAAGAAAGGAGAGGAGGCCGTAGCCGGAAGTGGAGTCCACTATTTGATCAATGTGCGGCAGGGGAAATGGATCTTTTGGACAAGCTTTTTTAAATCAGTAAAGTCGATACAAAGCCTCCACTTTCTGTTTGCCTTCCGCACTACAACAGGATTTGCTAACTGTCACATCCCTAGCTTTGGTATGCACTAGGGTTTATCTATGTGCTTGCATCATGTCTAAATTTCCTTTTAATCATGAAATGGGGATGACAAAACCCTAGCACTATTTGAATTCAAATAGGTTTACCTAAAATAATTTTCAATGAATCCAAAGTGGCCTTGTAAAATGTTCATCTTCTCTGGAAAAATGTGGCAACATCAACCAGAGGTGACTCATATTTTTACTTGTCATTTTGGTTTATTTAATTAATGCAATATGTATTTGAATTGGAGTTATAAAATACTATAAATAAGTTTATAGCTCCAATAAATTTGAAACTTGGCCAGGGCCTTTGGAGTAATCTATTTAGTGCCCAGAAAAAGTTTCAGGTTGTTACAAAATGATTTAGGGCCTAAAATAAATCAAGACAAACTACAGAAAATAGAAAACAGTAAATAAAAGAAAAAGAAAAAGGAGGCAAACCTTACCTGAGGCCCAGGAGGGGCTGGGCCAGCAGCCCAGCTGGCCAAGCCAGCCCCCCACCGTCTTCAGCCTCCTGCCAGTAGGCAAGAGGGCGATGCCGGAGGCCGCTAGGAGCGCCACGAGGACCCCCCCCCCCCCCCCGAAGCCGTCCCGCTCCATCCCACTCCCCGTCTCCTCTTCTCCGTCTTTCTCCCTTGCTCTCTGCTGCTTGCCCGAACGCCATGGACGTGCCGCCGCTGATAGGGTAGCCCCAGCCACCTCCGAGCCCACCCCCCCCCCCCCCCCGCGTCGTGACCAGAGAAGCCGCATCATCATCGTAGTCCCCTATGTCGAAGGACATCTACCGGGAGCCCCTGGAGCGTCGTCATCGAGCACATCATCGCCTCGGCCGCCGTGGATCGCCTCCGGCGATTCGCCTGCTCCAAGCCCTCCCCGGCCTCGACTCGCTGCTCCCCGAATCGCCGTGAGCCCCTTCTCGTCTTCCCCCATGCCTTTGCCGTCGTTTCCATGCCGTTAACGCGCTAGCTGCCATGCCCGTAAGCTCCTCGCCGCCGGCGACATGGCCACCACGGCCAGAGCACATGCCCTGCTCGTTTCAGCACACCAGCGTGCTCGTGAGGACCCGTAGACGCTGCCCATCCATCCAGCTCGCTCGCACGACCCCCGCAGCATCGCGCCCGTCCAAGCCGAGCTCCGGCCACCGAGGGCGAGCTCGCCACCGTCAGCTCCGGCCGCCTCTCGCCTCCCCACGTGTCCCACGCGATGCGGACGAGCTAGGGCTTCCCTCCGGTGCCCTCAGCTCGCCCAGAGACCCCCTGCAGCGCCGCTCCGGCCGGACACCGCCGCGATCCAGGTTTGCCGGTGGCTGACATGGCGCGCCATTAGCTACTAACCCCCCTGCTAATCAACCCCCACAGAGGCTGACAGCGGCCCCACGGTGGGTCAAACCTCGGGTCAGCACGGGCTTAACCTCTACTTAGCCTCGGGTCACTGACCGGCTGGCCCCACAGGTCAGATTTGACCTGAATCGGTCAGTTGACCAGGCCGACGTCATGCTGATGCATGGCAGATGTAATAAATGCATTTCTGGGTTTTAAATAATTCCATAAATTGCTAAAAACTTAGAAAATTCATATAAATTAATCTGTAAGTCAGATGAAAATAATTTATATATGAAAATTGATCAGAAAAATCCAATGAACCCATCTGTACCATTTTCATGCATGATAGAGCAACCTAAATAGGAGAACTTGGACATTTTGTTCAAATACAATATGAAACCTTACATGGAGTCGAATTTGATCCTTGGGTTCAAACCTACTTCATTTAACTATGTTGCTATATGCATTAGGCCAAACCACATCATATTGCCATGTCATGTTCATGCATCATACTGTTGCATTTGATGTGTATTGATTTGTTCCCCTTCGATGGTTGTTCTTTGTGTTAGGCACCGTTCCAGAGGATACGGTCAAGTATCCATCTGAGGAGCAGTAACGTGTTGACGTTTTATCAGGCAAGCAACCCCCTTGAACATCTCGGATACAATCCCACTCTCTCGCTCTTACTCTCACTTATTGCATTAGGACAAAACGGTTCAACTTTTACATGTTTCGATACTTGAAACCATTCCGCTGCATGACCGGTCATTGTCACAGTAAATAGCTAAACCAAGCAAACTAGCATACCTGTAGATGCTTGAGCCATGTTGTGCCATTTCCCTGCCATGCTTGCTATGCTTAGATTTGTGTCAGGTCTGATTCATCTGGGTGACCAGAGTAAGGTGGTTGTGTTCTGATGATGAGAGTTAAGTGGTGAACCTGATGGGTAAAGGTAGCGATGAGAGGCCATGTAGGAGTACATGGCAGGTTGTCTCATTGAGACCGTCCTTAAGAACTGAGTCCTGTGTATGTTATCCAAGACTAGCTACTACCTCGCATTGGGCCCCAAACCAATGGACCCTCACGACTTATTAATCGACCTGATCTCTGTCCAGGAGTTGCAACTAGTTTCTGGTGTTTGTACTCCGTGCTAATAGTCTACTGAGTGGCATCCCGTACAGGTGGGCTTGGGTCAGACTAGGCACCGTGGCCCGGTGTACCAATCGTAGTTCCATCCGTCGAGGTTGGCTTGGGAACCCTGCACACATCGTTTGGGACCGTGATGGAAACCTCGGCCGGACTTCCATTGCGGGTTCAGTCTCAAAAAGGCGATAAACCTGGGCTAGAGTCTTGTGTGGTTAACGGTCGTGGCCGACTCCCTCGCTAGGCTTCCGCTTGAAGGTTGCAGAGGTGCCTTTTTACGTGCACATAGCGATAAGTGGTGGGAGCGTGTGTGACGAAGTACACCCCTGCAGGGTAATCATCTATTCGAATAGCCGCGTCCGCGGATATGGACTACTTGGAGAATTATATGGTTCATAGACAATTTTAATGGTTACTCATAAAAGCTTCAAGACAAATGTGAGTACCTTGGATGGCACTCTCGTAGGCAGACGGGAGCGGATCCATGGTGGTGTATTATTGTGGTGTTAGTGGACTCGTGTACGTTTCACAAACTTATTTAAAGTACTGGTAGTCATAGTACATGACAGCCAAGAGTCAAAGTTGGCTTGCTGCAATGAACCCCACAACCTCCTTGTTGATACCGATGCATATGTAGATAGTTCTGATGTAAGTCCATCTGAGTACCTCCGTACTCACCGTTGCTTTATTATTGTTTTTGCAGAGGAGACACCAGTCTCGCTAGTGGTTTCTATGGTAAGATCGATGCCGACCAAGTAGCTTGGGAATCCCAGACAGAGGTCTGCTTCCAATGGAGGGCCTTGTAGATAGATAGGCTTCCTCAGCCTTCTTCTTTTCTATATGTCTGTACCCAGACATGTTATGCTTCCGCTTGTTGCTTGTATGACTTGTGTGTTGGGTCATGTGACCTATGCTTGTAATGTCACACTATGTTGGCTCTTATGAGCCTTCTAAATAAATGTTGTGTTGTTGTATGGTTATGTTGTGATGCCATAGTTGTATCTATGCATATTGGGCATGTCGTGCGTACGTGTGACGTGCAACGGTATGTATGGGATTCGACACCTAGTTGTGTGCCTTTAGTTGACGTGCAACCTCTTTACAGGGAACTGCCTCTTTGTGCTTCCACTGAGCCTTGGTAGCTTGCTACTGCTCCAGACACATTGATTGACCGGCATGTATCCTTCTTGCTGCTGTGTCTATCCCTTCGGGGAAATGTCTCGCGGTGTAATGGAGTCCATGGAGCCTGCTATGACTCGTCTATGCGCAGTTGATGACATTTATGTCCCACGGCGTAATGGAGTCCCTGTAGCTTGCTATGACTCGTCTACACACGCTGATGACCGACACCTGCATTTTTGGGTTACGTATGCCTGTTCCTGTACGGATGTGCCACTTGGGTTCTATGACTAGTCATGTCGACCCGGGTTCTTGGACATTTGAATGCTAGCGACATATTCACATTCGTGAGCCAAAAGGCGCAAACGGTCCCGGCCCAGGTAAGGTGGCCGCCGTGGAGATAACCGTGCGTGAGGCCGCAAAGTATTGTGAACTGTTACATGCCAGATTCTTATGGCTTAGGATCGGGGTCCCGACAGCGTTGGTATCAGAGCCTAACTGACTGTAGGACTACCAAGCCAAACTGGTCGATGTTGAGTCTAGAAATGCTTTAGTTATATAAGGGAATTGATTGTGGAAGGGAACGTAAGGCTCGTTTTACTCCTTTTCCCATGTTATTCTGATACTGAGTCACCCTCTTCTTTTCTACAGGGATTAAGAACTAGGCTTCTTACCTATCTGCCAGGATCTCAAGTTACTATTCTGTAGACTTATAGGAATGGTTAATATGATCCGCATTCGAGTCCTCGAGTGTTCCTGTGTAGCTTGCTACCTCGATCAGAATCTTCAGATTGTGATGTTGAGGTGTCGTGGCACCTAAATCTTTTGCAGGATGTCTCATTTCTGAGCACTCACAGCCGTTATGCAGTCTGAATTTTCCCTAGGATTTCTATGGACATCTAATACTTTTGCATTCCTTCCTATCTATCTGGTATGTCATCCTGATTAATCCTAGTTTCTCATCCTCAGGATGTCCCTCAGTAATCGAGTTGCCACTGGTCGCAAGAAAGGCCAAAGACGTGGTACCAGAGATGCCGAAGTTTGGCCGGATTCATCTCCGTTGGCACAATTCATGCTAGACATTGAGAAGGACAAGCGTGAGTCAAATCGCTTGTTGGCCCGTATTGAGGAAAACACCGCACATTAGTGTGCTGGGACAGTGACCATCCGTGATTTCATCAAGTTGTACCCACCCACCTTCCATCACTTCATTGAGCCACTCGATGCAAATGACTGGCTCCGTAGCATCACCAATAAGCTGCGTTCCGTGAACGTGGCTGAGGCTGACAAGGTCACCTATGCTACTTATCACCTGGAGGGTCCTGCAAGTATATGGTGGGAGAACTATGAGACTATAATTCCCGCTGGCCAGATTCCTACCTGGGAAGAATTCATAGAGGCTTTCCGCGAGCATCATATTCCTCAGGGTCTTATGGACCGAAAAAGGGAAGAGTTTTGTAACCTTACTCAGGGTAAGATGGCTATAGATGCATACAGTCGAGAGTTTGAGAACCTTGCCCGTTATGCCACCGAAGAAGTGTCCACGGACGCCAAGAAGCAAGCTAGGTTTAGGAAGGGTCTCAACCCAAAGTTGCGTCGTGATCTTCACCTGCATCATTGCGAGACCTTCCAGGCTCTTATGAACAAGGCCATCAATGCAGAGACAGCTCAGCTCACTTATGAAGAGTCTCGCAAGCATAACCGTGATTTGGCTTCTACCTCCGGCTCTGGGTCTCAGAAGCACCGGATTTGGGTTCCGAACTCTTCACTTCCACCAGGATATGCACCAAGGCCATCCCATGTGGCGCCTCGTCCAACTCAGCCAAATGCTCCACCCAAGCCTGTTGGTGGACCACCTGCCAATGCGGCTCTACGTGAAACCCAAGTGATTTGTTTCAAGTGTGGAGAACCAGGCCACATTGCTCAAAATTGCACTCAGTCCAATGTTGCCCCACCCTAGTCTGGAAAGTCTGTTGGCCGTAATAAGCCACCAGTCAAACCGATCCATGCCAAACCAGCCGTCATTGATCATGGTTGTGTGAACCACGTCACAGCCGAAGAAGCTCATGAGGATCATGATGTTGTCCTTGGAACGCTCCTCGTAAATTGTCATCCAGCATGAGTTCTGTTTGATACCGGAGCATCACATTCCTTCATCTCGGAAGGCTATGCCCGGTTGCATGATATGTCCTTTTGCGATATGCCAACTGCTCTTGAAGTTCAGACTCCAGGTTCTAGATGGAAGACCACAAGAATAAGCCATGGAAATGAAATCCTTGTCGATAGACTTGTATTCCTTGCTTCGCTGATAGCTCTCAAGTCTTCAGATATTAACATCATCTTGGGTATGGATTGGATGACAGCTCATCATGCCAAGATTGATTGCTCCACCAGGTCTGTTCAGCTCACGCACCCATCTGGCAAGTTAGTCAATGTTTCAACTCGAGTTGCAAAGCGTCGGCTCTATTCGCTCAATGCCAACCCTCTTCCTGAGCTTGAAGATATTCCGGTAGTCCGAGATTTTCCGGATGTCTTTCCAGAAGAGTTGCCAGGTATTCCACCTGGCAGGGATGTAGAGTTTGTGATAGACCTCATCCCAGGAACTGTTCCAATTTCTAGAAGACCTTATAAGATGGCACCCTTGGAGCTAGCCGAGCTTAAGAAACAACTTGATGAGTCCTTGCAAAAGGGTTTCATCCGACCTAGTTCTTCTCCTTGGGCTTGTCCCGGCCTCTTTGTGAAGAAGGATGGAACGGACCGAATGGTTGTAGATTGCCGGCCCGTCAATCTGGTCATGATAAAGAATAAGTATCCGCTCCCCAGGATCAATGATCTATATGATCAACTTGCTAGATCCTCAGTGTTCTCTGAGATGGATTTGAGGCTAGGCTACCATCAAATCAAGGTCAAGAACGGAGATATTCCCAAGACATCTTTTGTCACTCGTTATGGACAGTATGAGTACACAGTCATGTCTTTTGGACTAACCAATGCTCCAGCAACATTCTCCCGCCTGATGAACTCAATCTTCATGGAGTACTTGGATAAGTTCGTCGTGGTTTACCTCGATGACATACTGATCTACTCAAAGAATGAAGCAGAGCATGCTGAACATCTCAGACTTGTGCTAGAAAAACTCAGAGAGCACCGTCTTTATGCCAAGTTCTCCAAGTGTGAATTTTGGTTACCAGAAGTGACCTATCTAGGTCATGTGAACTCCGGTAAAGGCATTGCAGTCAACCCCGAAAGAGTTCAGGCCATTCTCGACTGGACTCCACCTGAAATAGTTAAGCAAGTTAGGAGTTTCCTTGGTTTAGCAAGCTATTGTCGCCGCTTTGTTGGGAACTTCTCAAAGTTGCCAAGCCCCTGACGGAACTCCTCAAAAAAGATAAGAAGTTTGAGTGGACCCCACAATGTGAGCATAGTTTCTAGGAACTGAAAAGACGTCTGACCTCTGCTCCCGTGCTTGTGCCACCGGATTTCTCCAAAGACTTTGTCATCTATTGTGACGCTTCAAGACAAGGACTTGGATGTGTTCTTATGCAAGATCGACAAGTGATCGCCTATGCATCTCGACAGTTGCACCCACAGGAGGAAAATTATCCAACGCATGATTTGGAGCTTGCGACAGTAGTCCATGCACTCAAAACGCGGCGACATTATCTCCTTGGTAATCGTTGCGAGATTTACACCGATCATCAGAGTCTGAAGTATATCTTCACCCAACTAGATCTGAAACTCAGACAAAGATGATGGTTAGAGCTGATTACGGACTACGACTTAGGAATAACTTACACCCCAGGCAAGGCAAATGTCATGGCTAATGCATTAAGTCATAAGTCGTACTGCAACAACCTTATGCTACAACAAGGCCAACCCCTTCTGCATGAGGAATTCTGTAAGCTTAACCTACACATTGTTCCTCGCGGATCCCTTTCTACGTTGGTTGCAAAACCTACTCTGGAGGATCAGATCATTGAAGCTCAGAAGATTGATCCAGGGATATCCCGCATCAAGAAAAACATCAAGAAAGGAGTTGCAGGTTGTTTCTCAATAAATGACCAGGGAGTCATATTCTTTGGCAACCGCTTGGTGGTTCCCAAGGTACGGAACTTGAGACGGTTGATCCTTAAGGAGGCTCATGAATCCCCTCTCACAATTCATCCCGACAGTACCAAGATGTATCAGGACCTACGCCAGAGATTCTGGTGGACTAGAATGAAATGGGAAATCACTCAATTCATTGCGAGTTGCGACGTTTGTTGTCGCGTTAAGGCAGAGCATCAGAGGCCTGCTGGCACTCTTCAGCCTTTAGCTATTCCTGAATGAAAATGGGATAAAGTTGAAATGGATTTCATCACCGGATTTCCCAAGACCAAGAAAGGAAATAATGCCATCTTCGTGGTTATTCATCGCCTCTCCAAAGTGGCTCATATCCTTCCTGTCAAAGAGAGTATCACCGCTAGTCAGCTGGCTGATTTATATATCTCTCGAATAGTGTCTCTCCATGGTGTTCCAATAGAGATTAATTCGGACCGTGGGTCTTTTCACCTCTCGATTTTGGGAAAGTTTCCAGAATGCTATGGGAACCCATCTCTCCTTTAGCACTGCTTTTCACCCTCAGTCAAGTGGTCAGGTTGAAAGAGTCAATCAGATACTCGAAGACATGCTTAGAGCTTGTGTCATCTCATTCTGAATGAATTGGGAGAAGTGTCTTCGATTCGCCGAGTTTGCGTATAACAACAGCTACCAATCCACTCTGGGCAAAGCTCCATTCGAAGTTCTTTATGGACGAAGATGTCGAACACCTCTGAACTGGTCAGAAACCGGGGAAAGACAATTCTTTGGACCAGACACGATCCCGGAGGTAGAAGAACAAGTTCGCGTTATCCGCGAGAATCTCAAGACGGCCCAGTCTCGTCAGAAGAGCCAGTATGATCGCCATCATAAGGAAGTAACTTATGAGGTGGACGAAAAGGCTTATCTTCGGGTTACTCCTCTCAAGGGTACCCATCGTTTCGGTATCAAGGGCAAATTGGCTCCTCGTTACATTGGTCCCTTTCGCATTCTTACTAAACGAGGAGAAGTTGCCTACCAATTGGAACTTCCCCCTCAGCTTTCCAGAGTCCATGATGTCTTCCACGTGTCTCAACTCAGGTGTTGCTTCAAGGATCCTATCCACGAAGTGGACCACGAAACGCTTGATCTTCAAGATGATTTGTCATATCGAGAATATCATGTTCGTATTCTCGATCAAGACGAGCGTGTCACCCGGCATCGGAACATCAAGTTTCTCAAGGTTCAGTGGTCCCATCATTCTGAGAATGAAGCTACCTGGGAACGAGAAGATCGTCTTCAACTTGAGTATCCGACCCTTTTCCCGACGACTCCTGAATCTCGGGACGCGATTCTTTTAAGTGGAGGTGAGTTGTCACATCCCTAGCTTTGGTATGCACTAGGGTTTATCTATGTGCTTGCATCATGTCTAAATTTCCTTTTAATCATTAAATGGGGATGACAAAACCTAGCACTATTTGAATTCAAATAGGTTTACCTAAAATAATTTTCAATGGATCCAAAGTGGCCTTGTAAAATGTTCATCTTCTCTGGAAAAATGTGGCAACATCAACCATAGGTGACTCATATTTTTACTTGTCATTTTGGTTTATTGAATTAATGCAATATGTATTTGAATTGGAGTTATAAAATACTATAAATAAGTTTATAGCTCCAATAAATTTGAAACTTGGCCAGGGCCTTTGGAATAATCTATTTAGTGCCCAGAAAAAGTTTCAGGTTTTGAAAAATAATTTAGTGCCTAAAATAAATCAAGACAAACTGCAGAAAATAGAAAACAGTAAATAAAAGAAAAAGAAAAAGGAGGCAAACCTTACCTGAGGCCGAGGAGGCCTAGTCAGCCCCTCCCCCCCCCCACCGTCTTCAACCTCCTGCCTACTACTGGCAGGAGGGCGCGTGCCCGCGGTGCGCCCGCACGCGCGCGGCCACCTCCTGCTTGCCGCCGATGCCGGATGCCGCTAGGAGCACCACGAGGACCCCCCCTCCCCCCCCGAAGCCGTCTCGCTCCATCCCGCTCCTCGTCTCCTCTTCTCCGTCTCTCTCCCTCGCTCTTTGCTGCTTGCCCGAACGCCATGGACGTGCCGCCGCCGATAGCGTAGCCCCAGCCACCTCCGAGCCCCCCCTGTCGTGACCAGAGAAACCGCAACATCACCGCAGTCCCCTATGTCGAAGAACATCAGCTGGGAGCCCTTGGAGCATCGCCATCGAGCACATCATCGCCTCGGCCGCCGTGGATCGCTGTCGGCGATTCGCCTGCTCCAAGCCCTCCCCGGCCTCGACTCGCTACTCCCCGAATCGTCGTTAGCCCCTTCTCGTCTTCCCCCATGCCTTCGCCATCGTTTCCGTGCCGTTGCCGCACTAGCCGCCATGCCCGTAAGCTCATCTCTGCCGACGACATGGCCACCGCGGCCAGAGCACATGCCCTACTCGTTTGAGCACACCGGCGTGCTCGTGAAGACCCGTAGACGCTGCCCAGCCATCCAGCTCGCTCGCACGACCCCCGCAACACTGCGCCCGTCCAAGCCGAGCTCTGGCCGCCGCGGGCGAGCTCGCCGCCGTCAACTCTGGCCGCCCCTCGCCTCCCCGCGTGTCCCACGCGATGCGGACGAGCAAGGGCTTCCCTCCGGTGCCCTCAGCTCGGCCAGAGACCCCCTGTAGCGCCACTCCGGCCAGACACCGCCGCGATCCAGGGTCGCCGGCGGCTAAACACCGGTGACTGACGTGGCACGCCATTAGCTGCTAACCCCCCTGCTAATCAACGCCCACAGAGGTTGACAGCGGGCCCCACAGTGGGTCAAACCTCGGATCAGCGCGGGCCTAACCCCTTCTTAGCCTCAGGTCACTGACCGGCTGGCCCCACAGCTCAGATTTGACCGAAATCGGTCAGTTGACCAGGCTGCGTCATGCTAACACATGGCTGATGTAATAAATGCATTTCTGGGTTTTAAATAATTCCAAAAATTGCTAAAAACTTAGAAAATTCATATAAATTAATCTATAAGTTAGATGAAAATAATTTATATATGAAAATTGATCAGAAAAATCCAATGAACCCATATGTACCATTTTCATGCATGATAGAGCAACCTAAATAGGAGAACTTGGACATTTTGTTCAAATACAATACGAAACCTTACATGGAGTTGAATTTGAACCTTGGGTTCAAACCTACTTCATTTAACTATGTTGCTATATGCATTAGGCCAAACCACATCATATTGCCATGTCATGTTATGAACGAAGACCCTCTCGGAGAAGCAAGGACTCGGAGAAGAAGGACGAGTACACCAAGAGCTACACAAGAAGAAGACATCAAACTCATGTTGTTGAATGGGTTTCCGGCTCCAATTCCGACAACCAATCCGGGAGATGCTACCTCTCCAACTCCGACTATAGTCAAGATGAAGGTGTTGCCGGATTATCACTCGTAACCTCCAACTCCTATGACATATTTGAGTCACCAAATGAAGGAAGTGGAAGTTGCTTCATGGCTAAAGGCCCCACGGTATCACACACCGAATACATTGACTTTAATAGTGATGAGGATGATCTATTAGGAGATTATGACTTTCTCTTTGATAAAACTAGTGATGTTAGTCAAAATGAACTTGATGATAATCATGCTAATCAAGATAAGTCGTATGATGATGATAAGAAGAGATTGAGCGTCTAACTAAAGAACTAAAAACTCTTAAGTTAGCTCATGAATCTACTCTAGAAGATCATAGAGAGCTCTTAAGAACTCATGAGAATCTACGCTTCGAGAAGCTCAATTTAGAGCAAGAGCATGAGTTTCTTAAAGCTATCAATGACGATCTTCGAAAGAAGAGTTCTTCTTATCTTGCCAAACGATTACTCTTGTCCACATTTGTTCCACAAGTTAAGTCTAAGCAAACTAGTAACAAAGGCAAGAAAGGTTCTTCATCTAGTAGCAACAATACTAATGTTAAATCCAATAATGTTGCTTCTAGTAGCTCTCTTGATTCCACTAATGATTCTCTTAGCCAAGTTACACTTGAGCAAGAAAACGATTTATTGAAAGGAATTATAGAGAAAGGTGTCTACAAAAGTCTTGTCGGATGTAAGCAATTTAAGGCAATTGTACGCAAGCATGGAGGATACCGGAAGAACCAAGGCATTGGCTACTTCAACGCCAATGGAGTTAAATGGGAAGCAGGTCAATACCCCAAGCCAAAGTTTGTTCCTCAAAGGGAGAAGTATGATCATACTATCCCCAAGGGAACAAAAGATTGAGATAACCTTCCACCACAAGACCACAAGCTCAAGGGCAAGGACAAGCTTCAAGAGGAGATTGACACATTTGAAGATGAATCCCTAGCCATGGTCAAGTGGGTTCCCAAGGCTACTACAAGCTCTACTTCATCAAGTGCTACTTCAACTCCAAGGATCCCCATCAGTTTGATATGGGTCCCAAAGAAGAAGAACTAGAGAAGTTCTTGAGGGGTGACTCCGCCAATGAAATTCACTCACATTCATTTTGGCAAGGACTATTTGCAATCAACTCCAACCTTATGCCATAGTTCAAGGAGTCACACATTCCCTCAAAGGTAAGCAAGGGACAAGGTAATTAAAGAATCAATGGACATCATCTATTTTTGCTTCACTACATGTCCATATATATCCTTGTATTTGTTCCTTGTATGGGACTAACCCGTGCAGGTGAGAAGTGTACGAAACAACAAGGATTGCTCCCAACTCAAGATGATCTTCATCAACAATGAGCATCCACCACTACATCACCTACATGAAGTCTTCATCGACAAAACCCAAGGTTAGTTTATCCCTCTTAGGGGGGGATGTCACATCAAGGGGGAGATTTACTCTAAGACTTGAGTTAAAGCATCTCATAAGATGTGACGACATTAAATGCTTTATGTAAAAGCGGTAACCCTACTTGAGCTTAAACGATGAGTATGACCTATGATCAAGTATTCTTACTTGGCTCCTAAGTCAATATACTCATATATAGATGACTCCGTCATCGCCAAAGTGCTTGGTAGATACTAGAGTAGTTGTGCATGTTTGCCATGATTTCTATTGACATCTTATTGTGTGAGCATGTTGGTATGCATATCTTTTCTCATTCGAGGATATCCAATTGTTGTTATTTGGTTTTTATTTTCTTTGGCCAATTGGATATACAAGAATGCCCAAGTACTCTCCTCTAGCTATCTATGCTTTCTCGTCTCAAATTCCATTCATGCTTCATCACAAAATTTGAGCAAGCACTTTTCAAACACTCTGTGTGAGGAGCACTCAGTGTTTCGTTTTGACAAGAGCTGACTTCCAAAACCTCCCATGTGCAACTCGGTGTAACCAATTGCACAATCTTGGTTCCACCGAACCACTAGGGTTGATCTTGTTTTTTTCCTCGGTTCCACCGATTTCTCCATCTCGGTCTCACCGAGTTTCACTGTCTCCTGGCAGTTAATAAACTCGGTGGCACTGAAATGTTTCAATCGGTGTCACCGACAGGAAGGGAATATATATATCCAGCGGACCCAATTTTTGAAATTCAATCTTCAATCGTCGTCCTCCACAAACCCGTGTTGCCGCGCTCGTGTCTACGGACGTCGTCACTTCATCTTCGTGTGCCCTCGCCACCGGAGTTCCTCGCCGTCGATGGGAATCTTCTCCACCGTCGCCGCCGTGGGAGACCTTCACCAAGTTAGGGTAAAGATCTTGCCCCTTTTGTGCTCATTGATTCTGATTCTTGGGCATTAGGTTTCGCCCATAATCTTACCACGGATTGCACTGCCTCCATCCTCTAAACTAATCCCGTAGATTAGCAGAGCGAGAAAATCTAGGTTTAGGGTTCCGCTACCTGCATTTCGGTATCACCGAGTGGAAAGAACTGGTACGACCGATTTGGTTTTTAGGGCTCTAAGAACTTTCTCGGTGTGGCCGAGTCATTCTTTTCAGTGAAACCGAAAAGGTGACCATCTCACTATGTAAGAGGGAGTCTGTCTCGGTAGCTCCAAAAATTGAAACTCGATGGAACCGAATTACATGTTGCAGAATTCTGAAACTACATTTTTGAGTTCAAACTTTCAAAAACTTCTGAATTTTATGATGCTTATCCCTTCTGCTCATCTATATCTATTCACAGGGTCAGTATGTCAGGCTCAGAGGACAATGACAATGACTTCACAGAGCAGATTGTTGATTTGGATGCTAGCACTAGCCCAGAAGCTAGTTCTTAATCTTCAGAGGATCCAGGCACCCCCAGTTCTCATGGGTTGCCCAAGGCTCCCACAAGGGCCAGGAAGAAGCTTAGTTCAGATGACGAGAACTCGGATTTTGTGCCAGAAGAGGTTCTAGCCAAGAAGCAGCAAGAAAAGAAAGAAAAGGCTGCTAGGAAATCTGCAAATGAGGCCACTTCTGCTAAGAGGCCAGTCAGGAAGGAGCATGCTAGTTCTGAAGCTGGAAGAGCACCAGAGAGTCCTAGGGCTGCTATGACTTCAAAGTCCATGCCCAAGAAGGCAGGCAGAAGAGAGAGAGAAAGAAGATTGTTCGTGCTGTTGTTCTCCCCTCTGAGGGAGTCCGGGATTAAGGGGTCCTCGGACTGCCGGCCTATTTCTCATGGGCCGGACTCATGGGCCGCTCGCTGAGGATGGGATTGATCGAAGGCCTCATCGCTATAGAGGAGACCTCAGGAGCCGTGGCGTGCCTGTCAAGTTTGAGATAGTAGATTAGGCATGTTTTTTCCCTCCGGTGAACAACCGACTATGTGTAACCCTAATGACCCTCGGCGTCTATATAAGCTAGAGGGTTTTAGATTGTAGGATAGAAAAACTCATCTAGGGTTTTAGCTAGTCGATCTCGAGGTAGATCAACTCTGTAACCTTCATACCATCAATATAATCGAGCAGGACGTAGGGTTTTACCTCCATAGGAGGGCCCGAACCTGGGTAAACATTGTCTCCTTCGTCCCCTTGTTACCATCGATCCTAGACTCACAGCTCGGGACCCCCTACCCGAGATCTGCCAGTTTTAACACCGACATTGGTGCTTTCATTGAGAGTTCCGATGTGATCACCAAAAGAATCGATGGCTCACCTTCTCATAAGCCATGGAGTCTGCAGCCAGGATGCCTCCGTCCCTGGACAGACCCCCGCAGGCGGCAGCGCCCTGTCGCATGCCGATCCGACTGACCATCTGGGCCAGATCGGAAGTTTCTTCCCCGATCAAGAAATCAAATTTGGGAACCTAGAGTTCGCTGCTGATTCACGGGGAGAACTCGTTTGGATGAGGCCCTCAACTCCCATGGAGGAGCCCGCAGAATCCGACGCCTTGACGCCGAAAGCATCGGGCATCGCCTCTGAGGTGGCCTCTACCCTCGGGCCATCTAGAACGCCCAACCCCGTCGATATGCCCGGATCCGCCGCGGCCGAACACGAGCTGGATTCGCCTTCGTGCGATCCTGGGACCACGGCGCTGCGGATCGACCCCGTGCGCTTCGGCGACACGTACTCCGCCGACGTCTCGTCCCTGAACGAGCTACTGGATCGGATTCGAACCTTGGGCCTGGCCGACGACCACCAGACCCCGGTCTATGACCGGATCGGGCTTAAATCCGATGACAGGAAGATTCGCACCCCCTCGGTCACTCACTTAGTCGCCACCGTTGAGTGTCCGGCTGGAGGCTCGTCCCCCCCAACAACCGAAACTAAAAACGGTTTATATCCCAATCTCCGATCATCAAGATCTCTCTGGTAACCTAGACTCAGGAGTTTGCTCCAGAGATAGTTCGGGATCGATCCCCGATCTAGCGTGCAACTCAAACCCCGTGCCGAATGGTCCTACAGACAAGGCAGACTCCAATTCCCCCGCGCCGAACCCCGTGATTCCGGACTCACATCACGGCGCAGAACTAAAAAAATTCCCACCCATCACCCAAGTCGAGCACTCAAGCATCGCAGGAGAGTCCAAGTCTTCGGACTTACGGGATGTCAAACAATTACCAGGGAAATCGGTTCACCACTTTTGGGCTAGACTCCTCCTCGTTAGAGACAGAGTACCAGGCTCTAGTGACCAGGAGATAATGGCAACTTTCAATCGCAATTGTCATGATGAAGGGATCCTCAACGCCCTATCCCATCGACACATTCGCGGCTTCACCGAGCTATCGGACCTGGTACAAAAATACTGTGCCATGGAGAGCACCTGGCAAGCCAAACGGCTACTTGCGGAACCAGACTTTACCGAATACCCTAGAGGAGATCGGAAAAAGCGGATACCTTCGAAGCGGCTAGCCGAACACGAACCCGCCGAAAAGAGGAATAGACCCCCTACGGGGGTCAGAACTGTCCTTGACGGACTATTGGACAAGCCATGCCCTATACATTCTGTATTGCTGAACACAAGCCCGACTCACAGCCTCAGAGCTTGCTGGGTCGTCATGCAGGTCGCAAAAAGTGGAGAGGCCATCCTCGAGGCACTACCGCCGAACAGGCGCTCCACAACGCCATCAGAATACAATGCGGAAGTCCTGACGATCTACGAAACGTTCCCTTCTAGGAACAGGAGGAAAAGAGCTCTTAGAGAACTCGAACAGGTCAACCATGTGGCGGCAACAAGTTCATGGGCAGACACACCAATCACCTTCGGAGACACTGACCAACCAACCATCCGTCCCGGTCAAACACCGGCCGCACTGGTCCTAAACCCCATCGTCGATGGTTTCATGCTACAGAAGGTGCTAATGGATGGTGGCAGTGGTTTAAACCTCATCTACGAAGACACCCTTGAAAAAATGCAGTTCGACCGATCTCGCATCGAGCAAAGCAACACAACCTTCCGGGTGATCATCCCTGGGAAAGAGGCGCATTGTTCAGGACATATCACCCTGGACGTAGTGTTAGGCACGCCCGAAAACTACCGATCTGAAGAACTTCTCTTCCATATCGTGCCCTTCCCCAGTGGCTACCATGCCCTGTTGGGGCGTGATGCCTTCACAAAATTCTAGGCTATACCCTGTTGGCGTCCTGGGAACGGGGGTACCCAAACCTGCCTGCCTACGGCCCAGGGCACGGCCCACTTCGTGAGCCAAGCACAACCATGCACAGCCCCACTCGAGACAAGGCCCTCGTGAGGCCCCTAGGCTCGCGAGGAGGAGCAGCGTCAAGACCGGCAAGGGATGGGCCTCCCCAGGCCCCCTCCGGAGCGGCGGAGATCTCTACGCAGAGCCCGGCCTCAGGAGTCAAAGATGACGCAAGGAAGGACAGGCGGGCGCCAGCGCGCCAGGCGGCGCAGTTTCCCCTTTGGTCCAAAGGGAGCAAGGACGTACGCGGGTTCCCAAAGCACCCCCCAAAGGTTTCCATTCCGGTGCAACAAGACCAGGACCACGAGCCTTGCAGGACGAATGTCATCGCCGAGCCCACCTCTACATCATCGACAGCTACTTTGCAGGCGAAGACCGCCTTTGAGCAGGGCGGGCATGTACTCCTGTCCCCCTTCAAAATTGGCCGTTGTGGGATCCCTTCCCGCCAATGCGATAAGGGAAGAGGACCCGGGCCGCCGCTATATATAGAGGCTAGGCTGCACCGAAGAGGGGTTCCACGAATCAGCCGATACACCCCACCCAACACAAAGGAGAAGAGGGCCGAGAACACCTCAGGAGCCCCCTCACGAGGCTCCTGAACATTGTACTAGTTCATCGACCATACCTCCACGAGAGGCAATCCACCAAAGCAGGAGTAGGGTATTACGCTTCGCAGCGGCCCGAACCTGGGTAAACCACCGTGTTCATCCTCTTCCTCGTCATCGTGCAAGTTTGTCGTCGTATCCATCGAGTAGCGAGCTAGGTAGGGCGAGGCTACAGGGGAACTTCGCACACGCCCCTGTGTTCGAATCTTGAGGGTTTTGCGGAGCCCGAAATCCGACATACCCCATTATGGGTATATGAAACTCAAGATGCCAGGCCCAAACGGGGTGATCACAATCGCCAGTGATCCGAATATAGCCCTTCGAGCCGAAAACAAAACAGCAGCGCTCGCCCTCGAGGCACTAGCTGAGACCTTTGCTGCAGAGGAATTGACCGCACTCCGGTTAACAGTGGACAAGGACGATGTGATCCTTAGCAAAAGGCCCAAACCCACGTCCTATAAACCTGCAAAAGAAATTGTTAAATTTCAGGTACACCCAACGGACCCTAATAAGACAGCGTCCATCGGAGCTCAACTGGACCTCATGGTGGACGAGGCGCTGCGAGCATTCTTACGAGAAAACTGGGACATCTTCGCCTGGCATCCTTCCGATATGCCAGGAATCCCACGGTGGCTGGCAGAACATAGTCTGAATATAATCCCAGGCTTCAAGCCCGTCAAACAGACTCTACGCCGCTTTTCCGAGCCTAAACGACAAGCTATGGGTGAAGAACTAGCCAAATTGCTAGAGGCCGGATTCATACGGGAGATCAAACACCCCGAATGGTTGGCAAACCTGGTGATGGTACCGAAGAAAGACAAATCCTGGCAGCTGTGCGTCGACCTTAAAGACCTTAACAAGGCCTGCCCTAAGGACCCTTTCCCCTACCACGCATAGACCAGATTATTGACGCCATAGCCGGACACGATTCACTGTGTTTCCTCGACGCTTACTCCGGATACCATCAGATCAAAATGAAGGAATCCGATCAAGCTGCAACCGCATTCATCACCCCCTACGGGCCATTCTTCTTCAACACAATGCCTTTCAGGCTAAAAAATGCTGGGGCTACATACCAGCGCATGATCCAGACCTGTCTCGAAAAACAGGTTGGTAAAACAGTCGAGGCATACGTGGACGACGTGGTCATTAAAACCAAACACGTCAGCCAGTTGATCGACGACCTACGGCAAACCTTTGCCAGCTTAAGCGAGTACGATATACGACTCAATCTGAAGAAATGTGTCTTCGGAGTCCCCGCTGGTAAACTGCTCGGATTCATTGTTTCCCATAGAGGAATAGAAGCGAATCCGGCTAAGATCCGCGTCCTATCAGAACTTGCAATTCCCACAGAGCTAAAGCATGTCCAAAAGTTGGCGGGTTGTATGGCGGCGTTAAGCCGCTTTATTTCCCGTCTCGGTGAAAAGGCTTTACCGCTCTACAGGTTGCTGAAACGGACCAACAATTTTGAATGGACCGATGAAGCAGCTGCTGCGTTAGAGGAAATTAAAACACTGCTGGAAGCAACCCCATACTCACAGCACCAGGCGCCGGTGAACCAATGTTATTGTACATATCGGCCACCAACCAAGTGGTTAGCGCAGTGCTCGTCGTCGAACGAGAGGAGGAGGGTCACAAATTCCAAATACAGAAGCCGGTCTACTATGTGTCAGAAGTACTAACGCAATGCAAGTCCAAATACCCGCATTACCAGAAGATAGCCTATACAGTATTTATGGCATCACGGAAACTAAGACACTACTTTCAAGAGTGTTCGGTCACGGTGGCATCCGAAGTACCCCTGAATGATATAATCAAAAACAGGGATGCCACCGACCGCATAGCCAAATGGGCCATTGAACTCCTTCCTTTCGAAATCGCCTATAAGCCACGACGAGCTATTAAATCTCAGGTGTTGGCAGATTTCCTCGCTGAATGGACGGAGGCCGAGCTCCCTAGGGAATATAGTACATACTCCCATTGGACGATGTACTTCGACGGATCCAAAACACTGGCCGGACTGGGGGCTGGAGTTATTCTCACATCTCCCACAGGCGACAACGTCCAATATGTGTTACAAATCATGTATGCCGATTCCAACAATGCAGCCGAGTACGAAGCACTTTTGCACGGTCTTCGGATGGCAGCTTCAATGGGTATACAATGGCTGGAGGTATGGGGAGACTCCAACTTGGCCATCTCTCAAATCAACGGCGAATTCGATACCAAAAACCCTAAGATGGCAGCATATAGAAACGTCGTCCTTAAAATATCCGCATGGTTCGAGGGGCTGGAATTCCATCATGTCGCTAGAGACAACAACCAGGCCGCTGACATACTGGCCCACATGGGGGCCAAGCGCGACCCTGTCCCAAAAAACACTTTCCTTGAACGGCTCTTCAAGCCATCGGTGGTTTGGCAGGACGACAATAAGGGCGCCAGATCCATCGGCGTGGAAGAGGTTGTTCCCCCTATAAATGAACCAGACGACCAAATCATCGGCAGCTCCGTAATGGACGAAACACCTTCGGCTCATGAGGTGATGGCAGCAATTGTACCATGGACCGAGCCCTTCCTCGCTTACCTTCTTCGCCAAGAACTCCCCGACGATCAGACAGAGGCGAGACGCATAATTCGGCGATCCAAGGCCTATAAAGTCCACGAGGGTGAGTTATACAAGAAAAGCACCACCGGAGTACTCCAGCGGTGCATATCTGAGGAAGAAGGAAGGCAGCTCTTGGCCGAAGTCCACGCAGGAATGGGTGGCCATCACGCCGCGGCAAGGGCCTTAGTAAGCAAGGCCTTTCGGGCTGGTTTTTTCTGGCCCACCGCTCGAGCAGACGCCCAGTATCTTGTCCAGCATTGCGTGGGCTGTCAACTATTTGCAAATCAAAGCCACATGCCCCAATAGCTCTCCGGACTATTCCGATTGCCTAGCCTTTCGCGGTCTGGGGGCTGGATATGGTCGGACCACTTAAAGGGGGGACCAAAAACAATAAATATCTACTGGTCATGGTCGACAAGTTCACCAAATGGATCGAAGCAAAACCTGTCAAATCAGCCAAGTCCAGACCAGTGGTCGACTTTATATCTAGCGTGGTACACCGTTACGGCATCCCCCACAGTATAATAACGGACAATGGATCCAACTTCACCGCCCTAGAGGTGAAAGACTGGTGTACAAAGATGGGCATCAAGCTCGATTACGCATCGGTGTATCACCCGCAGACTAATGGACAAGTCGAACAGGCCAACGGCCTCATCATGAGTGGTATTAAACCACGTCTGGTCCGATCTCTTCATGAGTCCAACTGCCATTGGGTGGAGGAGCTTGACTCCGTCCTGTGGGGTCTGCGTACCACCCTGAATCGATCAACGGGATACACACCGTTCTTCATGGTCTACGGGGCAGAAGGAGTCCTTCCTTGTGATATTATTCACGATGCACCAAGGGTGCGCATGTACGAAGAAAAGGAGGCCGAGTTAGATCGGCAGGACGACTTGGACGCCTTAGAAGGAGAGCGCGACATAGCTCGGGCTCGCTCTACTTTTTATCAACAGCAGGCCCGGCGTTACCAGAGCAGGGAGGTCAGGGCAAAAGCGTATAATGTGGGTGAACTCGTCTTACGGCTCCTCGAGAAGCATAAGCATAAACTCAATCCCAAACGAGAGGGCCCCTTCATAATCGACGAAGTACTCGCAGGAGGGGCTTATCGTCTTCGAAGCCCGCCAGATAACCGCCTCGAACCACACCCATGGAATGTAGCTCGTCTTCGGCGTTTTTACGGCTAGACCGGTGTCGTCATACTTTTTACCCTCCTTTTTCTTCTTTTTTTTCTTTTTCTTTTCATTTTCCTTCCCTTCCACCTTGATTTTTGGCAGGTTTGGATATTTTCTCTCCCCAAAGTCAATGTTCGGCTAAACCGAGCTCGTGTTAAGTATTTTGGCATACATCCTCAAATGTTAGATCCGAATAAAACACCTGGGGGCTTCTTCCCGAAGTCGATGATTATATATTTTAAGCATCTATTCACATTTCCTGTGTATGCATGTTTCCCTTGTCGATTTTTAAGCCATTATATGCATCAATTCCAACTAAGAATTTTGCCAAGCTGGGTTACCTCGCTCCTGTGTTTACCCTCTACGTTCCCGATTGTTCGGCTAGAGGGTAAAGGGAGCACCTCTGCGATTGCTACGACCGGGTTATCCGGATACGTACCTCAGACGGGTGAAGCCAAAAGCTAGCTATCTTTAGCAGAAAATTGGTCGGCTACGATGGAAGCAAAAAATTAAATTATGGTTGTTATTACCATTACTCGGGCTTCTTTTCTCAAAAATGCCATTAGTCGCATATTAGCAGTATACGGCCTTACTATCCACGATTTACGTAGCAACCTAAAGGAAGGCACCGATAGAGGTACTATTTTCTTTGGAAGATGTTTTTTACACTAAGCAGTAATATAACATATCTCCCTGTGCATCTGCCGTCGTCTCGCACCAAATGGCCGGATTGCCTGGTTCCTCGAAAGAATTCCCTCTTATCAAGGGATATTTTATAAGGAACACTCCCAAGCTCTTAGCGCGGGAGGTCGAAGCCGATGGACGGTTAAGACAAAGTTTACAACACAGACGGAGCAATTTTTTGATTTAAAGTACATAGTTACATAAAATCACTCATCTGGCTGCTGGTCAAGATTGTCTATTAAGGCATCCAGGGCGCAATCTTCCTGCGAGAGACGAGCGGCAGGCATCACTTGGTCATACACCAAGTGAAGCGGCACTTCTTGCCCATCAGGCCCTGCTGGCCCAACCCGAGCCATATGCTCGGGGTTAAGACCGGTATAACGAGTCTTTATCATCGCCCACGCCTCTCGTCCTCCCTCCCGGCAGGCCGATGCCTTCCATAGCTCGAACCGACTCCGGGCTTCCTTGAACCGATCAGCTAGTTCGGTCATCCCTTTCAGAGGCTTCTCGGCAGGCCATAGCGCTTTTATCATGCTCCTCATAGCCTTCCGAGCCCGCTCATGCACGGCGGACAGTTCCTTCAGATGGCTCCCCCGGTAGGATCCGATCTCTTCTTCAGGCCGCCCGGTTAGGAGACCTATACATGAGACAAGGCATGTACATTACACTTCATGTAGGAGAGATACCCTTCGATGTTATAATAACACTTACCGAACATGCCCCTCTGTAATTTCTGGTTCTCTTCTTGGGTCTGGGCCAATTGAGTCTTTAAACTCTCAATTTCGTCGACCTGCTGCTTGTTTTCCGCCTGGAGGCGTTTCTTCTCCTCCAGGTTTCGTTGCAACGAAAGGCAGCCGGCCTCATACTGGGACTCGGCATACCTCTGAGATTCTCGGGCTGCATCTAAATCTTTTAGCAACTGCCCTATAGATTCAGCTGCTAAAAAGTACCCTCGCGTCAGCATGGGATTATATACTAAGATCAGCAGAATGGATATACTCACCATGCGCCTCCCGGGTAAAATTCTTCACTTGTTCAAGTTCGGCCTTCACGGCTTCAACCTGATTTCATATCTTTGCAAGTCTCTTCGAGTTATTGGTTTGGTTTGGCCAACTAGATTGGTAATTCTTGCAATGGGAGAAGTGCTTAGTTTTGGGTTCAATCTTGCGGTGTCCTCACCCAGTGACAAAGTAGGGGTAGCGAGGCACGTATTTGTATTGTTGCCATCGAGGATAAAAAGATGGGGTTTTCATCATATTGCTTGAGTTTATCCCTCTACATCATGTCATCTTACCTAATGCGTTACTCTGTTCTTCATGAACTTAATACTCTAGATGCAGGCAGGAGTCGGTCGATGTGTGGAGTAATAGTAGTAGATGCAGAATCGTTTCGGTCTACTTGACACAGACGTGATGCCTATATGCATAATCATTGCCTTGGATATCATCATAACTATGCGCTTTTCTATCAATTGCTCGACAGTAATTTGATCACCCACCGTATTATTTTCCTTCATGAGAGAAGCCTCTAGTGAAACCTATGGCCCCCGGGTCTATTTTCCATCTTATATTTTCAGATCTATAAATAAAAAATACCAAAAATATCTCGCTGCATTCTTTTTACTTTTGTTTTACTTTACGTTCTAGCAATCTTTTATATCTATCTCTATCAGATCTCATCCTTGCAAATAACCGTGAAGGGATTGACAACCCCTTTTAGCGTTGGGTGCAAGAGTTTGATTGTTTGTGTAGGTGCGAAGATTGGGGACTTGCTTGTATCTCCTACTGGATTGATACCTTGGTTCTCAACAACTGAGGGAAATACTTATCTACTTTGCTGCATCACCCTTTCCTCTTCAAGGGAAAACCAACGCAAGCTCAAGAAGTAGCAAGAAGGATTTCTGGCGCCGTTGCCGGGGAGATCTACATCAAGCCTACCAAGTACCCATCACAAACTCATCTCTTGCATTTACATTATTTGCCATTTGCCTCTCGTTTTCCTCTCCCCCACTTCTAAAATGATTTTCAGAAAAAACCAAAAAGATTTGCCTTTTTATTCGCCCTTCTTCCGTTCGTCTTTTAGTTTGCTTTTTGTTTGCTTGTGTGCTAGATTTCTTGCTTTGTCACGACGACTCAAGAGAATACCAAGTTGTGTGACTTCTCCAATACTAATAATAATGATTTTATTAGTACTCCGATTGCTCCCGCCACTAGTGCGGAATCTTATGAAATTAATGCCGCTTTGCTTAATCTTGTTATGAAAGAACAATTTTCCGGCCTTACTAGTGAAGATGCCGCATCCCATCTAAATACTTTCGTTGAGTTGTGTGATATGCAAAAGAAGAAAGATGTGGATAATGATATTGTTAAATTGAAGCTATTTCCGTTCTCACTACGAGATCGTGCTAAAACTTCGTTTTCATCTTTGCCAAAAAATAGTATTGATTCATGGAATAAGTGTAAAGATGCTTTTATTTCCAAGTACTTTCTACCCGCTAAGATCATCTCCCTTAGGAACGATATAATGAATTTTTAGCAACTTGATCATGAGCATGTTGCACAATCTTGGGAGAGGATGAAACTAATGATTAGAAATTGCCCCGCGCATGGTTTGAGTTTATGGATGATTATACAAATTTTTTATGCGGGATTGAATTTTGCTTCTAGGAATCTCTTAGATTCTGCTGCGGGTGGTACTTTTATGGAAATCACATTAGGAGAAGCTACTAAACTCCTAGATAATATTATGGCAAATTACTCTCAATGGCATACCGAAAGATCTCCTAATAGTAAAAAAGTGCATGCAATTGAAGAAATAAATACTTTGAGTGAAAAGATGGATGAATTGATGAAATTGTTTGCTAGTAAGAGTGCTCCTATTGATCCTAATGATATGCCTTTGTCTTCTTTGATTGGAAATAATAATGAATCTATGGATGTGATTTTTGTTGGTAGGAACAATTTTGGTAATAACATGTATAGAGGTAATTTCAATCCTAGGCCGTTTCCTAGTAATTCCTCTAATAATTATGGTAATTCCTACAACAATTCTTATGGAAATTATAATAAGATGCCCTCTGATCTTGATAATAATATTAAAGAATTTATTAGTTCGCAAAAAGGTTTCAATGCTATGATCGAAGAAAAATTGCTCAAGTTGGATGATTTTGCTAGGAACGTTGATAGAATTTCTCTTGAGATTGATTGTTTGAAAATTAGATCTATTCCACCCAAGCATGATATTAATGAGTCTTTAAAGGCTATGAGAATTTCTATTGATGAGTGTAAGGAAAGAACCGCTAGAATGCTTGCTAAGCGTGAATGGCTTGAAAAAGTGTGTTCTCGTGATAATATTGATGATGATCTTAAAGTGATTGATGTGACTCCTATTGAATCTTTGTTTTCTAATGTAAATCTTGATAAAGATGGGACTGGAGATAAGTCAACTTTAGTTAAAAGGCGTCCCAATGATTCGTTGTTTATAGATCTTAATGCTAAGATTGATAAAAGTGGGATTGAAGAGGTCAAAACTTTAAATAGCAATGAACCCACTCTTTTGGATTTCAAGGACTTTAATTATGATAGTTGTTCTTTGATTGATTCTGTTTCCTTGTTGCAATCCATGTTGAATTCTCCGCATGCTTATAATCAAAATAAAGCTTAATTTTACTAAACATATCGTGGATGCTATGATGAAATCTTTTGAAGAAAAACTTGAGTTGGAAGTTTCTATACCTAGAAAGCTTTATGATGAGTGGGAACCTACTATTAAGATTAAAATTAAAGATTATGAGTGCCATGCTTTGTGTAATTTGGGTGCTAGCGTTTCCACGATTCCAAAAACTTTATGTGATGTGCTAGGTTTCCGTGAATTTGATGATTGCTCTTTAAATTTGCATCTTGTGGATTCCACTATAAAGAAACCTATGTGAAGGATTAATGATGTTCTTATTGTTGCAAATAGGAATTATGTGCCCGTAGATTTCATTGTTCTTGATATAGATTGCAATCCTACATGTCCTATTATTCTTGGTAGACCTTTCCTTAGAACAATTGGTGCAATTATTGATATGAAGGAAGGAAATATTAGATTCCAATTTCCATTAAGGAAAGGCATGGAGCACTTTCCTAGAAAGAAAATAAAATTACCTTGTGAATCTATTATAAGAGCTACTTATGGATTGCATACCAAAGATGACAATACCTAGATCTATTGCGTTATGCCTAGCTAGGGGCGTTAAACAATAGCGCTTGTTGGGAGGCAACCCAATTTTATTTCTTTTGATTTTGTTTTTGCTTCTGTTTTTTTGTGTTTTACACATTATTACCTCTGTAGTAATTGTGTTTTCTTGTTTAAATTAGTGTTTGAGCCAAGTAAGACCTTTGGGATGGTCTACGGTGTTTGTGATTTGATTTTGCTGAAAAACAGAAACTTTTGCTCTCAGTCCAGGAATTTTGTAAATTCACTGGAACGTGCTTTTGATATGAATTTTTTACACAAGATTGACATACAAATTTCCCTGATTGTCCTAATTTGTCCGAATGTTTGGAGTTACAGAAGTATTCTAAGTATATAGATTGCTACAGACTGTTCTGTTTTAGACAGATTCTGTTTTCTTTGTGTTGTATGCTTATTTTGATGTATCTATGGGTTGTATCGGGGGGTATGAACCATGGAGAAGTTGGAATATAGTAGATATTACACCAATATAAATAAAGAATGAGTTCACAACAGTACCTAAAGTGGTGATTTATTTTTCTTATACTAACGGATCTCATGAGTTTTCTGTTGAGTTTTGTGTTGTGAAGTTTTCAAGTTTTGGGTAAAGATTTGATGGACTATGGAATAAGGAGTGGCAAGAGCCTAAGCTTGGATGCCCAAGGCACCCCAAGCCATATTAAAGGATACCAAAGAGCCTAAGCTTGGGGATGCCCCGGAAGGCATCCCCTCTTTCGTCTTCAATCCATCGGTAAATTTACTTGAGGCTATATTTTTATTCACCACATGATATGTGTTTTGCTTGGAGCGTCTTGTATGATATGAGTCTTTGCTTTTTAGTTTGCCACAATCATCCTTGCTGCACACATCTTTTGAGGGGGACACGCATTAATCGTGAATTTATTAGAATACTCTATGTGCTTCAATTATATATTTTGAGCTAGGCAATGTTGCTCTAGTGCTTCACTTATATCTTTTTAGAGCACGGTGGTGTTTTATTTTATAGAAATTATTGAACTCTCGTACCTCACTTATATTATTTTGAGAGTCTTTAAAACAGCATGGTAATTGGTTTAGGTTGTGAATTTAGTCCTAATATAATGGGCATCCAAGAGGGATATAATAAAAACTTTCATATGAAGTGCATTGAATACTATGAGAAGTTTGATTCCTTGCATATAGTTTTGAGATATAAAGATGGTGATATGAGAGTCATGCTAGTGAGTAATTGTAAATTGCTAGAAATACTTGTGTTAAAGTTTGTGATTCCCGTAGCATGCACGTATGGTGAACCGTTATGTAACGAAGTCGGAGCATGATTTGTTTAATGATTGTCAACCTTTGTGTGAGGGTCGGGAGCGAGCGATGGTTAACTCCTACCAACCTCTCCCCTAGGAGCATGCGTCTAATACTTTGCTTCGATAACTAATAGACTTTTTCAATAAGTATGTGAGTTCTTTATGACTAATGTTGAGTCCATGGATTATACGCACTCTCACCCTTCCACCTTTGCTAGCCTCTCTAGAACCGCGCAACTTTCGCCGGTGCATTAAACCCACCTTGCTCAAAACAGCCACCATACCTACCTATTATGGCATTTCCATAGCCATTCCAAGATATATTGCCATGCAACTTCCACCGTTCCATTTTTCATGACACGCACCATCACTTTCATATTGCATATAGGGTCATATTTTGTTCTAGGTATCGAGTTGTAATTTTTGAGTGGTAAGTAAATAAAAGTGTGATGATCTTCATTATTAGAGCTTTGTCCCGTGAGAGAAAAGGATGATGGAAGCTATGATTCCCTCACAAGTTGGGAGGAGTTTCCGGACTTTACAAATAATAAAAGAGGCCAATGAAGCCCAAATAATAAAAAAAGAGGCCAAAGATGCCCACCAAAAATAAATAAATAAAAAAGAAAAAAATATGAGAGAAAGAGAGAAGGGACAATGCTACTGTCTTTTTCCACACATCTGCTTCAAAGTAGCACCATGATCTTCATGATGGAGAGTCTCCTATTTTGTCACTTTCATATAACTAGTGGAATTTTTCATCATATGCACAACCACTTAGTTTCTTTTTGAGCTTTCATACACTTATAGCTCTAGTGCATTCGTTGCATGGCAATCCCTACTCACTCACATTGATATCTATTGATGGGCATCTCCATAGACCGTTGATACGCCTAGTTGATGTGAGACTATCTTCTCCTTTTCCTTCACAACCTCCACCATATTCTATTCCACCTATAGTGCTATATCCATGGCTCACGCTCATGTATTGCGTGAGAGTTGAAAAGGTTTGAGAACATAAAAGGTGTGAAACAATTGCTTGACTTGTCATCGGGGTTGTGCATGATTTAGATACTTTGTGTGGGGAAGATGGAGCATAGCCAGACCATATGATTTTGTAGGGATAACTTTCTAAGGCCATGTTATTTCGAAAGGACACAATTGCCTTGTTAGTATGCTTGAAGTATTACTGTTTTTATGTCAATATTAGACTTTTGTTTTGAATCTTATGGATCTGAATATTCATGCCACAATAAAGAATATTACATGGATAAATATGTTAGGTAGCATTCCACATCAAAAAATCTGTTTTTATCATTTACCTACTCGAGGACGAGCAGGAATTAAGCTTGGGGATGCTTGATACGTCTCCAACGTATCTATAATTTTTGATTGTTCCATGCTATTATATTATCTATTTTGGATGTTTTATATGCATTAATATGCTATTTTATATTATTTTTGGGACTAACCTATTAATCTAGAGCCTAGTGCCAGTTTCTGTTTTTTCCTTGTTTTTGAGTATTGCAAATAAGGAATATTAAATGGAGTCCAAATGGAATAAAATCTTCGGAATGATTTTTCTTGGACCAGAAGAAACCCAGCAGACTTGGAGATGAAGGCAGGAGACCTGCCGTGGAGTCACAAGCCACCAGGGCGCGCCCTAGGGGGGGGCGCCCCCTGGCTTGTGGCCCCACGGCAGCCCTCCTAACCCTATTCTTCGGCCTATAAATTCCCAAATATTCCTTGGATACCAAAAAGAGCCACGAAAATACTTTTCCGCCGCCGGAAGCCTCTGTTCCCGTGAGATCCAATCTTGGAGCCTTTTCCGGTAATCTGCCGGAGGGGGATTCGATCACGGAGGGCATCTACATCAACTCCATTGCCCCTCCGATGATGCGTGAGTAGTTCACCACAGACCTTTGGGTCCACAGCTAGTAGCTAGATGGCTTCTTCTCTCTCTTTGTTCTTCAATACCATGTTCTTCATGATCTTCATGGAGATCTATCCGATGTAATACTCTTTTGCGGTGTGTTTGTCGAGATCCGATGAATTGTGGGTTTATGATCAGCTTATCTATGAATATTATTTGAATCTTCTCTGAATTCTTATATGCATGATTTCATATCTTTGCAAGTCTCTTCGAGTTATTGGTTTGGTTTGGCCAACTAGATTGGTAATTCTTGCAATGGGAGAAGTGCTTAGTTTTGGGTTCAATCTTGCGGTGTCCTCACCCAGTGACAAAGTAGGGGTAGCGAGGCATGTATTTGTATTGTTGCCATCGAAGATAAAAAGATGGGATTTTCATCATATTGCTTGAGTTTATCCCTCTACATCATGTCATCTTACCTAATGCGTTACTTTGTTCTTCATGAACTTAATACTCTAGATGCAGGCAGGAGTCGGTCGATGTGTGGAGTAATAGTAGTAGATGCAGAATCGTTTTGGTCTACTTGACACGGACGTGATGCCTATATGCATAATCATTGCCTTGGATATCGTCATAACTATGCGCTTTTCTATCAATTGCTCGACAGTAATGGGTTCACCCACCGTATTATTTTCCTTCATGAGAGAAGCCTCTAGTGAAACCTATGGCCCTCGGGTCTATTTTCCATATTATATTTTCAGATCTATAAACCAAAAATACCAAAGTAGCACCCTTTCCTCTTCAAGGGAACACCAACGCAAGCTCAAGAAGTAGCAGGGCCCGAACCTGGGTAAACATTGTCTCCTTTGTCCCCTTGTTACCATTGATCCTAGACTCACAGCTCGGGACCCCCTACCCGAGATCCGCCGGTTTTGACACCGACACCCTCCACTCCAGAATATCTTGATGAAGAGGAAGAAGAGGAAGAGGAAGAACCAATTGCTTAACCTCCTCCCTCCAAGAAAAAGAAGCTGATGGCTGATGCAATGTCCGGTCAGGCTGCATCTAAGGCCAAGCTATCTGCTCCAAAGAAGACTGCCACCAAGCCAAAGAGGACAACCAAATATATTCCTCTAGCTGAGAAGAACAAGAGATCTTCCACCATGGATGAAAAGGAAGATGTTGCAGTGCTAAGGAAGCTGAGACCCCATTTGCCTGAACACAATGATGATCACCCAGTTGTTGAGGACATGAAGAAGAGAAAGGACACTGGACTGAGGAAATGGAGAGCTGATGATCCATATGCCATAAGGAGGAGAATTGCAGTAGATGCTTGCTTCCACACAAAGGAGCAGCAAGATTTTTATGAGACTGTCTAAGAGTCCTGCAGTTAGTCACATGAGATATGTGGATTCGAAGTACATTAAGGAGAATGAAGACTACTTCCCTCATGTGCTAGAGAACTTCAAGGCCATTGACATAGATGCATTTGTTGACAGAGAGTTCACTGCATGCAATGATGAGATGATTATGCAGTTCTACTCTACATCTCATTTCTATCCAGATGGAAGGATAATTTGGATGACTGAAGGCACTAGGTACCAAGCTATAGTTGATGAGTGGGCTACCATCTTAGGAGCCCCACAGGTACACAAGGGAGATCTTGATGTCTATTCTAAGCTCAAGATGAATCACAACACCATGGCCAATATGTACAATCCTATCTCCACTGCTTATGTCGAGACACACAAGTTATGATCAGTCTACTTTCTTCAAGCTGGATTACCCACTACCAACACCATCATGAGATATACTTTGATGCCAAAGTCTGGAGATGACAAGATGATTAGGGGTTACTCCATCAACATGTTGCATCATGTAGACACCCACACAAGATTCTGAGTGATGGATTTGATTGTTGAGACAATCAAGAGGACAACTGTTGATCAGAAGAGATCATGTGGATATGCTCCATACATTCAGATGCTCATCAATTCCAAAGTTGGAAAGAGCCTATATGCACTTGATCGTCCACACCTGCCACTATTGCCAGAGTTCGAGGACAACGTTGTGGTGATGGATCCTTCTCATCCCACTTCAGCTACTGCATAGGCAGAGGCAGAGGCAGCTAGAGCCACTAGTGCTCAGGTTCCAGGGACGAAGAGCGATCAAATGTCCTATCTTATCAGCTCTCTCCAAGGGATCGAAAAGAATGTGGCTGAGATCCTCAAGAACCAGAAGAGTCTTGAGAGGATTGTGGAGATGAAATTTCATGATCTTGACAACAAGGTTGATGAGCTGACAGTGACTGTCAATGAGCTAAAACAGGAAGTGGATGCAGTGCCCAGTCCCCACTCCAGTGATGATGATGGTCCTCCTCTCCGGCAAATCACTCAGTTCAAGAGACAAGCCAGAACATCTACCATGCCTGCTCCAGAGTTGAGGCCTTCCTCGTCAGCACCAGCTACTGCTCCTTCAGCTCCTTCTAAACCTTTAGCGTCTACTCCACCACCTCAGAGGACTTTAGCTGAATCATTCGCCGCGCCCTTCTTTCGATTTCTTCAACGGCTACCGGAGGAGATCTAGCCCAGAGAGACGATTAGTTCTACATACTTTGAACTTTTTGGTAACTTGTTGCCAAATGGGAAGAAGTGTATAGATCATAGGGCTTCGAGAGAGAGAGAGTTTTGTCTTTTGGTTGCTCTCTTTGTGTTAAAAACATTTGGTTTATCACTTGGTTGTTGTTAAACTTCATTGTGTTTGATCATACATTTGCTTGATGATGCTACTATTTCCTATCTTTGTGATATCCTAAAACATGAGTGAATGTTCAATTGATTCATTTTTGGTGTCGCGTGCATTATAATCCATTCATATCATTTATGCGCACCACCAAGCTGTACGTGACATGGAAGAGTTACCCATGCTCCTAATCGATTGTGCATTTGCATTCAAACGCAAAGTTTTAAATAATGCAGAAATTTTGGGGGAGCTCTTGCTTATCACATACTTCTCAAAGTTACAATGTTATTCATTGTTTTTATACCTATCGAAGCTTTGATCTATATGTTGTCATCAATTACCAAAAAGGGGGAGTGAAAGCACAACGTCTCCCTAGGTGGTTTTGGTAATTAATAACAACATATATTTCGTTGGACTAATGTTTCCACCAAGTATATTTCAGGAAAGTTCAATGAATGGATTGGCAAAATGATTGTGAGGAGATTCCCTAGATGCAAGGAACGTCTATTGGCAACAAGCTTGAAGACTCTTCATTTCACATTTTGTGAGAAATCACTTTTGAGCCCATAGGAAAGCCAATACTATTAAAAGGGGATGAGGTGTCTATGATGATCTGGTTGCTCAAGTGCTTAGAGATTAGCCACCAAAAATACACATGAAATTCTCCCACAAATACTCTATCCAAAACCCAACATCCAAAATCGGTGCCACCAACAATTTCCATCCGTCCATATCGAGTTTCACTTAGACAGATTCCCATGCCAAACCCTAAGGTCTCAGTACCACCAAGTTTTGAGAATCGGTCTCACCGAGTTTTGGACCAACTCTTTGGTTAGCCGTTTTCAGGAATCGGTACCTTCGAGTTTTGAGAATCGGTTTCACCGAAGTTTTGGACCAACTCTTTGGTTAGCTGTTTTCAAGAATCGGTACCATCGAGGTTTCTATATCGGTCTCACCGAGAAGCCGAAAGTTGCCACATTTGCACTAGTCGGTGCAACCGAGTTTTTACTCCGGTTTCACCGAGTTGGGCAATAATGTTGTAACGGTTTGATTTTTGGAGATGCCCATATATACCCCTCCATCTCCTCTCACTCGTAGAGGAAGCACTCAGAGCATACCTACACTTTCCCCATCCATTTTTCTGAGAGAGAACCACCTACTCATGTGTTGAGATCAAGACCTTCCACTCCAACCATATGAATCTTGATTTCTAGCCTCCCAAAGTTGCTTTCCACCCAATCAACCTTTTCTACCAAGCCAAATCTGTGAGAGAGTGATTGTGTGTTGAGGAGATTATCTTTCGAAGCACAAGAGCAAGGAGTTCATCATTGTTACCACATCTATTACCTTTTGGAGGGTGGTACCTCCTAGATTGGTTAGGTGTCGCTTGGGAGCCTCCTTCTTCGTGTTGTGGAGTTGAACCAAGAAGTTTGTTCGGGCAAGGAGATTGCCTACTGCGTGAAGATCTACCCATAGTGAGGCTAGTCCTTCGTGGATGGAATCCATGATAGAATAGATGAGGTTGCTACTTTGTGGACCCTAATGGGTGGAGCCCTCTGTGGACTCTTGCAACCGCTACCCTCCGTGGGTTGAAGTCTCCATCATCGTGGACGTACGATAGCACCACCTATCGGAATCACGGGAAAAATCTTCGTGTCATCAGTTGTGTTTGATTCTCCTCTCCCTACCTTTACTTTCATGTGCATGTCTTTACTTTCCGCTGCTATACTCTTAGACTTGCATGTGTAGGGTGTACTTGACTTGCTACAATTGCTAAAACTTGCCAACATTGAAAATTGTGAAAAGGCTAGATTTTTATTTGGTCAAGTAGTCTAATCGCCCTCCTCTAGACATACTTCGGATCCTACACCTTGCCGGCAAGAGTGCGCGATGATGAGTGGTGGTCGTAGTCTCCGCCATGTATATCATCAAGTAGCTCGCACCCTTGATCCTCAGATATGCACCACAGCGCCATTCCATTAGGGAAGCTTCAATAGAGATCTCCGTCTCTGAGGCAGTATGATGCAGCTTGGTGGGCCACACGCTCCGCCTGAACGTCATCCATCGGGAGAGTGCCACTCTCCAAGTAGACCTTGAACTCTGTGGCCCAGCTGTCAGCTTGTGGCTCCAGTGCCAGCAGCAGGCGAGCGCATGAGGGTGGGCCACAATTGGGTGCACCTATAGAAGGCGCCGGAGGTAGATCCTCTTGAGGTGCCATGGCGCTATCGGCTGGTGGTGTAGCAGACATCTTCAGGAGCTGCTCCTCGGAGATGCCTGGGCCTTGTGGCTCACGGCGATATGCCCTCTTGGTGATGTCGTCGGCTTCCTGGTTGTTGGGTATGTGCAGGAGCTCCATGCCCGGGAAGTATTTCTCCAGCTTGTGCACCTCCTTGAGGTAGGCGGCCATGTGTTCGTCCTTGGGTTTGTAGCTCCTGTTGGAGAAGTTGACGAGGAGCTGTGAGTCGCCCTTTATGAGTATGCGCTTGACGCCGAGCGTGAAGACAACCTTGAGTCCAACGATGAGGCCCTCGTATTCGGCTATGTTGTTGGAGACCTTGTGGTCATGCCTGAAGCAGAGTTGCACCACGTAGTAGAGCTTATCTCTTGTAGGCGAAGTGAGCACCACACCAGCCCCCGCGCCCTGCTGGGAGAATGCCCCATCAAAGTGCATGGTCCAACCATCAGGGGCGTCCTTCCCAGGCAGGACGGATTGCGCCTCGCGAGGCTCGTCTTGATGTAGTTCCGTCCACTCCACTGTGAAGTCAGCCAATGCCGATTGTCCTTATAGTGAGGAACTCCGACTCAAAAGGTTGCAGCTCGATGTTCCACTCTGCCACGCATCCCGTGGCATTGGGGCTACAAAGCACTTGCTCCAGGGGATAAGATGTGATCACCTTGACATGTCCGTGGAAGTAATGCTGCAGCTTCCTGGAGGCGATGAGGAGCGCAAAGAGTAGCTTCAGCTGCATGGGGTATCGCTCGCGCGCGTCTCGCATCATCGTACCCACGAAGTAGATCGGATGCTCGACGAGAGCGAGAAGTTGTGAGGGCCACAACTTGATCTTCAGGGGGTCCGTCGGGTGGCTTCCCGGGGCCCTTTTGAGGGGGAACCTCAGCATGCGCTGGAGGAGTGGCCTCGTGAGGCTCTGGGAGGCCCTCGACAAGTGCCGGAGGAGTGGCCTCATGAGGCTCCATGAGGCCCTTGGCAGCCGCCGGGGGAGTGGCCTCGTGAGGCTCTGGGAGGCCCTTGGCAGGCTCCGGAGGAATGGCCTCGTGAGGCTCCGGGAGGCCCTCGGCAGGTGCCAGAGGAGTGGTCTTGGGGAGCGCTGACTCAAGCTTAGGTGTTGGCTTCCTCTTTACGGGGACTTGTTCCTCTTGTTCCACCACCAGGACCGCACTAACCGTCTGGGGGGTGGCTGCCAAGTATAAGCGTAGAGGCTCGTGAGGTCGCGGGGCAACCATGCCGGGAGGGGTCATCAAGAACTTCTTGTGGTCCTCGAAGGCCGCATCGGCTTCGGGAGTCCACTTGAAGGGGCATGTTCTCTTCAGGAGCTTGAAGAAAGGCAGGACCCTCTCATCGAACTTGGAGATGAAGCGGCCAAGCGAGGCCACACATCTTGTTAGCTTCTGCATTTCCTTGAAGTTACGGGGAGGCTGCATCTGCTCGATGGCCTTG
The DNA here is from genome assembly GCA_039707655.1 of Elymus sibiricus. NCBI lineage: Eukaryota > Viridiplantae > Streptophyta > Magnoliopsida > Poales > Poaceae > Elymus > Elymus sibiricus. The sequence goes on from CM077669.1 coordinate 257,113,154, forward strand.
ATCTTCTCGGGGTTGGCCTCGATGCCATGATGGGAGACTGGAATCCCAGCAACTTGCCTGAAGGGACTCCGAAGACGCACTTGGCGGGGTTGAGCTTGAGGCTGATCTTGTGCAGGTTGGCGAAAGTCTCCTCGAGGTCCTTGATGAGGGATTTTGCTTCGCGGGTCTTGATGACGATGTCGTCCATTTAGGCCTCCGCATTCCTGCCCATCTGGGGTCCGAGGCCAATCTGCATCAGCCTTTTGAAGGTGGCTCCTCCACTCTTCAGGCCGAAAGATAGGCATACTTAGCAGTACACTCCGCACGGGGTGAGGAAGGCACTTTTCTCTTCATCTTGTCTCGCCATCTTGATCTGGTGGTAGACTAAGAAGGCATCTAGGAAGCACATCAGATCACACTGAGTGGTGGAATCCACGATCTGGTCGATGCGGGGCAGCGGGAAATGATCCTTGGGATAGGCCTTGTTGAGATCGGTGAAGCCGATGCACATCCGCCCTTCTCCGCTGTGTTTATGAACCACGATGGGGTTGGCGACCCACTCGGGGTGGATCACTTCGTGGATGAAGCCCGCCTTTTGGATCTTCTTATTCTCTTAAACGATGAACTCCTACTTTTCTGGCGCCTGGCACCATGCCTTTTGCTTCACGAGGCGTGCATTGGGACATACGGCTAAGTGGTGCTCGATCACCTCCCTCGACACACCAGGCATGTATGATGGTGTCCAGGTGAACATATCAGCATTTGCTCGAAGAAAGGCGACGAGCTCGCCTTCCTATTTGGAGGAGAGGCCATTGCCGATGGTAACGGTGGGCCCGGAGCCACTGCCGTCCAACGACACTTTCTTTGTACCAGCACGCTCCAAAGAAAACAGTTGCTTCTTCTTCGCGGGTGCATCCTTAGGGATCCCGAGGTCGTCCTCATCAGTGGGGTAGGTGGTAGCATCAGCCTTGTAGGCATGCTCTATGGAGCGCACGACCTCTTTCTCATCATAGCGGACGGTGATGGTACCGCCACAGCCTGACATCTTGACGGGGTTGTAGGCATGGTGGATCACTGCCACAAACTTCTCAAGCGTGGGGTAGCCCAAGATGGCATTGTAGGGCATGCCAATGTGTGCCACGTCGAAGTCCATGAACTCCGTGTGGTAGTTCATGGGGGAGCCGAAGGTGATGGGGAGTCGCACTCGCCCTAGAGGCAGAGTGGATCCATCCGTCACGCCCGAGAAGGGCCTTGTTGGCATCAAGCACTCGTATGGAACCTGAAGCTACTCGAAGGTGTCGATGTTGAGCATGTTGAGGCCTGCACCGCCGTCAATGAGTGTCTTGGTGACGCAGACGTTGTTGACGGTAGGAGTACACTATATGGGGATGGTGCCCACAGCCCTCCTGGACTTGGGGCGGTCCTTGGAGTCAAAGGTGATAGCGTACTGTGACCACTTGAGGGGCCTCGTGGCCTCAAGGCCCGGGAGGGTGATACGTCCATTTTGCATCATGCTTTCTTATTGATATTTATGTTATTCTTTTCCATTATTCCTTATTATCATACAATTCTTATGGCTTTCTCTCTGAATATGCAAGGTACATCACAAAGAGGGAAATCTCTGGAAACTGAAATTCTGGACCGGGAAACCAAGAAAAAGGCAAAAAAATCACCAGACTTCAAATGACCTGAAACTTCACGGAGAATTTTTATGGAATATTTAAGAATTATTGGGCCAAAAATATACCAGATGGGGCCACGAGCTGGCCACAAGCCAACAGGGCGCACTCTGATGGCTTGTGGGGGCCCAACAGGTCTCCCGACCCCCCTCTTCTCCTATATGGTGTGTTTTACCCTAGGAAAAATCATAATCAATCTTTCGGGACGAAGCTCCACCGTCTCGAGGCGAAAACCTGGGCAGAGGCCCTTTTGCACTCCGGCAGGCTGGTTCTGCCGGGGAAACTTCTCTCCGGGAGGGGGAGATTGAAGACATCGTCATCACCAACGCTTCCTCCTTCCTGGGAGGACCAATCTTTACCAACATCTTCACCAGCACCATCTCATCTCAAACCCTAGTTCATCTCTTGTATTCAATCTTTGTCTCAAAACCTCAGATTGGTACGTGTGGGTTACTAGTAGTGTTGATTACATCTTGTAGTTGATGCTTATTAGTTTACTTGGTGAAAGATATTATGTTTAGATCCTTAATCTTCATTATTATACCTCTGATCTAGAACATGTTGATGAGGTGTGAGTAGTTACTATTGTTCTTGAGGACATGGGAGAAGTCTTGTTATAAGTAATCATGTGAAGCTGGTATTCGTTCAATATTTTGATGATATGTATGTTGTTACTTCTCTTAGTGGTGTCATGTGAATGTCAACTACATGACACTTCACCATGCTATTGTCCTAAGGGAATTCATTGTGTAGTAACAAGTAGATGATGGGTTGCTAGAGTGACAGAAGCTTAAACCCCAGTTTATGCGTTGCTTCATGAGGGGCTGATTTGGATCCACGTGTTTCATGCTATGGTTAGACTTATCTTAATTCTTCTTTTGTAGTTGCGGATGCTTGCAAGAGGGGGTAATCATAAGTGGGTTGCTTGTTCGAGTAAGAAAAACACCTTAGCACCGGTCCACCCACATATCAAATTATCAAAGTAGCGAACGTGAATCAACTCAACAAATTCCCATGTGTCCTCGGGAGCGCTTGCTTCATAAAAGAGTACTTTCCGTCTTGTCCTTTGCTATAAAAAGGATTGGGCTACCTTTCTCCACCTTGGTTACTATTGTTACTTGTCACTCATTACAAATTATCTTGCTGCAAAACTATCTACTACTGTTACTAATAGCACTTGCAGAGAATACCTTGCTGAAAACTGCTTATCATTTCCTTCTGCTCCTCATTGGGTTCGACACTCTTACTTATCGAAAGGACTATGATTGATACCCTATACTTGTGGGTCATCAAGACTCTTTTCTGGCGTCGTTGTCGGGGAGTGAAGCGCCTTTGGTAAGTGGAAATTGGTAAGGAAACATTTTTGGTACGTGCTGAAATTTACTGTTGCTTGTCACTATGAGCGGTCACCCTTTGAGTGGCTTGTTCGAGGCATCTTCGCCTCAAACGGATGTTGAAAAGGTTGCTCCTCAACCACTGAACCTACCCAAAATATTTATTATGAGATTCCTTCGGGTATTTTAGAGAAACTGCTATCTAATTCTTATGATGGTACGACTCATCCTGATTATCATTTGATATTTGTTGATGAGGTTTGTGGATTATTTCAGCTTGCAGGTTTGTTTGGAGACAAAGTTAAGAAGATGGTTTTCCCTTTATCTTTGGAGGGAAATGCATTAATGTGGTATAGGCTATTGGATGATATTGGATCATGGGGCTGGAATCGCTTGAAGCTGGAATTTCATCAGAAGTTTTATCCTATGCATCTAGTCCATCGTGATCGGAACTTTATTTATAATTGCTGGCCTCGTGAAGGAGAAAGTATCTCCCAAGCTTGGGGGAGGCTTAAACCTATGATGCACACTTTCCCCAACCATGAGCTCTCAAGAGAAATGATTATACAATTTTTTTATGCTCGGCTTTCTCATGATGATCAAGTATTACTCGATTCTTGTTCTACTGGTTCCTATATGAAGAGGACTATTGAATTCAAATGGGATCTTCTGGAAAGAATTAAACGCAACTCTGAAGATTGGGAACATGACTAAGGTAAAGAGTCAGGTATAAAGCTTAGGTTTGATTGTGTTAAATATTTTATGGAAACAAATGATTTCTATGAGTTTAGCAATAAATATGGTCTTGACTCTGAGATAGTAGCTACTTTCTGTGAATCATTTGCTACTCATGTTGATCTCCCCAAGGAGAAGTGGTTTAAATATCATCCACCCATTGAAAAACCATTAGAGGAGCCTATTATAATTAAGATGGAAGAAATAATTGTTAGCCACGTTGATCAAATTGTTCCTACTGCTTACGTTGAGAAACCATCTTTTCTTGTTAGAATTAGGGAACATGCTAAAGCTACAATTGTGGTTAATAAAAGTCATGTTAGAACACCTAAACCTTCTGAACAAAAAAAATTGAGCCTAATGTTGCTATGGTTAAAGATCTCCTAGTTGATAATATTGATGGTCAGGTTATTTACTTCTGTGATGAAGCTGCTAGAATTGCAAAACATGTTAGAAACGAGCGGGATGAGCTAGATAAAAACAAACCAGTTGTTGGCATGCCCATTGTTTCAGTTAAAATCGAAGATCATTGTTATCATGGTTTGTGTGAAATTTGTGCTAGTATTAGTGCTATACCTTTTTCCTTATATCAAGAAATTATGCATGACATAGCACCCTCTGAGATTGAAGATATTGATGTCACTGTTAAACTTGTAAACAGAGATACTATTACACCACTTGGGATTGTTAGGGATGTTGAAGTCTTGTGTGGAAAAGTTAAGTACCCAACTGATTTCTTAGTACTTGGTTCAGAACAAAATAACTTTTGCCCCATTATATTCGGTAGACCATTCTTGAATACTGTTATTGTTGAAATTAATTGTGTTACTGAGAAGGTCAAAGTAAGCTTTGGTGATGTGTCTCATGAATTTAATTTCTCTAAGTTTGGTAGACAACCATACGAGAAAGAATTACCTAGTAAGGATGAAATAATTGGTCTTGCTTCTATTGTCGTACCTCCTACTGATCCGTTAGAACAATATTTGCTAGACCACGAAAATGATATGCATATGAATGAAAGCAATGAAATAAATGATATGTTTCTTACACAACCACATATTCTTAAACACAACTTACCATTTGATATTTTAGGGGATCCTCCTCCACCCAAGGGAGATCCCGTGTTTGAGATAAAGACATGGCCTGATACTTTGAAATATGCTTATCTTGATGAAAAGAAGATATGTCCTATTATTATCAGTGCTAACCTTTCAGAGCATGAAGAAAAGAGATTACTTAAAACTCTGAAGAAGCACAGGGCTGCTATTGGATATACTCTTGATTATCTTAAGGGCATAAGCCCCACTCTATGTTAGCACAAGATTAATATGGAACCGGATGCTAAACCTGTCATTGATCATCAACGCCGTCTAAATCCTAAGATGCAGGAAGTGGTAAGAACTGAAATACTAAAGCTTCCAGAAGCAGGTATAATTTATCCTACTGCTGATAGATGGGTAAGTTCTATTCATTGTGTTCCTAAGAAAGGAGGTATAAATGTTGTCCCTAATGATAAAAATGAGCTTATTCCACAAAGAATCGTTACTGGTTATAGGATGGTAACTGATTTCAGGAAATTAAATAAAGCTACTAGGAATGATCATTACCACTTGCCTTTTATTGATCAAATGTTAGAAATACTATCTAAGCACACACACTTTTGTTTTCTAGATGGATACCCTGGTTTCTCTCAAATACCTGTATCAAAAGAGGACTAAGAGAAAACTACCTTTACATGCCCTTTTGGAACTTATGCTTATAGGCGTATGCCTTTTGGTTTATGCAATGCACCTGCTACCTTTCAAAGATGTATGACTGCAATATTCTCTAACTTTTGTCAAAAGATTGTTGAGGTTTTCATGGATGATTTTTCCGTTTACGGGACTTCTTTTGATGATTGCTTGAGCAACCTTGATCGAGTTTTGCAGAGATGTGAAGAACCTAATCTTGTCTTGAATTGGGTGAAGTACCACTTTATGGTGAATGAAGGTATAGTACTCGGGCATAAAATTTCTGAACGAGGCATTGAGGTAGACAAAGCTAAAGTTGATGCAATAGATAAAATGCCATGTCCAAAAGATATCAAAGGTATAAGAAGTTTCCTTGGTCATGCTGGTTTTTATAGGTGTTTCATTAAAGATTTCTCAAACATTTCTAGGCCACTAACTAATCTTCTTGAAAAAGATATTCCTTTTGTTTTTGATGATGATTGTGTAGAAACCTCTGAAATACTTAAGAAAGCCTTGATTTCTGCACCTATTGTCCAACCACCTAATTGGAATCTACCATTTGAAATCATGTGTGATGCTAGTGATTATGCTGTTGGTGTTCTTATAGGGCAAAGAGTAGACACAAAATTGAATGTTATTCATTATGCTAGTTAGAGCCTAGACACTTCTCAAAGAAATTATGCTAGTACTGAAACGGAATTTTTAGCAGTTGTGTTTGCATGTGATAAGTTTAGACCTTATATCGTTGATTCCAAAGTAACTATTCACACGGATCATGCTGCTGTTAAATACCTTATGGAAAAGAAAGATACTAAGCCTGGACTTATTAGGTGGGTGCTTTTACTTCAAGAATTTGACTTGCATATCATTGATAGGAAGGGAGCTGAAAACCCTATAGTAGATAACTTGTCTAGGATGGAAAATGTTCTTGATGACCCACTGCCTATTGATGATAATTTTCCTGATGAGCAACTTACTGTTATAAATACTTCACGTAGTACTCCTTGGTATGCGGATTATGCTAATTACATTGTTTCTAAATATATTCCGCCTAGTTTCACTAATAAACAAAAGAAAAAAAATCTTTTATGATTTATGAAATTACTTTTGGGTTGACCCACATCTTTATAAAGGAGTAGATGGTGTTAATAAACATTGTTTACCTGAGCATGAACATGGACAGATCCTACGGAAGTGTCACTCCGAGGCCTACGGAGGGCACCATGCTGGTGACTGAAGTGCACACAAGGTATTACAATCCGGTTTTTATTGGCCTACTCTTTTTAAAGATGCTCGTAAGTATGTCCTTTCTTGTGATGAATGTCAAAGAATTGATAACATTGGTAGACGTCGGGAAATGCCTATGAATTATTCACTTGCGATTGAACCATTTGATGTTTGGGGCTTCGATTACATGGGACCTTTTCCTTCCTCCAATGGGTATACTCATATTCTAGTTGCTGTTGATTACGTTACTAAGTGGGTAGAAGCTATTCCAACTAGTAGTGCTGATCATAACACTTCTATTAAAATGCTTAAAGACATCATTTTGCCGAGGTTTGGAGTCCCTAGATATTTAATGACTGATGGTGGTTCACATTTTATTCATGGTGCTTTTCGTAAAATTCTAGCTAAATATGACGTTAACCAAAAAATTGCTTCACCTTATCATCCTCAGTCCAGTGGCCAAGTTGAATTGAGCAATTTAGAAATAAAATTAATTTTGCAATAGATCTAGAAAGAATTGGTCTAAGAAACTTGATGATGCTTTATGGGCTTATGGAACTGCTTATAAAAACCCTATGGGAATGTCCCCACATAAAATGGTCTTTGGAAAAGTTTGTCATTTACCTCTTGAGTTAGAACATAAAGCTAATTGGGCAATTAAAGAACATAATTATGACTTTAAACTTGCGGGTGAAAATAGGTTATTTGATATTAGTTCTATAGATGAATGGAGGATGCAAGCTTATCAAAATGCGAAGTTGTTTAAAGAAAAGGTTAAAATATGGCATGATAAGAGAATTCAAAAACGGGAATTCAATGTAGGAGACCTAGTCATTTTGTACAATTCTCATTTCATATTTTTTGCAAGTAAGCTCCTCACCAAATGGGAAGGCCCTTATGTCGTTGAGGAGGTTTATCATTCCAGTGCTATAAAGATTAATAAGTTTGAAGGCAAAAATCCGAGAGTCGTAAATGGGCAAAGAATTAAGCATTATATCTCATGTACACCCATTAATGCTGAAACTAATATTATTGAAGTGATAACACCGGAGGAGCACATAAGAGAGATCTCCCGGAACACTCTAGAAACCTGAAAAGGAGTAGGTACGTGATATAGTAAGTAAACCGACTCCAAAAATTCCAAAAAAATATGTTCTATTGGTTTTGGTATTTTAGAAAAATTCCAAAAATAAAAAGGAGTCAGGGGGACCCACGAGGGAGGCACAAGACAACAGGGCGCGCCCTGATGGCTTGTGGGGCCCTCGTGGGTCCCCTAGACTCTGTTTTCTTCCCGAACACATATTCTGACCTAGAAAAAACTCATTATATATACTCCCGTATGTTTTGACCATCGCATGGCAAGTTTCTCCTATGTTCTTGTTTCGGGCTATTTTTCTGACAGATTTCTCAGGGTGCGGAAGCTATGTTGTTGTTGTTGTTTTTATTGTTGTTGTTGTTGTTGTTGTTGTTGTTGTTGCTGTTGTTGTTGTTGTTGTTGTTGTTGTTGTTGTTGTTGTTGTTGTTGTTGTTGTTGTTGTTGTTGTTGTTGTTGTTGTTGTTGTTGTTGTATCGCTACCCTCTGATCATGCCCGGTGCCTTGGACGAGGCTGACACCGCGCTCGGCCGGATCCGGGCCGACCTTCAAGACGCCAACAGGCGCTCCCTGGCGAGGGAACGCCTGGGGCTCATTTCTGGGTGGCCCAAGTTGACGCAGCCACCAAGGCGACCTGGGATCGGGCCGATGCTGCTGCCGCGGAGAGCAAGAAGGAGGCCACCGAAGCCAAGGCGGCTCGCGACACGGCGCTGGCCAAAGCGGCGTCTGCCGCAGAGCGCTGTGGCAAGGCAGAAGCCGACCTGAAGGCCCTTTAGGAGGAGCAAGCCACGCACGTGCAACGGCTCCACCAGAGGGAGGAGGACCTCAAGGCACGCGGGGCGGAGCTCGTCGATCGCGACTCTACGCTGTCCCAAGCAGCCGTCGACCAAGCTGCGGAGCGCGAGCGTCTGGCCAAGCTGAAGGATGAGGTAGCAGAAGCCCAGACGTCCCATGCCCGACATGTCTCCGACGTGAAGGCCCAGCTGGATGCCAGGGAGGAGACCCTTGCTGCTGCTGAGAAGAAAGCGGCCGCGGAGCGCGATGCCTTCCCCTCCATTGAGCTCAAGCTTCGCCAGGCGCTGCGCTTCATCTGCAGGGGAGGATTCGAGGAGCCACTGGCGGCCCCTGAGGGCGGCTACGCAGGGCTCTCCTCCAAGCTCGCTGAGGTGCTTGATGGCGGGGTCGCCAGGGTGGACACCATCCTGGAGGACGAGTGCCGCGACCTTTTCTCCATGGCCGCGACGCGTGTCTTCAGCCACCTCTACCTCCATGATCCCGGCTTTGATTTCAACGCGGTGATGGCCTCGGTTGCCCGTGAGTCTCGCGCCGCTGCGGCGGCGGCCATGAAGGATGATGTGGATGCGCTGGTGAAGAAGTTCGCCTTCGTCCCTGACACCAAGACCCCTGCGGTGGAGGCGAGCGGTGGCGAGGAAGGCATCGGCAACGACGTCGACGACGAGCTCACCGTGAGTGGGACAGGCAGCGGCGGCGTCCGTGGTGGTGACGGCTCCTCCTCCTAGATTTCGACCTGTGACATTTATCATGCCTCGTGGAGGCGTAAGACTTGTTCAGTGCTTGTAATAACTGTCTGAACTCTGTGATTTCTTTCGTGCCTTGTTTCCTTCCTGCTTGCTTTTATGCTCTGCGTCGGCAGGGCCCAATCCCGTGCATACCTCGACCGCCGTTGGGGCGTCCGGATCACCAGGACGAGACCAAGGGACCAGGGGCTACGTGACTAGTGAGGCTCCTGAGTCGCGATGCTCAGGAGGCCCCCTTGACGTGCGAGCAGCTCCCATACCTTTCCTCGTCAGCTTTTGCCTGGGAGGGACGCGAGAAGACCAGGTGCCAGGGACCTGGTGAGGTGGCACGCGCCAGGCATGGCCTGAGCGTAGCCCCTGTCCAGCCCCCTCGCACGTGCATCCCAGGGGAACGCCGCGCGACGAAGGGCCGAGAGGCCATCCTGAGGTTGGTGCGGCCGCTAGGACGCCCTTAGTTGTTTATCCACCAGCGCGGAGCATGGGGCTTCCACTCGGCGTGGGCATGGCCACTGAGCGACCGTGTCGTCCGCCAGCGCGGAGTTTGGGGCTTCCACTTGGGCGTGGGCATCGTCATTGGTGGACCATGTCGTCCGCCAGCACGGAGCATGGGGCTTCCACTTGGGCGTGGGCATAGTCATTGGTGGACCGTGTCGTCCGCCAGCGCGGAGCATGGGGCTTCCACTTGGGTGTGGGAAGGGTGCTCTGTATTAGAGTCTCCGGGCGTGTATAGAACAATTTTGTTCGTACGCGTGGCTGGCACGACAGAACTGGAGGAGGTGTATCTGGGCACCCGTGAGCCAGCGCGGGTCTCACGAGGCCCTACTATTGACGAAGAAATTGTTCCACGCAACACAAAATTGCACCGCGCAATGTATTGAATAACGGAGTCGCCAACCGCACTTTCGTGTACGATAAACGGATGCTTTACGAGCAAAGTAACAAAGGGGTTTCTCAATTTCGGAGAGGAGGGACGACTGCTTTTCGGTGCAAAGCAGCAAAGATGATCCGCGCGCTTTCGTGGCGAGGGACGGATGCTTTCCGATCAAAGCAACAAAGAACCGAGCCCTAGGGTGGCTAGAACATCGGCGAAGAAAAGTAAAAAACAGAAAGTAAAGGTAAATTGTATTGATAGATCGATTGTGTGTTTTTCAATCGGCCGTCACCCCCAACATATATAAGAGGCGGCTGGACTTCCCGTACAAGCAAAGGATTCATCTAGGCTTTCCTTACAAGAAAATTACATCAATTCACGTCCTAGAGTCCTAGTTCTGGTCCCGCTCGGATTCAGCCCGAATCTGGTCCAATCTTCTGTCTTGCTCCTTGCGTGGGCCGTGGAATCTGCACATGACCTCCGATGGCGATGGTTCAAACACGAATTTTGTGCGCTTCGACGAGGCCAATAATCCGTATGTTGATCACTTTTCCAAATAAGGCCATCTTGAATACTCCACGGGGTCATCTTTAATTTCGAGTCGGACTCGGTTATGTAGCTGACTGGACCGTCCGACTCTTGCAACGTCTCTGCAGGTCGTATACTATGTCAGATGATGATGACTCCAAAAGCAAAGTTGACCGTTTCGACGTTACGAACAACTTTCATGTTGAACACTTTTTCATCCGAGGCCATCTAGATAATTATTTGAGCCCATCTTCAGCTTCTGGTCGGATTTGACAGTTTCCACCCCGGCAAGCTTTCCCCGGCAAGGTTTCCATCCCGGCAAGCTTTCACATCCCGGCAAGGTTTCCATCCCGGCAAGATTTCCCCGGCAAGGTTTCTATCCCGGCAAGGTTTCCATCCCGGCAAGATTCCCCCGGCAAGGTTTCTATCCCGGCAAGGTTTCCATCCCGGCAAGATTTCCCCGGCAAGGTTTCCATCCCGGCAAGCTTTCTGGCTGTATCTTGCGGGTCTTTTTTGTGGCAGTAAACGACCTCGGATGAAAATGTGCCCAAAAGAAAATTTGACCGTTTCGACGTTACGAACAACTTTCATGTTGAACGTTTTTCGATTCGAGGCCATCTTGAATGGCTAATTGCTCACGCATTGCACCAGACACTCGCCAAGACGTGTCTGGTCTCCCGCGTCTTATTTCGCCTCTTGACATGGCTGCATTCAGATAGCTCTAACTTTTGCATACGAACTCGGATTGAGACGATTTTTATATGAAAATCGACCGATTCGACGAGACGAAGACAATTCATGTAGAAAGTTTTCTCATATGAGATCATCTTGAGGGCGTAATCAGCCGAATAGTGTTCTGGATACAAAATCCCAGTACTTCAAACACAACTTCGGCCTTAGAGATGAGGTCGGATGGCTATGGCCCAAATATCAAAGTTTCTCCTTTTGACGATACGGAGCTTTCTCACTTTGAGCACTTTTCCATTTGAGGCCTTCTTAATTACGTTTTTGTCCATGCCAAAATCTGGTGTCAACACATGCCCCCTGTTTTTCGGCAAACTTGTGCGCCGAAAAATAACTGGTACCATGCTTGTTCTAAGGGCGATAATCACATATCGGCCATTGCCTGCTTGAACTCCTTCGTGCAGACTTGGGTGAGATTTTCTGAACCCTTTCACTAGAGTCTGGTAAATAACAAATAATGAACTTCCTCCAGTCTTGACTCTGTCTGCATATCAAAATTCCATTAGCAGCCGAAGCAGTAAGCTCTACATCGGCCTTCCCCATATTGGTTGCAACCCAGGAACTCCTGCCTCCAAGTTGACTATATCACAGCAGCTCACTTTTGAGTCGTTATAACTCGGCAGCTTCCAAGTTGACAGCGACTCGGCAATCCTTGCTCCCGAGTTGGCTTTGAGAACTCATACTAGCTTTATCACTAGTAACCGAAGTAGTGAGTTCTGTTTCGGCCTCTCCTTTAATGGCAAGACCAAACATCGGCTTTGAGAAATATGAAACATGCCATGATCAACATGATAGCCAGATGCTTGTTGCGCCAACTCATTTACTCCCCAATTGTCACGTCTAGATATATAAGCAATAATGCAATAATCTAAACTAGAGATTATATCTAGACACTCATCAAAATAAACATCAAGTGATTCGTCAAAACATATGAAATCCATAGATATTTAATGCACAACTAATAACGAATCACCCAAAGCCTCAACATGTGTAGCACCTATAGCAAACAAAATCCCTGAACCGAATAATAACATATTCAGCTTTGATCATTCGTGAAACAATATTCTAAGCAGCATGAGGCTTCAAAACAGCACCATGAAGAGATATATAAACAATACTAACACCTCGGCCATTGCTACAAACCGAACTATCAAAGGAAATCTCCATGGCACTAATGAGACAAGGTTTATATCAATATTATGCTTACCATTAATATAATGCTCAATAATAAAAACAACAATGATTTGGCTTCTCATAGATTCAAAAGATCAACTAACTAGATCATATTTAGCCAAAACATAACCACATTCACCAATTATGCAACTTATGAATTGGTCCTATGCAACAAATTTTCAATGAATGTATACCTTGTCTCGATCTCCAATAAGACTAAGGACGATGTTTAGAAAGACTACACCGGCCATTACCAGAAGTAGCATGCAGAATTCATCCACTAAAACATACATAACCGAAATAAACAGATGAAAAAACAAATCAAATATTTCGGCTTCTTTGAATGAGCAAAAAATATAACTAATCAAATGCATAATGGCTCAGTGATATCCTATCATGATGTGGAAAATCGTATTGCATCCATGGATAAAAATAAGCCCATGGAGGGTAACTAATTATACCTGGGGATGAATTCCATGGTAAAGGTATCAATGGCATGGTTGAAGAATCTGAATGATGCGCTAACCGAAGATTATTCCTTGTAGATGAAGATCTTCGGCTTAATCTTTTATGAGATGCTTTCTTTTTCTTCAATTCAGATGTACTTGTTGCAACAGGAGCTCGCACATCATTCTTGGTTTGATTGCTTTTCTTGGGAACCCATGCCATACTCTTCTCCTCAAGTTCTTGTGCACTAAGCCTTTGCAATTTCTTCTTTTGCCAATACGATAAACCAAATGGGCGAACCACAAAAGATTCGTACTCTGCATCATATGTACTGGCAGAGTTAGGCTTCCGAATAGTGCTAGCCAATTTAGGTTTCCGAGTAGTGCTAGCCGATTCAGACTTCCGAGTAGTACTAGCCGAGTTAGGTTTCTGAATACTACGCAATGACACAACATCCGGCTGTGCTTGTATAAGCAACTCGGTGGATGTAGCATCCGAATTGGCTGTAGCTTGGTGTCTTTGTTTCCGAGTCATAATCAACTCGTCAGTGGCAACAACTCCTTTTGTGACCAATCCCTGTTCACCAACACGGCTTGCTTCTGATTTCGGTGAGTTCCGAGTGGTTTGGTTAGTTCCGGGTTGGTTCTGAATTGTTCGATCAGTTCCAAGTGAATTCTGATTTACCCGGCCAATTCCGAGTGGATTCCGAGCCGCTCGGTGGATTTCGAGTTGTTTCCGAGCAGCCCTATTGCTTCCGGGTTGTTTCTGATCAGTTCGGCTGATTCCGAATTGTTTCCGAACTGCTCCATTGGTTCCGAGCTGTTTCCGAGCTGTTTGGTTCGTTCCGAACTGATTCCGAGCAACTCGGTTGGTTCCGAATTGTTTCTGAACAGTTCGGTCAGCTCCGAGTTCAGCTTCTCGCTTGTCTTCCTCTACCCTTGTTGGCTTTGCAACAGAAGTTGGCGCATTCTTTTCGACTTGAGAATTTTGCTTCGGGATCCACGCCATCTTTCTTTTCTCTAGCACTCCAGCTCTTAGCCGACTCGGTTTGGGCACCTCCAGCTTGGTTTGTCTTGACTCTACCACCGGGTCCTTGAAAGTTACTCGCTTCACTTCTTTACCCTTTGTAGCCAACATTTTCTCGGCTGGCTTTTGATTACTTGGAGCCGAATCTGAAACAGCATCCTTGCGGCCATCTCTTTTTACTTGGTATACTTGCTGGACCACCTCCTTCTTCCTTCTTGAGCTCCGGACCAATTCCTTTTGAGTGAAACGGTCTCTGTTATGCAATTGTTCATCAAACGTAGACCCTTTTGGAGCTGCATAATCTTGGCGAGGTGATTCAAAACGAGATGGATAATGTGCCCTTGTATTACACCCATCCCATGATGGATATGGATTCATATAAGCATAGGGAGATATCCATGACATTGGTATTGGCAGTCCAAAGTAAGGATATGAATATAATGCATGGATATTATCACTTTGCCAATACCGGTCCTTAGATTTGCGCCTAGGGGTTGATCTCGATGCTTTTGAATTATTTGGCCGATAAGCACTCTTTTCCTCATTTATCTTCTGATTTTTTTAATAGCTGCGCGAAAGTGACTTTCGGCTTTTTACTTTTGTGCTTACCTCGGCCTTTGCTTTCTTCGACTTTGCATGCATCGATCTTTGGATTTTCATGTTGCCCCCCAGTGCTTGGCGTCTTCATTGTAACTTTGATAGAACCTTCACCTTCAAGCATATTATCGTTGTGCTCATGAATAATTTTTGCACTTGAAAGCTTGATTTCATTACCTGCAGTTTTTATCTTCTTGTCCTTATATGGATCGGCCTGAAGCAGCCGATGCAAAGACTTTTTGCTATCAATACCAATAGGAATAGCATGATCGTCCCTTGGTGTTTCAACAAGTCTCAATCGTCCGTTATCAATGGCCGATTTAACTATTTGCCGAAACATGGTGCAGTCCTCAAAAGTATGCTTGAACGAATCATGCAATTTACAATATATTCGTCCTTGGATTGACGGCTTGACATGGTGATCAAGAATTCTCATGTAATTATTTTTCATCAACAAATTAAAGATTTGATCACACATGTTTGAATTGAAAGTAAACCTTTTGTCTTCTAGCCAATCTTTGTGTGAGAACGGCTTTAGAGGTAAGCAGACGAATGGTTCAGATTTGGCATCACCCCATTCGGCTATGCATTGTGTATCATACTCTATCTCCGATGTCTTTGGATAATATATTATACTAGCATCGGTTTTCTCAATAGAATTTAATCTTGGCTTTAAACTTTTAGATATAAACTTCACATAGAACAATGGGAAAAACTTTGGTTGCAATAATAAGTCACTATCGGTCTCCTCTAATGGTACAATGTGTTGACCGATATGCTTTATAACAATTTTATTGCTAACAAGTGAATCACCCCTCTTCATTGGTCTTTCAAAATTACTTATGAGAATTTTTCTAATAGATGCATCAACTATGAAGTTGTGACCAAATCTGAAAGTAGGTAAATTACTTGTTAGGCATACCTCTTCAAATATGTTGGGAGAGCATGATGGTGGTGTGACTTGAATAATATCTTGCTTCATCTTTGGATAGCTTCCCAACGTCTTGTCATCATCTTTTTCTTGATTCCGTGCTTCATCACTCGGATGATTACCAAGCGAACTTTGCTCAGCTGCACGCTCGTGTTCTTGATGTTCATCATTAACCAAACTTTGTTCGGCCATATCACTTTGTTCTTGATGCTTATCAATTTCTTTGGCACGGAACTCATAGGGCAAGAAAAAGGTTTCCTCAACTTCAAAAAATTCAAACACAGCTGTTTCGTGCTTGTCATGCCCTTTCTCAATAACACTTGCCTCCTTAGATTTGATGGATTCGGAATATATAATACTCGATTCAGCTTTTTCAACCGAAGCACTTTCATGTTCCGAATCATCTTTCTTTTCATTGATTCTACAAACTGGCAAGGCTTGTTTTCTTTGAGCCAATTCCTTATCAATTCTTTCTTGGCGAAGTACTTGCGCCCTATCGCGCACGGCTTTAACTCCCCTTTCAATTTCAGCCCGCTCTAGATCGATTTGCCCCCCAATGCTTTTAGGATCTTTCGGCAATGAATTGTTAGGGTTGCCGAAATTTTGTAATTGTGTAGGGGGTGCATTAATTAGATGAGCAAGGTCTTCGTTTGATTGTTTTACCTCAGTGCCGAGTGGATCTGAAATACTCTGCATAGCGCTTGGCATAGCCACTTTCTTGATAACACCGTTCCGAGTCTTCTGGAATCCCGCCAAAAACATGTTCTTCTTTTCAGCGTTCTGTCTCTCGAGCTCCTGTTCAAACTCGCGCCGATCATCTTCCGGCAGGTCATCGAACGTAACGGCGATGACGTTCTCCGGGTCGATGTCGCTCCCGTTCCTGGACTCGGTATTCATCATGTCCTGAGTAGATGTTGCCCTTGTTCTTCTCGTCGCCGAGTAGATTGGAAGTACTCGGCGTTCTTCGGTCATAATACTTTCAGATTCTTTCGGAAATGAGGTGTTGCCGAAATTCTCGAATTGCATAGAGCATGCATTATATGCTACAGTATTAGATGACGGCACGTGTATTCCTTTCGGCGCTAAACCGTATCGACTTAGTATGTTAATCACCTGATCTTTCACACTAACATAGGTTTGTGGAACAGCGGCATGTGGTGGATTCTCCGGCAATACGGTTTGAGCATATGAAGTTTGCAACGGAGGATCATTAACATGTGAATCAAGTACCGGCCCATATGGAATCCCGGTACTGGCAGCTGGCGGCATAGTCTCCGAATTATTTACAATTCGGTGAGGGTTCGTACCGAATTGATTGTAACTCGGCGGGTTTACACCGAGTTGGTTGTAGTCGCCAGTTTGTGTTTCCGTACTTATTTGGCTATAACCATGAAGGTGCGGGGCCGAATTATGAATATCTACGGTTGCGTACGGCGCTGAAAAATTACTAACATGAGGTGTAGCATATGATGGTTGAGGGTAACTGGCCGAATAGCTAGCAGTAACATGGCCAATTCTCCTGTCTACCGGCATGTTTGGATTAACATTCTGTAAATTATTTGTCGATGAATAAAAAGTTGAAACACTTTGTTGCATACTATTGGAAGTTCCTACATGGGGTGTCTCAATTTGATTAACTGGACTCATCATGTTGTTCATCGGCATATGAATTTGTGAGGTTGCCGATGCATGAGAGTTGGGATACATATGGTGTATGTTACTAGTATCATAAGAATTTGAAGCATGAAGATTATTTTGCATTGGCCCTTGCACATAATTAGATGCATGATTGATAAAACTAGGGCTAGCTGATACATTATGCTCATTGTGCTCAAATTGATTAAACAAACCCGTCATGTCGTTCACCGGCATATGGATTTGTGGGGTTGCGATGCATGAGAGTTGGAGTACATATGGTGCATGTCACTAGTATCGTAAGAACTTGAAGCATGTAAATTACTTTGAATCGGCCTATGCACGTAATTAGATGCATGATGGGAAAAGCTAGGGCTGGCCGATAGAGTATAGTCATTGGATGATCTAGAAACACCATATGAGGTATTTGCATCTACAGTAGGGAATTGGGTATTCATATTACCTTTGTAGATTGCAAGCCCTAGATGACGATCTCTTCGGATCAAGAACGGGCCGGAGACCGTTCAAAGCTTCGATCCCCAGCGGAGTCGCCAATTTGTGTTGACAAAGAAATTGTTCCACGCAACACAAAATTGCACCGCGCAATGTATTGAATAACGGAGTCGCCAACCGCACTTTCGTGTACGATAAACGGATGCTTTACGAGCAAAGCAACAAAGGGGTTCCTCAATTTCGGAGAGGAGGGACGACTGCTTTTCGGCGCAAAGCAGCAAAGATGATCCGCGCGCTTTCGTGGCGAGGGACGGATGCTTTCCGAGCAAAGCAACAAAGAACCGAGCCCTAGGGTGGCTAGAACATCGGCGAAGAAAAGTAAAAAAATAGAAAGTAAAGGTAAATTGTATTGATAGATCGATTGTGTGTTTTTCAATCGGCCGTCACCCCCAACATATATAAGAGGCGGCTGGACTTCCCGTACAAGCAAAGGATTCATCTAGGCTTTCCTTACAAGAAAATTACATCAATTCACGTCCTAGAGTCCTAGTTCTGGTCCCGCTCGGATTCAGCCCGAATCTGGTCCAATCTTCTGTCTTGCTCCTTGCGTGGGCCGTGGAATCTGCACATGACCTCCGATGGAGATGGTTCAAACACGAATTTTGTGCGCTTCGACGAGGCCAATAATCCGTATGTTGATCACTTTTCCAAATAAGGCCATCTTGAATACTCCACGGGGTCATCTTTAATTTCGAGTCGGACTCGGTTATGTAGCTGACTGGACCGTCCGACTCTTGCAACGTCTCTGCAGGTCGTATACTATGTCAGATGATGATGACTCCAAAAGCAAAGTTTACTGTTTCAACGTTACGAACAACTTTCATGTTGAACACGTTTTCATCCGAGGCCATCTAGATAATTATTTGAGCCCATCTTCAGCTTCTGGTCGGATTTGACAGTTTCCACCCCGGCAAGCTTTCCCCGGCAAGGTTTCCATCCCGGCAAGCTTTCACATCCCGGCAAGGTTTCCATCCCGGCAAGATTTCCCCGGCAAGGTTTCTATCCCGGCAAGGTTTCCATCCCGGCAAGATTCCCCCGGCAAGGTTTCTATCCCGGCAAGGTTTCCATCCCGGCAAGATTTCCCCGGCAAGGTTTCCATCCCGGCAAGCTTTCTGGCTGTATCTTGCGGGTCTTTTTTGTGGCAGTAAACAACCTCAGATGAAAATGTGCCCAAAAGCAAATTTGACCGTTTCGACGTTACGAACAACTTTCATGTTGAACGTTTTTGGATTCGAGGCCATCTTGAATGGCTAATTGCTCACGCATTGCACCAGACACTCGCCAAGACGTGTCTGGTCTCCCGCGTCTTATTTCGCCTCTTGACATGGCTGCATTCAGATAGCTCTTACTTTTGCATACGAACTCGAATTGAGACGATTTTTATATGAAAATCGACCGATTCGACGAGACGAAGACAATTCATGTAGAAAGTTTTCTCATATGAGATCATCTTGAGGGCGTAATCAGCCGAATAGTGTTCTGGATACAAAATCCCAGTACTTCGAACACAACTTCGGCCTTAAAGATGAGGTCGGATGGCTATGGCCCAAATATCAAAGTTTCTCCTTTTGACGATACGGAGCTTTCTCACTTTGAGCACTTTTCCATTTGAGGCCTTCTTAATTACGTTTTTGTCCATGCCAAAATCTGGTGTCAACACCTACCTCAAGGCAGGTTGCGCCATAGCCTTCTGGCGCGGGGCGCGCCTATTGAACCTGTGTGATGGGGACAACCTGCGCCGAATGAATCTCCGGAGGCCATCACTTGAGAAGGCCAAACGCCAAGGACCCCAGGAGGTGACATGGCGGGGCCGGGCCGCCAGACAGATCTCAGTCGTTGGGTTTATCGACGCTGCACGGACGGACCCGAGCACAGACGTCGTGCCCAGTCTTCTCATTCGACAAACCCGGGAAAAAAACATCCGGCGTGCATCTCCCGCGACGGCGAAGCGCCGAACTACGGTTATACGAACCGGGCCGCGCGCCCTGACTCACCCACTCTCGATTAGCTCATACGAGGACAAAGCACCAAGGACCACGGGAGGTGACGTGCACGGGGCTGGCCCGCGAGACAGAGCTCGGTCGCTTGGATTTATCAACGCTGTAGGGACGGACCCGAGCACAGACGCCGTGCCAGCCCTTAATCATGAGGTGACGCTCACCGTGCATGGCCATCGCCTCCTGAATCTCCTCGATCGTGTTGCTGACGAACTCTCGTGAGCCTGGCGCCTCGCGCCATGCCCCTTGCTTGTGGGGGCGCACGTCGAAGCACGCCTCCAAGTGGTTCCCGAGCACCTCCCTCGTCGCACCGGTCAGGTCGGAAGCTCCCCAGGTGGAAGCCCCCGAGCCCGCCTTGAGGGAAGCGCCGGGCACACCTTCCTATGCGGGAGGGAAAGGCGCCCCAGCAATGGACACAGGGCCTGAGGTGCTGTTCTTGGGGGTCTCTGTCCCCTAAGATCTCTTGGGGAGGAGCTGCTTCTTCTTCTTGGGTGTGTCCTCAGGAGGCAGGATGCCGCCTTCGTCGTCAGAATTTTCAGCCACTGCAACCTGGTAGACGCGCTCGAGGGAGCAGACCACATCCTTCTCATCACAGGCGACCGTGATGGCACCGCCGCTCCCTGGTATCTTGAGGATGTTGTAGCCATGGTGGGTTGCCGCCATGAACTTGGCGAGGGCAGGGTACCTGAGGATGGCCTTGTACGGGAGGTGGATGTGGGCCATGTCGAAGTCGATGAGCTTGGTGTGGTAGTTATCACGCTTGCCAAAGGTGACCAGGAGGTGCACCAGCCCCAGGGGAGTGGTGGAGCCATCGGTCACTCCTGAGAAGGGCTTGGTCGGCATGCGCTGATCATAGGGCACCTGAAGCGTCTCGAACGTCTCGACAGAGAGGGCATTGAGCCCAGCGCCGCCATCAATGAGGGTCTTGGTGACGAGGACGTTGCTGATGGTGGGCGTGCAAAGCATGGGGAGCACGCCTGCGGTGGTCGCGCACTTGAGGTGATCCTTGGAGTCGAAGGTGATGGCGACTTGCGACCATCTGAGCGGACGCGCGGCTTCGAGCTTCGGGAGGGCTGTGTTCACCTCACGAGAGAACTGCTTGAAGATGTGGTTGTAGGCAGGGCCCTGAGCACCGCCCAGGATGTAGGCGATCGCATGGGGTTCCTGAAAGCCCCCAGCCCCATCATCTCGCCGGTCATCGTCGTTTCTCCTTGGGGGTGGCGGCAGCGGAGGGAGGCCAGCATTGCCCTGAGGACGGGCCTCGCGAGGCTGATCGCGCCGCGGCCCGTCGCGAGGCTCGTCACGCCAGCGGTCCTCGCGAGGCTCGTCGCGCTAGTCCTGACGGTTCTCCCAGCGGCCTCCGCCGCGGCCCCCTCCATGATCGTAGCCGCGGCCGTCGCGCTCGGGGCGACGGTCGAGGCGCTCGTCGCGGAGCTTCCTATGCTCCTGGCAGTCTTCGGTGTTGTGGCTGCGGGTGTAGTGGAAGATGCAGAACGGGCAACTGCTCTTGGGAGGCTCATCATGGCCGCGGCCGCGCTTCGTCTCAGGCTCTGCCGCCAGCACCGTGGGGCCCTTGTGCGTCGCCTCCTTAGCCTTGGCCTTCTTGTCTTCAGGGTCTGCCTATGGAAGCTCGAGGAGGGAGAGGCAGCCCTCTTCGGCCCTTGCGCACTTGTTGGCCAGGTTGAACATCTCCAGGGCTGAGCATAGTTCGTCATGGATGGCAAGCTACTCTTTCATCTTGACGTCCCTGACGCCATTGGTAAACGCCAAGATGATGGCCTCGTCCGACGCCTTCGGGATCTTGAGGCGCACGTTGGTGAAGCATTGTATGTACTTGTGCAGGGTTTCGTTCGGCTGCTGCTTGACGCGCCGCAGGTCGTTCACTCCCAAGGCGCGGTCGCTGGTGCCCTGGAAGTTGGCGATGAAGCGCTCGCGAAGCTCGTCCCAGGAGGAGATCGACCCCTCTGGGAGGTTGAGGAGCCACGAGAGAGCGCCACCCTTGAGGGCCATGGGGAACCAATTCGCCATGACTTTGTCGTCGCCGCTCGCCGCCTCGATGCTCAGCGTATAGTGCTGAAGGAACTCCGCAGGGTCAGGGTGCCATCGTAGCATGGAGGCAGGTCCGGCTTGAACTTGCCGGGCCAGTTGACACGGCGTAGCTCCGGGGTGAAGGCGCGGTGGTGTGGGGAGCACACGCGCGTCACCTCGTGGCCGCGGCACCACCTGACAGCTTGCTTCATCTCGTGCCTGCGCCGGCGCCCCGTGTGGAGGGTTGCGCGGGCGCGCTTCGCGCCTGGGCTCGGGGTCGGCGCCGTGCAGAGAAGGTGGAGGAGGGGGTGCGCCGTGAGCCACGTCGCCCGCTTGGGAGGGCGGGGGACGGAGCGAGTGGGTGGGCGCCGGGGCCTCGCCGGCGACGCTGACCAGCTCGGCGATGCGACCAGGCCAGTCGTCGTAGCGATCGTGGGTAGGGCGGTAGCGCAGCAGCTCACGCGCCATGAACAATACGGCCTGCGCGTTCGCCGGTCCGTAGCGGGCGTGGGAGGACGACGCCGAGGCGGGGACGAGGGACGATTAGCGGTGCGGCCATCGTGCTACACGCTGGGTGGTTGCGACGTGTCCTACTGCTGTTGAGCAGCCAGACCAGTGGCAGCGTTAGCTGCGGGAGAGGCGGAGCGTCGCGGGACGCCGCGGCCACGGGCGTCATCTGGGCGACGCGGGCAGCTCGGCGCGAACTCGGCGGGCGTCAGTCATGGGAGTGACCGAGCAGAGACGAAGCGGAACTGGAGGAACGATTCCGACACGCCCCTACCTGGCACGCCAAATGTCAGAAATCGGGCTCCGCAGACCCAAGAAGGTTCAAACTCTGGGGTGTGTCAAAGATCCTTCCCAGCTCGAATCACAAGCTCGCCACCCCACAGCTAAGCCTCGCCGAATGCACACGAGCAAACGAGAAGACGAACACGAGGGATTTACCCAGGTTCGGGCCACCTTGCGGTGTAAAACCCTACTCCTGCTTTGGTGGATTGGCCTCACGAGGAGGTTTGTGGATGAACTAGTACAATGGTTGAGCGACCTCGCGAGGGCTCTTGGGTGAGGGTGGATCGATCCTGGTGGTGGCTAGTCCCTATTTATAGCGGGCCTAGTCCTCTTCCCTTATCGCACAGGCGGGAAGGGATCCCACAACGGCCAAATTCGAAAGGGGATAGGAGGTACAACTTATCCTGACTAAAGGTGGTCTTCGCCTACAAAGCAACAGGGCGTGATGCAGAGGTGGGCTCGGCGATGACATCCGTCCTGCAGGCCTCGTGGTAGTAGTCTCGTTGCACCGGAAGGGAAACCTTTGGGGGATCCCTTGGGAACCCGCGTACGTCCTTGCCTCCTTAGCACCAAAGAGGAAACTGTCCTCCCTGCGCCCGCTAGCGCCCGCCTGGCCTTGGTTGTCACCGTTCACGTCATCCTAGCCTCATGAGGCCAGGCATCGCATAGGAATCTCCGCTCCTCGGGAGGCAGCCTGAAGAGGCCGCTCCCCTGGAGGTCTTGGCGTCATTCTCCTCGCGAGGCTGTGGGCCTCACGAGGGCCTTGTCTTGAGGGGTTCGCCGCCGGGCCATATTGGACCGTCAAGGTGGGCCATGCGCTGGGCCGTATGCAGGCAGGTCTGGGTACCCCCGTTCCCAGAATGCCGACAGTTGCGCTACCCTTGCGACATCAACAAATGTCTGGGCGTTTGACAACACAGGCCGGGTCGGGGAGACCAGAGGCTGTTGCCTGCGTCCACTGCTAGAAACAGCTGGAGATTCCACATGGCGGCTCTTACAGCGGCTGGCATACGGAGTGGAGTGCATCCGATCGTGGTTATAAGAATAATGCGCTTGCTGCACCACTGCTCTTTTCAACATCTCTATGGTGTTCCTGGCCTCAATCTCGACGGGGGTGTTCCCGTGGATGGGAAGCGCCTCTAGATTGCGAGTCGCCGCTAACATGTTGTCAACGGGGTTGGAGAAGTGCCCTTGCGGCGTCTGGAACCGCGATGGTGATGGCTGAGCCGGTGATGGCTGAGCAGGATCCGTTTGCTGGGCCGTTTGACGAGGGAGATCCTCGCACGCTCGTTCAGCCCCTGGCGTCTCATGAAGAGTGGGGAATAAACGGGACGACTCGAGATTCAATGGCAGGCGGCTCTGGTGTCTCCTCTGGTAAACCACCTCATAGGAGTCTCGACGAAGCCCTAGCTGCCAAGCCTCAGCCTTCAGACGCTCCGACTCATTATGGATACGAGCCTGTATTTCCACCATCTGGGCGTTTTCGACGTCAATTTCCTCCTGCACCTTAGTCATCTGCTCGCGGAGTTTTACTAACTCCACGTTGCGCTCCTCCTGGTTCTCTGCAGTGATGGGCATTCCTACCAGCTTTGCCATCTTGGCCATTAGATCTATCATGGCTTGAGCCGACGCCTTGCCTGATCCGCCAGAGCCGCCAGCTGCGCGTGCTGACGATGGGTCTTGAGCCTCCGTTGTTCCTGCCATATAGACAGTAATCTGACGAGGCGACTAATGTGACTCCCTGGGAGCTTCCGCTTCCGCAGAGCCCCCAAGTCCGGCATCGTAAAGGGGACAGATTGATTCGGTGTCTCCCATGGAAGATTTGCCATCAGAGTTGACGAGGGTGTCCCTGCTGCCTGCCGGCTCATCTGAGAGGCTAACTCCCTAGGTGAAGCCAACGGAGACGTGACGCCGCCGGCTTGATGCCGGACGGGTTGGGCGCACTAAGCCGGCTCGACGAGGTTGGTGTAGATGTCCGACTCGGGCTCCGACGCGCCGATTTTGCCGATGAAGACGTGGATCTTGCCGAAGGGGACCCGGTACCTGTACTCGATTGAGTCGGCCTCGGGGCCCCAGCCTGAATCCTCGATGTAGAGCTTGCCACGGCGGCTTTTGGTCATCTGACCAACCGCGAATCTCCCGAACCCTGGAAGGGCTCCCTTTGAGAACTCAACTCCTTCGGGAGAGGGCCCCACGGTGGGCGCCAACTGTCGTGGTTTTGTCACGGCAGATGTTCTCTTAGGAGACTTGAGTGTGAGGCCATTGCCGCTAGGTGGCGACTCAAAGGTATTGATCGGGAATGAGAGACGAGTTTACCCAGGTTCGGCCCCTCCGATGGAGGTAATAACCTACGTCCTGCTTTGTGTGTATTTGATGATGATTTCGATTACAAGGATGAGGAATCGCTAACTTACCTCTCGAGTGTTTGCCTGTTTCTTACTTGATCTTTCTAACTCAAGGGCTCCCCTTTATATATAGGTGGAGGCCTTGAGTTTACAACAGAGTCTGGGTTGTAAAGGACCCGTGACCTAATCTAACTCCCCTTCCCCTTGCTCCCCAAGGGAAGGAAGGATTCGCTGCGTCTTCATGTTCAAGCCGGCCTTATGATCGACGTTGATGAACCGGCCCACTCAATGAACCACCTGTCTGGGCCTTGAACTTCTTATGAACATCTTCTAGACGGGCCGTCTTAGTGGAGCCCGGGTCATGACCTGGGCGGGTTATGTCCGCGGGATATATCCCCGACACCATGTCCGTCTTTATAATTCCTAAAAAACTTGTAAAGGAATCATTGACGCGATGTCACAGTTTTGGTGCGGTGACGAGGTCAATCAGAAGAGAATGCATTGGATGGCGTCGTGGAAGATGTGTGTCCCAAAAGATCAAGGAGGTATGGGTTTTAGAGACATACACTGTTTTAATTTGACATTGTTAGCTAAACAAGCATGGCGTCTGCTAGATAACCCTGAGTCCTTATGTGCCTCTATTTTGAGAGCAAAATATTTCTCGGACAGTGATTTAATGAATGCAATTCTAAAAAAGGGTTCCTCTTTTACTTAGCAAAGTGTTATGGCAGGAGTGAATTATCTAAAAAATGGATATATCTGGCGAGTTGGAAATGGACATAACATTAATATTTGGAGAGATGCTTGAATCCCTAACTATGCGAATAGGAAAATCATTACTCCTAGAAGGGGGCATCTCCTGTCAAAAGGTTCGTGACCTTATTGACCTAGTTAAAAATTCCTGGGATGAAGATTTGGTGAGACAAATGTTGTGGCCAATTGATGCTCAAAGGGTACTTGCAATTCCACTTCCCATGCATGATATGATGGATTTTATTGTGTGGAGCTATACAAAAATTGGCATGTTCAATGTCCGATAAGCTTATTTGGAAGAATGGAACAAACAATATGGGGACAAATTGCAACATGCAAATGGAATGGGTAGAACCAAGGCCAACCCTATTTGGGGGAAGATTTGAAAATTATCCTGTCCGGCAAAGGTTAAAATTTTCGTATGGCGTACACTGCATGGAACCCTTCCATGCTGAGTGACACTTGCTAATAGACACATGAAAATTCCGACCATCTTCCCATCATGCTCCAAGGGTCCAGAAGATACAAAACACGTCTTATTTCAGTGTCAAAAGGCAAAAGAAGTGTGGGGAAAGTTAGGTTTAAACGATGTGATTATGAAAGCTTGTGTTGTTGACCGTGCGGGAGAGGCGGTTCTAGAGTTCTTACTCCTTATGAAACATCAAGACCTAACTATTATGGGCATCCTGAACGTACGTTAGTTGATTGCTATAACAACTTGGTATTTATGGTGGGACAGACGTAAATAGGTTCACAAAGGAAAGATTCACGATGCAAATCAAACATCGATGGGGGCTCGTGCCATAACGGCAAACTTCGTTAATGCTTACTCCCCTAAAGTAATTAAAATATATGGGGGGTGGAGCATCCCTCCTAGGGGTTTTGTGAAGCTGAATGATGATGCGTCTTTTGATCATGATCCGCTCCATGGTACGGCTGGGGCGGTTATTAGAGACGATAGGGGAAGTTTCATTGTTGGTGGAAATTGGAAGATTGACTGGTGTGCGGATGTTCTAACAGCAGAAGCTTTGGCACTGAAGTTTGGATTATTCCTTGCATAGAAGGCGGGTTGGAACCACCTGGTTGTAAATTCGGATAATATGAAAGTGATTGACACAATGAAGAATGGAGGATAATCGGCGGGAGCGGCAGCGGCAATTTTGAGGACTGTTATTTTTTGGCTTGTGATTTTCCTCTAATTAGATTTGAACACTGTAATAGGGAAGCAAATAAGGTGGCTCATGAAATTGCAAGGTTAGCGAAATTTTCAGCCACTAGATATTGCTTTGAAGAACCTATGAATGATATTGTATCTTATCTCATGGACGATGTAACAATTATTTCTAATAAATAAAGTTTGAAGTTTTATTTCCAAAACAAACCCTGCCAAAAAAGCACAAAATAAGTTGTTTAATGAGATTTGGTTTTTTAATGCAAGGGGGAACAATCCAATGGGAGGGTTGATGCAAGGTGAGATGAAAATAAACCAGTGAGGAGAATTACCAACTCCCCTTTTATGAGTAGACTAGTAGAATGCCCGTGCGTTGCTACGGGCCAAAATGCATATAAATGAATCGAACAAATGATTGAGATTATCTCCCTCGTATTCATGTCGACCCGCCATCACCATTGAAGGGGATCAGACGTGGGCCGCCTGTGATGACCTCCAAGCCAAAAAGGCAGATCCGATTTAACTCCAACGCCATTGCCATGTTGAATGTCGTGCATTTCCATGAAACAAAAATATGATGTCCGTTGTCAGGCAAGTAACTGATACACCATCGTATCCATTAATAACTCTTGAACTAACCAACCAATGCATTTACCATTTTATCCTATACATACTTTGTTAAGATAATTGGTCATCTCCAACGCAGACCCGCAAAACTCCCTTGTTATCCGTCCGCGGACAGGAGGACCAGTCCACGGACACTGATGATGGAGGCCTCCATCCAACATTACCCGCATACATTTCAACAACTAATTAAACACGGCGGATTTCATACAAAACAGACGACATTCATACAAACACGCTGGATTTTCATCACATTCTGAACATTTAGAACAAAAAATCCCATTCCAACCCTAAACGTATCCTGCGGCGGCGTCTGGCGGCCAAGCGCTTGTCGTCGTCCATCCGACGTCTCCATGAGCACCGGAGATAAGACCGACGAATTGAAGCCTATGTCTCCGGCAAGCAAGAGTATAACATAGGAGACGAACTGGGCCACATGGGACACAAGGTCGTGCCGCCTCGCATGCCCTACTCATCCTCGGAGGAGTTTGCGCCTTGTCCGTCATCGGTGCATGTGAGGTCCACGATGGAAATGGTGGTGTTCGTGCTGTCATCGTGCCACCGGCCCGCCCGATAGTTCAATGGCGCAACATAGGAGCCGCATCTGGCGTTATTCTCATTCGTGATCGCCTGCAGTTGCGCCTCCGTGGTAACCGCTTCCCGGTGAGCGTCAGCTTGAGCGCAGAGGGCCTCGTAGATTGCACGCTGCTCCGCAACGAAGTTGGGGTTCGTCGCGGCCATGGCCGCCACAGCGACCTGGCTCGCGCGCTCGCCATTGATTTGACCCTCCGATAATCGGTGCTACTCTAGCAGAAACATGTTCTGCCGATGTTCCTCACGCGCCTGCTAGAAAGCCGACATAGGCGTCGGCTGCTCCTCCACCTTGGCGGCGTTGAAGTGTGCCTACGTCGGCTCCGTGATGAAGCCGGCTTGCACAGGCGTGCGCTCCGGTTCGGTGTCATCGGAGCCCATCTCCATCCTAGGTCCGACCTCGTCGTCAGAGACCTCGGGCAAGCTGGCCGGCAAGCCAGCCTCGATTCGCCTAGCATGGCGGCTTTTTTAGGCAGCTGCAAGAGCGGCCATGTCATACCCTATGTTATTCTTCATCTGACTAAGTTAACATAGCTCAAAATTTAGGGCCAACAAAAAACTTTTTGTGTGCATGTGATGCTTGACTTGATTGTTGTTTGCTTGATTGCTTGCTTGTGTTTTAATTCATAAAAAATCCTCCTAGTCTCTAGACTCATATCCTTGATCCAAATCTTTGCCGAATGATCATGCCATGTGTATAGGACATGAAACTATTTTTATAAAATATTATTTTGGCCAAAAAGTACTTATTCAATTTAGGTTTTCAAAAAACCCAGAATTGAGGTTTGAACTACAATCCCTCAAATTAGGGTGAATGTTTTACCCCAAAGACTTTATTTGGAACCTACCATATATAACGCTTCCCAAAACCACCAAATACTATTTTTAAAGATTATTTTCCTATTTTATTTAAAGGCTTTTTCTTAAGGCCAGAAATGGTATTTTATAGGAAAAAATTATTTTTATGCTTTCAAAATATTTGAGAAAATTTACGGAAACTCAGTGGACATATATTTTCCATATATATGAGTTTCAACACATGGTCATGTTCGAAATATTGGACAAACCCTCCAAAACCATTTCTGTTCATTTCAAGCATTTGAAATATTTCTATAAGAAATATTCTGAAATAAATCCAGGATAATTCTAGCAAGTCACACATGCCATATGTGATGATCTTGCAAAGTTCCATCCCAATCCCAGTTGTTTCGATTCATCAAAATACCCCAAAAACCCCTCTGACCAGATCCAAACTTGATCAACTTTACATTGTCAAGTATCTCCATTTGTGCTCAAACTTTGTGGGCATGTACTAATCCTCTAATAATGCATCCACACCATGTGGTGCATCAAAGAGAACAGATCCACATGTCAAAATCCCCCCAAACAAATTTCTGCTGATTTCTAGAATTGGGAATTTTTGCATTGCCAAGTTTCTCCATTTGGTCCCAAACTTTTTGGGCATACTATAATCATCAAATAATGCCACCACACCAAGTGATGCATTAGGAGGAATAGTTTTGCATGACTAGATCTAGAGAAAACCATTTCTATTGATTTCTAGGTTTTAAAAAGTTTACATAGGCAACTTTTTCATCTTATAATCCCGAAATTGGTGATCAACCTCATTTATACCTATAATTAACTCCTGTCAAGTTTTATAGCAAGGAGAACCATTTAGCTAGCTCAAACCTACATCAAACACCTTCTGGTGAAATAGTAAAACCCCTGATTTCAACTCTACTACTATTCTCCTTCACCCCAACTTTTACCACAGTGCCTCATAGTCACCTTGCACCTCCAGAAAATTTTATCCTGGCCATTGCTCAATTATTGAGGGATAAAACCTCCATTTTTACACTCTGCACAACATCTTACCTCACTCTGTCAGCTTTCCTTCTCAATCAAGGCAGCCACCAGAGCATCCTATGCAATTCCCACTTTATTTAAACCTCTCTGAAGCTTCTGGACAAAGGTGGCCATGCCCAAAACGCCAATGGCATACCATGGCATGCCATTTGGGCGCTCTGGAGCGTGCTATAGTGCACCAGAGCACTGTAGCGGCGCCCAACCCGAGCCCCCCGACCACCTCGGGCTCCCCCCCGCATGCCAGCAGGCTCGCCTCGGCGTCCGCTGCACGGTAGCATGTCGGGATCCACCTTCCTTGCCCCTTCCTCGCCCTGCTCGCGCGTGCCCGGTGCCGCCCGAGCCCGCAACTCTCTGGTCGTGCGCGGGACCCGCATCGAGCTCGCCCCGCTCTCTCTCTAGCCTCCCGGTACCCTGGACTAGCACCACGAGCACCACAGGGAGCTCCATGCAGCCTCCCTTGGCCACCAGAGCCGTGCCCGCGGGTGGCCGTGAACCTCGTCCACGGTGAGCCAAACAACGCTATAAAGAGCGACCCGAGCCTGCTTCTATCCGTTTCTGACCTTCATGCACTCTCAATCAGGCTCCCACACCTCTCCCCCTCGTTTTGGATCTCAAACGCTCCAGATCGAGCCAGAGCTCGCCGTCTCAGGCCGTCGGCATTTGCGAGGTGAGAGTCCCCCTCCGGCCCCGTTCTCCTCTGATCTGGAACCTACACATTCCCCTGATCAGTTTCCCCTCGATTGCGCACCGTTTTGCAGGCCGGAGCGACAGGTCCGAGCTCCTCCCGACGCCTCTCCACCACAGTTGCTCGTCGCCGGCGATTCCACGCGCTCCGGTGACCAGCTCCTACGCTGCCCGAATGACGGCTCAACCCTGAGCACGCCGGTACCCTCCATTGGCTCCGCTGTGTCGCGTAGCACCGCCGATGAGCTTCCCCTGCCCTTTGTCGTGAGGTAAGGGATGACAGGTGGGTCCCACCTGTCATTCCCTCGCCCGTGCCCCTCTCACTGACCGGCCTGGCCCACCGGTCAGGTTTGAAACAGCCGCGCGGGCGCATACCGCTTCGCTTGGGCTGGGTCCTTTCTAGGCTGGCTCAGCTGTGCTGGTTCTGGCCCAGTGCCATAGTGCAGTTTTCTTTTTAATTTTTCCAGAACTTGCAAAAATTCCACAAGACAAAATATTGGTCCAAATGAGACGATTCCAACTCCCACATTTTTCTAAAATTCCAAAGAATTTAATGGTACAACTTCCAAATTTTTCTATCAGTAGATTTCGTGCTGTTCAAATTCAAATTTGAATTTGAACCTCCCAAAAGCCCCTTTTGAAAATTCCTAGAGCATTCATTGCTAGTCCAACTTGGATGATTCAAATTTCTAGAGACTCCAAAAATCTTGCTAGCAATGGATAACATTTTTCCTATGCTATATTCTGGTTGGATCTAATAAATGGCCCATTTTACATTTATTTCATGTGAAGAAATCCATAGGAAAATCATTCCAACTCCAAATCCAGTGAAACCACTTTCTAAAATCTTCTAAAATCAGGCCCTATTTTATGGGTGCATTCACTCATTTTTGTTAAAATATTTTCTATAGACTTTTCACAAGACCATTAATACCTCCACTTCCACCATTCAAAGAGCCTCATTGATCCAACTCGAGTAGAGCCACTTTAGGAATTTTTCTTATGACCAGAGATGTCCAGGATAAATAAAATCCCTATTTATAGAGCACTTTTATTTCTCTACTTGTTGTTTTGCTTATTATGGTTGTTTCCGGCGGTAGTTGACGAAGTAGATGGAGTGCTTGGAATTGGACCAGAAGCGTGTGAAGACCTTGAAGACTCTGCTGAGAGCTGAGACAAGCAAGCAGCCCTTTGACCATGTTGATGAAACCCCTTTTATATGCATGTCATATAGCACTTTATTTTGTTGCATTAAAAGCATGATGATGTGGTAACAACCGTGCTGGGTTGGTCTCCGATGCATTCCTTGTTGATACTTGCATTGTGCATGAACCTACCTTTCTAGGTGGGTTATGCGGGTGGGAAGTAGATAGGATGCTATGTAGTAGCTACGCAAGTGGGACGGGGGTATGCATTGAGATGGAAAACAAATGTTTACCAAAGACCTTTTGGAAAACCCCATCGGGGGCCACTAATGCCCGGGCGAGATGGTGTTGAGCTAGGTAACGACATGATAAAGAAGTGGTGTACCAAGGCAAGTTGAGTGTGTGTGTTTTCGAAAACATATTAGATTTAAGATTTGTCGACCGTCCTAACCTTACATGTACAACCACTCTACCCCTATATGGGAAGGGGCTTTGTTGATTACTTTGGTCGATGCTAGCTGAGAGCTCGCATTACTAGTGGCGGGAGAGTATGAGTTACTCTCTCGATACGGGGTCGTGCCAGGTAGGGCGATCATGTACTATTTTTACAGACACCGATCACACCATTTTGTCCCATCATGGATGGTATAATGATTGAGAGAATTCTCATGTGATGTACATCATGGAGACATGGGCCAACGAGTGGACTCTTTGTTTAGTGTCATCAAGGGAAAGACATTGTTCGGGTGCTTACCTCAGGTATGTAATATACCGCGAGTCGTGGATGACACGAAAGTTCCCCGAGTCTTGTGGGTAAAGTGTGCAACCTCTGTAGAGTGTAAAACTATTCGAATAACCGTGTCCACAATCAAGGATAGTTGGGTGGTGCTGCTTAGACTATGTCGAGATGTTTTCCCAAAACTTAGAGTATTTGTGTGTGACAACAGGGTACTTGAGCTAAGTCGGATGACTTGTTGAAATGATTGCATGTGATGTTCAAACCTGGCTATCATTGATATCTGTAACTTGTTCATATGGATATCTGCAACCTGTTGATGCATAATTGTTATACATGGTAGGACATGATATTGCACTCAAAACTAGCTTTCCGCAAAACTACGTACTTAGTGCTATACCATGCATTGTTTTACCTTGTCCAAACATTGGTTGCTTGCGAGTACATTCAAAGTACTCATTGGCTTGCCACTGGTTATTTTATTGGCCAAGCATGAAAGAACAGGATACAATGAAGAGTACCTTGGTGAAGAACATGCGAGCTAGGACGCTTCCCAGTCAGAATGCCTGTAGGGTTAAGGCAGATGGCATGGGTTCACGCTATCGTTGAGGATTTCCACTGAGAGTTTATGAAGATTTGGCCATAAAGGCCATATTTGAGTACAAACGGTATGTAATGGATATAAGACACTTGTTATTCAGTTTCTGTGTGTTCAGTGAGCATTGATCTCTAGGATCACTGTGCACGTACATTCACTGATCACGACTTATGAGTCGGGGTCCCCACAGAGCTGGTATCAGAGCCATCCTGACTGTAGGAAGCCCTTAGTTAGCATGGACGTTAGTTAGGACAGGAACTAGCCCCCAGACCCCAAAACCACTTGCAAAACCTATTGCACTCCTCTCCTCATCTGATCTAGCCAACTATCAAACCTTTTACACTCACCCCATCCTCTCTTGTCATATTAACCCCTTCTCTGACCATCTTGTAGATGGTTGTCACTCCCATGAGACTCCTCATGCCCGGATTCCCACCTCTCCTGAGAGACTGCCTCCAACAAATCCAATATCCTTCGGAGCCGATGTACACCCTGCACGAACTGGACAACGGCGAGTTCGCAATAGAGATCTACGCCAAAGTAGTTGTACCTGCCAAGACCTCACCCCAGAGTTGGTTCTTTGTTGGACCACCTATGCCAACATGGGACATGGCCATTCAGTAGGTGTCGTGGTTTTGTCACGGCAGATGTCCTCGTGCAAGGACTTAGGTGTGAGGCCATCGCCGCTATGTCGCAACTCAAAGGGTTTGAACGGGAACGGGAGACAAGTTTACCCAGGTTCGGCCCCTCCAATGGAGGTAATAGCCTACTTCCTGCTTTGTGTCTATATTGATGATGATCTCGATTACAAGGGTGCGGAATCGCTAACCTAGCTTTCGAGGGTGTGTAACTTAAGTCTTTAGGCTCTAGGGTCTCACCTTTATAAACAGGTCGAGACCCTAGGTTTTACAACAGAGTCCGAGTCACATTACAACTCGTAATCTATTATGTCTCTAACACGCCTTACCTCTCAAGCAAAGAATCTTCTGGTGTCTTCTGCCTTGTGGGCCTTCAGTCGCCGTATTCACGTGCTCGGGCCGCCCGGTGACTTACTTAGTAACCACCTTGCTTGCCTTGTCTTCAATGGCACGACCCATCTTGAATATAATTCCAAAGCCGCCACTACATTGACAGGCCCAATAGGACGGGTTATACCGCGGGGTTATATCCCCAACAGCAGGCAGCCTATGAAGCCTTCCTTCGTCTCTGAGACCACCTCCTGGAAATGAAGGAAGGACAAGCTACTCGCTACCTGCCGAAAGAGTAGATTAGGAGCCTCTGCTCAAGCAATGGTTTCCCTAAGAGACGAAGATCCAACCCTCAAGCTCCAGATCCGCTTCGCCAACGCAGTCGATTACCTTCTGCGATACCTTACCAAAGAATTCCTCAAGTCCCGCTAGGATTTCCCTTCGATTTCTCCACTGCCTCGAGAAGAAGAAGGTGGTCGAGAAAGAGCAACAAATTGCTGCCCTGCAAGTCTACATCACCAACCAAAGGCAACAAATTGAGGAACTTCAGGAAGCCTGCAACCGAGCCCCACGCAGGAGGCGCAGGAACGGATTTCCATATCCACCACGTGAAGGACCATCGTCAGCTCGCCGATGTTATAACCCGATGAAGGATAACGACCTCTTTGCTCCCGTCACATGCCACGGATGTGGCGAATATGGGCATATTGTTAGGAGGTGTCCCAACAAGCGGTCGACGGTCGCATACCCCCTGGTACCACAGGAGGGCTCAGGAGCTGAAGACTGAGCGTCCTTCCCTCCAAGACATGAAGCAAGCATGACTACTGAGTCCGAGCACCCCTAGGGTAGGATGAGTCGTGTAACCCCTATGCGAAGTCGAGTCCGTGTGATGGTTCAAATGAAACCATGTTGTGTGTTGTTTGCTTTTATCTGTTTGTGTTTGCGTATAAGTCACACTTTTGCCCTAGGCAACGTGTACGTGACTATACCACCTATCTTATCTTAATGAATGCGTTAGCCCTTTCGGCACTTGTTTGATTGCACTTGCACTATAGAACCCCATTTAGGCACCTCCTCTATGCTACTTTTCCCTCTCACCTTTATCGTCGGCTGAAGACCAGCAAGGCAAGATGCACCAAGGATCTACCTCGACAAACAACTAGTACTGAAGACTTTCGAGGGCGACCTATTCAACCAAGTGCAACCCCATAGGGTTATGCTTTTTCCCTCAGGATTGGAAACCCTTCCCTTGACCTGACGAGTTACCCCAATTCAAACCTCTAACCACGTGTTTAACACACGGGTTTACCGGGACACCTATTGAGCTTCAATCACTATTGTTTAGCACTATGTTCACTATGGAACTAGTCGCTTCACCCCAGAGTCTGCCATCATAGAGAGGACAGATTGACTCAGTTTCTCCCATGGAAGACTCGCCATCTGAGTTGACGAGGGTGTCCCTGCTGCCCGCCGGCTCATTCGGGAGGCAAACTCCCTGGGTGAAGCGACGAAAACGTGACGCCGGCCGGCTTGATCCCGGCCGGGTCGGGTGCGCCGAGCCGGCTCGTCGATGTTGGTGCAGATGTCCGACTCGGAAACCATAGCGCCAATCTCGCCAAAGGGGACCCGGTACCGGTGCTCAATTGAGTCGGCCTCGCCGCCCCAGACTTGATCATCGACGTAGATCTTGTCGCGGCGTCTCTTGATCATTTGACCAACCGAGAATTTCTCGAACCCTGGATAGGTTCCCTTCAAGAACTCAACTCCACCGGGCGAGGGCCCCACGGTGGGCGCCAACTGTCGTGGTTTTGTCACGGCAGATGTCCTCGTGCAAGGACTTAGGTGTGAGGCCATCGCCGCTAGGTGGCGACTCAAAGGGTTTGAATGGGAACGGGAGACGAGTTTACCCAGGTTCGGCCCCTCCAATGGAGGTAATAGCCTACGTCCTGCTTTGTGTCTATATTGATGATGATCTTGATTACAAGGGTGTAGAATCACTAACCTAGCTTTCGAGGGTGTGTAACTTAAGTCTTTCGGCTCTAGGGGCTCGCCTTTATATACAGGTCAAGACCCTAGGTTTTACAATAGAGTTCGAGTCACATTACAACTCGTAACCTATTATGTCTCTAACATGCCTTGCCTCTCAAGCAAGGAATCTTCTGGCGTCTTCGGCCTTGTGGGCCTTGAGTCGCCGTCTTCACGTGCTTGGGTCGCCCGGCGAATTACTTAGTAACCGCCTTGCTTGCCTTGTCTTCAATGGCACGGCCCATCTTGAATATAATTCCAGAGCCGCCACTACATTGACAGGCCCAATAGGACGGGTTATACCGCGGGGCTATATCCCCTACATTAGGCCCCAGATTGATTTGAATTCATTCATGCCAATTTCCCTTACTTTCTCTTGGCGGCTTATCATCTGCATGCATTTGTGTTCTTCATGGATCTCGAAGCTCCGGCTTGCAACATTTCTAGACTTGTTATTTTTCTTGTGCCGTCCATTTAGTGATGTCACCCGCCAGAAATCCAGGAAGCCAATGATGACATCACAGCGAATCTGAGTGTACCCATATATCCCGAAAATCGAGGCGTCTTTGTTTCCCAGAATTTACTGTGTCTCCTTGATTTTCACGCCTACCGGTTGGCCCTTCGAGCTTCTCCCTTTTAAATACTCACTTGAGGGTCCCTTCTTTCACTTTTACCTCGCCCTTCTCGCTTCTTCTTCCTCATGCCCGATGGTTTCGTCATGCCAGTGCCGCTGCTCATCTGTCGCCGGTGACCACTTTCGGGACTGCAACGACGCTGCGTCTCCATCGAGGTCCAGCTGATCGTCTCTACTGCCCTCGGCCTCCTTCAGGTAAATCGTTCTTCTTCTCCAGATCCATAGTAGTTCGTCGGAGTTCTTGAGTGCTCCGGTAGTTCCTCTTTCATTTATTGCCATTGCTCGTTCATGTGTAGATTCCATGAGTCCCATTATAGAAATAGAGCGACTTTGAATGGTAGATTCATTTCTCGCATAACGTCTTCAAACCCTCCTTAAGAATATGTACATTAGACCGCCGCTGCTCCCATGCCTTGTTGTTACGTTTAGCAAATATTTTCCCTTTCCGAACCATTTGTAGATCCGTAATTGTAGCCAGTTTGGTAGAAACTTGTTTGTCCCACTCTTAGCAAAAAATAGAGGTCTTTGATTTAGCGTAAGTCGCCCTTATTTCTGCCGGCTCAGTAGTTGTTACCCGCCATGTGATAAACTGTTGTATCAAGACGCTGGCTTCTCGTGGGGCGATTTATCCATTGTAAATGATTAAGCCGTCTTTAATTTAACCATGTGCTTAAACCGTCCCTGTTATTTCATTCAGGCAGCTTATCATGTCAAAATCCACCACCTGCAACTGGGTGGCCTCCCAAGTTTTTGAACTTATTCTTAAAGATTACCAAGATCACGGGTTTTTGCCGCCTAAAGAAGTAATTGGCTGGCGGGTTGCCCTTGGAGAAGAAATCCCAAATCCAGAAGAATGGGAAGTAGTAGTATTCTTGGATCATCTTTTCACAGGCTGTTCTCCTCCCGGGTAAAAATTCTTTCGAGATGTTCTGCATTTCTTCCATCTTCATCCTCAAGACCTGGGTCCCAACTCCATATCCGCTCTTTGTCAGGTCCAAGTGCTCTGTGAGGTGTATCTGCACAT
The DNA here is from genome assembly GCA_039707655.1 of Elymus sibiricus. Classification (NCBI taxonomy): domain Eukaryota; kingdom Viridiplantae; phylum Streptophyta; class Magnoliopsida; order Poales; family Poaceae; genus Elymus; species Elymus sibiricus. The sequence continues at coordinate 257,150,915 of CM077669.1, forward strand.
AGAGCTCTCCGTCTCCCTCTTTAGGGAATTTTTCTACTTGAATCACTAGACTGAATGTGCCGATGGCCCCAGTCTAGAGCTTGGCGGGGTCTCAATCCAGAGGAGGAGAGATGTTGCCTTCCCTGCTGCCACTCTACCAAGCCCCCCCCCCCCCCAAAGGGTGGAATAAAACTTGGTTCTATTGCTGGAACACAGCCCCAGCTGATGAGAATGCTTTGTCGGGTTACAGACCAAATCGTCTTCCCATGGACCTCGAACTTCCTGGCTGGGCTCCTCCAGAAGAACATGCTCAACACGCTCCCATATATCTAAAGTTGAGGGCCTTAGTAGCCAACGGGTTAACTGGAGTTGATTTGACCCTGTGCTGGGTATCCTGGAGTATTTTGCCACTAAGCCGTCGTGACAGTCTAATGTGCACTTACTCCGGCGACTTAGACGACGCCCAAAGATATAACAATATAACTTTGGATGCTGATGAAATAAATCGGATCGTGAAGAAGCTACTGGGTGAAAGTCAAGCCGCTTGCAGCAAAGACGGATTGAAGCCCTTTTATGCTCTTAACCTGTCTCCTCCAGTAAGAATCTTCGGTAACTCTTTGTCTCACTTGTATAAATGTCTTCTTCTTTTAAACTCCAAATCCTTACCTGTTAGTTTTGATCGTCAACTTTGCAGGCTAAGTCTTCATTTTGGGGCAAGAAGCGAGTAAAAACCGCAGCCACGAAGCCTAAGGCCCTTCCAAGTTCAAAGAAAGATAAGGTGGTTGTAGAAGAGCCGTTACTTATGGGTGAACCAATAGCAGCCGATGTTCAATCGGAGGTAGAAATCAATTTCCATTAACCTTATTTGATTGAATCTGGCTGATGCCTCCTTTTCTTAGGGCTCGAGACAAACCGGGATGACGATGTTGAGGTAATTTCAATTTCCCCCGGCTCAGAATCCTTGCTTCCAACAAGAACAAGGCGGGTCATTCGGAAAGTAAGCTTCTCTCATCCAGATGCTTATTTGGATCCCAATTTTGTTTTGAAGAAAACTCGGCATAAATCAAGGCGCCAAACTCGGAGCGGTAATGGTGATCTTACATGCGGTTTACCCAATAAACCAGTCGCCCGTAAGCGACCAAATGAGGTACCTTTCAGTCCAACTCCTTTTCTTCCAAAGCAGGTTTAATATAGCAACCTTTTAATCATTCTGATTTTGTTTATTAGGAGTCACCACCTTCGTCAGGCGACTCAACCGCCTCCAAGCTACCACCCTTTATCATCAACCCTGGGTAATTTTTTTCTTTTGTTATATGTTTGCCTGAGCCATACAATGAAGCTATGGGAAAGAGTCATTGAGCACCGCTTAAGAAGAATGACAAGCGTGACCAAAAATCAGTTTGGTTTCATGCCTGGGAGGTCGACCATGGAAGCCATTTTCTTGGTACGACCACTTATGGAGAGATATAGAGAGCAAAAGAAGGACCTGCATATGGTGTTCATTGACTTGGAGAAGGCCTATGATAAGATACCGCGGAGTGTTATGTGGTGGGCCTTGGAAAAACACAAAGTCCCAACAAAGTACATTACCCTCATCAAGGACATGTATGATAATGTTGTGACAAGTGTTCGAACAAGTGATGGCGACACTGATGACTTCCCGATTAAGATAGGACTGCATCAAGGGTCAGCTTTGAGCCCTTATCTTTTTGCCTTGGTGATGGATGAGGTCACATGGGATATACAAGGAGATATCCCATGGTGCATGCTCTTTGCGGACGATGTGGTGCTAGTCAATGAGAGTCGGACGGGGGTCAACATGAAGTTGGAGTTATGGAGGCAAACCTTGGAATCGAAAGGTTTTAGGCTTAGTAGGACTAAAACCGAGTACATGAGGTGCGCTTTCAGTACTACTAGGCACAAGGAGGATGATGATGTTAGCCTTGATGGGCAGGTGGTGCCTCAGAAGGACACCTTTCGATATTTGGGGTCAATGTTGCAGAAGGATGGGGATATCGATGAAGATGTGAACCATCGAATTAAAGCCGGATGGATGAAGTGGCGCCAAGCTTCTGGCATTCTCTGTGACAAGAGGGTGCCACAAAAGCTAAAAGGCAAGTTCTATAGGACGGCGGTTTGACCTGCAATGGTGTATGGCACTGAGTGTTGGCCGACTAAAAGGCGACACGTGCAACAGTTAGGTGTGGCAGAGATGCGATTGTTGAGATGGATGTGTGGCCACACAAGGAAGGACCGAATCCGGAATGATGATATACGATATAGAGTTGGGGTAGCGCCAATTGAAGAGAAGCTTGTCCAACATCGTCTGAGATGGTTGGGACATATTCAGCGCAGGCCTCTAGAAGCCCCAGTGCATAGCGGACGGTAAAGCATGCTGATAATATCAAAAGAGGCCGGGGTAAACCGAACTTGACATGGGAAGAGTCCGTAAAGAGAGATCTGAAGGATTGGAGCATCACCAAAGAACTAGCCATGGACAGGGGTGCGTGGAAGCTTGCTATCCATGTGCCAGAACCATGAGTTGGTCGCGAGATCTTATGGGTTTCACCTCTAGCCTACCCCAACTTGTTTGGGACTAAAGGCTTTGTTGTTGTTGTTGTTGTTGTTATATGTTTGCCTATTGGAACCTTTAAGCTTGCATATCTTTCATTCTGTCTTCTTATTTTGTGGGGCCCAGGCCAATGCCAAGAAGAGGAAAGTTGGCGAGCCATCCATTGATCCTGAGGCCTTTGAGCCGGGAAACCCAGATTTGGTGGCTCCTGAAGTCCACGTTGATCAGCCTGAAGATCATCAGGAGGCCCAAACTGATTTACCCCTTCCATCTGAGCCAGCAAGCACTGATGTTATGGATACTGAAGCTGACCCGGCGGCTAATCTTAGCCCGCCCAGTCCTCCAAAGATAACTGAAGATGCTCCTTGCAATAAGAATGAGGAGGTCACCATTACTGGGTCGGGTTAGACCTTTCCCGAGGTCTCCAGAGTACTGACAAAACTTGTTGCTAAAGATGAAACAGTACCGCCTGAGAAGGGGAAGGCCAAGCTGGAGCTTCTAAGTTATGAAAACATGAGTGCTGAAGAATTACATGTTGGTTATTTGGACCGTCTTGCTACAAGCCGGGAGATGGTAGTCGGCCTCGTCGGCATGATGAAAAGCAAATACGAGGTATGCTCCTCTTTGCTGTATACTCCATTTATCCTTTCATAGCCCCCAAGGGCCGGCTCATCTTTCGGAGATGAGGCGGGTCTTGTTAAGAATCTTAAATAATTCGCCCTGTAGCCCCCAAGGGCCGGCTCATCTTCTTGAAATGGGCCGGGTCTTCTTAGTAATTTGAAGAAATTCGACCTGTAGCCCCCAAGGGCCGGCTCATCTTCTTGAGATGAGTCGGGTCTTAGTAATTTGAAGAAATTCGACCTGTAGCCCCCAAGGGCCGGCTCATCTTCTTGAGATGATTCAGATCTTCTTAGTAATTTGAAGAAATTCAACCTGTAGCCCCCAAGGGTCGGCTCATCTTCTTGAGATGAGTCGGGTCTTCTTAGTAATTTAAAGAAATTCGACCTGTAGCCCCCAAGGGCCGGCTCATCCTCTTGAGGTGAGTCGGGTCTTCTTCATATCTTTGCTTTGGAAGAACTGACATGCATTAGCCCCCAAGTGTCAAGTATATTGCTTGCAATCTGCTTGAGACTTGTTATAATTTTTCTTTCTCATATGATACTGCAACTTGCTACCGGCTTATGACCGTTGAATATGATGACTCCTATTGTGCAAGAAGCTCTAAAAGCAGCTGAGTCAAATGTGACCGGCTTGAAGAAAGATCTTGAAGTAGGGCAAAATTCCCGAGCAGCGGTTGAGGAGAAGCTTCGCCTTGCCATGGAGGAATTGGAGAAGGCTAAGGCACACTTTGAAAAACAAAATAAATCCTTTGAAGCTGAGAAAGCCGCCTTGTTCGAGTGCGTAGAAAATGCTGAGGGACAACTGAAGCCCATCACAAAAGAGCTATCCGGGTTAAAGCGACACATTGCCCATATGACACAGGCTATCTTTGGTAAGTATCTTGTAGGAATTCTTGCTAATCCGTGAAAATACTTATGTATGCAAATAAATCGCCTGGTGACTTATGTGCTTAAATTGTTTTGTAGGCCCACGAACATGCAGCCTCCAAGATAACAGCTTGCTTATGCTGAAGGCTGTATATACACTGACTGAGCAACTCTATGCTGGAAGCCATTTCGCAATCAAGGCGGTTATGGGGAACAAAGAGCCGGTGAAGCTCATCAAGGATGTGCTCAGGTTTCTCTAAACAATCCCAAAACAAGTTGAAGAGTTCAAAAGATCAGCCGCCCGAGCTGGTGCAACATCATCTTTGAGCCGGGCTCTAGCTTACTCAGAGGAGCTTGACCCGGCAGAAATGGCAAAAGGATTTCCTGAGCTCAAGGATGACGGCTCAACATTTAGTGATGCTGACTATGTTAAGTGCGTCAAAACATCTCGAGTGTTGGCCACACAACTTGTCACTGAAATGGAGCTGAAGAGTTATCAGGCTAGGCCGCCCTCCTTTGAGCCAGTGAACCTGACTCCTCATCGTCGTAAGCACATTTTTGTCCCTGACGTTGACCCGTCCTCCATCCTGAATGGAGAAGCTGTATTCAACGCTTCAACCCACTGCAACTGGGATGTGGACAACCTTCAGATCGAAGAACCAGAAGATCCAGTGGAGGATGACCCGGAGGCGACTCAGGCTAGAGATCAGTCTGAGATTAACCCACACGGTACAGAGGGCGGATCACAGAAGTGATATGTAAACAATTTAAGTCGCCTGGTGGCAGTAGCCCCCAAGTGTTGGGCAGAACATGAATATTTTGTGGCTCCTCAAATGAGTCTGTAATAGGAGTAGTTTGAAAACTTCGTGAAAAGTTCTATCATGCGTTCGTGCATGTTTGCATTTGTGAAGGTACTTAAGAAACTTTGATCCTTTTGATCTGTTTTGATAATTGTTGATTGTGCTGCTCTTTTTGCTTGTCTTTGAATATCTCTGTTGTGCTCGATGAGTCTTTTGATTGAAACAAAGAGGACAGGTCAAAGAATGAGCCGGCAAAGAAACTTGGCTTTCGAAGCTCAAGTCTTGTTTGAATAATATTGACGAAGATAATGATTGGACCAGTCATAATATGACAACGATTGATAAACCGAACACTCATTTATGAGCCAGCAATAAACAATGTTGTACCTACAAAATTTTATGAGGTAGTAATAATAGTTTTATAATAATATTAAGTACTGTTAATAAGCCGTCCTTGTGAGACTCGGCAAGAAGAGACTGGCTTTCGAGGCTCAGCAAGATAGACCAGCTCTTCTGAGCTAGTTTGGAAACTCCAATCATTTAATCCTGGTAATAATAAACCAGGATGAGGATTGGGCCAAAAGATTTATTTCTCTGCAGAAGTTTATGATGTAACCCGGTTTTGAAGACCGGATTTCCGCAACATAAGCAAATATAGATATGTATGTATGATGCATGATGCAATGATGATATGTAGCATGATGTATGCATGTGATAACAGAGTATAAAAATGCCGGCTTTCGAGGCTCGACATAAAGACTGGCTTTCGCGGCTCGAGTCTTGCTTCCATGAAGCGGGTATGATAACCCATGGTTTATCCTAGCTCTCTGTATGCCGGCTCTCACGTGACTCAAGCCGATGTTTTAACCTTGGTAAGTTCATGGTCCAAAATGGATTGACTTGTCAAGAGTACACGGGGTCACCTGATCGGAGTCGCATCAAACATACAGGCAGGTTTTGTCAACTTTCTGGGAACGGGGGTACCCAGACCTACCTGCCTGTGGCCTAGGGCACGGCCCACCTCACGAGCCAAGCACAACCTGGCATGGCCCCACTCAAGACAAGGCCCTCGCGAGGGCCCTGAGCTCGCGAGGAAGAACATCACCAAGACCAGCGAAGGACGGGCCTCCTCAGGCCCCCTCTGGAGCGGCGGAGATCTCTATGCAGAACCCGGCCTCAGGAGTCAAGGATGACGCAAGGAAGGACAGGCGGGCGCCAGCGTACCAGACGGTGCAGTTTCCCCTTTGGTGCCAAGGGGGCAAGGACGTACGCGGGTTCGCAAAGCGCCCCCCAAAGGTTTCCGTTCTGGTGCAACAAGACCACGACCACGAGCCCAGCAGGACGGGTGTCATCGCCGAGCCCACCTCTACATCATCGACAGCTACTTTGCAGGCGAAGACCACCTTTGGATAGGGCGGGGATGTACTCCTGTCCCCCTTTGAATTTGGCCGTTATGGGATCCCTTCCCGCCATTGCGATAAGGGAAGAGGACCCGGGCTGCTGCTATATATAGAGGCTAGGTTCCACCATAGAGGAGGGGACGAGAGAGCGAGAGGGAACACACAGACACCCAACAAAGCTGAGAGCCGAGAACACCACTTGAGCGCCCTCGCGAGGCCCCTCATCATGTACTAGTTCATCCACCACACCTCCTCGAGAGGCAGGTATTACGCTTCGCAGCGGCCCGAACCTGGGTAAATCATCGTGTACATCTGCTTCCTCGTCATCGTGCGAGTTCATCATCCTAACCATCGAGTAGCGAGCTAGGTAGGGCGAGGCTGCAGGGGATCTTCGCGCACGCCCCTGTGTTCGAACTTCTTGGGGTTTTGCGGAGCCCGAAATCCGACATTTGACGCGCCAGGTAGGGGGGCGTGTTGAAGCTTCCCCACTCGCGGCGATAAACGAGCCCCGGCTCGACGATCCCATGGCGGACGAAATCCCCGACGCCGGCCGGCCCTCAGCGCGCGCGGCCAGCCCCGTGGTCGCGTGCATCCTTGGAGGATTACAGGCGCCCACCTCCGGTCGCCAGATCAAGCAGTTCTTCCTCCGCGCAGGAGCGATTCGGCCACGGTACGAGCCCACACCGCCTCGGACGTGGCCGGAGACCGACATCACCTTCGGCCCCGACGACCACCCCAAGACAACGACGGCCGCCGGAATGCTAACCATGTTGAGCACGCCGACCATAAGGGGCGTGGCCGTCTCCAGGACCCTCATAGACGGTGGCGCCGGCCTCAACGTCATCTCCGTGGAGGCCTTCAACGCGCTGCAGCTACCCCGTGACCAACTCGCGCCTTCAAGGCCATTCTCTGGGGTGGTCGGGGGATCCATCGTCCCCATGGGGCAGGTGCGCCTCCCCGTCACCTTCGGCACCCGCTCCAACTTCCGCACCGAGCAGATCGATTTCGACGTCACCCACATCCATCTCCCGTACAACGCAATACTCGGCTACCCCGCCCTCGCCCAGTTCATGGCGGCAACGCACTCGGGCTACAACGTCGTCAAGATGCCCGGGAGCAGTGGCATCCTCACCGTCGTGGGGGATGTCAGGGACGCGTCCCACGCACTCAAGCTCGCCTACAAAGCGGGGGCCACGGCACGCCCCGGTGCCGGGGACACCGCGCAAGCCACAGAGGGCTCCGGGGGTGACCTCGACGTTGCGCCGGTAAAGAAGAGGCAGCTGTTCTCTCAGAGCCGGGCGGAGACGAAGCAGGTGCCAGTGGACGAAGGAAACCCTGGCCCTACCTTCACCATCGGCGCCGACTTGCCCCAGGAACAAGAGGAGGCGTTGGTGGCCTTCCTCCGGGCAAAGAAGGACGCATTCGCGTGGAGCGCCTCCGACCTGGAGGGGGTCCCGAGGGACGTGATCGAGCACCACCTCATGGTGTGCCCGAATGCGCGTCCGATGAAGCAAAAGGCAAGGAGGCAAGCTCAGGACAAGCAGGCGTTCACCGCCCAAGAGGTCGGCAAGCTAAAGGAGGTCGGGGTCATCCGGGAGGTGCGTTACCTAGAGTGGCTTGCCAACCTGGTAGTCGTCCCGAAGAAGTGCGGGAAGGAGCGTATGTGTGTCGACTTCACGAGCCTCAACAAAGCCTGCCCCCAAGACCCATTCTCGCTGCCGCGTATTGATCAGATTGTGGACTCCACCTCGGAGTGCGACCTCCTGTGCTTCCTGGACGCATTCTCGGGCTACCATCAGATCAAAATGGCGGTGGAAGACGTTGAGAAGATGGCCTTCCTCACCTCGTGCGGAGTGTTCTGCTACACATGCATGCCCTTCGGGCTACGGAACGCCGGAGCGACCTTCCAGCGACTGATGTACATCGCCCTGGGGCCGCAGCTCGGGAGGAACGCAGAAGCTTACGTCGACGACATCGTGGTCAAGTCCAGGGAGGCCAAGACCCTGATCGAGGACTTGGAGGAGACGTTCGCCAGCCTAAGGGAGGTGAACCTGAAGCTCAACCCCGAGAAGTGCATCTTTGAGGTCCCATCGGGCAAGCTGCTCGATTTCCTGGTGTCACATCGGGGAATCGAGGCGAACCCGGAGAAGGTCAATGCAATAAACAAGATGAGCGCGCCCCAGACCCTCAAGGAAATGCAGAAACTGGTAAGTTGCGTGACCTCCTTGGGACGCTTCATCTCCAAGCTCGGCGAGCGGGCCTTACCTTTCTTCAAGATCATGAAAAGGAAGGGCCCTTTCGAATGGACTCCGGAGGCAGACACGGCTTTCGAGGAACTCAAGCAGTACCTCACGAGCCCGCCAGTGATGGTGGCGCCACGTCCTCGGGAGCCCCTGCTGCTATACCTGGCTGCCACCCCCCACTCTGCCAGCGTTGCGTTGGTGGCGGTCAGGGAGGAGCGTGCCGACACGCGCGCCACATCGACGGGCGCCGGCGGGCCCCTTGACGCGGAACAAGGGGGCTCGCAGGAGGCCAAGGAGCCCGCTCCTCCCCAAGACAGAGCTCCTGAGGCCCCAGCCGCTCCGACGGCCCCTGAGGCGCTCAATCCTCATGATGCCCCAGCCATTCCGACGGCCCCTGAGGCACTCAACCCTCATGAGGCCCCGGCCACCCCGGCCGCCCACGAGGCGCTCAAGCCTTCTGAGCCCCCCACGGGGCAGGGCACCGCAGGGGGCTTCACCCTCATCGAACACCCAGTGTACTACGTCAGCACGGTGCTACGGGATGCGCGCTCACGCTACCCCATGCAACAGAAGCTCCTCCTAGCGCTCCTTATCGCTTCGAGGAAACTACACCACTACTTCCAGGGGCATCCCATCAAGGTCGTGTCTGCGTACCCCTTGGAGAAGGTCCTACGCAACCCCAACGCGGCAGGAAGAGTCACCGAGTGAAACATCGAGCTGTAGGCCTTCAACATAGAGTTCAGCACGACCAGGGTCATCAAGGGAGTGGCCCTAGCAGACTTCGTGGCGGAGTGGACAGACGCCCCCGACCGGGGGCTGGACGGGAGCCAGTCCCTCACCCCTGGCGATGAGGCACCTGAGGGTTGGATCATGCATTTCGATGGAGCTTTCGCGCGCATGGTAGCAGGGGCTGGGTCGTGCTCATCTCCCCGACGGGGGACAAGCTCCACTACGCTATGCAGCTCCGTTTCCAGCATGAAAAGGTCTCCAACAACATCACGGAGTATGAGGGCCTCATCGCCGGCCTCAAGGCCGCGGCAGCCTTGGGGATCCAGCGCCTCACTATCAAGGGCGACTCCCAACTCCTTGTCAACTTCTCCAACAAAGAGTATACACCCAAGGATGAGCACATGGGAGCATACTTGGAAGAGGTATGCAAGATTGAAAAACGTTTTTAGGGCTTGGAATTGCAGCACATCCCGCGCGGCGCGAACAAGGAGGCTGATGACATTGCCAAGAGGGCGTCGCACCATGAGCCCCAGGAGCCGGGCGTCTTCGAGGAGCGACTCTTCAAGCCTTCCGCAGCGCCCTCAACCGAAGGTCTGGCGCCACGGAGTGAGGAGCTCCCTTCAGCACCGCCCTTGGGGGCTCCGGACTGTGGCCCGGCCTCAGGAGGCCGGCTGCTCCTGGCACTGGAGCCTCAGGTCGACGACTGGATGCAGGAGTTCAGGGCGTACCTACTTCACGGCACGTTGCCGGAAAAGGAGGAAGACGCGGAGCGCGTAGCATGGCAGGCCACGGCTTACTGCTTGCAGGACGGCGACCTGTACCGCAGGCACCCGAATGATGTCGCACTACAGTGCGTATCCAAGGAACAGGGGCGCGAGCTCCTGGCCGACATTCACGGAGGAGACTGCGGGCACCACTCCTCGTCGCGCACCCTTGCAGGAAAGGCGTTCCGATCAGGCTTCTACTGGCCCTCGGCGCTTAACGACGCCATCGAGCTGGTCCGGTCTTGCGAGGCCTGCCAGTTCCACGCCAAGCAGATTCATCAGCCCGCGCAGGGCCTCCAGACCATCTTGCTCTCCTGGCCCTTTGCGGTCTGGGGGCTGGACATACTGGGGCCCTTCCCGCGGGTAGCGGACGGGTACCGCTACCTCTACGTCGCCATCGACAAGTTCACCAAATGGGCGGAGGTGGAGCCCGTGCGCACCATCCCAGCCGGATCGGCCGTCAAGTTCATCAAGGGCCTCGTAAGCCGATTCGGCGTCCCCAACCGCATCATCACCGACAACGGTTCGCAGTTCACAAGTAACCTCTTCAGGACTTATTGTGCTAACCTTGGAACGTAGATATGCTACGCCTCGGTAGCCCACCCACGGAGCAACGGCCAGGTGGAGCGCGCCAACGCGGAGGTCCTGCGGGGCCTTAAGGCAAGGAGCTTCAAGAAGAAACTTGAAGTTTGCGGCAGGGGTTGGGTCGACGAGCTTCAGTCCGTGATGTGGTCCATCCGCACCACCGTGACTAAGCCCACCGGCGAGACCCCGTTCTTCCTTGTCTACGGAGCCGAAGCCGTCCTTCCACACGAGGTCAAGCACCGGTCCCCGCGAGTCTTGGCATTCGACGAGGAGCGTCAGGATGCCACGCGAGGAACAAACCTCGTGTGCGGGGAGGAGGCACGCCGCCGAGCCTCGCTCCGAGCTGCGAGGTACCAGCAGGCGCTGCGGCGCTACCATTGCCGTAACATCCGCTCCAGGACCCTCGAAGTCAGAGACCTCGTCCTGAGGTGGGTCCTCTCCAGGGAGGGCTTGCACAAGCTCTCGCCCATGTGGGAGGGCCCGTTCAAGGTCGCTCACGTCTCCAGGCCTGGCGTCGTGCGCCTGGAGACTCAGGACGGGGTCCCCATCCAGAATGCCTGGAACATCCAGCACCTCCAGAAGTTCTACCCGTGACACTCTCACGTAATAATGAGTGGGCTGTATACGCCCGGAGCCCCCCGAGGACACGGAGGGGTTCCTTCCCACGCAATGTGGAAGACCCATGCTCCGCGCTGGCGGACAACTCAACACTGCCCTCCAATGGCTATGCCCCTGCAACGTGGATGCCCTACGCTCCGCGCTGGGGGAAGACGAAGATGAAGACTAGTCTAGGCGCCGGACGCGGCCGTTATTTGCTCTTCTGATGTTTGAATTTGACAACTTTTCTGGAACAAAGCTCGGGGTTTTCTTCAACCATGTTTTAAAAAAAAGGGGGGTCAGAGTTTATTTTCGTCGCCATTTCCTATCTGGGGTTCCCTCTCTTCGAGTCGAGCACTCGCCTGCTTCCCTCCCCCTCGCACCCCGCCAGCGGGGGCTGGGGGCACGGTGCTCGCACCTCGCCAAGGCGTTGGCACCCGGATCCTCGCGTGGCGCTCCTGGGTGAGTCAGCAGGCACGTGTCGCTTCATACTCGCTCGGGGGCTCCACTCACGGCCGACGCGCCATCTCGGAGCCTTGGGAGGCCCGCGCCTCCCGGGGCAGGAAACAAAATTTTTTGGGGAGCCGCTTGAGCGTCAAGGGGGGCTCATGAGCAACGCGCCTCAGGAGCCTTACCGGTCATATAGCCACTCGCCCATTGATGTCGTCCTGGTGATCCGGTCGGCATCAAGGGTGTTGAGGCCTCACCTCGTAGTTGCATCCTGGTGATCCGGTCGTACATTACGGTGGTCGAGGAATGTGCGGGACTGGGACCTGCTGACATAGAGTTGCTTGAGCGTCAAAGGGGGCTCCTGAGCCGCGCGCCTCGGGAGCCTTACCGGTCATATAGCCACTCGCCCCTTGATGTCGTCCTGGTGATCCGATCGGCATCAAGGGTGTCGAGGCCTCACCTCGTAGTTGCGTCCTGGTGATCCGGTTGTACATTATGGTGGTCAAGGAATGTGCGGGACTGGGCCTGCAGATACAGAGTGCCGAAAGGGCTCCCAACCTGCCTCACTCATAAGAAGAAGAAGTCCCCAGGACGTCTGGACTCCCCAATCGCCATAGCCGAACCTCCCCGACGAAAAGCCTACCGCGAGCATGTCAAGCTAAGTACCCTGGCCATGATCAGCAGAATGTTTCAATTAACAATAACACAAGAACCACGACGCACGATAAAGGTACTAACAAGGGCGCAAGTGCCGAAGCTCACTACACGCCCATAGGGCCCCCCTTGGTTCTTTGATTATAGGAAAGGAAGGAGAGGAGGAGAAAGAAAGTGAGGAAGCCCCCTCGGGGGCTGCAGCTCCGGGAGCCCTGGCGTCGGCGCACCAGCACTCAGTCGGAGTCCTCCTCTTCCTTCACGGGCCCATGGAGGCGCGCCGGCGTGGCCGCTTTGGGAGCAGCGGAGCGACACCGCGGCGGCTGGCTACCCCTCGAGGTCCGGGCGCGTCGGCGCGGTGACGCGCCATAGCTGCTGTCGCTCGGGCTCTCCTCGGAAGGGGTGTTGCTGGCGCTGGAGCCGCGGCGCCCGTCGTGAAGGGCAAGCTCATCTCCAAGATCGCCGCGGCCGTCGTCCTCTGGGAAGCACCCCGGGCGCTCGCCCTCTCCCCCGAAGATCTTGACGAAGAGCGTCGCCACCCCGTCGTACTTGAAGTGGAGGGTGCGCCTCCCCTCCAAGCCACGGGTGCGGGCAAATGTCTGCCACCCGCGGTTCAGGTACACGTAACCCCCGGGGGTGACCTCGACCTCCACCCATGAAGCCGCGCTGCAACATCCGTCGGCTCGCAGCCATAGGCCAGTTGGCCCCCCGGCCGGCAACGCCTCCGCGAAGAAGCGCGAGAGTTGAAACCAAGCGGCCTCCGGCCTCTCCGCCCACACCAGAAACTCATGGGTCGTGTCGGCTGAATGGAGCCGCGGGCGTGGCGGCCGGGTGGCCACCGCCATTCTCCCACCGCGGGCTCCACCACCACGACCACTGCGACCGCCCGCGCTGGGCGGAGCCCCCCCCCCCCCCCCCCCGCGGCTGCCGATGGAAACCCCAGGCCATGTGGATGCACGCCCGCGCCCACGGGGAACCACCACCGGCGTCGTGGCATACTTCCGGGGATGACCACGGCCCCTCCTGGGCGGCGGTGAGGCAGGGCTCTCCTCGGAGGCCTTCCCTTTCTCGGCGACAAAGAGCTTCCTCACGGATGCCATGGCTGGGAGAGCGGCGGCTTGAAGATTGGAAGGCAAAGCGGATGAAGATGTGTGAGGGCTTTCTCGCCCTCGCCCGCTTTTATACAACCAAGGGCCAACCGGCGCCCCCTCGCATCCTGGGCGGCGTGCGGCCCTGCCCCGTGTCGGTTCGTCAGCCTCTGAAGGGTCACATCCGCGTGGCCCGATGGGAGAAGGGAGCAGCCGCATTCAAAGAGAGGTAATGATGACCGATGCGGCGCGCAGGCGTCAACTCAGTTTGACCAGGAGTCCTCGACGTCCGCGGGAGTGGAGGTGTCGCCCCCTGGGCGCGTGACATGTGTTGGGCCTGGCCCGCAGGCGTTTGGGGCCCGCGACGCCTCGGGCCGTCCTCAAGGGCCTCGCTCGGAAGCCAGCTCGAGCGCGCCTTGGGCCCGGGGGCTACTGTCGGCGTTCTGGGAATGGGGGTACCCAGACCTGCCTGCCTGCGGTCCAGGGCATGGCCCACCTCACGAGCCAAGCACAACCTGGCACGGCCCCACTCAAGACAAGGCCCTCGCGAGGGCCCTGAGCTCGCGAGGAAGAACAGCACCAAGACCAGCGAAGGACGGGCCTCCTCAGGCCCCCTCCGGAGCGACGGAGATCTCTATGCAGAACCCGGCCTCAGGAGTCAAGGATGACGCAAGGAAGGACAGGCGGGCGCCAGCGCGCCAGACGGTGCAGTTTCCCCTTTGGTGCAAAGGGGGCAAGGACGTACGCAGGTTCGCAAAGCGCCCCCCAAAGGTTTCCATTCCGGTGCAACAAGACCACGACCATGAGCCCAGCAGGACGGGTGTCATCGCCGAGCCCACCTCTGCATCATCGACAGCTACTTTGCAGGCGAAGACCACCTTTGGACAGGGCGGGGATGTACTCCTGTCCCCCTTTGAATTTGGCCGTTGTGGGATCCCTTCCCGCCATTGCGATAAGGGAAGAGGACCCGGGCCGCTGCTATATATAGAGGCTAGGTTCCACCATAGAGGAGGGGATGAGAGAGCGAGAGGGAACACACAGACACCCAACAAAGCTGAGAGCCGAGAACACCACTTGAGCGCCCTCGCGAGGCCCCTCATCATTGTACTAGTTCATCCACCACACCTCCTCGGGAGGCAATCCACCAAAGCAGGAGTAGGGTATTACGCTTTGCAGCGGCCCGAACATGGGTAAATCATCGTGTACATCTGCTTCCTCGTCATCGTGCGAGTTCATCGTCCTAACCATCGAGTAGCGAGCTAGGTAGGACGAGGCTGCAGGGGATCTTCGCACACGCCCCTGTGTTCGAATTTCTTGGGGTTTTGCGGAGCCCGAAATCCGACAGGTTTAACCATATGTGGCGTTTTTTGCCAGGTCAAGAGGGTGGGAAAGCTGAACTGGGTGAGTTGGAAGCCCCCAAATGCCCAATGTATTGTTGCGTTTTTGCCGGGTCACAAGGGTGAGAAAGATGAACTCGGTGAGTTGGAAGCCCCCAAGTGCCCATTGTTTTAGAGAATAAAGACTCATGCTCATTTTGTAGGCTGAAACGACAGAAACCCCGAGTTTCGGGTGTGCCGGCTTTATTATATTTGAAACATAAAGAAGTATGTACATAATTTGCAGGGGGAGGAAAATTACAAAAAGCAAAAAGATCCAGCGGCTCTAAGTATAATATCGTCGCGGGTGAGCAGTGCTCCAAGGCCGGGTTGTTTTCTCCTTTGAGGTATATGATCCTTCTCGTAAATTCTCGAGACAATATGAATTATTATTTGAGAAATCGGGTACTAGTGGTACTGACCGCTATTCAACTGCTTGGGATTACTCTGGAAACCAACTTGGTTATTATGTTGATTACCCTAGCCAGAATGTTATCCATTGCCATTATTTGCCTGATGCTGGAAACCAGCTTTGAGCCGCCCTGTGACCCGCCAGGACCGTGCTGATCCTGGTGTCCTCCACCGTTGCCTCCTTGATGATTCTGGAAGGCTTGGTTACGGAATTCCTGCATGATGTAACAGTTTTCCCATGAGTGGGTAGCCGGCTTATCCTGGGTACTATGTTTGGGACACGGTGCCTTGAGCTCCTCCTCGTAATTACGAGGCTTATTCCCATTGTAAGTCCCTCCAGCGTGACAATTACGACGTTGGTTCTTGAAGCCAATATTGGTGTTGGCAACGAAGTCCGACCCGCCATCTGGCTGCTTCCTTTTGCCATTCTTATTCTGAGCCCCCTGGTTACCATCGTGATTATGCTGGCCTTTATCACCACCACTACTAGGGAAAAGCCTAGTAGTAGCGCGGGTCAGATGCTTATTAGTAGCCAGGGGGGCGGCGCTACAGCTAACATTTAGCAGTAGCACGTTCCAACCAGCGCTACTGCTATCTAGGGGTAGCAGTAGCGTTTGTTGCATAAACGCGCTGCTGCTAATAGCTGTAGCGCCCTCGTAAAAAAAGTGTTACTGGTAAGACCGCGCTGCTGCTAAAGCCATGCCCCGCGCTACTGTTATTAGTTTCTGAATTTTTTTTCTGCTCCATATTTTGTGCTGCTGAATTTTGTTTAGGGTTTTATACAATAGTCTCTAGCATATCATACACATACAAATCTGATCATATCATACACATACAAATAGTCTCATCTAATCGATCATGTCATCATCATAATCATCATCCAACACAAAATGATGTCTCTCGTCATCATCTCGAAATAGCGATACAAGTTATGACATGTCTCCAATACTTGCAACTACATCGTCATCCATCTAAACAATGATATAGACGAGAAGAGCTATCGCTATGAGTGAGAGCGAAACTATGCAGTACATGAGGCGGCGGTTATGATTCCTCTCTGGCGCTACCGTGAACCTCAAGTAACTAGCTTCTGGTTCTTGTCTACTTTTGAAGCCTTTATGGCTGGCGCCCGAGAACTCCTCCACTTGCGCCTGACACTCGTGCCACTCGCCGTACACTCCCGGAACCTTCCCTATGTACACGACATAGCACCGCTTCTTCATCATCAAGGATCTAGGTACCTGTTAGAGATGCATCTTCATAAAGAGAATGTACAATCATATGCAACAAAATATACTTGAGCAACACGAAAAGAAAGGGTATGCAAATAGATGCAACATATAGTAAACCTAAATAATCAACACAGTTTCATCGTACGCAAACCAATTAACTAGAGGTACGCAGGTCATCGTACCCAAACTAACAAAGTAGCATTACGCAAGTTCGGCAGGGACCGTGGACATCACAAAGTTTAATCGCTACAGAAAATTATACAGTTCAACCGACACATAGCATCATCATCGGCATCGTAAATCACTAGAAGTTCCATCCATCCATATCATCGAGGATGCACCCTAGCTTCTTGAATGGCGTGAGGTCCTGTTGTTGCATGCCTATGCGAGCTCGGACGTCAGCTCGCGATATAGGGCTGTGTTGGAACATCCCCTTCTCTTCGACGACTTCTTTCATGATGATCACCGCAATGTCCCTCTGGATGCGAAAGAAGTCATCTCTAAGTTTATAATCTGCTTCATCTTGGGATTCTACCCACTTGCGGATATGATCATCGCTTTTGGTTGTCATGAGAAGCTGTTGGTGATCCCTTCTGAACTCCATCATGAGATGGAGGAGGTAGAACCCATCGTTCCTGCTTGGTTTCGAGACATGGATACAATAGAAGTTAGTTTTATGCGAGAAACCCAGCTTGCGGTTCCTTTGTTTCCTGATCTGCAGGTGGCCACCCCTCATGCTGAAGCCGTGGAGAGCATCATCTAGAATATTCATTACGTGGGTGTAGTCCTTCTTCTCGTAGTTTCTGGTAGGGTCGAAATACACGGCGTGGGAGACTCACGGGTAAAGAACAATAAGGATGGAGCGCTTGTTGATGTGGAGAAAAAAACACCCAAATTACTCTCCATATGAGCGAGAAGGAATAAAGATTGAAATGTACGAAAGGGTTGTCCCGCACTGACTTACTTTGGATGATAAGGCAGGAGGACAATTTCCTGGTCCTTATTCCTTATCATGAAGTTTTCGAGGTACTCCCAAGCAGTTTTACGCTCAAAGTCACCGAGACTCGGGAAGGACTCGTGCATGTAGTATGGATCCGCCACACAGATTTGCGAGACTTGTTCTCTCTTCACGACAGAGTTCATATGTAGCGCAAAAAGGCAGACGATTGTAAAATCGAGCCGCCTTGTCAGAAACATCTCGAAGATATGGTCAAACCGCAGGAAGAACACCTCCACCGGCCGTGTGTCGATGTAGCACTTCCCCTCAGGCACACGAACTGCGTATGTCAGATATCATGGATCCTTTGAGGCTAGTAGGCTTATCTCAGTCGACAGCACATGGTCGTGCAGTCTCCTGAGATCCCCTAATATGGCCTGTAGCGGTTCTGGCGGTAGGATCGGCTCGCCCGCGACATGGAACATGGCCGCACCTTTGACGGGTACACGCTCTACAAAATCCGCCGTCTGGCTGCTATGTGCTCTGGCTTGTTTGTAGGCAGCAGAGCCTTTCCTCGGCGGTCTCTTCCTCTCCTTTTTCTTGGGCTGACCTTCCAGACCCTTCCTTAACCCCTGCCCCAGTGTTGTCGGGCTAAGCACTGTACGACCCTCAGCTAGTTGAGCCTGCGCTGAGGCGGCGTCTTCAGGCGTGTCCTGTGAAGATTGCATGATGAGAGACTTCTTGCAATCAACCCTGCTAGGACGTTCCTGCCCGGGCACATCATCCATATCCTCATCAGCATGATGATAGCCCGAGTCGTCATATGGCTGACTCATCATATCTACATCGTCGTCATAGGCGCGTGTATTGAGGAACGGAAGAGGGTCATCCTCGTCCATCTCATCATCCAATCTTTGTTCTACGGGAGCGATTACATCATCCACTATTGGACCCCCTTCCTCGCGTCATCCGCCACTCTCACCCGGCACCACAGGCGCTGCTATTTGCATAGGCAGGGTGGTGGTGTTCATACCTGCTTGCTGATGTGTGGTTATTGGTGTGCCCTCGGCCGGCTTCAGACGAAGAAGATTCTTCGGCCATAGCAGCATCCAACCCTTGCAATTCCAAGCCGCGTCGGGGTCTCGTCGTCCTCTCCCCCAAGCTGTACTGGAGGTGGCAAATCCTCATGCCCCGATTTCACACTCGACAAGTTAACCCTGAAGTGGCCAACGGGGATTGGCTGGCCGTGGAACGTGAGTTCCAAGGGCTTCTTAACGGGCAAACCAACACCAGGCCGGTCTCATCCATATAGATAATTCTCGTAGAAAGAGATGCACTCTTGTGTCAGATAGCCCTGGACGATGCTTCCATCCGGACAGGACATGTTACGAACGAATCCTTTGATGACTCCATTCATCCTCTCGAATGGCATCATGTTGTGCAGGAATGACGGCCCCAGGTCTATTATCTCATCCACAATGTGGACACACAGATGCACCATGACGTCAAAGAACGCGGGGGGGGGGAGTACATCTCAAGCTCATTTAGTATCACAACGATCTCTTCCTGTAGCCTTCGGAGCTGCTTCACACTAATCGACTTTCGAGAGATGACATTGAAAAAGTTGCAGAGACCAATAAGCGTGTCACGGACGTGCTTGTCCATTATCCCTCTAAGGGCAACAGGTAGTATCTGCATCATCATCACATGACAGTCATGGGACTTCATCCCACTGAACCTTTTCTTCTTCGTGTCCAGAAATCTGCTTATCTTCCCACAGTAACCGGAACTAACTTTGATTCCAGTAAGGCACTTGAAGAATTGATCAATCTCAGCCGGACTTAAGGTGAAGCAAGAAGGAGGGCAATAATCCTATTCCTTCACTTTTTTGACCTTCCTCTCCCGCGCCTCCGTCTCCGTCTCTGTCTCCTCTGATTTTTACGGGGCGGCATGTGCAGATCTGCCCTGATTTTCGAATCTTGCAAGTCTTTTCTTGCCTTCGGCCCATCCTTGGTCTTATCCGGCATGTTCGTCAGTGTCGCAAGAAAGCTCTCAAGGACATTCTTACAGATATGCATTTCATCAAGGCAATGAGGCGTGTCGAGTTTGTGCCAGTACTCCAAGTCCCAAAAAACAGACCTCGTCTTCCATACCTTCAGCAGCGGCTCCGGTGCCTTTTTCATCGTCTTTCCTGGCGCGGGGCAATGTTGCCAGTTTTTCAACAGCTCATCGATTTCGGCACCGCTCCGCTTACGTGGAGGTCCTCGATGATCAGCCTCACCATTGAATAGATCTCCACGGTTTCTCAATGGGTCGTCCTTCTCGAGCCATCTTCGATGCCCCATGTACACGATTTTCCCAGACCCACCTTCTTTCCTTGATGTTAGCTGCTGAGACGTCATATCATCCATGCACCGCGTGCATCCGCAATATCCATGGCACACCTATCCTGAGACATATCCGTAACCGAGATAGTTGTGCACCGTCGTGATCAGCATGGCTCTCATATAGAAATACTTGCCTTTGCTGGAGTCCCATGTCTTGGCCGGTGTTTTCCATAACGTGTCTAACTCCTCTTGAAGTAGCCCTAGATACAGATTAATATTATTTCCTGGTTGTTTCGGCCCTTGAATCAGCATGCTCATGTGTATGTACTTCGACTTCATGCACAACCAGGGGGGATGTTGTACATCCATACAAATACGGGCCATGTGCTATGGTTGGTGTTCTGGTTGCCAAACGGATTCCTGCCATCGGTACACGTGCCAAGCACGATGTTCCTTGCATCACATGCGAAATATCGATATTTGTCATTGAACGCCCTCCACTGGCTTGCATCCGCGAGGTGTCTCAGCTTCGGATCATCTCCATCGTCGGGCTTTTTCCTCTCTGTGTGCCAACGCATGAGCTCTGCTTCCTTGGGATCTACAAAATAATGTTGCAGATGGGGAGTGATCAGTAAGTACCATACAACTTTCTGGGGAGATTTTTTTCCGGCCTTCTTGTATCGAGAAGCATTGCACATCGGACAGCTGGTTTTTTCCGTGTGCTCCTTGCGATAAATGATGCAATCGTTGATGCATGCATGGTATCTAACATGCAGCAGATCAAGAGGGCACACAATCTTCTTGGACTCATCCACACTAGTAGGACATACATTCCCCGCGGGAAGAACATCCTTTAGGTACTTGAGAAGCTCATCAAGGCTAGTGTCGGTCCATTTGTTTTTGCCTTCGTCTTCAGAAGTTCGAGCGTGAAACTCAAGCGGGTCACCTCGGGATCGCAACCATCATACAATGGAGTGTTCGAGTCTACCACCAGTTGCTCTAGCTTGGCCTCCTCTCTAGAAGCAGCTCTGTCAGTACTCGTCTCCTTGCGAAGCAGGTCTCGAACATGAGGGTCCCGCACGATTGAACTTCGTCTCCTTGCGAAGCAGGTCTCGAACATGAGGACATGACAGCGATGAAGTCTGCGACGTGTAGTCCATGTTTTCTCCGCCGCCATGTCCGGCCTCTTCCCCGCCGCCATGTCCGGCCCCTTCTTCGCCGCCATTATTAGTCATCTCTTCGTCTTGCCCTGTGTCGTCATTGGCTGCCCCGTCGGCGTCCTCCTCCTCCTCATCATCATCTTCAATTATACACCGAGTATAGCCATCCATGAAACCAGTCATGAGCAGGTGCGCCATCAAACGACCATCCTTATAGGGGTCAAGCCAAACTCCTCCTTTGCATCTTCGACACAGACATAAAATCTCTGTCAGGTTATTTTCATTCATGTCCTGCACCCCCGACCGAAACCACCTTTCCACCATCGTTCCACTGACCATCATGAACGCCTACACGGTAATAATAAACAAATTGATTATAAAAATCCATGCATGCATCAAAGTCATACAAAAATTCGGCATGACCTTCCCTAAAAATAGGACATATAGAGTTTGCCCGAAATTCGGGGAAACGGAAATAAATCGACATTTTGGCAAAACATAGGCAACTCAAGCACAATTCGACGGCAACTCAAGCACAATTCGACGGCAACTCATGCCACACACACAATTTCCATCATATCGCCAGATTATGTCATATCGCACACATACACATATTTCCATTCTTGCAAAAGCACAAAATTTTAATCACCTATCGTCTCAAGATCAAGCATGGTGATGATGATGTGTCGATCGGTGTCGCCACACATCTAGGGAATGATCAAAAGTGGACAAAGCTTACTTCTTAACATGGCTAGATCTAGTTAGGGAGGTACATATGTCACTTCATTAAATGGGTAGATCTACCTAGCTAGTTGGGGAAGGAGATGACTCTAACTAGTGGAGGGGGGGGGAAGAGAAAGCAGTTGCATTAATGGAGGTGGTGTAGTTAGCTAGGAGCAATAAATAGAGAGAAAGAGAGGTAGAAGAAAGAGAGTAATGGGGGGGGAGAAGTAGTGAGGAAGAAGCAAATTGAGGGAGAGAGGAGGTGGGAGCTAGGGGAAAGTGAAAGGAAGAGAGGATGATAGAGGGAGGGGGGAGAGGGGAGGAAAAGGTGGCTGCGCTTTAGCAGTAGCGTGGGAAAGGAAAATGCGCTGCTGCTAAAAAAGTAGCAGTAGCGCATTGCTGGAAAACGCGCTACGGCTAAGTGGGGCCCGCCATGTGGCCAAGTTCAAACTTAGTAGTAGCGCCCTACCCTAAGAACGTGCTACTATTACTTTGTTAGCAGTAGCGCGGTTTGCAGAAGGGCGCTACTACTATACCTAGCTTGTCGGCAACGGTGTGTCAA
This sequence comes from Elymus sibiricus, assembly GCA_039707655.1. Taxonomy (NCBI): domain Eukaryota; kingdom Viridiplantae; phylum Streptophyta; class Magnoliopsida; order Poales; family Poaceae; genus Elymus; species Elymus sibiricus. The sequence continues at coordinate 257,172,988 of CM077669.1, forward strand.
TTATGGTAGTAGCACGTTTTACTCTCGCCGCGCTACTGCTATGTGGATACCAGTAGCTCTTTGTGACCACGCGCTACTGCTCAGTAGCAGTAGCTCCTCCTTCTAATAGGCGCTACTGATAAGCTTCTGTGTATAAGGTTTTCCCTAGTAGTGTTCTCCTTTCTTGTCTTTGCTAGTCTTGTCCTCATCTGAGCCGAGATCCTTCATGTTGTCTGACTCGGCATATCTGGTGAGGACATCCATTAAGTCACCCATACCCTACACCTTTCGCTTGAGCTGCCTGAGCTTCTGGACCAACAACTGAAAGTGGCAGTTCTTTTCTAGGATCAGGACGGCTTGAGCTGCCGTGATGCTGTCTGATGAGTGTATGATTTCTGTGACCCGGCAAGTCCAATGATGGTCCGACTCATCCCTGCGTTGGACGCAATGCTGAAGGTCCACTATCGTCATTGGCTTCTTGCACGTTCCCTGAAAATTCTTGATGAAGCGCTCCTTAAGCTCTGACCAAGTGTTGATTGAATTGGGCGACAGATTCTTCAGCCATGTTCGAGCCGGTCCCTCCAGCATCATGGTCAAGTACTTGGCGCATACAGCATCACTGACATCCAACATATCCATTGCCAACTCATAGCTTTCGATCCAAGCCGCCGGCTCAAGATCCGCCGTGTAATTTGGCACCTTGCGAGGCCCCTTGAAGTCTTTGGTCATACGCTCGGCACAGAGGGCCGGGGATAAGCATGGTATCCCAATCATCATACTGTTTATCCTAGCCCCCACAGCCTCCGGCTGAGGATGAAGCTGTTGAATCGCCCGTGCTGCTGCTTCCGCCTCTGCCTGTCGTGCGCCCCTGGCTGCATCGACAATCGCCTTGGCACCTGATGGCACAGGCCGGGTAGGGGAAACCTGAGGCTGTTGCCTGCGTCCACTGCTAGAAACAGCCGGAGACTCCACATGGCGACTCTTGCTGCGGCTGGCATATGGGGTGGAGTGCATCCAATCGCGGCTATAAGAATACTGTGCTTGATGCACTACCGCTGTTTTTAGCATCTCTATGGCGTTCTTGGCCTCAACCTCAACAGAGGTATTTCCATGAATAGGTAGTGCTTCCAGGTTCTGGGTCGCCGCTAGCACATTGTCAACCGGGTTGGAAAAGTGGCCCCGTGGCGTCTGGAAACGTCGGGGTGGCGAGTGAGTTGATGGGTGCTGAGCCGGCTCGTTCTGCTGATTTCCGAGCGGCTGCCCAGCCCCCGGAGTCTGTTGAGGGGTATTAAAAAGTTGCTGCGACTCGAGGTTCGGTGACAGCCGGCTTCGGTGTCTCCTCTGGTAAACCGCCTCAGATGCATCTCTCTGAACCCCTAACTGCCAAGCCTTGGCTTTAAGGCGCTCTGACTCATTATATATACGAGCCTGTAGCTCCACCATCCGGGCGTTCTCAGTATCAATTTCCTTCTGTACCTCGGTCATGTGGTCACGTAGTTTGGCTAACTCCGTGTTGCGCTCTTCCTGATTTTCCGCTGTAACAGGAGTCTCCATGAGCTTCGCCATCTCAGCCATTAAATCCTTCATGGCCTGAGCCGGCGTCTTGCCAGACCCGCTTGAGCCACCCGCCGCTCCAGCTGCGGACGGATTTTTGAGCCTCCACGGTCCTGCCATGTAGACAACAACTTGGCGAGGCGACTAATGGAATTCTTCGGGGGCTTCAATCTCCAATGAACCCCGGAGTCTGCCATCATAGAGAGGATAGATTGACTTAGTTTCTCCCATGGAAGACTCGCCATCTGAGTTGACGAGGGTGTCCCTGCTGCCCGCCGGCTCATTCGGGAGGGAAACTCTCTGGGTGAAGCGACGAAAATGTGACGCCGGCCAGCTTGATCCCGGCCAAGTCGGGTGCGCTGAGCCGGCTCGTCGATGTTGGTGCAGATGTCCGACTCGGAAACCGTAGCACCGATCTCGCCAAAGGGGACCCGGTACCGGTGCTCAATTGAGTCGGCCTCGCCGCCCCAGACTTGATCGTCGACGTAGATCTTGTCGTGGCGGCTCTTGATCATTTGACCAACCGAGAATTTCCCGAACCCTAGATAGGTTCCCTTCGAGAACTCAACTCCACCGGGCGAGGGCCCCATGGTGGGCGCCAACTGTCGTAGTTTTGTCACGGCAGATGTCCTCGTGCAAGGACTTAGGTGTGAGGCCATCGCCGCTAGGTCGCGATTCAAAGTGTTTGAACGGGAACGGGAGACGAGTTTACCCAGGTTCGGCCCCTCCAATGGAGGTAATAGCCTACTTCCTGCTTTGTGTCTATATTGATGATGATCTCGATTACAAGGGTGCGGAATCGCTAACCTAGCTTTCGAGGGTGTGTAACTTAAGTCTTTCGGCTCTAGGGTCTCACCTTTATAAACAGGTCGAGACCCTAGGTTTTACAACAGAGTCCGAGTCACATTACAACTCGTAATCTATTATGTCCCTAACACGCCTTACCTCTCAAGCAAAGAATCTTCTGGTGTCTTCTGTCTTGTGGGCCTTCAGTCGCTGTCTTCACGTGCTTGGCCGCCCGGTAACTTACTTAGTAACCGCCTTGCTTGCCTTGTCTTCAATGGCACGACCCATCTTGAATATAATTCCAAAGCCGCCACTACATTGACAGGCCCAATAGGACGGGTTATACCGCGGGGTTATATCCCCAACAGCAGGCAGCCTATGAAGCCCTCCTTCGTCTCCGAGACCTCCTCCTGGAAATGAAGGAAGGACAAGCTACTCGCTACCTACCGAAAGAGTGGATTAGGAGCCTCTGCTCAAGCAATGGTTTCCCTAAGAGACGAAGATCCAACCCTCAAGCTCCAGATCCGCTTCGCCAACGCGGTCGATTACCTTCTGCGATACCTTACCGAAGAATTCCTCAAGTCCCGCTAGGATTTCCCTTCACTCCTACATCTCCACTGCCTCGAGAAGAAGAAGGTGGTCAAGAAAGGCCAATAGATTGCTGCCATGCAAGTCTACATCACCACCCAAAGGCAACAAATTGAGGAACTTCAGGAAGCCTGCAACCGAGCCCCACGCAGGAGGCGCAGGAACGGATTTCCATATCCACCATGTGAAGGACCATCGTCAGCTCACCGACGTCATAACCCGAGGAAGGATAACGACCTCTTTTCTCCCGTCACATGTCACGGATGTGGCGAATATGGGCATATTGTTAGGAGTTGTCCCAACAAGCGGCCGACGGTCACATACCCCTGGTACCACAGGAGGGCTCAGGAGCTGAAGACTGAGCGTCCTTCCCTCCAAGACATGAAGCAAGAACGACTACTGAGTCCGAGCACCCCTAGGGTAGGATGAGTCGTGTAACCCCTATGCGAAGTCGAGTCCGTGTGATGGTTCAAATGAAACCATGTTGTGTGTTGTTTGCTTTTATCTGTTTGTGTTTGCGTATAAGTCACATTTTTGCCCTAGGCAACGTGTACGCGACTATACCACCTATCTTATCTTAAGGAATGCGTTAGCCCTTTTGGCACTTGTTTGATTGCACTTGCACTATAGAACCCCATTTAGGCACCTCCTCTATGCTACTTTTCCCTCTCACCTTTATCGTCGGCTGAAGACCAGCAACGCAAGATGCACCAAGGATCTACCTCGACAAACAACTAGTACTGAAGACTTTCGACGGCGACCTATTCAACCAAGTGCAACCCCATAGGGTTATGCTTTCTCCCTCAGGATTGGAAACCCTTCCCTAGACCTGACGAGTTACCCCAGTTCAAACCTCTAACCACGTGTTTAACACACGGGTTTGCCGGGACACCTATTGAGCTTCAATCACTATTGTTTAGCACTATGTTCTCTATGGAACTAGTGATCATAGTGAACAGACACATTACATTCCTAAGCCAGCACCAAAACTGTGATGCCATAGGAAAGATTGTTTAAGGGTGTATGACAAATAGACGAATGATTTGATCTGATTATCTTGAGGATATAGCTAACACTCTTTGGTGGATCGCGAGACTTTCAAGGCGATAGGTGAACTTGGTGGACCAAGTTGATGGAGTAGCATAACCTACATCCCCCTTGAGTAAATTGGATTTAGTAGGACAATTGGGATCACAAGTTGAAATTCCTATCGGTATGATAATTTGATTTTGTCAAGTAGTAGTCATGGATTGATGATGTTACAATGGTGACTCAGGAGAACAAGTAGGAATTCCCATAGGACTTGAGATTTGGATTTAAATAGGTGATCCTAGTGGAGTATAGATATTGAGTGATTCTACATGGTTCGGAGTAGTTTGGATTGTTTCTTGATGGAAGATAAACTAGGGACACTGGATTGTTGTCGGAGTTAATTCGAGGGCCTATAAACACCAGACATTGGAGTTCACTTGATCGTGATAATGGAAATTGGCGGATATACTATGATAGTAGTCCCTTCAATGACTTTTGGACTATAGGAACTCTAGGAGATACGTGGGACAATCACTGGTATTGGATCTGTAGCAGTAATGGATCATGTGATATCGAAGGTTATTCGTGGATCGATTAAATTCGATTCATAGGAAGGAAACAAGATCTTGGATTGGTATATTACGTGTTTCCTTAGCATGGAGATGCAACACCTTAGACCTTGGACATATTGGATGAACACTTGGATTTGTAGTGTCTTATTCAAGCTTAGCAACTTGTATGCTTCTCCCGAGGATTTTTTTATAGGGATACATATGAGTTAGCTATAGAATACATATGTGATTTTGTTTAGTCCTTTCGAGAGAGATGAAGATATGAATAGTATGAGTAATGATTGGTGATGACTTATGTGCGACATGATGCTTTCGGTGGTATAAGATGATTTATGATTATAGTAATAGGTAGGACTATTGGCATCCAAGAACTGTGCCCGAGGATAAGATGTTGAACGTTCACTCACATCCTAAGATCCTTGATACCCCTAAGCTTTACAGAACCATGGCACCGTTGGACCACGACCATAGGCCTTGGCTCTAAGTCAAAATACTACGACCAATATTCCACCTCAACCACCACCAATCCTATCCAAAAGGAAAGTGGACACAAAGAACTAGATTACGTTGGACCACAAACCCCTGGACAAGCGACCATCCAGAGAAAATGCCCGCTCCTCTCGCATATCCCACGAATAATGCATTTGTGTGATACTTGGGGAAATATGTTGTTGTCCTCACGGATGACATACTTATTTACCCAATGATAGAAAGGAACACCTTAGTCCTTTTTGGGTAAGTCGTAGGAGGACCAACTGCAAAGCCTCTCAAGTGTAAGGATATACCTTAAGGAAGTTGGACTCCCCAAAGCACTCTCCCTGAAGCAGAAGACACTCTTACCCAGGCAAGATGAAGAACTACTACGGATGGGAAACCATGACGAAGAAGAAGAAGCAAGAGAAGTCAGCCACCACTCCTCTCCTAGCTACATCATGTAGATTATATCAAGAAGCACCGACGTTCAAGCACGATGAAGCCCTTGGACATCAAGAGGATTAAGCATCCCCTTGTTTTAAATCGTCACTTATCAGTTCCTAACTAGGAAGGAACCGAGAAGTTGATAGAACCCCTCACTCCACCACTTTGAAGGTGTACGATGAGCATGACGTCCCTACTCCCTCCAAATGCCTGGAATGAAGTGGAACGACTGTCATGACTTCATTACTAGTCCCTTTTGGCCCAATCAAGTGTGTGACCCTGACTGGATCATTGTGAAACCCCTGTCGAAGGTGGTTCACCCCACTTGCCAAACCTCAGACCTTGGGGATCGGATGGCTGGACTATACTTTTGGGTAGCCAGCTCATCTAGGACCCCCTCGAAAACTTTCCTAGGTGGTAGGAACCATTTTCCGCAAATGGCTATGGAGAGACAAGTAGACCAAACACTCGAAGACCAGCCAGAAAAGTGCGTCCGTGAAAACGAAGACAAATGGACGAAGATGAATGAAGAACATTCCAAGGCAACTTACTCAAGAACAAGATCTCGATGAGAAGCCTACACACTTCAACACTCTCGAGGATGAAGACCACCTGCGACTGAAGATCACCTGCTTTAAGGAAGTCAAGGACTTCCCCGACGGCAAGAAGCTACACCAAGACTTGACCCTTCTATTCTAGCCCGAGACATGTAGATGTCACTAACCAACGTGAGTAACCCCTAGACCAGCACGCAGACACACTACCTTGCCACGTATTCTGACTTTGGAATACGCACGCAAGCCAGACCCTTGCCCGAACCTCATTCACCAAACCCTTGACCTTTAGTCATGCCTAACATATTGCAAGGACCCCGTTCACCCTCGGATGAAGCCAAGCGAAGCACTCGAAGCCATATCATCAAGCACTTCAAGGTCCAATGGAGCAACCACACCTTAACAGAGGCTACATGGGAACGTGAAGACTACCTCAGACCCGAATTTCCGTATCTCTTCAATGCCTAGCCTAGGAATCTCGGGAATGATATTCTTGTAAGGGGGGTAGGTCTGTCACACTCTGTGTTTTGCTTCTTCTGACTAAGTTAACATAGCTCAAAATTTAGGGCCAACAAAAAACTTTTAGTGTGCATGTGATGCTTGACTTGGTTGTTATTTGCTTGATTGCTTGCTTGTGTTTTAATTCATGAAAATTCCTCCTACTCTCTAGATTCATCTCCTTGCTCCAAATCTTTTCCCAATGATCATGCCATGTGTATAGGACATGAAACTATTTTTATAAAATATTATTTTGGCCAAAAAACACTTATTCAATTTAGGTTTTCAAAAACCCCTAAATTGAGGTTTAAACTACAAGTCCTCAAATTAGGGTGAATGTTTTACCCCAAAGAATTTATTTGGAACCTACCATATATAAGACTTCCCCAAAACTACAAATACTATTTTTAAAGATTATTTTCCTATTTTATTTAATGGATTTTTCTTAAGGTGAGAAATGGTCATTTATAGGGAAAAATTATTTTTATGCTTTCAAAATATTTTAGAAAATTTAGGGAAACTCAGTGGACATATATTTTCCAAATATATGAGTTTCAACACATGGTCATGTTCAAAATATTGGACAAAACCCTCCAAAACCATTTATGTTCATTTCAAGCATTTGAAATATTTCTATAAGAAATATTATCAAATAAATCCAGGAAAATTCTGGCTAGGCACACATGCCATATGTGATGATCTTGCAAAGTTTCATACCAATCCAACTGTTTTGATTGATCAAAATACCCCAAAAAAACCTCTGACCAGATCCAAACTTCATCAACTTTACATTGTCAAGTATCTCCATTTGTGCTCAAACTTTGTGGGCATGTACTAATCCTCTAATAATGCATCCACACTAGGTGGTGCATCAAGGAGAACAGATCCACATGTCCAAATCCCCCCAAACCCATTTCTGCTGATTTCTAGAATTGGGAATTTTTGCAATGCCAAGTTTCCCCATTTGGTCCCAAACTTTTTTGGGCATGCTATAATCACCAAATAATGCCACCATACAAAGTGGTGCATTAGGAGGAATAGTTTTGCATGACTAGATCTAGAGAAAACCATTTCTGTTGATTTCTAGGCTTTAAAAAGTTTGCAATGGCAACTTTCATCTTATAATACCAAAATTGGTGATCAACCTCATTTCTACCTATAATTAACTCCTGTTAAGTTTCATAGCAAGGAGAACCATTTAGCTAGCTCAAACCTACATCAAACACCTTCTAGTGAAATAGTAGAACCGCTGATTTCACGTCTACTACTATTCTCCTTCACCCCAACTTTTACCACAGTGCGTCCTAGTCACCTTGCACCTCCAGTAAATTTTATCCTGGCCATTGCTCAATGATTGAGGGGTAAAACCTCCATTTTTACCCTCTAGACAACATATTTCCTCACCCCCTCAGCTTTCCTTCTCAACCAAGGCAGCCAGCAGAGCATCCTATGCAATTCCCACTTTGTTTAAACCTCTCTGAAGCTTATGGAAAAAGGTGACCGCGCCCAAAATGACAATGGCATGCCATTTGGGCGCTTTGGAGCGCGCTACAGTGCACCAGAGCACTGTAGAGGCGCCCAACCCGAGCCCCCGACCACCTCGGGCTCCCCCCCGCACGCCAACAGGCTCGCCTCGACGTCCGCTGCACTACAGGATGTCGGGCCCCTCCTTACTTGCCCCTTCATTGCCCTGCTCACGCGTGCCCGGCGCCGCCCGAGCACGCCACTCTCTGGTCACACGCGGGACCCGCATCGAGCTCGCCCCGCTCCCCCTCTAGCCTCCTAGTGACCTTGACTAGGCCCATGAGCACCACAGGGAGCTCCATGCCGCCTCCCTTGGCCACCAGAGCCGTGCCCGCGGATGGCCGTGAACCTCGTCCACGGCGATCCCAACAACGCTATAAAGAGCGACCCCGAGCCCGCTTCTATCCGTTTCTGACCTTCACACACTCTCAATCACGCTCCTGCACTTCTCCCCCTTCGTTTTGGAGCTCAAACGCTCGGGATCGAGCCGGAGCTCGCTTCCTCGGGCCGCCGGCGTTCGCGAGGTGAGAGTCCCCCTCTGGCCCGTTCTCCTCCGATCTGGAACCTGCACACCCCCCCCCTAATAAGCTTCCCCTCGATTGCACACCGTTTTGCAGGCTAGAGCGACCGGTCCGAGCTCCTCCCGATGCATCTCTGCCACAGTTGCTCATCGCCGGCGATTCCACGCGCTCCGGCGACCAGGTCCTACGTTGCCCGAATGGCGGCTCAACCCTGAGCTCGCCGGTGCCCTCTATTTGCTCCGCCGTGCCACGTAGCGCCACCGGTGAGCTTCCCCCGCCCTCTGTCGCGAGGTAAGGGATGACAGGTGGGTCCCACCTGTCATTCCCTCGCCCGTGCCCCTCTCACTGACCGGCCTGGCCCACCGGTCAGGTTTGAAACAGTCGCGCGGGCGCGTACCGCTTAGCCTCGGCTGGGTCCTCTCTGGGCCGGCTCAGCTGCACTGGTTCTGGCCCAGTGCCATAGTGCACTTTTATTTTTTATTTTCCAGAACTTGCAGAAATTCCACAAGACAAAATATTAGTCCAAATGACATGATTCCAACTCCCACATTTTTCTAAAATTCAAAATAATTTAATGGTGGAACTTCCAAATTTTTCTATCACTAGTTTCTATGCTTTTCAAATTCAAATTCAAATTTGAACCTCCCAAAGGCCCCTTTTGAAAATTCCTAGAGAATTCATTGCTAGTCCAACTTGGATGATTCAAATTTCCAGAGACTCCAAAAATCTTGCTAGCAATGGATAACATTTTTCCTATGCTATATTCTGGTTGGATCTAATAAATGGCCCATTTTCCATTTATTTCATCTTTAGAAAACCATAGGAAAATCATTCCAACTCCAAATCCAGTGAAAACACTTTCTAAATATTCTAAAATCATGCCCTATTTGATGGGTGCATTCAATCATTTTTCTTAAAATATTTTCTTTAGAGTTTTCACAAGACCATTAATACCTCCACTTCCACCATTCAAAGAGACTCATTGATCCAACTCTAGTAGAGCCACTTGAGGAATTTTTCTTATGACCGGAGATGTCCAGGAAAAATAAAATCCCTATTTATAGAGCACTTTTATTTCTCTGCTTGTTGTGTTCCTTATTATGGTTGTTTCCTGCGGTAGTTGACGAAGTAGACGGAGTGCTTGGAATTGGATCAGAAGCGTGTGAAGAGCTCGAAGACTTTGCTGAGAGCTGAGACAGGCAAGCAACCCTTTGACCATCTTGACGAAATCCCTTTTATATGCATTTCACACTACTAGGAGAAAGCTTATAGATAGAATTTTAGCAGTAGCGTTGGCTAGTCTAGACGCGCTATTGCTAAGTAGTAGTAGTGCGGGGCCATTACCGGCACTACCGGTATCCATGTAGCAGTAGCGCGGTCTGTTTACCCGGCGCTACTGCTAAGTTGTCCCGTCGCCACCTTTAGGGGCTACCTGTAGTAGTAGCGGCAGTAGAAAACCAGCGCTACTACTAATTCTATAGGAGTAGCGCCCTTCGCCTCATCGCGCTACTGCTGAGTAGCGCCCTTGAACTTATCTTCTTCCCTGAACGCCCCTCACTCCCTCCCTCTCCACTCCCTCCCTTGCGTCGGCGCTCCTTCCGGCCGTCCTCCCAATGCGGCGGTCCTCCCTGTCTCGGCCATCCCTGTCCCGGCCCTCCCTCCTCCGTCCCTCCCCATCCCATCCCTCCCCGGCCCGACCTCGCCCCCCTCCGCCGCAGGTAGCCTCCATCCTCTACCTTTCTTCTTCTTTGTTTTAATTTTTGGGGTTCATATGGTAGATAGTTTATAGGTAGGATTTAATTTTTGTAGGGATTTAGTTTATAGGTACATAGTTCATTATAAATTGGCTAGCAATTGCATAAAAAATATTTGAACATTTTAGGAGAATTATTGGGAGAAGTAAAATCCAACAATGTTGAATTGAAAAATGTGAGGCATGTTTTTTTTTTAAATGAAAATGTGAGGATAGGATTTTTGCAATGAAAATGTGAAGAAATGAAATCTTCGAGTGGCCTATGTTTTGCCGGAATGTTGATTCATTTCCGTTCCGACAAATTTCAGGCGCTCGATATATGTTCCGTTTTTAGAAATGGTTATGCCGAAATTTTGTCCGAATAGGAATTAGATGAAATGATGGAAAAACATAGGCCATGCATTTTTATGTCGTTACTCCATAATATAATGTTAATTGAATAATGCTTATAGGGTTGGCTTTCATTTTGTCGGAGCTCATTGTGTGATGGAGGAATACCGACTGTTGTCATGGGGATCGCTTCCTCCTCTTCTCTTCTCGTGATATATACCTTAGTATAATGCGTGAGAAGAGAAGAAGAGGTGCGACCATCATCGACGGTCGAAATATTAGTGTGAGGGAGTGTCCACCAACATATACACCACCATATTAGTGTGAGAGAGCAAGAAGAGAAGAAGAGTTTTTCAAGGAAGCCTCTATAGACCAAAACTCAACCCATGTTGAATAGTTCCTTGTATAATTGCCGTCGATTTTTAATCTTTGAATCATGAACATAGGAAATGTCTCACGACGAGGGGATCCCTGAGTGTGATTACTGCGGCGAGGACCAGGGTTTGTGCGACAGGCCTCACCTACGAAGCGGTAGGTTCTTCACCATCAAGCTGGACGAGACCTTTGATGTTTTTACAGTACGCAATGATGACAACTATTTTTTCGTAATTAATCATGACTTTGTGTTTCTTTGCTTCAACGTGTAATTTCCGTTTTTTACAATTCGACTAGTGCATCCCCTGCCATGCAAGAGGGGATGTCTTGGAGAAGCTCGGTTTCCAAGAAATGGAGAATATGGAGACGAGGATAGCTCACCTGAGGACTAAACATGGTTTCACATTTCGGGTTAAACTATACAATGCAGTTAATCACTCGCATTTTGTTTGCTCAAATTGGGAAGCTCTAGGCAAGGCATATGAATTTCGGGAGGATATGAAAATAACCTTCGATATTCGTACTGAAGATGATATTGAAGGTAATATCGACATTTGGGTGGATGTCGATATGCTTCCAGTTTTACCTCTATGTGAGTTTCTCAACCATATTTGTTAAGTAATTTGCATTGTTTATTGAAAAATAGTTGGTGTTCATCCCTATACTTAACTTGTTTATTTTTAATTCACAGCTTATTTCTCTTCTTCCAAAAAGACTCAAAAGATAGTAGACCGGACCTACTTAAGTCCTAGCTCCGATCTAACTTGGTTGGAGAAAAATCATCTGATCTCATTTATTGATGATGTTGAGAATTACAAGATCAATTATGAAGATATTGGTCAAAGTGAAAGCACATTTGCTCCCTTGGTGGTTTTGGTAATTAATAACAACATATATGTCATTGAACTAATGTTTCCACTAAGCACATTTCAGGAAAAGTTCAATGATAGGGATGGCAAAAGGATTGTGGAGATACCCCAAGATGCAAGGAAATAGATTGGCAAAGCTTCAAGCAAGAGGACTCTACATTTTACTTTGTGAGAAATCACTTTGAGTCCATAGGAAAGCCAATACTATTAAAAGGGGGTAAGGTATTGTTGGTGAACAAAATGCTCATACGTGCACAAGTGATAGTCACCAAAAACACCCACAAGCTCTTCCACAAAAGTCTGTCCAAAGCCATATATCCAAAATCGGTGCAACCAATACTTTCCACTCGGTGCCACCGATTCCCAAACTCAGACAGACCCATGCCAAACCCTAGCAAGTCGGTGCAACCGATTCTGCATCGGTGCCACCGAGTTCAGCTGCCAACTCTCTGTTTAGCTATTTTCAGTCTTTGGTACCACCGAGATTTGCCAGTCGGTCTCACCGAGTTTCTGGACCAACTCTCTGGATAGCCATTCACAAGAATCGGTACCACCGAGAAATGTGGATCGGCGCCATCGAGTTTTTGGACCAACTCTCTGGTAAGCCATGGTCGAAAATCGGTACCACCAAGATGTGAGAATCAACGTCACCGAGATTGCGCAATCTGACCGTTGGTCACCTGATCGGTACCACCGAGAGTTATATATCGGTCTCACCGAGATTCAAAAGTTGTCACCTTTTAGTCACTTCGGTACCACCGAGATTCACACATCGGTGTCACCGAGTTGGTCACTTTAGGTGTAACGATTGGATTTTTAGAGATGCATATATATACCCCTTCACCACCACCCACTCGAAAGAGAAGCACTCAGAACAGATCCCCACTCATACCAACTGATTTTCTGAGAGAGAGCCACCTACTCATGTGTTGAGATCATGCCATTCCATTCCAACCATATGAATCTTGATCTCTAGCCTCCCAAAGTTGCTTTCCACCAATCCAATCTCTTCCACCAAGCCAAATCTATGAGAGAGTGATTGTGTGTTGAGGAGTCTATCATCTTGAAGCACAAGAGCAAGGAGTTCATCGACATTGCCGAGCCTATTACCTTTTGGAGGGTGGTGCCTCCTAGATTGGTTAGGTGTCGCTTGGGAGCCTCCTACTTCGTGTTGTGGAGTTGAACCAAGAAGTTTGTAAGGGCAACGAGATCGCCTACTTCGTGAAGATCTACCCATAGTGAGGCTAGTCCTTCGTGGACGGAAGCCGTTATGGAATAGTCAAGGTTGCTACTTCGTGGACCCTTATGGGTGGAGCCCTCCGTGGACTCTCGCGACCGTTACCCTCCGTGGGTTGAAGACTCCATAAACGTGAACGTACGATACCACCACCTATCGGAACCACGGGAAAAATCATCGTGTCTACAAATTGCGTTTGATCTTCCTACCCTTCCTTTACTACTCATGCTTGTCTTTACTTTCCGCTGCTATACTCTTAGACATGCATGTGTAGGGTGAGCTTGACTTGCTATGTATGCTAAAATCTGCCAACACTTAAAATTAGGAAAAAGTAGATTTTTATTTGGTCAAGTAGTCTAATCACCCCCCCCCTCTAGACATACTTTCGGTCCTACACAAAGTTATTCTGAATACGTGTCACTAGTGCACGAGTTGAACCCTAATAACTTCCATGTAGATTATTTTTTACTATTGTGTCATTAATTAGTCCATCTTTTGCATACATAAATTTTGAGTAAGCAAAACTAGATTGCTAAATATGTTATTATTATGTACTTGAAAAGAAATTGCCGCCGAAGGTTGTTCCTGATCTGATTTTTATAGAAGGTCATTATTTGAGTGTTATCAGCTTACGGCCACGGTGGCGTATATGCTTCCGCAATGCATACTCGCTTTCTAGAAGGGATGAAAGCCTGAAACTGAAAGGACTTATCAAAGTAATGAAAAACCGCAGACAACTACTTGGCGGTGACACGAATGATTTGCGCATGCCACATGTTGGAGATAGGTGGATCTCTATTCTTCACAATGGACAGAGAGGAGCTTACCTGTTTTATGGTATTTTACCTAGTAGAGAGTAGTAGGTTCTACCTAGGAGAGAATAATATGTGCTAGCTAAGAGAGAGTACCTTATTTAGTTTATGACATTATGTACTAATGGTTAATTTGTCATGAGTTGTTAGATGATCAAGAGGATGACAAGTTATTATGTGACTAAGGATGATGAATTATTAAAGTGTTGGATGATGCGATGATATGATGAGATGACATGATTTGTGTTGGATGATGTGATGATATGATGAGACTATTATGTGTATGATATGATGAGCATATTGCATGTTTATGATATGATTAGAATACTGTATAAAACCTGTACAAATACAACGCAAATACGTAGCAGGAAAAACAATTATGTGCAAATATAGGAGTAGCACTGTTTAGCCGCAGCGCTACAGCTACATAGCAGTAGCGCTGGACGGACCTACGCTACTGCTAAGTAGGTATAGCAGTAGCGCGGGAGAACCAACGCTACTGCTACAAGTTAGCTGTAGTGCCGTACTAGTAGCGCTGGTGCCTGCACTACTGGTATCCAAAAACCCAGCACTACTAGTAGGCTTTTCCCTAGTAGTGTCATATAGCACTTTATTTCGTTGCATCAAAAGTATGATGATGTGGTAACAACCTTGGTGGGTTAGTCTCCGATACATTCCTCGTTGATACTTGCATTGTGCATGACCCTACCTTTCTATGAGGGTTATGCGGGTGGGAAGTAGATAGGATGATATGTAGTTGCTACACAAGTGGGACGGGGGTATGCATTGAGATGGAAAACAAATGTTAACTAAAGACCTTTTCGAAAACCCCATCGAGTGCCACTAATGCCAGGGGGAGATGGTGTTGAGCCAGGTAACCACTTAATAAAGAAGTGGTGCACCGAGGCAAGTTGACTGTGTGTGTTTTCGAAAACGGATTAGATTTAAGATTTGTCGACCGTCCCAACCTTACATATACAACCACTCTACCCCTATATGGGAAGGGGCTTTGTTGATTACTTTGGTCGATGCTAGCTGAGAGCCCACATTACTAGTGGCGGGAGAGTATGAGTTACTCTCTCGATACGGGATTGTGCCAGGTAGGGCGACCATGTACTGTTTTTACAGACACCGGGCACACCGTTGTGTCCCTTCATGGATGGTACAATGATTGAGAGTCTCATGTGATGTACATCATGAAGACGTGGGCCAACGAGTGGACTCTTTGTTTAGTGTCGTCAAGGAAAATGCATTGTTCGGGTGCTTACCTTGGGTATGTAATATACCGCGAGTCATGGATGACACGAAAGTTCCCCGAGTCTTGTGGGTTAAGTGTGCAACCACTGCAGAGTGTAAAACTATTCGAATAGCCATGTCCACGGTCAAGGACAGTTGGGTGCTGCTGCTTAGACTATGTCCAGATGTTTTCCCAAAACTTGGTGTGTGTGTGATAAGGAGGTACTTGAGCTAAGTCGGATGACTTGTTGAAATGATTGAACATGTGATGTTCAAACCTTGCTTACATTGATATCTGTAACCTGTTCATATGGATATCTCCAACCTATTGATTCATAATTGTTATAGATGGTAGGACATGATATTGCACTCAAAACTAGCTTTCCGCAAAACTACATACTAAGTGCTATACCATGCATTGTTTTACCTTGTCCAAACATGGGTTGCTTGCGAGTACATTCAAAGTACTCATTGGCTTGTCACTGGTTATTTTATTGGCCAGGCATGAAAGAACAATATACAATGAAGAGTACCTTGGTGAAGAACATGCGAGCTAGGACGCTTCCTTGTCAGAATGCTTGTAGGGTTATGTCAGATGGCATGGGTTCAAGCTATCGTTGAGGATTTCCGCTACGAGTTTATGAAGACTTGGCCATAAAGGCCATATTTGAGTACAAAAGAGTACAAATGGTACGTAATGGATATAAGACTCTTGTTATTCAGTTTCTGTGTGTTCAGTGAGCATTGATCTCTGGGATCACGGTGCACGTACATTCGATGATCACGACTTATGAGTCGGGTCCCCACAGGCCACCTCATGCTTCATCTCCATTGATATGCTCACCCACATAGCATTGCCGCCTGCAGTCATGGCGGATGTGATGTGGCGCAAGGAAGGAGGATGAGGAGCGAGCGACTTGTGTTGTGGTGGAATTAGGCAAGTGTGGCGAGGGTTTAAATAGCGGATTCCGGTGAGGCCAACCGTTCGGGCGGGTCAATGCGTGACGTCAAAGTGGGTTTCTCGGGTAGCGAGGCTGTTTAATGTCGGCCTACGGGCAAACACTTGCGGGCGGTTTGAGGGTCATCGTTGGAGATGCCCTTAGTGGCAAGAATATTGTTGATTAGTGGCAAGATTTAATAATCAAATGATCACTTTCTTATGCATTATCAAAATTTTAGGGCACACTCTTCCTATACATAAGTACAAAATCTAGTAACCTTCTAAAATCTTCAAGTATCAATCCTGAAATTCAATACTACCAAATAACCTGAACTTCGGCTATGATTTGGAGAACATTATCAACATGAAAACCATCTTCAATCTTCGACAACTCCCTAAACTTATTCCATCACGAGTCATGCTGCTCCTCCTAGATATAAATAGATGCGAGAGGAGCACGTTCACCTAGATTGATTCCATGGGCGACTGTGGAGTCATGTGGAGCTAATACGTTCAAATTAGATATGGCAGGGATTTTCTTTCGAGAATGCAATGTTCATGCTTTTACTGAGCTCAAACCAACAATTTGTAAATGGCAACCAATAGGAAGAGAACAAAGAAGCTCTTGTATGGACACACACATGAGATTCATGCATGCTCATTTTCTTGCTCCCGCCCACATAATTTGTTCTTAGAATCCTGTTCGAAAACACGAGTTATACTTATTCTTCTCAAGATGAGAAGAAGACAATACAAGCTTCAACATGATCCAGGCTGGAACAAAACAATGCTTGTCTAACATACTCGTACAACAACTAAGCATTGTAAAAGAGTGACAAAATATATGTATGAAAAATAGAACCCACGCCTGAATAATCATGGTGAAGTACATATATCTTAAGAAAGAGGCCATGACACCACATAGTAAAGGGCATGTGTTACCGTTCTGAATAGAAAAAGTCAAAAACATGCAAATTATTATCAAAACCGAGAGACAAAACCCACCAGACATATTTTTGGTAATAAACATCATCACAACCCAGTCAACAACGTTTGTTTGTTTGCTGAGTTCTACCACACAAAGTTAATAACCAGCATATAATATAGCTTTTTTCACCTTTAAATAAATAGTAAAGGGACAACCTAGACGAACAATACATTTGGCGTGGGAGATGATGTCGCATATCATAGTACTCCCACCGTCCAGAAATACTTGTCAGAGAAATGGATGTATCTAGGCGTATTTTAGTTCTAGATACATCCATTTTTATCCATTTCTTCGATAAGTATTTTCGGAAGGAGGGAGTAGATAGCAGGAATGCCACATGCTTTCATGCAAGTCTCTGTACTCAGAAGGCTTGCAGATGATGCATGAGCATGTTGTATAATCCTTCTCCCTATGTTAAAACCAAGGGTTAAAACTTAAAACTAAAATATATCTGAAAGAACTATGGATATTAGATAGGAAAATCTAGCATAACAAACTGGATAAACAAAATACAATTCCGAGTACACCACAATAACTACATGTAAATATATTAGACAATCAAGACCATACTTTTTTTTACAAAGAACAATAAACACTGCTTTTACTTGTATTACGCAGAAAATGATGTTGCAGAGTTACATGGTTGAGAAACCAGAGGCTACAAAGGGTAAAGAAAGAAAGAACCATACCTGAGATGGACGGACATGACTGTAGCTAGCAATAGCGTTGCTGTTTTTTTCACAATCAAGAAAAGCGCTATTGATCAAAACACGAGGGAAAACAACCTACGCCTAGGCCTCTACTGGCTAATGAGTTACGGAGTGCAAACAAACATGCCAAATTGATGCAAATTGCAGGAAGCATCCAACTGAGACACTGATTTAGCTAAATTTAGTACCCAAGGAAAGTTTGAGATCACTAACTAATGTTGCCGTGACTGGATGTTATGAGTGAATAAGAATTACAGTTGCTACATTAGAAACATATTTTAATGGAAAAATATTTCAGCGTTTGCTTGAATGTTATAACTAAATGAGTGTTGCAGTAAGCTTGTTGCATATCTAGATTGGGCAGAAGTACATATCGGAAATTCATAACTGAACAGAACTAAATGGCAGCCAAAACTGAACTTGAACTAAATTAAATGATAACTTGAGCTAATTTAACTGGTCAAAAATTATCCTTTCAGAACTGTATCGGGAATAAACATGAAAATAATTTATCGAACATAAATAAGAAAAAATAATATTTAGCTTCTTGTATGTATACAAATGTCAAGAAAATACAAACAGATTTACCTTTGGGAGCCCAAAACTACTTCACTGCAATTACTCTCTATAAGGTATGGTTCTGTTAAATGGTAAATCAAACGTTCCTATCAAGTATTGTTACAATAACTATGCATGAGGTGCTAGCTCCAATTAAGTAACCTAGGAAATATTACAGGCTAATGACCTTGATTGATCTAGTATGTTTGCAGTTTTTTTTTTCCAAAACAATTACACCACTTCCTAGTTTTACTATATTACAAGTTTATCAAACCAAAAATAATGTAAACTACTTGCAAGGAAGATCATTCGATTATAGTGGTGGCAGCCTTGACAAGCTATCAATTCAACATTCATGTTGACTGGATTTCCCAACACAAAAAATAATCATGAAAAAAGGAAAATGGAAGGTCAGGAACTGGGCCTAGAATAACCTCTTGTTGGCTGGAATGTAGTGAAGTTGATCTCATCCTCACTGAAATCATTGACGACAAAGGTCCTACTGGTCTTGTCGCTTGCAATTCATGTGCATCACATGCAGATAGGACATTCATACTTGTCATCATTCATGGCCTCCATGCATTATCACAACACAATTTCATCATAGATGTCCTCATGGATGACCATAGCCTGGAGGGGGAAGAACAAAAAAGAATAGCATGATGCAAAGATAATTTATGGGATGGTCCATATATGAAGAATGTCAAGATGCAAATGATGTCTTCACATAGTCCAAGATTGTTTCAACTAAACTTAATGTATGGAATGGTCCATTTGTCCCCAAAATACTGATATCCAACTTGATCCTTTTTATCGTAATCAGGTAAGTATTCCACATATTGAAGCATGCAAAAGATAAGCAGGCACATAATGTTCTTACATGAACCGTGCAGGATATGACACCAACACCAAATCCTTCAAGCAATCAACCCATGATGGTTCAGAAGCATCAAGTTCAGACAAGCAGCAGATAGATGCACCATTGTCCCACATATTGTCCTTGCCACATAGGATCATCTATATACCACTTGATATTTTTTGCATCACAATTAGTAACAGAAGTATTTTTCTCCTGGACAAACTACAACGGTCTAGCATCCTTAGTGAAAGAATTGGTTGGACTACATTAAAACTTAAAACATTTGATCAGGAAAATAATTAAGAAAGAAAGGCATTGCAGTCGAAACTTTTCTCAACAATGCAGTAACGGATTAGTTGATATGTAATTTAAGGGGAAAATAAAAAAGATCACTGCAAGCCGGTTGAGCCGCACTTTCTAAACAATAAGTGTAATGGTTAATATTTAGCAGCTTGCCGTAATCTAAAGCACATGGGTATTATCCGATCATCTTAGTTGTGTGAAATCTTTATTCATTCATGTGCACACGTATAGTCAGGATATGGTATCATCGTATACCAACAGAGTAGTCACATCAATCATATTAATATAACAAACAATGATCATCCTTGGTATCATCGCATACTAACAGAGTAATCACATCAATAATATTAATTTAACGAACAATGATCATGCATTCATGCTTAACTTTCAAAAAAGAACGAGATGCCTGAGGTAATAGGAACTGCAACTCTTTCTCTCCAAATCATCCTTTTATGTAGAAAGCATCTGAATAGAACATTGACACTTTGCTAGTGCACATGACTGAACGAAAGGTGGACTGGGGTGACCTTGTAAAAATACCGAAGGCCATCTGACCATTCTGATTCCATTCACGGGCAATTTCTCTTTTCATTCCTCTCCGTCAGACCTCTTCGATGGATGTGGATGTATCAAATATCTTATGATGCAGAGAGTTAGCGTAGAGAGAAAATTATATTTAAAATACATCCACACAATTCTTTTCCCTTTATTGAAAAACAAATTCTTCTCATCTTCGTCCTACTAAACGATATGGCATGGGTCTGCTACATTGCAATTATCACACAAAATTAACATTACAAAGCATACAACAAAATTAATCTTTTGTGGAAAAATTGGACCAAGTAGTACCTTCAATCAGCTAGAAGAAATATTTACAATCGACCAGAGTAGGAGGGCATCCTGCGGCAGAGTGAGGCGGTGAGGGTAATTGGGAGGGAGATGGGGAGGTGGGACAAAGGAGGTTGGCCTCCATCGGAGCGGCGCTGCTACGGACATCACAGTTTTTGCCGAGAGTGGATATGGGCGGGAGACGGGGAGGTGGCACGAGAGGACGACGGTGCCCAGCAGCCCGCCACAGACGCCGATTTGGGGGGCAGCCGTGCAGAGCTATGCCTGGCAGCAGCTCGGGCTGAACGGGAAGGAGAGGAGGTGAAAGGGGAGGAAGAGAGAAGGAGGCAGGGAAGGGAAGAGGAAGGCACCAACAAATTTGTATGTCGGAGAAGTGGCATGTGGAGGTCATCGGATGTGAGCTCCTGCTCGTGGAGGGGATCTCGCGGCCTTCATACTTCTCATGGACATGGCGGTGATCGTGCTCAGGGAGTGGGTCCAATGAGAGAAGGGAGCACGGGTCAGCACTCCTGGATCTCGACTACATGAGCCGACGAGGGAAGCGAGGGGCGGAGTGGCAGGGGCCTGGCTGGTCGTCGAGATCCATGGGGCGCTGGCGTGACGAACCCTAGTGCCTGTGAGGGTATCGGGTAGAGGAGAGGCTCGCTCATTTGGGTCGAAAGGTTTTCTCCTAAGGATGAGGACAAGAGAAAACCACTGGGACAAGAAAAATCGATGAACAAAAATCCGCGGGGAAAGAAAAATCGGTGGAGCGGGGGTCTGGCGCTGGATCGATTACGAAGCGACGAGACCAGGTACCAACTGCGCAATTAGGAGTGAGATATTTTGCTTTCAACCCAACTTTTCCGGATGAACTCATGATTTTGTTTGCAGTTTCATATGCGCAAACCATTGTTCTTTCGTGTTGTGGAGGGAGTGGAGGCACACAATCCCTACTTCAAGCTGGCAAGGGATGGTGGACAGCTATCATTCTCTACTAAGCATAAATCCACGGCTTCTCTGAGGATGCTTTCACTTGGTACTGCTATCGATGCTATTAGTGAGATGGTCTGGATGGGGAGGACACATGCCTAAAGACCACTGTCAGTTTAGCCCGCGTCATGTTGCACGTGTTTGAACCAGAGTATTTGAGAGAATCAAATGTGTAGGATGCATACAAATTGTTGGATATTGGAGAGGCAAGAGGTTTTTTAGGTATGCTCGGTTCAATTGATTGTATGCATTGGCAATAAAAGAACTACCCAAAGGTTTGCGTGGGATTGTACCAAGGTCACACCAAAGAATATGCCATCATATTAAAAGCGGTGGCGTCACATGACTTGTGAATTTGACATGTTTTTCTTTGGAATGCTTGGTTCTCACAATGATATGAATGTGCTTCTGTGATCTTTCATGTTCAGGAGACTTTGTAAATGGGGAAACGCCGCCAGGTAACTACTCTCAACGGCCGCGACTACAACATGGGTACTATTTTTTTGATGACATATATCCTCAGTGCGCCACATCTTTGAAGACCATATCTGAACTCCAAAGCGACAAACAAAGCCAATTTGTAACAATGCAAGAGCCAACTAGGAAGGACGTGGAGAGGGGCATTCATAGTGCTCCATGCTTGTTGAGGAATGGTTCGTGGAGTTCCAATGATGCGGGAATCAAAGACTTTATGGCAACTGATGACATGTTGTGTCATTTTGCACAATGTGATTGTCGAGGATGAGGGTGATTAGGTAGCCCAACTAATGATTTTGAGACACCTGGAGAACAAGTCCATATATCCCGGAACAACAAGATGCATATTAACTTATCCATTTTTTGTAGATGCATCAAAATCCTTGAGATCATTAATGCACACGTATCTTTTCAGTGCTTGTAGAGCATATGTGAACCCACAATTGAAATAAAAGAGCTAATGTTTGAATTGTGCACTTAAAATAAATTTTATATTCGAACTATGTATTTTCGCTACCAACAAATGTTATTTACGTGTGACATTCACATGTATGATGGGTGTGCATGGATTTGCTTGAATATGGGAGTTCGGATTTGAGGTGTGTGGCTGCCAGGCATGTCAGATGAGGGGTTGTCCAATGTTGTCCACAGGTTTGTCCGGGCCCGTCCATGGACGTATAGGGAGCAGATTTGCCAAGTCCGACTGTAAATGCTACAAAAGCATCTCCAATAGAAAATGTATATATGGAGATGTAAAAGTAGGTGTTGTATAATTTAAATCACCAAAAAGTGCTTTTTACATGTCCAAAAAATTCTAACTTCAAGAAATGATGTATATTTGGAGATGTAAAAGTAGTGCACCAAGAGATGATGTATTTGAAGATGTAAAACTAGTTCAACTACTACATCATTTCAAACATAATTCAAACATATCAAGTTCATTTGAAGCAAACATAGTTTTAAATTAAACATAACTAAACATAGTTCTAACTAAAACATAAGTACACATAGTTTAAACTACTACGTCCATCAAACTACTACTACGAGTTCAAACAACTACTTTAACTCCATCGAACATAAAACTATCCCTCATTAGAGGTCTTGAACTTCTCCCAGAACTCCTCCTTGCTGGGTCATCGCACTCCTCGTCCTCCTCCTCCGAGTCACCCCATTCCTCCGACTAAGTCTCGACGGGGATCACCGTCGATGGGTCGGCCTCCTCCTGCTTCTACACCGTCTTCTTTTGCTCAACCTCGTACTTCCAAAAGAACTTGTGCTCGGCCTAGACGTACTTTGGTTACTCCCGTGAGAATCATCGGCTTCTTCTTCCTCCTCCTCTCCCCCTTCTTCTCGTCTGTTCGCCAAATTTGATATTCTTCGGTCCGATTAGCTCTACGTCGGCTATCGTGGAGATGTCATGACAAGTGCCCTCATAGGAGAATTTAGTTGCAAGGGCATAACTGCTAGGTGAAGCCTTGTATGGGGTTGATCAGTAACGAGAGAGACGATTTACCCAGGTTCGGCCCCTCCGTTGAGGTAAAAGCCTACTCCTGCTCTGTGTTTGTGTATTCAATGTCAAGATCAGGATTACAAGGGTGTTCTTTTGCAACCTATGGCTTGAGCTTCCAACTTGGATTTGTCCTTTTGGACATCCCAGGGCTTACCCTTATATACTGGGTCAAGTCCCCGGTGTTACAATGAATACATGTCCTTCCCATTCTCTACTCCTTATCGAAGTAGGACTATTCCTAAGCCAGAACCGCCTATCCCGGCTTAGGCCGTGATCCTATGAACCGGCCTAAGGACGAGCCGACCCCAAGGTCTTGTTTGGATCAGGCCTTCGGTCTTCTCCAAATCTTCTCCCTGCCCTTTGTGCCAGGTGTGTGGGGTCTTGCCCTTCATGTGCTGGCTTACGTCCAGGACCATATATTCTATGACCCGGCCTAGGCTGGTGTAACAGCCCGAGACCGACGCTCTAGATTCCTTCCATGTATTTTGTTGTCGCCGTGTATTTTATTTGTTTGCCGCATTCATCATCGCATCATTCGCATTGCATCGACACTCATTGACATCATTTTTTTTCAAAAACTGGAATCCGTTCGTAGTTGCCGGTTCTTCCCGTTCTTGTCGTTGACCTTTTCAAGACCAACCACACACACCCATGCCCGAGGCATCGTAAAAATATTGTTTTATAAGTGGGAATAAAATGTGGGTTGAAAGTTGGTGTGCGGTCTTATTATATTGTAGGTAGAATGTCTGCCAAATTTCGTCACATTCGGAGTCAGTTTGATACCCGAACGGATAAACTATAGCGGCACTCTAGCCGGTTAAATTGTCGGACGTTTTTCGTAAATAAAAATTGTTGCTTGGATGCCCACGTTTTCCCTCTCTGCTAAATGGCTAGCCCCTGCGCACAGTGCACATACCCCTCGTGTGCGCCCAATAACTTCCCAGAACCCGAATCACCGAGTCATGACCAATGGATCCGATTCAACCCCGAAACACCCCAAACATCTTCTCTTTTTCAATTGGACCCCTCTAACCTATTTATCTCGATCGTCCAATTTAAATACGAGAGCTCTAGTTAGACCGCATTTAGATCCAATACTATAAATTGAGGTCCAACCCTAACTCAAAGGAGATGCCCCGTCCATCCCATCCAGCTTGCCGCTACCACTCACTTCGTTCTCATTTTCCATATCAGTCCAATCCTAGCCACCTCGCGCCACCACCCAAATCCCTTGCACCTGAAGCCAGCCAGCCTGCAGCTCCCTTGCCCCTGGACGCGTCCACGAAACAAGCAGCATCAGCGCCCGTGCCCATAGCTCCTAGCAGAGCAGCCACACATCTCCCTGTGCGCTCCTGGCTTGAGAGGGACTTGTCCACGAGCGCCCCCCGCGCATGGCAGCTAGCCACGCTACCCCATCGCTCGACCCCGCTGCCTCCATGCCACCTCCGGTGGCCGCCGGAGACAAGGAACCAAGCCAAGCCCGTGCCGCCCTGCCGCACCTCTCCTCCTGCCTTTCCTCTCTCTACCTCGTCTCATTTCTCCCTCCCTCTCATGCAACAGGAGAATCCATGGCGCCAGGAGCCACCGCCGGTCATCTCCATGTCTGCCAGATCCGCCCACGCCTTACCGGATCCAACCGGATCAAGCCGCCGCCGACCCGTTCCCATGATGCCCTGCTGCAGATCTCGCCCGTCAATGCCGCTTCACTATCATCGAAGCCACCATGGCCTCCAGTTATGTTCATTGGAGGCGACGGACGTCGCTACGCCCGCCTCCTGCATCACCCGCGTGGGCCTCTCCAATCGCAAAGCCCAGCTTCCGCCGCACTGGCCTGCACGGCCTCCTCTCCACCGACGTGGGCCAAGCCCAGCGAGTTGAGCAAATCAGCCCACCTCCTCTGTCGGATTGTTACGCCCTATGCGAGTTCCAGTTATCCATTTCCCATGTCTCTGTTTAGGCCCGTGTACAATTTCGGCCCAGTCATGTTTTTTCGAGTTATGGCAAATTTCTCTAATTCCCAGGGAATTGCATATCTACAGAAATGCCCCTGTTTTAAAATGTTAATCATTGAATAACCATGCATCCAAAATAAAACATGTCATATATGAAACTTGGGTAGATTTCATGTAGTTTCACAATATCCAACTTTCATACATGATAAAATGTTTAAAATTGTTGTTTGCATTAATTTGCATAAATGACTTTCTAAAATGGTTTATTCCATAACCAAATAACCATAGCTCCGAATTAAATAAACTATATACGTAACTTGACTAGAAAAACATGTAGAATAACATGGTGCACTTTATTTTTCCTGATTAATAAATATAATATATGTTTTAGGCAGAACAGTACCAATTTCGAAAATTACATATTGAGATTTTTCAGAATTGTTATGTGTTGTTTCGGGCCTCATTTAGAATGACTAGGTAGTGTAGTTTATTTATGTTTCACCTCTTGCCATGTTAAATAACATTTAATTTTATCGAGTAAATAAATAGGAGTGAACTAAGTAATTGGAGCGTGGAGTTTCATTAATATGCAACTCGTTGCATATTGAGCTTCAGTTAATGTGTAGTATTTCATTGTTGCCTTGCATTGTATATTGAAATGGACATACATCATACTTGATTGTGCATCATGCCATGATTATGCTTTATAGTTTACCGTGTGTTGTTTGCTTCTTTCCGGATTGCTTCTCCTTGCTAGAGTTCCAAAACTGTTTTGGAGTGTGAGAATTCGTTTGACTACGCTTGTTCAATTACTTCACGGATTCATTCTTCTTCCAAGTGGGATTACATGCAAGATGATCATTACCTTAGATACCACTACTATCATGGCTATGTTAGTTGTCTGGATTCTATCGTGAGGGGCACCACTCGCCAGGCCCCTTGCTCCCAGTTCAAGCCTTGTTGAGGCTGCCAGGCGCCAGGTCGCCTCGCGATGCCCCTCCCGCAGGGGGACCTCATGAGGCTTGGCGTACGACGCCAGTTGCGGGGCCCTGCGCCCATCACATGGGCGACGCACCCGCGCAGACAAAGGAGGCAAAGGCTGCACCGGTTGGCACGGACAGAGAGGTTTCCTTTCTGGTGATTAGGGAGCAGCACCCTCTGCCCCTCCAAAAGCAGGTTCCAAAAGCTTGCCACTTCGGTGAAAGAGGATCTGGACGGATCGACGCGCTAGGACGAAGGTCATCATCGAGCCCACGAGCGCGTCACGAAGACTGCTTTATCAGACAGAGACCACCTTTAGTAAGGATAGGCCTGGCTTCTGTCCCCCTTCGAATTGCCGCCCTGTGGCCACCCTTTCTCGCCGATATTTTCTGGGAAGAGGACCAAGGCACTACAAAGGGGGCAGGGCGACGTAAATGTAAGGGGATCGAGCCATTCTCTCCCCCAGACCCCATGTACTCGAGCGACAAGCTCTCCCCTTGAGGGCAATTCATCACAAGCAGGAGTAGGGTTTTACACCGCGTGGTGGCCCGAACCTGGGTAGCTCGTGCGTCCCCGTCATTTCGGGTGAGAAGGAGTGAGCTCGCCGTCGATCTTGCTGTGTTTGCCGTCATTTTGCAGGTCGCCAAGCCAAGCCCCCCAGTGTTCGAACCTTGTTCTTGGAGAAGTTCTTGGACGCAGATCCCAGACTCCGACATTTGGCGCGCCAGGTAGGGGGACTTGCCGTCTTCGCGCCTTCCACCTCGACACCAGCATCGACATGGACGAAGCCACCACCCGCCGGGAACGTGCCGCGCGCCGAGCTGCCACCATGGCCCCCGCGGCGCCCGCCGCCCGTGGTGCCCCGGGACAGCGCCTCAGAGCAGCCACCGAGCCCGTTGGGGAGCGTGTGGCCTCCTCCGTCCACCCGTCGGTAAACGAGCAGGCGCTTCGCCGCTCCACCACCGTCTCCTCGCTCATGCGCCGTGACCCTCCTACTCCACGTGCCACGCTGCTCATGGAGCAAGAGCTCCAGTGCTACCATGCCGCCAACGACGGCTGGCTCGAGCGCATCATCGAGCTCGTCGACGCCGTGTATGATGCTTCGAGTCACGACGGTCAGGTGCCCTCCCGCTCCTTGCTTCCTTCATCGTCACGCGCCATCCATGCCGAGCATAATGCTCATCCACCTCCTCCTCCGGCCCGCGACGTGGCCGAGTGGCACCCCATGGCACGCGCCCCGGAGCCGTTCGACGAGCCGTCAGTGCCAGCCGGTGACGGCGACAGTTGCTAGATCATCCACCGCATGCCCCAGGACGCACGCGTGACCCTCAAAAAGGCGAGCAACCGCCAGGATCGTGTTCTCCAGGACGTCACCGTGGCTGGGCGCCAGAATAGCGCGGCCCTCAACGGAGGCGTCGCCACAACCGGGGGCTACCTGGCCCTCGCTCCCGAGCTGCGCCGCATGGTGTGGCCTGACAAGTTCAAGCCAGAACTTCCTGCTCCCTACGATGGAAGCGCCAACCCCACAGAGTTCCTCCTGCTCTATACCATCAACATCCAGGCAGCGAGGGGGATGGCCGGGTCATGGCATACTAGTTCCCCATGGCCCTCAAGGACGCTGCACGTGCATGGCTCCTCAACCTCCCCGAGGCGTCCATCTCTTCATGGGAGGACCTGTGCAAACAGTTCGTCGCCATCTTCACAGGCATGAGCAACCGCCCCTCATGCTCAACAACCTGCGAGCTGTGCGCGAGCATCCTGACGAGCCCCTCCACAAGTTCGTCCAGCGCTTCAGCCAGGTGCGCAACAGGATCCCGAAGGCCTCCGACGCCGCAATCGTCTTCGCCTTCACCAGCGGCATCATCAACTTAAATATGCACGAGAACTCTCCGCTAGGGACGAGCTGGACTCCACAGTGGAGCTCCTCGTCCTTGCCGACCGCTACGCCAAGGACGAAGATGGATGCCTGTTCCTCCACAACGACCCTAACGCTGAGCCTGGCACGGCGAAGTCCAAGGGCAAGGACCCCAAGCGCAAAGGCCCTGCCGTGCTCGCGGCGGAGTCGGACTACAAGCATGGTCACGACCGCGGCGAGGCTAAGAAGGATGACCGCCCCATATGCGCCTACCACAATGTGAACTCCCACAACACCGAGGACTGCTACGAGTTCAGGCAGCTTCGCGAGGGCCGCACCAACCGCCGTGGCAGTCGCAAGGTGTGCGGCGACGGCAGAGGCACCCGCTCGGACGACAACAACGACAACGGCTCTGGTGGCAACAACCGTCAGTGCTGGCAGAACCAGCCGCGGCAACCTGACCCTTAGGCCAACGCCGCCCCGCCGCGCGCCAGCGACTTCCCTCCCGCTGAGAACGCTGGGGGCTACCAAGAGCCCCGGAGGGTGGCCTCCATCCTCGGTGGGGCCCAGGCCCCTCCATCTAACCGCCACTTCAAGTAGTTCTCTCGTGAGGTGAACGCAGCCCTCCCGGCGTTCGAGTCCGCCAGCCGCCTCAAGTGGTCCGAGCTCCCCATCGCCTTCGACGCCAACGACCACCCCAAGTCCACGAAGGCCATAGGCGTCGTCCCCCTGCTATGCACTCCTACTATCAGCAACGTGGTCGTCACCAAGACCCTCATCGACGGCGGGGCAGGGCTTAACGTGCTCTCCGTGGAGACCTTCGAGACGCTTCAAGTGCCCTATGAGCGTCTGATGCCCCCCAAGACCTTCTTAGGTGTCACCGATGGCTCCACCACCCCCCTGGGGCAAGTGCGCCTTCCCCTCACCTTTGGCACCCGCTAGTACTACCACACGGAGTTCATCGACTTCGACTTGTCGCACATCGGCCTGTCCTATAACGCCATCTTAGGCTACCTGGCGCTCTCCAAGTTCATGGTCGTGACCCACCACGCTTACAGCCTCGTCAAGATGCCCGGCTGCAGCTGCACCATCACCATACACTGTGACGAGAAAGACGCGATTCACACCCTCGAGTATGCCTACAAGGTCGCCGCTATCGCATACCCCGCCGACGAGGATATCCCCGGACCTGCTGAGGAGGCGCCCGCGAAGAAGAAGCCCCTGCTCCCTCAGGAGCGGGTCAAGTCCAAGAAGGCGTCGCCGAATGAGGGTAGCGCGGGCCCCTCTCGCGCCGTCAGCGGCGGTCCCTCCCCCAATTAGGAAGGCACACTCGTCACCCCACACCGGACAAGATCTGGTGCATCATCTTGGATAGCATTTGGCATGCCCGGCCTACTAAGGGAGGTGATCGAGCAACACTCACCCGCGCGCCAGAGCGCACGGCCCGTCAGCACGCCCCAAGATGCAGGAATCGCTTGTGAAGCTCCCCACCCCAAGTGGATCGTCAGCCCCACCCTGTCTCCAAGCAATACGACGGCATGCACATGTGCGTCGACTTCATCTCCCTCAACCAGGCTCGCCTCGCGAGGCCCTTCTCTCCTCCATCTCCGCTCATGCGCGTGCCTTTCGGCCTAGAGAACGCTGCAACCACCTTCGCGAGGCTGATGCGCATGAGCCTAGAGTCTTGTCATTGACCGTTTCGAGATCAACCACATGCGCACGCACCCGCGACATTGTAAAAATATTGTTTTATAAGTGGGAACAAAATGTTCTCGGAATGGGTTGAAAGTTGGCGTGCAGTCTTATTATATTGTAAGTAGACCGTCTGCCAAATTTGGTCGCATTCGGAGTCCGTTTGATACCCCCAACGGATAAACTATATCGGCACTATAGCCGGTTAAATTGTCGGATGTTTTTCGTAAATAAAACTTGCTGTCGGGATTCCCGCATTTTCCTTCTCTGCTCAATGCCTAGCCCCTCTGCATAGTGCATAGACCCCTCGCGTGCACCCGATAACTTCCTCGAACCCGAATTGCCGAGTCATGACCGATGGATCCAATTGAACCCTGAAACACCGCAAACATCTTCCGTTTTTCAATTGGGCCCCTCTAACCTATTTATCTCAATCGTCTGATTTAAATCTGAGGGCTCTAGTTAGACCGCATTTAGATCCTATACTATAAATTGAGGTCAAACCCTAACTCCTAGGAGATGTCCCTGATGGCCCACAAGTATAGGGGATCAATCCTAGTCATTTCTATAAGTAAGAGTGTCGAATCCAACGAGGAGCAAAAGGAAATGACAAGTGGTTTCCAGCAAGGTATTCTCTGCAAGTGTTGTAAGTAACAATGATATATAGTTTTGTAGCAAGATAATTCATAACAAGTAACAAGTAACAGTAGTAGCAAGTACGCAACAAGGTATCCCAATCCTTTTTATAGCAAAGGACAGGCCCGAAAGTTCTCTTATATAAACCAAAGTGCTCTCGAGGACACATGGGAATTTTTGTCTAGTCATGTTCATCATGTTTAGTTGATTCGCATTAGCTACTTTGATAATTTGATATGTGGGTGGACCGGTGCTAAGGTGATGTTCTTACTAGAATAAACAACCCACTTATGATTACCCCCTCACGCAAGAATCCGCAACTACGAAAGAAGAGTTAAGATAAATCTAACCATAGCACGAAACATATGGATCCAAATCAGCCCCGTACGGAATAACTCATAAACTAGGGTTTAAGCTTCTCTAACTCTCGCAACCCATCATCTATTTATTACTACACAATGTCTTCCCTTAGTCCTAAGGATGGTGAAGTGTCATGTAGTGGATGTTCATATGACACCACTAAAGGAAGAGCAACATACATATCATCAAAATATCGAATGAATACCAACATCACATGATTACTTATAACAAGACTTCTCCCATGTCCTCGAGAACAAAAGTAACTACTCACAAATCATGTCCATGTTCAAGATCAAAGGGGTGTTGAATATCATTAAGGATCTGAACATGTAATCTTCCACCAAATAAACCAACAAGCATCAACTACGAGATGTAATCAACACTACTAGTAACCCACAGGTACCAATCTGAGGTTTTGAGACAAAGATTATGTACAAGAGATGAACTAGGGTTTGAGATGAGATGGTGCTGGTGAAGATGTTGATGAAGATTGATCCTCCCACGATGAAGTCAAGGTTGGTGATGATGATGGCTTTGATTTCCCCCTCCTAGAGGGAAGTTTCCCCGGCAAAATCGCTTCGCTTGAGATCAAAAGTGCTCATGTCCAGGTTCTGCCCCAAGACGGCGGCGCTTCGTCCCGAAATCCTCTCCTTGATTTTTTTTCTAGGTCAAAACCCTTCGTATAGCAGAAGAGGGGGCGGAGTCCCCATGTGGGACCTACAAGGCACCTAGGCGCGCCCACCTGCCTTGTGGGCGACACGTGGCCCCCCTCTGGTATTTCTTGGCTCTAGTATTTTTTATAAGTTCCAAAAAGAATCTTTGTAAAATTGCAGGTCATTTGGAGTCCAGCAGAATAGGTATCTCTGATGTAGCTTTTTCAGCTCCAGAATTCCAGCTACCGGTAATGTCCCTCTCCATGTAATCCTTCTAAATTCAGAGAGAAAGGACATTAAAATAGTATCATAAAGTGGAATAATGACCAAAAACAATACAAATAACAGTAGAAAATCATGATGCAAAATACACGTATCAACTCCCCCAAGCTTAGACCTCACTTGTCCTCAAGCGAAAGTCGAACTCGAAAATCATGACCACATGCTTAGAGAGAGAGAGGTGTTGATAAAAATAGAATACGCATATGAAAGGATCATGATCATTATCATAACAACAACTTAATATCATAAAACTTCTCATGAACAAGTAATAATCTATCCACATGCTCAAGTATGAATCATAAACCTTATTGAAAACTAGCGAACTATGTTCTTAGTCATTGAAACAATTACAATCCATCATATTTAAAAAAGAGTCTATGTCTGAGCTTTGTTTAGCAAGTTCACATACTCAACTATCATTTAGTCTTCTATGATTGCTGACACTCATGGGGTATTATGAAGTAAAAAGTTTCAATCAGACGCATAGGAATATAGGGGTTTATAGTTTCTCACCACCCAACAATTCATCTCAGGGATAACGTCAACAATAATAACTCATGATCACCTATATCCAACTGGATATATGTGCCTTGATCTTTACCACCACATGATGCTTGCAAAGTGGAGCGTAATAAGAATGGAATAGTGATTAACATTTATGGACTCTTGCATAAAAGTAAATCCAGAAAAGTAAAAGATAGGCCCTTCGCGGAGGGAAGCAGAGGTTGTCATGCGCTTATTATTAGTTGGATGTGCAAGCTCTTAATGGAAAGGAGCATCACTTTATATTGCCCCTTCTTATAGCAACCTTCATTATGGAGTCCGTCGCTTTTATTTCTTTGCCATCACAAGATCATACAAAGCTTGTTTTCCCTTCCAATAAAAGATCATACTTATTTAGGAGCAATTTTTATTGCTTTTGCACCGATGAAAACTTACTTGAAAGATCTTATTCAATCCATAGGTAGATATGGTGGACTCTCATGGCAAGAAACTGGATTCAAGGGTTTATGGATGCACAAGTAGTATCTCTACTTGGTGCGAAGAGTTTGGCTAGCAAAGGATAGGAGCAAGCACCACATGTTGGAGGATCCATGACAATATAACTTCTGTGTGAAAATAAGCAAACACAACTCATTAAGTTGTCTTCCTTGTCCAACATCAACTAATTTATCATGCATAGAGTATTTAATGGGGTATCACAATCATAAAAGATGTCCAAGATAGTATATCTATATGTGAGACCTCTCTTTCATTATCGCCTTTTCATGAATTGCACCCGTGACTAATGCTATGTTTGCTAACATCCAATAATTTTTACCAATTATACTTTTTTATGTGAACTCATTACTCCCCATGGGATTAGCGTATGATTATTTTTCATTGTTTTCATTGCTATTATTGATGCAAGAAGGCAAAGCAGGTAAACTCAAACTAACCTTTATTATATAACTCAAGCACATGATTACATAGATAGATAGATAGATCACAAAGCAAACGCAAGAAACTAAATCACACTAAAACTTTATTCTTCCAAATCACGAAATAGCTAAGGATCAAACTAAGATAGATGATGATAATAAAAGTGATGGTGATACGATACCGGGGCACCTCCCCCAAGCTTGGAACAAGCTAAGGGTGGTGCCCATACCCATGTACTCAAGTTTCCTTCTTGGGTGAGGGTGCTGATGCAGTGGTAGGCTTGTCCTCCATCTTCCAAGGCATAGGATCCCCATCATAGAAAGAAGATCTCATCTCTGGAATCCTGAAATCGGCAGCGATGCTCATCCTTTTAAACCTGGATTCATACTCACTATTTTGATTTTGCAGGTCGTAGATTTGAGCTTGGAGATGCTCGATCTGCTCTTGAAGCTTGAAGAGAGCCTCCCCCACGTTCCTGGTGTCCACCTTGTTCTCCTGGATGAATTCCGTGATCATCGAGTGATTTGCACTCAAACCATGTTCAACCATCCCTTGGCACTTGAAGATTTCCTGCTCCACCGCTTGAAGTCTGGCCTTCTCGCATCCCTCCTTTGGTTGTAACATCCCAAAATTTCATTTTGGAATGTTTACTTTCTTAGCTAGCATGCATGCATATTGTTTGATTTGAGTAATATTTGAAAATTGAGAGTCCTTTTAAAATTTTCTGAAATCTTATTTTTATTTGAGTTGATATGAATTTTCGTTTCAAAATTCTCTGGACATTTTTCAAATGAGAGGAGGAACATGACCCTTCAAAAGTCAGAGAGAAATGTGAAAAATGTTTGTGAAAAGGAAAAACAGAAAAGATTTGGAAAATATTTGAAAAGCAAATTCAAGTTCCAATTCATTTTGGAGTTATTGCAAAAAATAATTTATTATGTATTTTATTTGGCCTTGAAAATATGTTCCAGTTTTAGGAAATTTTCTTATGAAAATTGTGATATATAATATGTCTATATTAAAAAAATGCCTTTTCTTCTTTTTATTTTCTTTGTTTATTTTAAAAAGTAAAAAATGGCAGAAGCCCATTTAAGTCCGAAGGCCCAACCAGCCCAGCCGGTTCCGATTTCTTTCCGAACGACCACCCGCCCCTATTTCCTTTCACTCCCTCTCACTGCGGGCGGGACCCACCCCGACCGACCCATCTCCATGACGCTCTCCATACTTCTCCCTCTCTCTTTCCTTTCCTCGTCGGCGCCGCCGCGGATACGAATCCCCTCGATCATTTCCTTCCGTTTTGGAGTTGCCCCGGCCCCATGAAGTCCACCCTATAAATACCCATGCCCCGGCACCCTTCGTCTTGCAAACACCCCAAAGCCCGAGCCTTGGCCTCACCCAATTGCTCACCGGAGTCTGCAGCTTCAGCCGATGACCCCGAGGATCCCCTCCTCGACTCCATCCACCTACGCCGATGCCGTCTCCACCATTCATTCCGTCGTAGACCACTTCATCGTCCGGAGTTGTTCGCTTCGCCGGGAGCCCCTGGAGCCATCGCCTGCGTCAACCCCAAAGCCGACATCGTCGTTGCCATCGCCGGAGATCTCCTCAGCCACTGTAAGCCACCGGAATCATCGCCTCCCATTAGATATCAAGCAAAGGACATATGTTAGATTTTATTTTTAACGAACCATTTTCTTTTGCGGACCGACCATTCGTCCATAGTTTTGTTTCGGTCGCTAGCTCAGGCAATTACACTCTCCCACGTAGCACCTGGGCGGCCCTTAGTCGTTTCAGTTTTTTGGTTTCTATTTTAAAAACATATTAAATCCTGATTATTTTTTGTTAATATCTACTATGTTTTTAATCCTTTTTACATGATTCTTCTTGCGCTAGTTCACAAAAATTATGAAGTTTAGTTTAGAATTTTTTTCCTTCATATTTGCACTGTTCAAATTTGAATTTAAATCAGATTTGTTTTAAACTTGTTTTGCTTATAATTTTTCATTTAAAATAGGTTTTTAATTAATTCTTTTTGCTTCTCTTTTGTATTAGATTTGTTTATCCAGAGAAACATTAAAAATACTTTTTTGTTAATGCTTTTAGTTCTGTTTATATCAGATCCAAATCATACTTATTTAGGTTATTTTCTAATGAAAAGAAATTATTTCCTTTTGTTTCAAAGTAATTTCTTTTGCCACTTTAATTTTATTTGCATTAAAGTATTTGTTAGCTATCAGGAACAAAATTTTATATTTTGTTAAATTTGTTTTATTCAGATTTGAGTTAGATCTTGTTTTCTTCATAACTTGAGTTTTATAATAGCTTTTTAGCTGATTCTTTTTTCTAATGAAAGATTTACTAAAATACCTTTTGGTTAACATAAATTTTTATATTTTATTTCCTATTAAAATCTGTTTTGTTCAGAGAGGTATTTCTGTTTTGTTTGTGAAGAACTAGAGTTTTCCTTTAAGTATTAATGTAGATTTCTTTTGGACTTTATTTTGACTTTCTTTATGTTTTATTTATAGTTTTAATTGTTGATCTATTCGTTGATTGTAGTATGATTGATTATCTATGTTATTTGTTTGCTTTCTTAGATTATCCGAAGTGCAAAGCTTACTACTACGAGTCTTTAGAGTT
Source organism: Elymus sibiricus (assembly GCA_039707655.1). NCBI lineage: Eukaryota > Viridiplantae > Streptophyta > Magnoliopsida > Poales > Poaceae > Elymus > Elymus sibiricus. The sequence continues at coordinate 257,208,765 of CM077669.1, forward strand.
TGAAGGTCACCAAGGCAAGTCATTTGATCATATTTTATACCCATGATTTTTATTGCATTAGGTTTAACTTGTTCCACCATGCATGCAAAGTAGGTAATTGGAAACTTGGTTCTTGTGTAGTATCATGTGGTAGGTACCACCACAAACCCTTGTGACTAATCCCCCGGGGAACGTTATTTTATTATTGCTACGCTTTCAGTAGACGGGGTTTGGTACGAGAGATTCATGAAAGTTGTGAGAGTGATGATTTGATTGATGATGACAACTTCACGACTTAAAGACTCAAGCTAACGTTTCAAAATTTACCACTGGGTGGAATGGACCGGAAGGCACCCCGGTGATATGCCATGTGGGATTATCGTAACGAGCTGGGTATTGGCCAGTCATCATGAGGAAAGCTCCACCCAGGCTCAAAGAGACGGATGGATACTTGAAGACCGAAAGCTTACCTGTGCAACCGCAAGTCAATATGGGCTCTTGCTTGGTCAATCATTGAGTGGCTCAGTCTGGATCAGTGCTACGAGATGTAGAAGAACGATAGTATTGGATGGGCACTGGCGTTGGTGCGAGAAGCTCTTTGAAAGATCATGTTTCACTCATCCGGTCCTTAAACATCACGCAGTGCGAGGACGTAAATGGAGGGATCGAATCTTGCGGAAAAGTGCGCAAACCTCTGCAGAGTGTTATAACCTAATCGATTAGTCGTGTCCCCGGTTACGGACAACTTGAGCCTCTGGAATTGGAACTATCACGAATTCTCGACACAATTAATATAAATGAATTAGATTTAATTATAAATTTGGGTATGAGAATTTGTTTGGCGGAACCATTTCATTAATTATATCAACTTTGTACTAATAATTTTTGTTGTTGTTACTTTGATGTAGGGAAAAACTAGCTTTTATGCAAAAACCTAAACTTAGAGCCACCAATAGCCATATTGCATATAGTGATAGTATTTTTATTATCTTCTCTATGTGACTTTGTCGGCATATTCAATATGCTGACCTACACGGCTACAACATCTCATGTTGCAGAGGTATTATCCGACGAGGAGTAAGGTCTACGTTCCATGCACGGTGATTGCGCTTGGAGTCGGATGGACTCAACTACCTTCGATGCTTTTGTAGGATTTTAGTTTTATTCTCATGAGTTGGCCTTCAGCCGAAGTTATTCTTGTAATAAAGACTCTATATGACATTTTCGACGTAATAAAGCATGTGATTAAACTTTGATATATACATTGATGTACTGTGTGTGCTATCATGATCCAGGGATGGCACAAATACACAGAGACTTAACTGTTTAAGTTCGGGTTGCTACATCGATCCTTGGACATCCCGGATGTGGAGCACACCCTCACGCATCTCAATGGCTTGAGCGTGCTTCATCACCTCCGGCAAGTAGGGGTTGATGACCTTCTCGAAGAACTTGTCCTTGGACGAACTTGACGAAGACATCACGATCTAGATCTACCAGAAAATAGTTCGAAACAAGAACTGAGGAGAACTTGCGATACGGTGGTCAAAACATTGGGGAGTATATATAATGATTTTTTCTATGTGTAGGACAAGCAAACGGAAAGAAAACAGAGTTGGGAAGGCACACGAGGAGCCCAAAACAAACAGAAATATTTTTATGTAATTTTTGGAGTCGGTTCACTTACCATATCACATACCTACCCCTTTTCAGGGTTTCAAAGTGTCCTGGGAGGTCTCTTTTATGTGCTCCTCTGATGTCATTGTTTGGATAACATTGATCTCCTTGTTAATGAGTGTACCTGAAATATAGTGATTAATTATTTGCCCATTAACCACCTTAAGATTTGTTCCTTCCGCGCTATTTATTTTGATGGATCCGGAGCGATAAACCTCCTCGATAATATAGGTCCTTCCCATTTGGAGAGAATTTTTCTTGCAAAGAATTTGAAACGAGAATTGTATAATAGAACATGATCACCAACATTAAATCCTCATTTTTATATTCTCTTGTCATGCCATCTTTTAACCTTTTCTTTTTAAACAACTTGGCATTTGCATAGGCTTGTGTTCTCCATTCATCTAAAGAGTTAATATCAAATAACCTCTTTTCACCTGCAAATTTGAAATCATAGTTAAGTTCTTTAATTGCCCAATATGCTTTACGTCTAACTCAAGAGGTAAATGACAAGCCTTACCATAGATCATTTTATATGGAGACATACCCACAAGATTTTTATAAGCAGTTCTATATGCCCATAGTGCATCATCAAGTTTCTTAGACTAATTCTTTCCAGATCTATTAATGGTCTGTTGCAAAATTAACTTTATTTCTCTATTTCTCAATTCAACTTCACTACTAGATTGAGGGTGATAATATGATGCAATTCTATGGTTGACATCGTATTTAGCTAGAAGTTTATGAAAAGCACGAAAATAAAATGTGAACCACCATCAGTCATATCTAGGGACTCCAAACCTCGGAAAGATAACTTCTTTAAGCATTTTAATAGAGGTGTTATGATAAACATTACTAGTTGGAATAGCTTCTACCCACTTAGTAACATAATCAACAACATATATAATATGAGTGTATCCATTAGAGGAAGGAAAAGGTCCCATATAATAAAATCCCCAAACATCAAATGGTTCAATAACAAGAGAATAGTTCATTGGCATTTCCTGACGTCCATCAATATTACCAACTCTTTAACATTCATTACAAGAAAGGAGAAACTTACGTGCATCCTAGAAGAGAGTAGGCCAATAGAAACCAGACCAAGAACCTATGTGCAGTTCTATCTCCATATGCCTCGGAATGACAGTTCCATAGGATTTGTTCCTGTTCATGCTTAGGTACACAATGTCTAATAATACAATCTATTCCTTCTTTATATAGATGTGGGTCATCCCAAAAGTAATGTCTTAAATCAAAGAAGAACTTTTCTTTTATTGTTATGTGAAATTAGATGGTATATATTTAGCAACAATGTAATTACCATAACCTACATACAAAGGTGTATAACGTGAAGCATTTATAACAGCTAATTGCTCATCAGGAAAGCTATCATCAATAGGTAGTGGATCATCAAGAATATTTTCTGTTCTAGACAAGTTATCTCCTACCTGATTTTTAGCTCCCTTTCTATCAAGAATATGCAAATCAAACTCCCGAAGTAAAAGAACCCACCTAATCAACTTAGGTTTAGCATCTTTCTTTTCCATAAGATATTTAATAGCAGCATGATCGGTGTGAATAGTAACTTTAGAATCAACAATGTAAGGTCTAAGCTTATCACATGCAAACATAACTGATAAAAATTCTTTCTCAATAGTAGCATAATTTCTTATCAACTCTTTGTCCTAGAACAATACCAACAACATAATCACTAGCATCACACATTATATCAAAAGGTAAGTTCCAATCAGGTGGTTGAACAATAGGTGCAGAAATTAAAGCTTGCTTAAGTATTTCAAAGGCTTCTACACAATCATCATAAAAAACAAATGGAACATCTTTTTGCAAAAGATTGGTAAGGGGCCTTGAAATCTTAGAGAATCCTTAATAAACCGTCTATAGAAACCAATATGACCAAGAAAACTTCTTATACCTTTAATATCTTTAGGACATGGCATTTTCTCTATTGCATCAACTTTAGCTTTATCCACTTCAATACCTCGTTTGGAAATTTTATGCCCAAGTACTATACCTTCATTAACCATAAAGTGGCACTTCTCCCAATTCAAGACAAGATTAGTTTCTTCACAACTCTGCAAAACTCGATCAAGGTTGCTTAAGCAATGATCAAAATAAGTACCGTAAATAGAAAAATCATCCATGAAAACCTCAACAATCTTCTCACAAAAATCGGAGAATATAGCCATCTTACATCTTTGAAAGGTAGCAGGTGCATTACATAAACCAAAAGGCATACATCTATAAGCATAAGTTCCAAAAGGACAAGTAAAAGTGGTTTTCTCTTGATCTTCTTTTGACACATGTATTTAAGAAAAACCAGAATATCGATCAAGGAAACAAAAGTGTGTGTGCTTAGATAATCTTTCTAACATTTGATCAATAAAAGGCAAGGGGTAATGATCTTTTCTAGTAGCTTTGTTTAATTTCCTGAAATCAATTACTATCCTATAACCAGTTACGATTCTTTGTGGAATAAGCTCATTTTTATCATTAGGAACAACGGTTACACCTCCTTTCTTAGGCACACAATGAACAGGACTTGCTGATCTACTATCAGCTATGGGATAAATAATACCTGCCTCAAGAAGCTTCAATATTTCAGTTCTTACCACCTCTTTCATTTTAGGATTAAGGCGACATTGATGATCAACATCAGGTTTAGCATCTCAATCCATATTAATCTTGTGCTGGCATAATGTAGGGTTAATGCCCTTAAAATCATAAAGAGTGTATCCAATAGCAGCTCGGTGCTTCTTTAGAGTTTTAAGCAATCTCTTTTCCCCATGCTCTGAAAGGTTAGCACTAACAATAGGATATATCTTCTTTTCATCAAGATATGCATACTTTAATGTATCTAGTAGTGTCTTTAATTCAAACACGGGATCACTCTTAGGTGGAAGAGGATCCTCTAAAGTGTCGACCGGAAGATTACATTTAAGGATAGGTAGTCGACCGAAGAACATTTTATCTATTTCATGTCTTTCACTCATATGCAATTCATTTTCATGGTCTAGCAAAAAAAAATCTAACGGATCAGTAGGAGGTACAACAATAGAAGCAAGACCAACTATTTCATATTTACTAGAAAAATCTTTCTCATGTGGTTTTCTAGCAAAATTAGAGAAATTAAACTCATGAGATATATCACCAAAGTTGACCTTAACCTTTTCTTTAGCACAATCAATTTCAGCATTAACGGTATTCAAGAAAGGTCTACCAAATATGACAGGACAAAAATTATCTTGTAATGAACCAAGTAATAAGAAATAAGTGGGGTACTTGACTTTTCCACACAAGACTTCCACATCTTGAACAATCCCAAGTGGTGAAATAGTATCTTTTTTTTGCAAGTTTAATAATGACATCAATATCCTCTAACTCAGCAGGTGCTATATCATGCATAATTTCTTGATATAAAGTAAACGTAATTGAACTCACACTAGCACCTATATCACATAACCATGATAGCAATGTTCTCCAATCTTAATAGAAACAACAGGCATGCAAACCACTGGTCTATTCTTATCTAACACATCCTTTTCATTTCTAGCAGGTTTTGCAATTCTAGCAGCCCCACCGCAGAGGTAAATAACATACCCATCAATATTATCTACCAAGAGATCTTTAACCATAGCAATATCAGGTTCTACATTTATTTTCTTAGAAGGTTTTGGTGTTCTAACATTACTTCTATTAACCATAGTTGTAGCTTTAGCATGTTCCTTAATACTAATAGGAAAAGGTGGTTTCTCAATGTAAGCAGTAGGCACAACTGGATCAACATTATAAAGAATTGTTTCTTCTTTAGCTATGCTAGGTTCCTTACAAGTTTCTTCAATAGGGGGATGAAATTTAAACCACTTCTCCTTAGGGAAATAAATAGGTGTAACAAATGATTCATAGAAAGTAGCTACTATCTCAGAGTCAAGGCCATATTTTGTACTAAACTTATGAAAAGATTCAGTTTCCATAAAAGATTTAACACAATCAAACTCAAGATTTATACCTGACTAATTACCTGTGTCGAACTCCCAATCTTTATAGTTGCGTTTAATGCTTTCAAGAAGATCCTATTTGAATTCATAGTTCTTGTAGTAAAGGAGCTAGCAGAAGAAGTATCAAGCATCGATTGATTATCATGAGAAAGCCGAGCATAATAGTTTTGTAAGATTATTTCGCTTGAGAACTCATGATTGGGGCATGTGTACATCATAGATTGAAGCCTACCCAAGCTTGAGCGATACTTTCTCCTTCACGAGGCCGAAAGTTATATATATAATTCCGATCATGATGAACCCGAATTCCATGTTTTGTTCCATCTCCGGCATAAGGAGGATTAGCAAGCAGTTTCAACATACCCGAAGGAATGTCATAGTAAATATTTTCAGCAGGTTCAGTAGGTTGTGGAGCGGATTTTGCCACTTCCGGACAAGGTGAAGATACCCCGAACAAGCCCCTCAAAGGATTATCCTCTATAGTAACAAGCAACAGTAAACTTCAGCACATAGAGAAAATGTTTCCTTGCCAAATTCCACTTACCAAAGGCGCTTCACTCCCCGACAACGGTGCAAGAAAAGAGTCTTGATGATCCACAAGTATAGGGGATCAATCATAGTCCTTTCTATAAGTAAGAGTGTCAAACCCAACGAGGAGCAGAAGGAAATGACAATCGGTTTCTAGCAAGGTATTCTCTGCAAGTGATGTAAGTAAGAGTGATAGATAGTTTTGTAGAAAAATAATTCGTAACAAGTAACAAGTAACAATAGTAGCAAGTGTCCAGAGAGGTTGCCCAATCCTTTTTATAGCAAAGGACATGCCTAAAAGTTCTGTTATATAAAGAAAAGTGCTCTCGAGGACACATGAGAATTTCTGTCTTGTCACGTTCATCATGTTTAGTTGATTCACGCTCGCTACTTTGATAATTTGATATGTAGGTGGACATGTGCTAGGATGATGTTCTTACTTGAAAAAACAACCCACTTATGATTACCTCCTCTTGCAAGCATCCGCAACTACGAAAGAAGAATTAAGATAAATATAACCATAGCATGAAACATATGGATCAAAATCAACCCCTTACGGAATAACTCAAACTAGGGTGCTCATGTCCAGGTTCCACCTCGAGACGGCGGCGCTTCGTACCGAAAGCCTCTTCCTGATTTTTTCTAGGTTAAAGCCCTTTATTTAGCAGAAGAGACGGGTCGGAGACCCCCTGTGGGACCCACCGGGCAAGTTGGCACGCCCCAGGGGTGCGCGCGGCCACCTACCTTATGAGCGACAAGTGGACCCCCTCTAGTAATTCTTGGCTCCAGTATTTTTTATATATTACAAAAATATTCTTCGTAAAATTTCAGGTTATTTGGATTCCAGCAGAATTGGTATCTCTGATGTAGCTTCTTCAGGTCCAGAATTCCAACTGCTGGTAATGTCCCTCTCCATGTAATCCTTGTAAATTCACAGAGAAAGGCATTAAAATTATATCATAAAGTGAAATAATGACCAAAAACAATGTAAATAACAGTAGATAATCATGATGCAAAATAGACGTATCAGTCCCATCCATCCCATCCAGCCTGCTGCCACCACTCACTTCGTCCTCGTTTTCCACATCGGTCCAATCCCTAGTCACCTCGCGCCGCCGCCCAAATTCTCTAGCGCCTGAAGCCGGCCAGCGTGCAGCTCCCTTGCCCCTGGACGCATCCATGAAACAAGCTGCAGCAGTGCCTGTGCCCACAACTCCTAACATAGCAGCCACGTAGCTCCTTGTGCGCTCCTCGACCGAGCGGGACTTGTCCACGAGCAGCGTCCAATCATTAATAACTTGATTATGTTTAGATAATAGTAGATAGAAAGAACGCTCGTAAGGAGTCCTATTGAAACCAAGAAATATAGGCCTGCTTGCCATCCACACACCAGAATAGATAGAGTTTTTCGAAGAAACCTACTAGTGGAGGAAGGCCTCCTAGGGATAAGAGACATATGGCTAAAGAGAGAGCCCCGTGCGCGCAGCAGCTAGCCGCGCTGGCCCCATCGCCTGCGCACGACCCCGTTGCCTCCACGCCAGCTACGGTCGCCGCCGGTGACTAGGACCCAGGCTAGCCCCGCGCCGCGCCGCTGCACCTCTCGTCCTGCCTTCCCTCTCTCTCCCTCGTCTCATTTCTCCCTCCCTCTTGTGCAACAGGAGAATCCATGGCGCCAGGAGACACCGTTGGCCATCTCCACCTCGGCCAGATACGCACACCCCTTGCCGGATACGGCCGGATCAATTCGCCGTCGACCGGTTCTCGTGAAACCCCGCTGCAGATCTCGCCCGTCGTCGCCACTGCACCCTCATTAGAGCCACCATGGCCTCCTATTCTGTTTGTTGGAGATGATGAACACCGCTACGCCCGCCTCCTGCATCGCCCGAGTGGGCCTCTCCAGCCGCAAAGCCCATCTTACGACGCGCCGGCCTGCACAACCTCCTCTCCACCGACCTGGGCAAAGCCCAGCGAGGTGAGAAAGTCAGCCCACCTCCTCTGCCGCATTGTTATGTCCTGTGCGAGTTCCAGTTATCCAGCGCCCATGTCTCTGTTTTGGCCCATGTACAATTTCGTCCCAGTAATGTTTTTCCAGTATGGAGAATTTCTCTAATTCCCAGGGAATTGCATATTTACACAAATGCCCTTGTATTAAATTGTTAATAATTAAATAACCATGCATCCAAATAAAACATGTCATATATGTAAATTAGGTAGATTTTCATGTAGTTTCACAATATCCAACTTTCATACATGATAAAATGTTTAAAATTGTTCTTTGCATTAATTTGCGTAAATGACCTGCTAAAATGGTTTATTCCACAACTAAATACTATAGCTTTGAATAAAATAAACTATATATATGTAACTTGACTAGCAAAACGTGAAGAATAACTTGTTGCACTTTATTTTCCCTATTTAATAAATATAATCTATATTTTTGGTAGGACAATACCAATTTCGAAAATTATATATGGGGATTTTCCGGAATTGTTATGTGTTGTTTCCGACCTCATTTAAAATTCCTAGGTAGTGTAGTTTATTTGTATTTCACCTCTTGCCCTGTTAAATAACATTTAAGTTTGTAGAGTAAATAAACGTGAGTGAGAAAAGTAATTTGAACGTGGAGTTTCGTCAATATGCAACTCGTTGCATATTGAGCTTCACTTAATGTGTAGTATTTGATTGTTGCCTTGCCTTGCATATTGAAATGGACATGCATCATACCTGATTGTGCATCATGCCATGATTATGCTTGTTTGTTGTAATAGCCCTTGACCGACGCTCCAGAAGATTCCCGTTTTATTCCATTATCGCCATGTGATTCGTTTGGTTGATGCATTCATCATCGCATCATTCGCATCATCCGCATAGCATCGGCACTTTGTTGCCATCAGTTTTCAAAACTTGCATCCGTTCGTAGTCGCCGATTCTCTCCGTTTTTGTCGTCGACCGTTTCGAGACCAACCACAAACGCACGCGGCCGCGGCATCGGCTAAATATTGTTTTAAAAAGTGCGTATAAAACAATCTTGGAATGAGTCGAAACCTGGCGAGCGGACTTAATATATTGTAGGTAGACCGCCTGCCAAAGTTCATCGCATTCGGGGTTCGTTTGATAGCCCAACCGTTAAACCTATAGCAGCACTTTAGCCGGTCAAATTTTGTCGGACGTTTTTCGGTTTAAGCTTGTTGTCAGGCTGCTCATTTTCCCTCTCTTCTATGCCTAGCCCCTCTGCATAGTGCACAGACCCATCGCGTGTGCCCGATATTTCTCCGAACCCGAAACAACTGTCCATGACCGTTGGGTCCGAATCAACCCCGAAATACCCCAAACCATCATCGGTTTTTCAACTGGACTCCCTAACCCAATTTTCCCGACCGTCCGATCTAAATCGGAGGGAACAAACCTAATCCTATTCCCTATATATAGACCAATTACTAGCCTAACCCTAAAATCTAGGAGCCTTGTTCCAACCCACCGCCGCCAGCCTCTCCTACCTCGGGATCATCCCCGATCCAACCCCCCTTGCCTCCCTCGCATTTTGTGCCCGACCAACCTCACGCTAGTGCACACCAGCCCCGTCGCCCAGCTCACTGGAGGCTGCCTCCCGCCCGTGTCGGTGTGCCGCGCCGTCGACCTGCGCTATCGCCTCATGTCTCGTGCATTGGACGCCCAACGCATCGATGCGTTGACTACATCGAGGAGGAGAGCTCCCGCTTCGACCGTCTCCTGCCTCCGCGTGGATCACGCCAAGGCCCAACCCCCCCAGCGTAGATCCTCCCGCGTGGGCTCGCCCGACCCAGCTGCTTCACTGAGCCGGCCCGTTGGCCATGGTCAGCGCCGCCAGCCAAACCATCACCCAGTGCATGTATTAGTTATGTTGCGCCATCTGTGAAACTGTTGGACCAGACAGTTTTGGCCCATCGTAATGTTTTTTTTCGCTAAACGAATTTCCCAATTAATCAGCACATTGCATATTTACAGATTTTGTCATGATTTTCAAATGCCAATAGTTAAATAACCGTGCATCATATGTAAAAAGTTTATATGAAAAATGTTCAGAATTTTGTGTAGATTCACATTATCCAACTTTCACACATGTTAAAAATGTTTAGCTTGCTGTTTTCATGTAATTTGCGTAATTGCCATGATAAAATGGTTTATGTCATAACTAAATAATCGTAGCTTCGTTTAAAATGTTCCACATATGTAACTTGACTAGGAAAACGTGTCGAATCTCATGGCACACTTTATTTTGCTTTTTAACAAATATAAATATGTTTAGGACAGATCTGGACCAAATTCATAATTTGCATATGGGGTCGTTTTGGAAATGCTATATGTTGCTTCCAGCCTCATTTAAAATGCCAAGATGATGTTGTTGTTCATGTTTCACCTCTTGCCATGATTAACAACATTTAAAATGATTGTTTAGTTAAACACCATTAACCACATTTCTCATAATATGGAGAGTTATTATTTTGTATTATGTATGTTCCCCTTCTCCATTTAAAATTGCATTGATTCCATCTTCACCTTATGTCATGACCACCCATGTTAAACAACATTTAATATTGATGAGTACCTAAACGAGAGTGAACTAAATGATTCGAACGTGGAGTTTCGCCAATATGTAACTAGTTGCATATTGAGCTTCACTTAATGTGTAGTATTTGATTGTTGTGCTTGCCATGTCTTGCATGATTAAACTGGACATGCATCATATTTGTTTGCGCATCATGTTATGCATATGTTGTGGTGTTTTATCATGTGTTGATTGTTTGTTTTCGGATTGCTTCTTCTCGATAGAGTTCCGAAACCGTTCGGAGTGTGAGGATTCGTTCGACTACGCCCGTTCGTCTACTTCACGGATTCGTTCTTCTTCCAAGAGGGATCTCAGGCAAGATGACCATTTCCCTGGATACCATTACTATCATTGCCATGCTAGTTGTCTCGTTTCTATCGCTTTGTCTCACTACCTACCACTTGTTTGTCAAGCCTCCCAAAATGCCATGATAAGCCTCTAACCCACCACTTCCCAGCAAACCATTGTTTGGCTATGTTACCGCTTATAGCGTTGCTAGTTGCAGGTGCAAGATGTTTCCATGCGACAACATGGATATTTTTTGATATGTCACAATATTATTGCTACTTAATTTAATGCACATATATACTTGGTAAAAGGTGGAAGGCTTGGCCTTTTGCTCGGTGTTTTGTTCCACTTTTGCCGCCCTAGTTACTTGTGTACCGGTGTTATGTTCCATATTGAGTGCTCCTAACATGCTCGGGGTTGTTATGGGGACCCCCTTGATTTTTGTTTTGGGATAAAACTCATCTGGCAAGGCCCAACATTGGTACTACATTTTCTCAACATAATAATACTGAACACCGTTAGTAATGCATAGGGAGTTAGCGCTACCCGCAGATTAATCAACATAATACAGGGGTGCCAATGCTGATGGTGTTGGTCCCAAACGGGCTGCATGCGGGGCTGCCTCGAGGAAACTCGGGGATTGGTTTTCCTCATAGCTAGTCCCATCCGGTTGTGCCCTGAGAACGAGATACGCGGCTCCTATCGGGATTGTCAGCACATCGGGCGGCCTTGCTGGATTTGTTTTACCTTTCTCGAACGTCTTGTGCGCGGGATTTCGACGACACTTCGGGCTATCTCGAGGTTGAGATTTTCCATCGGGATTCCGCAAATACTACGTGTTATCCCGCGGTTGAGGAATTTCAACGTAGCTTGTGGTTAGTTTGTGATGGATGAGTTGGAGCACCCCTGCAGGGTTAAATCTTTCATGAGAGCCGTGCCCGCGGTTATGTGGCAACTTGGAAATTTGTTTAACATCCGGTCATAGAAAACTTAAAGTAAATTCCAATAAAATACACCAACCGTGTGCGTAACCGTGACTGTGTCTTCTCGTGAATTTCTTATCCGAGAGAGAACATGGTGGGGTTATGTTTGACTCGTAAGTAGGTGTTCAGGATCACTTAGTGATCATTAGTAGTTCACGTCCGTTTATGCGACGATCATCCCCCCTTATTCTTGTACTCGTAAGTTAGCCACTCAAATAAATGCTTAGTGCTTGATGCAGCCTCACCACTTAACCATACCTCACCCATTAAGCTTTAATAGTCTTGGTACCCTTGGAAATGAGATTACTGAGTCCCTGTGGCTCACAGATTACTACAACAACAGTTGCAGGTATAGGTAATGCGATACTTTGACGTGAGCGCGATGATTGTTCTATTTGGAGTTCTTCTTCTTCGTCGATCTAGGATGGGTTCCAGGACGGCAGCTTGGGATAGCAAGGATGGATGTCATTTTATCATTTCATTTCATCCGTAGTCGGACCCTGCTCTTCTGTATGATGATTGTATATATTGTTGTATTGATGTGATCTTGATTTAGCTTGTGGCGAGTGTAAGCCAATTCCATATACTCATCTCTTCTTTACATGTACTTGTAATGATATCCATTCTTGTGAAACGACGAGATGCGCTTCTATCCCTGTCGAGGCCCTCGAGCCAAAATAAGGATAGGATTGCATCTTGGGCGTTTACATTTGTTTACCGTGTGTTGTTTGCTTCTTTTCGAATTGGTTCTCCTCGCTAGGGTTCTGAAACCGTTTCAGAGTGTGAGGATTCATTCAACTACGCTTGTTTGTCTACTTGACAGATTCATTCTTCTTCTAAGCGGGATTACATTCAAGATGATCATTACCCTGGATACCACTACTATCATTGCTATGCTAGTTGCCTCGATTATATCACTAGGTCTCGCTAACTACCACTTGTTTGTCAAGCCTCCCAAAATGCCATGATGGGCCTCTAACCCTTCACATCCTAGCAAACCGTTGTTTGGCTATGTTACCGCTTGTTCAACCCCTCTTGTAGCGTTGCTAGTTGCATGTCTAGTTTGTTCCATGTCGGGACATGGATATCTTGGGATATCACATTATTCTTGCTATTTAATTAATGCATCTATACACTTGGCAAAGGGTGGAAGGCTTGGCCTTTTTCCTGGTGTTTTGTTCCACTCTTGCCGCATTAGTTCCCGGTTACCAGTGTTATGTTCCATAACGAGCGCTCCTAACATGCTTGGGGTTTTTATGGGGACCCCCTTGATTTTTGTTTTGGGATAAACCTCTTCCGTTAAGGCCCAACATTAGTACTAAAATTTGCCCAACATAATAATACTGAACACCTTTATTAATGCATAGGGCGTCATGAACCCGTGGATTTAATTCAACATAATACAGCGGTCCAGCGCTGATGGTGCTGGTTCAAACTAGAGCAACTTATTAACGCCGCCCCGAGGCAACTCAAGGATTTGCGTGGTAACCATCGCTCATCTGTCGTGTCCTGAGAAAGATATACGCGGCTCCTATCGGGGTGACGACACGTCAGGTGGTCTTGATGGATTTGTTTTACCTTTAACGAACATCTTATGCACCGAGATTCCGAGGATACTATGGGATATCCCGCAGTTGAGGTTTTTCACCGCATCTTTTGGCTAGTTTGGGATGGATGAGTTGGAGCACTTCTACAGGGTTAAATCGTTTGGAAAGCCGTGCCCGAGGTTGTCACACCCTATGTTTTGCCTCTCTTGACTAAGTTAATAAAGCTTAAAAATGAGGACCACCAAAAACTTTTTGTGTGTTGAGATACTTGACTTGATTGCTATTTGATTGCTTGACTGAGTGTGCTCCTAAATCAAAACTCATCTCCTTGATCCAAATCTTTGCCCAATGATCATGCCATGTGTATAGGACATAAAACTATTTTTGTAAAATATTATTTTGGCAAAAAAGCATTTATTTGATTTAGATTTTCAAAAACCCCTGAATTGAGGTTTGCACTAAAAGTCCTCAAATTAGGGTGAATGTTTTGTACCAAAGATTTTATTTGGAACCTATTATCTATAAGACTTCCCAAAACCACAAAAATATTATTTTTAAAGTTATGTTGTATGTCATTTAAATTCCTTTTTCTGAGGCCACAAATGGTCTTTTATAGGGAAAATTTATTTTAATGTTTCAATAATATTTGAGAAAATTTAGGGAAACTCAGCGGCCATATATTCACCATATATATGAGTTTCAACACATGTTCATGTTCAAAATGTTGGACAAAACCCTCCAAAACCCTTTCTGTTCATTTGAAGTATTTGAAATATTTCCCTAAGAGATATTGTCAAATAAATCCAAGAAAATTCCAGCAAGTCACATATGCATATATGATGATCATGCCAAGTTTCATCCCAATATAAATTTTTTTGGTTCACATTAATGCCCCAAAACCCTCTCTGTCCACACTCCAGTTTGAACAACTTTGCATTGTCAACTGTCACCATTTGATCCCAAACTTTGTGGTCATGTTCCAATACCCTAATGATGCAACTACACCAAATGGTGCATCAAGGATAACATATCCAATTGCTCAAATCCCCCCAAACGCAGTTTTGTTGATTTCTAGAGTTAGGAATTATTGCATTGGCAAGTTTTCCCAAATGAGCTAAAAATTGGTGACCAAGACAATTTGACCCTACCATTCACTCCTGGTAAATATCAAGGCCATAGGATTCCTCTGCCTATCCAACACACAACACAAACACCTTCTGCCATAAACTAGTGGACAAGCAAAGTTGGCCCAAAGAGATTCTTCTTGCCCTCAACCTTTTACCACAACACGTACTACCCCGCATCTACCTCCAGTAAGTTTTTCTTGCCTTGGCTCAATTATTTAGCGGGGTAAAACCCCAAGATTCCCTCTTTTGGACAGCATTGGCATGACCTGTCCTCCTCACATTCTATTAGGTACTTGCAAAAGCCCCCAACAGCCTAACCACAACACCTCTTGCATGCCAATGTAGTTATTTACATCCATAGATGGCATGCTCATGTGGAAAGTATGAGCAGTTCATCCAAACCTATGTTTAGGCAACAAAAGCAGCTTTGAACTACAAGTGCCCTTTCCTCTCATCTCACAGAGCTGAAAATTGGTGTACATGTACTCCCTTCATGCCCAAGGCTATCAGACAAGGTTCTGTCCCACATGCCCTTCAGTAAAACCCATTAGGAAAGCCCCAATTTTGCTGCTGCAAACTTACCTTCTGTTAAAACCGCTTCTATTCAGCTCCACATCCTCTCAAATCTCACCAGTGCATTCTAGCACGCATGCCTCACATGCCAGACAGCTTTGGCCGACAAAAAGGTAGCTCTGGACACGGCATGGCGTGGTGAATATGCTATTGACCTGCAGAAATGGTGGTCTGCCATCAAGCTTGTCATGTAGCTTGTGTCCGACCGCGGCAGGGTGCCAACGCGCGCCAAGGGGTCCTCCTTGACCTCCCACGCCCCTCCTCGACGCTGGGAAACCTCCAAGGCCGCTCAAACACGCGTGCTCGACTCTCCTCACCCTATTTCTACCTTCCCCAGAGCGCACTCTCGCACCCTATGCCACTCGTCCCACTCCCTGAAACCCCCCTGGCCAAGCCATTAGAGCTCTTGAGCTCGGAATCCCTCTCATGGCCGCCATATCGTCGTTCGGCCTCTGCTTAAATTCAACTAGCCTTGAGCTTCTCCTCCCCGCCTGACCAATCCAACATCTCCCCCTCGATGCCCCAAAGCTCCCCTCGCCGCCATTTCTCCTCCGGGACGCCATGTGCTTGAGACCAAGGATGGACGACGGCCTCCTTCGCTGCCAGGCGAGCCGTCGCCGCTCTGGCTCTCCCCGACAGGCAAGTGTTACCTAGGCGGATGCGGCTCACCGCCCCGAGCGTGCCGTTGGTTGGAGCGCCGCCGGAGGTGGCCGTAGACAACGGGACAGGCGCCGACTGTCCCTGTACTAAAGAACGGGGCTCTTAGTACCCTGATTTGTGCACCAGACCACCGCGGCCTACGGATCGGCAAGACCCTGCCGGGTTGGATCTGGGCGCCTAGCTCTTCGTACAAGGACTCGAGCGAACCGACAAGTCTTCCTTGCCGGGGGGCTCGGGAAATAGCGCACCCGCCAAGGCCTCCGCCCGCCAAGCCGTCGCTCCATGGTAGCTGGGCTGATTGTCTACATCGGCGAGGTGTCGAGCGGGCACGCAGGTAGGTGAGATTGGTCGGGGCGCATGGCTATTTCCTTGGATTACAGCAGAGCTTTAATGACACCCGTCCCATGGCGTGGCGAAAGAATAAGAGGTAGCTGGGCGAACGGCACAAAAGGACAGGCATTCCTTGCCGGGAGACGTCGCTAGCGTTCCACCTCACAGCGCATTAAATGCGTTTGTCCTAATCCATCAGAGCTATGTATTTCACACTACCGCAATTGCGAGCGGTTTTGGCAGATAGATATACATTGTTTATTATGTGCAAAGACCATTTTAGCCACTGTGGTAACCCCTTGGGTTATAAAAGGAGGTCCATGGCTACCTTTACAAGGGTCGACTCTCTGTTCATTTACACGCGTAGCAACGCTCCGGAAGCATCCTTGCCGGGTTGCGACGCTCCTGTACTATGAACCCAAATAAACCATACCACACAGGACGTAGGGTATTACGCTCCGGCGGACCGAACCTGTCTAAACCCTCGAGCGTGTAGTGTCCAGTGATGCTCTTTGCGCCAGAGGATTCCCTCACCCAAACCACGAAAGGGGCCTAGCCGGCCCCATAGATAGTCGTACCCCGACATCTTTGGCGCGCCAGGTAGGGGGACTCCCTTGCGTGAACCTTCGCCGACTCCTGCGCGTCGTCACCGACAGCTTCTTCGACGCCCATGCCTCCCAAGAAGGCTAAGGGCCCGGTGATGCCCGCCCCGTCCATGTCCAAGCTGCCCTCGCAAGTGGTGGCCGGCGACGTGGATGGGGGCGGCCTTCACAATCGCCACGCAGGCGAACGCAACAACAACACTGCACGGAGCTCCGCAAGCCGCGACATGGACCACGTCTTCATGGAGACGCATAATGCGTTCGCGGTGACCAGAGCCGGCACCGCAGACGTAGCGTCCGCGTCAGCAGCCACAATAGCAGCAACGGCGGCAAAAGGACCCCCTCCGCAGCCTTCTAAAGACCACCGCGACCAACACCCCCAGGGCGGCGACCCTGGGCGGCACGCGGACAAGACCCCTACACATCCATCTCAAGACACGCAGGGTCTAGCTCGACAGTAGCCTCCTGGAGGGAACGAGCATCGCGCGACGGCTCGGGGAGACGCTCCTCCTAGCGCCGCAAGGAGTAATAGTGCCACCCATTCCTCGCACCGCTCCATGCCCAAGACTCCAGAAGAAGCTCTGGTGCAGGCCCAGCTATTGTTGAACTTTCCACCCATGCCGGAGAAAATGGAAGATTGGAGAGCTACGATCCAGAGCCTACTGAGCTTCGCAAACCGTGACAGGCCAGAGGGAGCAGGCCCGTCAGTCGCCCGCCAAGCGGCTCCGAGGGCTCCCACAGCCGGACGCGACGCTGGCAGGGCGCACACGGTGAAGTCTCCCCCTCAGCAGCAACCTACCCGCCAGACCGACGTGCAAGACGAGGTATCATACGCCTCGACGCACCTGCAGATGAACAATTACCAACGCCAGGTCTTGAAGGACAGGCGCAAGGAGGACGCCCGCACCACCATCGAGAGGTGGCGTCAAACATGCCAACAGTCCGCTGGGCGTGCGGACCCAGCCGTGGACACGCTGACGCCGAGGGTGCCCGGCAGCCTGCCTTACCAGGTAGGCTGCCCGGCGTTCACCCCCGAGCTATGGCAAGTCCGCTAGCCCTCCAGCAAACCCTTCAAGCCTGAGTTGCCCGACAAGTACGATGGCAAGATCAGCCCTTCCAAGTTCCTCGACGTCTACACCATCGCCGTACAGGTTGCCGAGGGATGCGACGAGAAAATCTTAGCCAACTACTTTCCGTTGGCGCTCAAGCCCAACGTGAGGAGTTGGCTAATGAACTTGCCGGAGGAGTCCATTTCCTCTTGGGCAGACCTGTGCAACCAGTTCGTTGGCGCATACCATGGAGGCCACAAGCATCCAGGGTAGCCCAGCGACTTGCACGTGCTCCCCCGGAGAGAAGGCGAATCTCTCCGCCAATATATCCAGTGGTGCAGCCGTGTGCAGCACAACATCCCTGACATCCACCCAGCCACTGTGATTGCCGCGTTCCACACAAACGTGTGCAACCGGCGAATGCATAAGGAGATGAGCATCAACAAAGTGTGGCATGTCGCCGACCTGTATGCTCTGGCCGACAAGTGTGCATGCGCTGAAGAGGGAAGTAGGCTCTCTGGAGAGGACGCCGGCGCGGAAGTCGACTCGGATGACGACGAAGATGCACCGGCCTCCAAGAAAAACGGCCGAAAGCGTAACAGGAAGCGCAAAGGAAAAGTAGTAATGGCTATTGAGGGGAACGGCAACTCCGACTCCGGCAAGAAGGCCAAGTTCGAGGGGTCCGGCAAGAGTGTTGCCTCGTGCTCCGGAGGCGATGAGGCCGCAATAGGAGACAAGACGGGCATGCCGTACTCCAAGATCCAGCTCACCAAGAGCCACGATATCATCGAGTGCCGCCAAGAAGAGGAGCTTGCCAAGAAGAAGAAGCACGAGTACGAAAGGTGTGACAAGGAGAAAGGCCAAGATGGTGCAGCTGGTTCTGGCAAGAAAAGCAGTCGTAGCTGTGGTGACCACCGCGGCAAGGCCAAGCAGTGCAAAGAGAAACCTGCTAGAGGTCGAGACAAGAAGTCTGATGATGAAGACGCTGATGACGACGGAGATGAAGAAGAATCTGAAGGCTAGGAATTCCAGAAGGCTGTCGATGCCATGTGCGTTGACGGAGGCGCATCTTTGCACTCCTCTCACCGGCAGCTCAAGGTGTAGGCCTGTGAGATCAACGCGGCAGAACCAGCGGCAGAGGCGAGGAAACCCCTCAAGTGGCCCAACACTCCCATCATCTTCAACGCTGAGGACCACCCTGACCGCATCACTGCCGTCGGGGCATGCCATTGTTGGTTTCGCCAACAATACGCAACTTCAAGGTTGATGTTGGTCGACAGTGGGGCCGGGTTGAACTTGATCTCACCTAACGTGATCAAGCGGCTGCAGATTCCTAGACGGATCTTAAGGCGACGTGGTCCTTCCAAGGGGTCAACCCGGGAGATCTTAGCCCAAGGGGGAGATCACTCTGCCAATCACGTTCGGCAACGAGATCAACTTCACGATAGAGAGGGTAGTCTTTGACATCGCAAGAATGTTGCTGCCGTACAATGGGATTCTGGGCCGACCGGCACTGGCGAAGTTCATGGCGGCAACACACCACGCCTACAATACTCTCTAGATGCTAGGGCCAATGAGCGTAATCACCGTCCGCACTGACAACAAGGATGCAGTCCTCTGCGTCAATAAGCTCTTCCGGGAGGCAGTGGCAGCGTCTACCAACGAGGCACTCGCTCCTACCGACAAAGCTCCCGTGGGGAAGAACAAGAACAAGAGCTCTGACGAGTCTCGTAAGGACTCCCGGAAGCGCGCCAAAAAGTGCAGCACGCCCGTCGAGGAATTAACTGAGACTTCTGCCGCTGGGAGCAAAGAACAAGACCGCCAGAAGCGACACCCAAATGCGAGGCACGCATGAGTACTGGGCGCTTTCGTTCATCCCACCCGTGAGGTGCGGTTGCCGGTCCACCCGACAGCCCCTTTTGTGCAAGCTTCGCCGCCAACACGTATAACCCTTTGCACAGAGCCAAGCGATGATCCTGTGCGTAGTCAGTAAAAGCTAAGTGCTCTACAACTCTTGGTCGATGTACATATTTTTTATGTATTTTATGTAAGATGTTGTGGCTACTCCTTTCTTGCGTAAGGCCATTGTTGAACAACCTAGGTTCCTAGCCAACTCTATTTTCTTTTCTTTCTTTTTCTAAAAAGGGAGAAGGGCCCCTCGCGTACAAGTCTTCCTGGGGGAGTAACAGCACGGACACCTGCAAGCATGTTCAAGGACGATCGCCTTCCGACAAGGAATACGACGAGAAAAAGAGCTAAGTCGCAAGAAACTTTTCAAAAAATGAAGGATTTATCCTTGAACGAGGTTGACACTTGTGTGAGAAAACCTACACGCAAAGGACCCTTGTCGAAATTGTTTGCGCACTTGGTTGTTTTGAGTCCGCTCAACATCCTAAGTAGACGCGGCAAGGACAATAAGGAGGCCTTGTTGGCAGCGGCACCACCAGAAGGCTACCAAGGACCCATTCCTTCGGGCGCTCACGGTACAGATGCGCGCACCAACAAGCATTTTCGGCAAGTGTAGGGATAAACGAAAACACACAAGTTCAGCTACGTTGAAAGGAGATAGTCGTTCATCACGATAGATAAAGCGCATTACAAAAAGCAAAGCCACGATGCTGATTCAAGACCATTGTTTTGGATAACACGCATCGCAGGAAAGAAAGCTTAGTTGCCCAAGGTTACAGAACCAGCCCTGTCGGAGATAGGGGCAACAATGGCATCGAGCTCGCTGGTGTCTGATACCTCTCCAACGTATCGATAATTTATGAAGTATTCATGCCATATTTTCCTATGTTTACAATACTTTTATATTGTTTTGACTTACCTTTTGTGATTTAATTAGAACTAACCTGGACTGACGCTATTTTCAGCAGAATTACCGTGGTATCCTTTTTTGTGCAGAAAATGAAAGTTCTCGGAATCGCCCGGAACTTTTTGGTGATTTTTCTGGAACATATGAGCAACATTGGAGAGAAGAACCACCAGAGGAGGGCTGCCAGGGAGGCATGACCCAACAGGGCGCGGCCCAGCCCCTGGGGGCGCCCTGTTGGGTCGTGGTCCCCACGTAATTCCGTTTTGCGTGATTCCAACGCTGAAAAAATCCTATAAATACCAAAACCTCTAGAAATCTACCCTCTCTATCTTGTTGTAATGAATTAATCTTTCCCTTTGAGATCTCGTTATGTTGGATTGAATATTTTGGATTTGAGAACACTTGATGTATCTCTTGCATGTGGATACCGGTAGTGGCAATGGGGTATTCTATTGATCCACTTGATATATGTTATGGCATCAAATCGCGGATTCCGGTGACCTTGGGGATATATGCATAGGGTTTGATTGCACGTTCTTGTCCAACCTTCTCCGATAGAAATCTTGGGGTACTCTTTGAAGTTCTTTGTGTTGGATTGAATATGATGAATCTGAAATTGTTTGATGCATGTCGAATAATTAACCCACGGATACTTGTGTTGACATTAGAGTATCTAGGTGCCATTAGGGTTGATTGATATGTATCATAGGTGTTATTTTTGTACTAACTCTAGGGCTGTTTGTAACACCTATAGGAATAGCCCAATAGATTGATCGGAAGGGATAACATTGAGGTGGTTCTACTACCTACAACAATTTCATCTTATGTTCTCCGCTAGATAGGAACTTTGGAGTGATTCTTTGTTGCACGTTGAGGGAGATCATATGATCCTATTATGTTAGCATTGTTGAGAGAGTGCACTAGTGAAAGTATGAACCCTAGGTCTTATTTCCAAGCATTTATATAACGTTTTGCTCGTTGTTTACTATTTGTTACCTTGCTTTTTCTATATTTTCAGATTACAAAATCCTATATCTGCCATCCATATTGCACTTGTATCACCGTCTCTTCGCCGACCTAGTGCACCTAATCAATTTCCCATTGTATTGGGTGTGTTGGGGACACAAGAGATTTCTTATATTTGATTGCAGGGTTGCTTGAGAGAGACCATCTTCATCCTACACCTCCCACGGATTGATAAACCTTAGGCCATCCACTTGAGGGAAAATTGCTACTTTCCTACAAAACTCTGCGCTTGGAGGCCCAACACGAGTCTACAAGAATAAAGTTGTGTAGCGGATATCAAGCTATTTTCTGGCGCTGTTGCCGGGGAGGTGAGTGCTTGAAGGTATATCTTTAGATCTTGCAATTAAATCTTTTAGTTTCTTGTTTATCACTAGTTTGGTTTATAAAAGAAAACTAAAAAAATGGAATTGATGTTGCATCAAGTTCTTTACCTTTATGATGTTTTTCTTGAAAATGATGGATCAGAAAATTGTGCCAAAGTGCTAGAAGAAGAGTTCAAAAAATGTTTGGCATTAAATACTTGAATGATGAGCATGATAGCAATATTGTTAGTATGCATTCCTTGAATATCTATGATGCTACTGAAAATTATTATGAGGGAGGAACTTATGTTTGTAGGTATTGCAATAATGTCAAGTTTCCTCCCTATGTGTTCAAAGTTTTGAAGTCATGCTTGTTTTTCCTTCCTATGCAAATTGATTATTGCTACAATAAATTGTCTTCTTGCAAAATATCTATGCATAGGAAGTGGGTTAGACTTAAATTTGCTTGTCATATGCTTCATGATGCTCCCAATGTGTTTCAATTCTTTACTATTATGTGAGCATCTTTGAAATCATCTTGCCTAGATAAAAAGGCTTTAAAGAAAAACACTTGTTGGGAGACAACCCAACAATTTTCCTTTCTATTTTTGTGTCTTCACATGATTAAGCTACTGTAGTAATCATGTTTTGTGTCTTTTATTTTAATAAAGTGCCAAGTAAAGCCTTTGGGATAGTGTGGATACTTGTTAGTTTGATTCTGTGCAAAAACAGAAACTTTTACGTCAAGTGCAGAATTTCTCTGATTTTACTGGACAGTCAAAAGATTCTAAGTTTTTTACACAGTTTTTCTATGCAAATTAGCCGTGTTGTCGTAATTTTTCCGAATTTTTAGAGAGAGGGAAATATGGTTATACTACAGATCTTCGCAGACTGTTCTGTTTTTGACAGATTCTGTTTTGCATGCATAGTTTGCTTTTTTTAGTGTTTCCATAGCTTAAATTTAGTGATATAAATTATGGGAATGATAGAATATAGTAGTTATCATGTGATAAAAATTATGAATCTTGTCTTGACAGTACCTAATTTAATGATCTATCTTCATTATACTAACCCATCTCACGAAGTTCCGTTAAGTTTTTTGTGATTGAAGTTTTCAAGTTTTGGGTGAGATACCGATATGAGGAGAATAAGGAGTGGAAATACCCTAAGCTTGGGGATGCACAAGGCAGCCCCAAGGTATTATCCAAGGAATACTCAAGCGTCTAAGCTTGGGGATGCCCCGGAAGGCATCCCCTCTTTCGTCTCCAACACTATCGGTATATCTTACTTGGAGCTATATTTTTATTCGTCACTGATATGGATCAAGGAGATCCAAAGGGGTTTAGGCCCGATCTTTCACGGCAATCAAAGAACAACAGCAGGATCACAAACAAGAGAACTCAATCTGAAATAGATCAAACTGGTTTCCCTCAATATCTCGCACCGGAACTGACCTAGATCAACTCCCACGCACAGCAACACATCAGATCAACACGATCAGCAAGCACAAACACCAATCGATACTCGCAATAGGCCGCCCATCCGGGAGGAACCTGTTGATAACTCTTATCTTATCTTTCTTGTCTAACCCTAAAACGGAGGTAGGGGAAAAGTATTTATAACCTAACACGAAACGAAAGGGTACACGGGCTGCAAAGCCCAAATCCTGCGCGCAGGCAGATAAGCGGTACTACCGCTATAGCAAGCGGTACTACCGCTATAAGCGGTACTACCGCGGCACTACCGCTCCACTTCCGTTGGGGATCGCCTGGACTCCAGAAGTATTTCGTAAGCGGTACTAGGAACGGTAGTAGAAAGCGGTACTACCGCTCTGGAGGGCGGTACTACCGCCCTGGGAACCCTGCAGGTCTTCCAGGTCTTCTTCCTCTCCCTTCTGCAATGCCTCTGGAGGTGTTCTGAAGGTGGGCTTCACTGCATCTGTATGAGGAATTGCAAAACAAAAGGATCCAAACTTCAGAATATCAGGAGGTGGTAAAATTATAGGAGCAATAGATATCCTCCCCTCATCATCCCCCCCAACTTGAGAGGAAACCGTCCTCGGTTTCGCCTTAATGTGTTGGACCTTCGTCTTCATAGGAAGTGCATCCACTTTGATATCCTCGTCAAGCATAGGCTGCAGCACATGACGCTTCCCCTTATGCCACAAGGAATAAACATTGGATCTGCCTTCATGAGTGGAACGCCTATCAAATTGCCACGGTCGGCCCAGCAGCACATGACATGCTTCCATAGGTATAACATCACAGACCACCACATCCTCATAAGTACCTACGGAAAAGGTCGGACGCACCTTATGGGTGACCTTCAGCTTCCCTGAATTATACAACCACTCAACACAATGTGGCTGCGGGTGCTTCCATGTAGGCAATGAGAGAGAATCCACCAAACTCTTGCTAACAATATTGGTGTAACTGCCACCATCAATAATCAGCTTGCAAGCGGTGTTCTTGACTGTGCATTGGGTCTGAAAAATATTCCATCGCTGCCCTTGCCCTGCTATGCGATCTTCTGGCACACGCTGCACCATCAAGTTAATGCAATTAGGGGCAACATCCTCAGGGTACACATCAACGGTGTCCTGGTCCTTAGACTCCTCACTAGATGAATCAGCAACCTTCTCATCGTCACTGGCAGAAACATATCCATCTTGGGTGAGCATAACCCTTTTTGTATTAGGGCAATCACGCCGCAAGTGTCCGCGACCTCCACAAGTGAAACACTCTATACCAGTGGTGGACCGAGTAGACGCAGCTTTAGACACTCCTGATTTGGCGCCTGATCATCAGAAAGATTGTTGGAGCGTGTAGAAGGTGCCGGTTTAGCACTAGACCCAGCAGCCTCGGTAGGGGAATAACGCCATGTGTTCGTGGCTGCAACTTGGCGTCGTTTGAGTTGTTGCTCTGCACGCTCAGCTTGGTGCACAAGATCTTGGATGTTGGAGTAGACCACCATCTCCACACGATCCTGCACCTCAACATTCAGCCCATGAAAGAACCGAGACATAATGGCCTCCGGGTCCTCAGTTGTTCCTGTACGGATCATCAACAACTCCATCTCTTTATAATATTCATCCACTGATTTATTACCTTGAGTGAGCCGCTGCAATTTGTGGTACATATCACGCTTGTAATGTTCAGGAACAAAACGACGTCGCATGAGTGCTTTCATACCTCCCCACGACATTGGGCGAGTCGGCATACGCAGAATTTGACTCCACCAAATCAGTACGTAACCGGTGAATTCAACGGCAGCAAGTTGAAGTCTCTTCTCTTCACTATAATGGTGGGTAGAAAAAATCTGATCCATACGCATCTCCCACTCCAAATAATCATCCGGACCGCGGTCACCGGAGAATGGAGGAATGGACAGTTTGACACGGCCAATACCACCATCATCCATAGGAACACGAACCGCCTGACCAAACGTATTACGATCAGCGGTCAGAGCACGATGAGCACCGGCAAAACGGCCATCAAACTGTCGCCGCTGTGGTGCATAATCACCGTCATCCTCAAGGTCTCCAGCAGCAGGTTGTGCAGTAGCCCCGTGTCGGCGAACATGATCATCAGCATGGCGGCATAGCAGTATGTCACGAGGTTGTGCAAGAGGGGGCGGCTGCACCTGTGCACGAGGAACAACATCTCCCAAAGCATCAATCCGGGTCGACAAGCCGGCAATTAGCACGGCCAAAGAATCATGGCTCTGTTTAATGTAATCACACGTACTGTCAAAACCAGCCCGGACATTAGGGGGCAAATCGTCAGCAAAGACGGGACGTACAAGATCCGCTTTCTTCTCACCAACAGCTACGGAATTCGATCCATCAACGGAATTCTCCATAGATCACAATCAACCTCAGCAGATCAATCTCAGCAAAACTCAAAAGCAACAAAGCAATCTCGCCGTGAGAAACCTAGCAAAATCTGATACCAAATGATATGGATCAAGGAGATCCAAAGGGGTTTAGGCCCGATCTTTCACGACAATCAAAGAACAACAACAGGATCACAAACAAGAGAACTCAATCTGAAATAGATCAAACTGATTTCCCTCAATATCTCGCACTGGAACTGACCTAGATCAACTCCCACGCACAGCAACACATCAGATCAACACGATCAGCAAGCACAAACACCAATCGATACTCGCAATAGGCCGCCCATCCGGGAGGAACCTGTTGATAACTCTTATCTTATCTTTCTTGTCTAACCCTAAAACGGAGGTAGGGGAAAAGTATTTATAACCTAACACGAAACGAAAGGGTACACGGGCTGCAAAGCCCAAATCCTGCGCGCAGGCAGATAAGCGGTACTACCGCGGCACTACCGCTCCACTTCCGTTGGGGATCGCCTGGACTCCAGAAGTATTTCGTAAGCGGTACTAGGAACGGTAGTAGAAAGCGGTACTACCGCTTCAAGCGGTACTACCGCTCTGGAGGGCGGTACTACCGCCCTGGGAACCCTGCAGGTCTTCCAGGTCTTCCTCCTCTCCCTGCTGCAATGCCTCTGGAGGTGTTCTGAAGGTGGGCTTCACTGCATCTGTATGAGGAATTGCAAAACAAAAGGATCCAAACTTCAGAATATCAGGAGGTGGTAAAATTATAGGAGCAATAGATATCCTCCCCTCATCAGTCACATAATATGTGTTTCGCTTGGAGCGTCATTTTATTTTGTTCTTCTCTGCTAGATGTTATTTATAATATTGTTTTTCAATAAAAAGTTCCAAGAATTTTCTTTTATGATGCTTGAATTACATGTTAGATGTGTGTTGTGTAAAAACAGAAACTTTTTCTGTAGTGCTATAATTTTCATATTTTACTGGAACATGGAAAGTTTCTGAAATTTTTACACAGTGTGATCATATACATTTTCTATCATTTCCTAAATTTTCAGAATTTTTCGTGTTACAGAAGTGCACTTTGTAAATTAATTGCTACAGACTGTCCTGTTTAGACAGATTGCTGTCATAGTTTTGTTATCTACTTCTCCTATAGTTTACATGACTTATATTGGCAGATATAAATTGTGGAAATGATAATATAAAGTAGATAATGTTTGAAAATTATTATCTAACTTGTCTTGGCAGTACATAAGAGTTGATTTATTCTTATGTGCACTAACCTATCTCACGAGTTCTTTTCAAGTTTTGTGTGGATGAAGTTTTTGAGACCTAGGTGAAACCGTGATATGAGAGGAATTAACGGGACATAAAAGCTCAAGCTGGGGGATACCCAAGGCTCCCCAAGTCAATATTACAAGAAGTATCAAGCATCTAAGCTTGGGGATGCTACATATCCCACCTCTCTTCATCAACAATTATCGGTTAGAGTATGTTGAGCCTAAATTTTTATTCGTTCACACGATGCGTGTTATTCTTGGAGTGTATTTTTGTTTTATTTGCTGTTTGAATAAAATATCAAGATATGAAAATATTTATTGAGAGAGAGTCCTCACAAAGCTACTTGATTGTTTGACTACTCATTGATCTTCACTTATATCTTTCAAGAGTAGTTTGATGTTTACTCTTGTGCTTCACGTATATCCGAAGAGTAAATTGTGAATGAATTGAATTTCATAAATCTGAAATTATACATGTACTTTATGCTTAGTAGTAGTTTCATATTTGGTTTAGAAAGTAAAATCTATTGAAGTTTGACAATCACAATATTGGTCATACAAGCAATCGATGAGTGATTAGTATAAGAAAGAGAACCATCACATACAAATACATTGTCTTGGACATCTTTTATGATTGTGAATACTCTTTAATTATTTTCAACCTTGATCAAATAGTTGAAGTTGGACAAGAAAGACAATGTAATGGTTATGTTTGGGTATATTTGCAAGGAAGTTATATTGTCATGGATCCTCCAACATGTGATGCTTGTTTAGAACCCTTTGCTAGCCAAAACTTCGTACTAAGTAGAGATACTACTTTTGCATACAAATCCTTGAACAAAGTTTCTTCCTTGAGAGTCCACCATACCTACCTATATGTGGTATTTCACTGCCATTTCAAGTAAATTTGCACATGACACCTCTAAACATTCAAATAAACATCCGTTTTGCGTGCTTGTACCGCTCATGGAGCGATGGGACGGTCATTATCTTCCATGCTAAGCGGGTTATTCTCAAGATGAGTGTTAATTCACTTGTCATTGCACGAGGGAGGCTTGCAAAAATAAATAAACAAGAACTCCCCCTAGAAAGTTGATTGTTTGAATGGTACCCGTGGATTCGGTTAGCCATGGAATGTGTTTGAATGGTGGAGGGGGAGGAAAATGTTAATTCTGTTTAGGAACCGCCAATAATGTGATTAGCATGGAAGATATTGATAAGTCTGTTGTGACATTGACAGGAAAAGTATACCACTCAAAATTACATATTCATCTCTGTTTTAAACAAGGAGGTCTGGCACCTTTGCAAATCACCGCTTCCCTCTGCGAAGCGGAAATGTAATTACTTTCATGTTATTTACTTTTCATGTTGAGTCAACTTCTTATTCCAACCTCAATCTATTAGTTGGCAAGTATCATGTGATGGGGAAAGATCCAAGTACATATATCCAGTCAAATATATTTGATCATGATTCATTATTCTTGACAATTATCTTCACGATAAGTATGTTGGGAGGCGAAACATCAAGCCCCTATCTTTCTATGTGTTTGATGGATGTTGTTTGTTCTAAAAATATGCTTTGAGTATTAGCAATCATAGAAGACTATATGATAATTGAGTATGTAGAGCACTTACTTAGACTTGTTGATGCATTGAAATTGTTTGATGACTAAGAACATATGTTGTTAAGTTTCAAGAGAATGCATTGTTTGAACCATGACATGTGAATTGATTTCTACTTGATCATGAGAAGTTTTATGATGAAAAGTTGCGGGTTATGATGCTAGAAAAAGTGATTGGAGTTATCATTGATCAAAATTATCCACTATGCTAGCATTCACACTTCATAAATTACTTTCTTTTATCATTTACCTACTCGAGGATGACTAGGAATTAAGCTTGGGGATGCTGATACGTCTCCAACATATCGATACTTTATGAAGTATTCATGCCATATTTGCCTATGTTTACAATACTTTTATATGGTTTTGATGCACCTTTTATGATTTAATTAGAACTAACCTCGACTGACGCTGTTTTCAGCAGAATTACCGTGGTGTCGTTTTTTGTGGAGAAATTGAAAGTTCTCAGAATCGCCCGAAACTTTTTGGTATTTTTTTTGGAACATATGAGCAACATTGAGTGAAGAACCATGAGAGGAGGGCTTCCAGGGAGGCACGACCTAACAGGGCGCGAGCCAGCCCCAGGTGGCACCCTGTTTGGTCGTGGTCCCCACGTAATTCTGTTTTGCGTGATTCCAACGCAGAAAAATCCTATAAATACCAAAACCTCCAAAAGTTGACCTAGAAGTTCCGCTCCCCCGCCGCAACTCTTTGTATCGATGAAAAAGCAATCTGGAGCCTTTCCAGTACCTTGCCGGAGAGGGGAAATCATCTCAGGTGGCCATCTTCATCATCCCGGCGCAAGCCATGACAAGGAGGGAGTAGTTCACCCTCGGGGCTGAGGGTATGTATCGTTAGCTATGTGTTTAATCTCTCTCTCTCTTGTTCTTGAGATGGCACGGTCTTGATTTATCACGGGCTTTGTTAATATAGTTGGATCATATGGTGTTCTTCCCTCTCTATCTTGTTGTGATGAATTAATCTTTCCCTTTGAGTTCTCATTTTGTTGGATTGAATATTTTGGATTTGATAACACTTGATGTATCTCTTGCATGCGGATACCCGTAGTGACAATGGGGTATTCTATTGATCCACTTGATATATGTTATGGCATCAACTTGCGGATTCCGGTGACCTTGGGGATCTATGCATAGGGGTTGATTGCACGTTCTTGTCCTACCTTCTCCGATAGAAATCTTGGGGTACTCTTGGAAGTTATTTGTGTTGGATTGAATATGATGAATCTGAAATTGTTTGATGCATGTCGAATAATTAACCCACGGATACTTGTGGTGACATTGGAGTATCTAGGTGACATTAGGGTTGATTGATATGTATTATAGGTGTTATTTTTGTACGAACTCTAGGGATGTTTGTGACACCTATAGGAATAGCCCAATAGATTGATCGGAAGGGATAACTTTGAGGTGGTTCTACTACCTACAACAATTTCATCTTATGTTCTCTGCTAGATAGGAACTTTGGAGTAATTCATTGTTCCAAGTTGAGGGATGATCATATGATCCTATTATGTTAGCATTGTTGAGAGATTGCACTAGTGAAAGTATGAACCCTAGGCCTTATTTCCAAGCATTTATATAACATTTTGCTCGCTGTTTACTATTTGTTACCTTGCTGTTTTCATATTTTCTGATTACAAAAACCTATATCTACCATCCATATTGCACTTGTATCACCGTCTCTTCGCCGAACTAGTGCACCTGTACAATTTGCCATTGTATTGGGTGTGTTGCGGACACAAGAGATTTATTGTATTTTATTGCAGGGTTGCTTGAGAGAAACCATCTTCATCCTACACCTCCCACGGATTGATAAACCTTAGGTCATCCTGTTGAGGGAAAATTGCTACTGTCCTACAAAACTCTGCACTTGGAGGCCCAACACGAGTCTACAAGAATAAAGTTGTGTAGTAGACATCAGTGTCAAAGTCTCTCGGCAGCTTAGAGAAGGCCTTGGTCAGATCGACGCCGGGGTTGTGGTAGGCGACCTACACAAAGACCTTGTGGAGGGCCCCGCGACATAGCTCGCGGCAATCGTGGAGGAATTCGTCAGCCTGCTCCGTCTCGTACTTCTCCAATACGTCAACGAGCTTGCCGAAGAAGATGGACAGCCGCACGCTCGCCACCTCCCTGGTGTTGTTGGAGAAGGCGCACTCCTCCAAGCCCATCTTTGCGAGCTGGGTGGAGAGCCTGCCCACGATATCGACGAGCTGCTCAGTCCACAGACCAACGCTTTCCTGTAGTTGGTTGGAGGTGTGCGTGACGGAGGCAAGCAAGTCTTTCGCTTTCTTGAGTTCCTCAAGCACACTATGCTCCTTGTGTTGAGCAGCCTCGAGATGGTCCTCCTGGGAACTCACCCTCGCACGCAGATCAGCGTTGGTAGCCGCGGCAGCCTCCAACTCCTTGGTTTTGCCGCGGCAGATCCGCCAAGGTCTTAGTCCCCTTCTGGATGTCGTCCTTCAGCTCAAAGATCTCTTAGCCAAAGGAAGCGAGCTCTGTCTCCAATCGCTTCACCTTGATCTCTAGCTCGGCCTTGGCGGATTGGGCGGCTTCGGCGGCGCTTATGGCCTCTTGGAGCTTGCCGGCGTGCTCGGCGGCCTGCCGCTCGATGGCTTCCTTGTGCTTTGCCTCCAGCTCCTGGATATGCTTCTCCAGCCCAGCCTCGAGGTCTTTCTCAAGCGGCAAGGTCTTCCTCACGGGAATGGAGCAAGATTTTGCGCGAGTTCAGCTCTGCGTCTTGGTTAGCAATACTTTCGTCGGCTTCCCTCCAAACCTGCTCCGCCTCAGCCTTGTGATTGATAAAGGCAGCTAAGGCTTGGGTGAGGTTGGCCCGCTGGTCGTTGAGGTCCTTGCGGCTCTTGGTGAACCAGGCCTGCGTCTCAGCAAGAAGCACGCGGAACCTGTCCTCCGCCATGGCCAAAACGGCTTCCCAATGGTCCAGCCTCTCTGAGTGGCCAGCATAAAGCGCTTGCAGCTGCCGGAAGTCCCTGCCCATGGAGGATAGGATGATGTGCTCCCTTGGTTCTTCGCCCCCACCAGGGGGGTCGATTACTGCCCCTCCTCCGGGGGTAATGACGTCTCTGTCGACAGTTGCCCCTTCGGTAAAGGCACTGAGGATCGCGTCCCCAGGAAAACTGGCAAACTGCAGATCACCAATCCTTAGGTACCGGCTCGGCGGCAGCTCCACTGACGACGATGGACCGGCGACACCTCCTTGGCGGCAACCAATGGGAAGGACGGGCCCGTCTCCGACATTCCCAGGGCAGAAGCCTCCGCGGCGTCTGTTGCCGCCTTCAAGGACGGTTCCTCAAGAACCTGCTTGCTGGTATCCTTGGGGGCACGACGGGTGGCCTCCTCCTGTTCCTCGGCCACAATCCGGGCCGCCTCTTCGGCAGCTCACCTGGCGAGACCTTCGACACTGACATCGGCGTCGGGCTCTCCTGATAGAGTCGGGTCTGCAACACCAGAGAAAAAGAAAAACTGAGCTTAGAAGAAGTTCAAGAAGACAAAATATATATAAGGAAACAAGTCAAGAAGCCTTCGACGATGAAGGCTCACCAACGGGTTCCTGCCGCTCAGAGGTGCCCCCTTCCCTGGCAACCTCTATTGTCATGGCGCGTCCGACAGCGGCACCGCTTGCTGGTGCGTCCTCAATGCCGACAGGCTCCCCAGAAACGTCCCCTACCGACGGGCTCCCCTCCGGGGTCGAGCGTATGTGAGCTGCCCCTGGGCGCTCCGTTCCTGTCAGCAGGGGAACCGAACTGGTGGAGATGGCGTCTACCACCGAACCCGTCGTCGGGTACAAGGGTGGGGCATCCTACCGGGGGCTTGGCGAGGGGCTTAGGTCAATAACCTCTGGTTCCCGCGAAGAGCCCTGCTCCGAGCGCTTGCAGCGCCCTTTGTGGCAGGAGTAGGATTCGCCCTCCTAGCTCGTCGCTGCGCCAGGTCTCCTCTTCCCTGCAGAACTATCAACCACGATAAGATTCAGCAAGGACGAGACAAGAGCTAAGACATTTACTGCAACAAATTGATACTTACTCGTCGACCTCCTCCCCCGAACTGAAGGCGGACAGATTCCACCCCCCCTTCGGCGAACGGCTGGAGCTGGCGGCGGATTGGGTGTTCTGGAGAGCGTCGGCAGCGCAGCAGAGCCAGTGTGGTCGGCCACCTGAGTCGAAGGGCTTGTCGTGCGCTTCGCGACAGCCCGCTTCCTCCCTCGCGCAAGAGAAACATTGGCATCGGGGTCCTCTTCCTCCTCTTCATCCTCGGTCACTGGAGGTGGAGAACAGCGGACCGGCTCCCCCGTGTCGACCCTGCGGAGCACGTGCGTCTTCTTGGGGATGTTGCGGACCGGGAGCTCCTCAAGCTCAGGCCCCATGACGAACTCGGCGTCATCAGCTCCGGCACCTTCGGCGCCCGTAGGCTCCTTCAGCTGACCCTGCGCTGGGGGCTCCTCGTCGTGGTCCTCCTCCTCTTCCTCTTTGGGTGCGGAGGCCCCCGAGCTACTGCTGCCCACGTTGAGACGCGCTTCCATGACACACCGGCCG
This sequence comes from Elymus sibiricus, assembly GCA_039707655.1. Taxonomy (NCBI): domain Eukaryota; kingdom Viridiplantae; phylum Streptophyta; class Magnoliopsida; order Poales; family Poaceae; genus Elymus; species Elymus sibiricus. The sequence continues at coordinate 257,242,179 of CM077669.1, forward strand.
ATATGATCGTTCTCCGACTCGGTGGTGGGGCGGACCATCAAGCCTTCGTCCCTGACGCGTGTTTCCCTCAGGCTAACAAACCACTCTTGCACCAACTCCTTCGCCGACGCCTTCCACGTGGGGTCCACCCCGTGAGCATTGCACAATGTTATCATTGCGATGATGGCGTCTTTCCGGGAGTTGCTGGAGAGTGGAATCGGCAATATAAATTTGCCCTCCGGGCAGAAGAGCTGGTGACGGAGGACAGTAAGCTACAGAAAGGTAAGGGGCCCGTCAAGCCCGGGACGGATACACATGACATCGGCAGGGCCAACATACTCCCAGGCGAAGCGCTGCCGATCTTGGAGGAGAGCAATGCGCCTGGCAAGGAAATCAGAGCCCCCAATTTCTATGGTGAGCCCGGCAGCCTTCAACCGAAGCATGCGAGCGATGCCGATATCCTGTTTCTTGTCGTCGGGAGCCAGGACGCTCCACCTATCGTCGCGGATAGGCTTGGACGTCGGGACTTGGCCAAAGACCGGGGGCTCCTTGTCAATGATGTAGCACCACTCTGCTCGCCATTCCTCCCACTTTTTATGCAAGTTGCCAGGAGGATACACCTCCTTGTGGGAGGCACGAGGAATCCATGTCATGCTATCGGAGAGGGCATCTTCGCCCTCTATGCGCGGGTAGTAGAAATTGCGAAAAAGAGAGACATGGGGGGATATTCCTATGAAGTTCTGGCACAAATGCACGAAAACGGACAAGGTGCTCATCGCATTAGGTGTAAAGTCAAGAAAGTGGAAGCCGTAGGTCAACATCAGATTAACGAAGAAAGGAGAAAATGGGGGAACCAGCCGGCAATAAAAGTATGCTGCAAAAAACGGATACCAATCATTGTTGGGCTGGGTATCGCCGGGGAGCACCACCGGCGCTGGATGCGCTTCCCCGACATCGCGGAATACCTCGAGATGAGGCCGCTCGCCGTCAGCCCGGAGGGGGAGAAGACAACACACTTCCTCCGCATCGCCGCCATGGCTTCCTTCGCCTAAGCATCCGACGCCTATTTGGCCTTCTTCGCCGGGCCCGAGGCGGCGGAGGAAAGTCCATGCTTGGGCGCCATGGAGAGCCGACGGTGTACAGAGGCGGAAACAGAGGAATAACACGGGGACTCCGTGCTATAGGAAGAAGAAGCAGAGGCAGCAGAACAGAGGAGTTCGGTTGGAATGAGCAGCGCCCTTGTGGAATCCCTTTTATTAGTGAAAGGGAAGACACCAAAGGCGCCTCTTCCAGACCGACGTGGCATGGACTTTCAGGCGCGACCCCTTGAGGCAACCACCTTGCTCCACTATTCCCCATGACCCATAGTCAATGCACGTCGCGCGCGGGAGGGATAATCAACGTAACCGTAGGTAATTGCGGCCACATGTGTCTTGTGCACTGTTTTTGGGCCTAGCCCGACAAATGTCACGAAATCAAGTGTGGCCCAGGCCCCGGGTCTCCTGTTAGTGTACTAAAGAACGGGGCCCTTAGTATCCTGACCTGTGCACCAGACAACCGCGGCCTGCAGACCGGCAGGACCCTGCCTGGCTGGATCTGGGCGCCAAGCTCTTTGTACAAGGACTCGAGCGAACCGACAAGTCTTCCTTGCTGGTGGGCTCGGGCAATAGCGCACCCACCAAGGCCTCCGCCCGCCAAGCTGTCGCTCCACGTAGCTGGGCTGATTGTCTACATCGGCCAGGTGTTGAGCGGGCAGGTGGGTAGGTGAGACTTGTCGGGGCGCGTGGCTATTTCCCTGGATTACAGCAGAGCTTTAATGACACCCGTCCCATGACGTGGCGAAAGAATAAGAGGTAGGTGGGTGAACGGCATAGAAGGAGAGGCAATCCTTGCCTGGAGACGTCACCAACGTGCCACCTTCACGGCGCATTAAATGTGTATGTCCTAATCCGTCAGAGTTTGGTATTTCCCACTACCGCAATTGCCAGCTGTTTTGGCAGATAGATATACATTGTTTATTATGTGCAAAGACCATTTTAGCCACTTTGCTAACCCCTTGGATTATAAAAGGAGGTCCATGGCTACCTTTAGAAGGGTCGACTCTCTGTTCATTTACACGCGTAGCAACGCTCCTGAAGAATCCTTGCCGGGCTGCGACGCTCCTGTACTGTGAAACTGAATAAACCACACCACACAGGACGTAGGGTATTACGATCCGGCGGCCCAAACCTGTCGAAACCCTCGAGCGTGTAGTGTCCGGTGATGCTCTTTGCGCTAGACGATTCCCTCACCCGAACCATGAAAAGGGCCTCCCCAGCCTCTCCCCTATTCAGGCGGGAGGTAGGAGGAGGGCCTGCCAGGCGCGCCCCGACTGTAAGCGGCACCCGGCCGGGCCTGACGTTTTTTAGTGCAATCGGCTTTCCTGCGTACGCCTTCCCGCTAGCAAAGGCATATTCCCAGGAATACACCATCGACGTGGCGGGCTTCGCGCGTGCGGCTGATCTGATGGGCCGGCCCAGTGCGCCCGCTGCTATCCTGCGCCCAGGGTGCGGCTTACCCTGTTAGGTAATTCTTTTTCTTTTTCTTTTATTCCAGAGACTAAAACTTTTCCACATGATTCTTTTCTAATCCAAATTTGATGATTAAAATTTCCAGAGACTCCAGAAATCTTGCTGTATTTATCTAGCCATGGTGAAGATTTTTCCCATGCATTGTTTCTATTAGATCTAATAAATAGCTCCCTTTCCTATTTATTTCATCTTAGAGAAGCCCTAGAAAATTCATCCGAACTCCAAATCCAGTGAAACCAATTCCTAAATGTTTCTAAAATCATCCCCTATTTAATGAGTCCTCCACTCATTTTTATAAAAAATTATTTTGTAGACTTCTTGCAGGATCATTACTCCCTTTAATTCCACCGTATTGGACTTCCCAAAAATCCTTGTTGATCCAAATCCAGTAGAACCCCTTTAGGTATTTTTATTATGACCAGAGATGACCAAGAAAAATAAAATTCCTATTTTAGGATGCTTTTATTTTCTTTGGCTTGTTTTGTGCTTATTGTGGTTATTTCCAATGTTAGTTGACGAAGTAGGCGGAATATTTGGAGAAGGGCCGGAAGCTTTCAAAGACATTGAAGACTTTGCTGAGCCAGGCAAGAAGCCCTTTGACCATGTTGATGAACCTACTTTTATGCATGGCATTGTAGTATTTTGATCATTGCATGAAATGGCATGATGATATGGTGACCATCTTGTTGGGTTGTCTCCGACGCATTGCTCGTTGATACTTGCATTGTGCATGACCCTACTTTCCGTTGAGGGTTATGCGGGTGGGAAGTAGGTGGGTGAAAGTAGCTGCTACGCGAATGGGACAGGGATATGCATGAGATGGAAGGCAAATGTTTTACCAAAGACTTTATGAAGCCCGAGGGAGATGTTGAGCTAGGTAACCACTTGATAAAGGAGTGGTGTACCAAGGCAAGTGTGTGTGTTGATTTCAAAAAGGGATTGGCTTAAGTTGCGACCGTTACTCAAACCTTACATGTACGACCATGCTACCCCTTATGGGACGGGGCTTTGTTGATTACCATGGTCGATCCTAGCAGAGATCCCACAATACTAGTGGCGAGAGAACCGAGTCACTCTCTCGATACGGGGTCGTGTCTGGACGGGCGACTATGGCTGTTTTTACAGACACCGGGCACATCGTTGTGTCCCCTCATGGATGGTACAATGTTGAGCGAGTATCGTGTGATGTACATCCTGAGGACATGGGCCAACAAGTGGAATCTTCGTTTAGTTTCGTCAAGGGAAGACATTCCTCGGGTGCTTACCTTGGGTATGTAATATACCGCGAGTCGTGGATGACATGTAAGTTCCCCGAGTCTTGTGGGTAAAGTGTGCAACCTTTACAGAGTGTAAAACTATTCGAATAGTCGTGTCCACTGTCAAGGACAGTTTGATGACCGCTCTTGGGTTACGTCCACTGTTTTACAAAACTTGGTGTGTGTGTGTGACAAAGAGATACTTGAACTAAGTCAGATGACTTGATAACATGATGAACTGGAGTTGATATACTATGCTTATATTGATATCTGTAACCTGTTCATATGGATATCTGCAGCCTGTTGATGCATAATTTTTATAAACTGTAGGACATGATATTGCGCTCAAAATTATCTTTCCGCAAAATACCTGCTTGATGTTATCCCATGCATGATTACCTTGTTCCAAACATGGGTTGCTTACGAGTACATTCAAAAGTACTAACTGGCTTGTCCCTGGTTATTTAATTGGTCAGGCATGAAAGAACATGATTTGATGAAGAGTACCTTGGTGACGAACATGCGAGCTAGGACGCTTCCCAGTCAGAATGCCTGTAGGGTTAAGGCAGTTGGCATGGGTCCGCGCTATCGTTAAAGATTTCTGCTGCGAGTTTATGAAGACTTGGCCATAAAGGTCATATTTGAGTAAAACGGTATGTACTAGTTGTAAGACTCTTGTTATGCAGTTTATGTGTGTTTAGCGAGCATTGATCTCTGGGATCACTATACACGTGCATTCGGTGACTTCGACTTATGAGTTGGGGGTCCCCACAATGGTTATGTGGCAACTTGGAAACTTCATAATACCCGATTATAGAAAGCTTGAAGTAAATCCAATTAAAAAACACCAACTGTGTGCGTAACCGTGACCGTATCTTCTTGTGAGGTTAGAACCAAGAAGGGATATGGTGGGGTTATGATTGACTCATAAGAAGGTTTTCAAGATCACTTGTTGATCATAAATAGTTCTGTTCATTATGCGTAGATCACTCTTATTATTCTTGTACTCGTAAAATGCTTAGTGTTGCTACAACCTCACCACTTAACCATACCTCACCCATTAAGCGTTATCAGTCTTGATACCCTTGGTAATGAGATTGTTGAGTCCCCGTGGCTCACAGATTCCTACAACAACAGATGCATGTACAGGTAATGCGATGATTTGATGTGAGAGCGATGCTTGTTCTATTTGGAGTTCTTTCCGTCTTCATCGATCATAAGATGGGTTCCAGGTCGGTAGCCTAGGATTAGCGGGGTGGACGTTGTCTTCTTTTTTGTTTGATTCATTTGTAGTCGGATCCTGCTTTTCTATATGATGATTGTGATGTATTGATGTATTGAGATATATATTGTAGCATGTGGCGAGTGTAAGCCAAATCCATATACTCATCTCTTCTTTACATGTATTGTGATGATTTCCATTCTTGGGAAGCGACCCGAAATGCGCTTCTATCCTTATAGAGGCACTTGAGCTGTCGCGAGGATAGTACCGCATTTAGGGCATGATAGCTAGTCGGCTTATGCCAGGGATAATATCCCCAACATTAGCACCCAGGTTATCCTGGATTCATCCATGATAAGCTCGCCTTCCACGCTTAGGCATTTTCACACCCCACGTAGATCTCCACAAAGTGACAAGTCATGACGTAGTAACGGACCGAGTTTATGATCCTCGTCAGGGATATCCATATCCCATAAAATTAGGATATCCCTAATTTGTCGGGCTGATGCCACGGGTCTAGCAACCAAGCCTTATAAATGGGCAGGTGGGAGCCCAAGCTCATTTCTTCTTATTCGCCCCCATCTCTTCTTCCTCTTTCGAGCGCTCCACGATTTCCTCCGCCTTCGAAGCCACCGTACCCGAGATCATCACCGTCCTCGCCTCTGGAACACCTGCAACGGAGCCTGAGACCATCCACACCCGAGAGCTTGTCTGTCGCTGGCACCAGATCTGTGAGTTCTTTCTCAAACCTTCTATGGCGGTTGCGTTAGGTCTCTCGGTTCATCGCCATTCCTCAAACATCTCGATATCTTCGACTAATAGGAATTAGAACTGGGTTTTATCACTTGCTTAGATCTTCTCAAGTCTACACGTTAGATCCAAACATTTCCTTCTTAGGCTATTATCTTAGATTTCCTTTGCTGTGAGTGCAAACCTACTATCGTCGTGTTTCTAGGTTGTATCTTCTATTACCACGGTATTTTTGATGCAATTACTAGATCTGTAATTTTCTTGCATCTTGTCAAATAGTGTTTTTGTCGTCCGTGTCCCAGCGTTAACTTTTAGATGGCCGACTTATGTCCTCGTAGTAGCGTATCTTATCCATAAGTCATCTATGAAAACGTAGTCGACTTGCCTCCTTGTTGTAGTCTTCATAAGACGTCTTTGTTTTATACCACGATAGTCCATGTCGGCTTATACCTTTAAGCATTGCTTTGTAGTTTTTACCGGCTCATGCGTCCAATGACCATGGCGTCGAAAGGAAAGAAGGTTAGCGAGCTGGCTGCCGAGCTATCCCAGAGGCAGCATAAGGTGGCCAACTGGCCAAATCTATGATGACCAAGCTCCAGCCCGAGGAGTTGGAACGAGCCGGCTTACTTCCCCCTAAAGAGTGCACTGAATGGCGTTTCATTGAGGCGAGGTCGTAGTTTTTGATGATCATCCGATCCAGGGTTTCGGATCGCCGGGTTCCAAGTTCTTGAGGGATGTCCTCGATCACTATAAGCTGCACTCCCAGGCCTTTGGACCAAACTCTGTGCTCAGCTGAAGCAACTTCCAGACCTTCTGTGAGGTCTATCTACATATGGAGCCAACTCTAAGTCAGTTTTTGGAGTTCTTCTACTATAACAAGCAGATAGGATACAATGACGGGCCACCTGTTGAATATGGGGCTGTGACCATCCAGAAACGGAAAGAATTCATCTTCCCTAGCCTCAAACTTGCAAGTCACCCTAAAGGGTGTCAAAGATCCTTTTTCTACTGCAAAGACACATCTCCCAACGGTGAGTCTCCTTTGTTGGGTTGCCGTGACACCCGGCTCGCATACAACGACAATCTGTGCCACTTCGCTTTAGCAGTGGAGAGGAAGAAGCTGAAGACGGTGTATGCACGAATCAATGCCCTGATTGCTCATGGCCTCCAAGGCATAGATCTAGCCTGATGTTGGATGGAATGGTGCATCCAACCCCTCAGCCTTCATGGCTAGCTCATGTACAAGTATCTTGAAGATCCAGAAGATAGTATGTGGTTCTCCAAGCACACCCTGTCTGCGAAGGATATGCTAAGGCTATTAAGAAGCTGGCTGGAGAAAGCATCGACGATATCAGCATCGTTGGCTTGGATCTTTTCTCCGTTGTCAACCCAACTCATGCGGTAAGCCAACGTTTCCTTCTTTGCATTCTTTGTACTTCACCTTTCATGACTTCTAAAATGTTGGCTTTCATTTTGCAGCCCAGTGAGGATTGGTGGAAAACAGAGTACCAAGCTCCTAACACTCCTGAAGAGGAGGTTGTGGAAGTGGAGGATGAGGAGACCAATGAGGTAGAGCTCGACTCTATATGTCAACTTTTTATTGAACTTTTTGATACCGGCTCTTGACATGATCCCTCTGGTGTGGGCGAGCCGGGCAATAACGAGGTAACTCCTAGTGCTCGGACTCTAAAAATATTGGCAAAAGGCAGACTCGGCCATCCATTCGAAAGGTACCATTTTCCCACACATCAGCTTATTTGGATCCAAGCATATATTTGAAGAAAATACAGCATGCTGAGAGTAAGAAGAGGAACACCCCGAGTTCCGACTCTGAAGATCTGCATGAAGGGCTCTCACTTGAGTCGTGTCCTCACCGAGCCAGGAGGCCAGAGAGGCTAAGTCCCTCTGCTTCCTATCCGCAACCCGGCAAGATGAAGGTCACCCTCAGCCCTTCTAACCGGACGAAAATGGCTTCCTCACCTTCTTCGGGTGCCTCCATCGTCAACACGGATTTCACTATCAATGTTGGGTAATCCGCTCATTCAATTGTAACAGTAGTATTTTGCATCTGTCTATGTACTTATGTGCTTATCTTTGTAACATGACATAAGCAGTGTTGAAGGATAAGTCAACCATCTCCACAGCCGCTAGCGCCAGAATGGAGACATTGAGCTCTGATGCCGCTGCTACGGCTACAAACGAGCCGGTGAAGACAGAGCTGGCTCATAACTCTCCTCCAAGGGATGAGCTGGTCCTGGATAACCCAGTAACCCAAGATCAACAAGAAGCACCAGTTGATGTGGTGATGGATGATGTGCTGCCACTCGCAGCTAGTCCTAAGCGGACATAAAACGATGTGTAATGACTCACACCCAGCATCGTTTTCCGCCCAAGACCTCAACCGTTCTGGTGAAAACCATGGTTGAGCATAAGTCGGCTCCATCTCGTGAGCTGACTCATACATCTCGAGGCGTATGAAGATATGGGTCTTGCATCTCTCCACCAAGAGTATGTGTCGGAATAGGGGCTCCACGGACCCAAGAAGGTTCGAACTTTGGGGTGTGTGCGAAGATCTCAACCAGCTCTAGCCTGAAGCTCGCCACCCCACAGCCAAGCCTCGTCGAATGTGTGTGAGCGAATGAGAAGATGGACACAGAGATTTAGCCCAGGTTCGGGCCACCTTGCGGTGTAAAACCCTACTCCTGCTTTTGGTGGATTAACCTCACGAGGAGGATGGGGATGAACTAGTACAGTGGTTGAGCGACCCCGTGAGGGTTCTAAGGTGAGGATGGATCCCTCCCTCCTACGGTGGAGGCTCGTCCCTATTTATAGTGGTCTTGGTCCTCTTCCCTTATTGCACAGGCGGGAAGGGATCCCACAATGGCCAATTTTGAAAGGCGACAAGAGGTACATCATATCCTGATAGAAAGTGGTATTCGCCAGCAAAGCTTCTGGGCGTGACGCAGGGTGGGCTCGGCGATGACATCTGTCCTACCGTGCTCGTGGTCTTGGTCTCCTTGCACCGGAACGGAAATCTTTAGGGGATTCCTTGGGAACCCGCGTACGTCCTCGCCTCCTTAGCACAAAAGAGGAAATTGTCCCCTCTGCGCCCGCAGGCCCCCGCCTGGCCTTGGTCGTCATGGCTCACATCATCGCAGCCTCCTGAGGCCGGGTACCTGCATAGAAACCTCCGCTCCTCCGGAGGCAGCCTGGGGAGGCCACTCCTCTGCAGGTCTTGGCGTTGTTCGCCTCGCGAGACCGGGGCCCTCGCGAGGGTCTTGTCTTGGCGGGATTGCTGCCAGGCCGTACTGGGCCGTCGAGGTGGGCCACGCGCTGGGCCCCGGGAAAGCAGATCTGGGTACCCCCGATCCCAGAACGCCGACAGTAACTCTCGGGCCCACGGCGCGCTCGGGTTGGCTTCGGGGCGAAGCCAAGGAAGGAAGGCCGAAGCATCGTGGGCCCCAATCGCTTGCGGGCCAGGCTCGATGCGTGGCGCATGACGGGATGCGGACGACCCCACTTCCCCACGTCGCCTCGGCAACCGCCCTTGCTGAAAAAAACCTGGCGCACGCAACAGAGCCATCATTGTCCCACCTCGCGCCTGCCTTCTGCCCCTCCTTCCTCTGCAAGCTCGCACCTTCCTCGCCGGATCTCGCGCTCGCTCCAATCTGCCCCTCCGCCTTGGCTCCCAAGAAGAAGAGGGGCAGGTCCTTGATGACGTCGGAGCCCCAGCCGGGGCCAGAGCCCGCGCTGGGCCGGTCCTCCGTGCTCAATCTTGAAGGGCTGGACAAGGTCCGGCGGGCAATCGCCGCCGATACCAATGAGTGGAAGGCGACGAAGATCTGGCCCGCCTCTCGGCTTTCAGTGTATCTGGAGGCCACCAACATCCCCCTTCATCTTCATGCCCTCTTCTCTGGCTAGCTGCCGCCGTTTTCAAACTTCTTCAATGCCATGCTCACGCACTACCAGGTCCACGCATTGCATCTCGACCCTGGGTCCATCGTCCTCCTCTCCGCCTTCACGTTCCTGTGCGAGGCCTTCGTGGGCATCTCCCCGTCCGTGGCTCTGCTTTGCCACTTCTTCTCCCTCCAAATGGTTGCCAACGGGCAGTGCTCGGGGTGCGTGTCGCTCCGAGCGGCGGACGCGACGGTGGGCGCGGCCCTCGATGCCGTGCTTCATCCAAATGCGGAGGGCTTCCGGAGGTAGTGGGTGTATGTCGACGCCGCCGCGTACAGCCCCCTGCTCCAAACTCCGGCAGTCCCCCACGGAGCCGCGCTCCAGTTGGGACCACGCGAAGCTTGTCGACCCGCGGCTTGCGTGGGTTACGACCAGGTTGGCCGACCTGAAGAAGGCGAGTGTGACGATAGCGATGGTGGTGAGGGAGTTCATCCGTCGGCGAATTGCTCCCCTCCAGCGCCATTCTCGCCCCATGTGGCTTCAGGTGCCTTCCCTTCCTTCTAGCGCATTGCGCGAGGTGCTCCGCCTCCTGACCGGCGAAGAACCCGCCGCACTTCCTCCGGGAGGGCTCCCCTTGTACAATCATCCGAACAGGGGAGCCTTCACCCAGAAGATGCCATGCTTTGACGAGTGGGGGCTGCTTCCAAAGGATCACGTGGGACCTCGCGACAACCTCCACTTGGTGGCCCCAGGCCCCGGGGGCCCTGAGGTCAGCGCCCCTTGCGCGACTGCGGAGGAGCGCCCTGAGCCGCGCGTCCCTCAAGCGTACGTCTTCGCCCCTCCAAGCAGCGAAGGTGGCGCCACATCCGGAGGCAGGGCCGCCACCCCTGCCGCAGGGTGCCGTGCGCCAGACGTCAGTGAGTCGTCCCCCGGTCCCTGCGCACGCTGGAGGAGGAAGGAGCCCAGGGGCCGCAACAGCCCGGCCCCGAGGGCCCTGAAGAAGAGGAAGTGGATCACCACGGATGAGTAAGTGCCCGACCTCCCTTGATTTCCGCATGATGTGCACCTTTGAATCTTTGCTCCTAGGGTCCCCTCCCGACGAAGGAAAGAGCGCACTTCCGCCACCACCACCCGAGGGCGCTGGGTCCGTAGCGGCCTCGTGCCCCGCAAGCCGCGTGACTGCGCGCGAGGAGGTACCCGTACTTGGGCCCAAGCCATCCCTGGGGGGCCTCGGGCCCGAGTTTCCAGTGTCCCTCTTCAGGCGTGGCCTCCAGCTTGCGGGGGCAGGACCGAGGCCTCCCCTGACGATCCTTCCCGGCGACTGGACGCCCTGGGCGTCCACGCCTTCTTCGAGCGGGGGGGGGGGGGGGGGGGGGGGCGAGTTCCCATGGGGCCCAGCCCCGAGATGGAGGCCTGGAGAATGGACCCTCAACCCCCGAATCCCGGCCGGAGACGGGTGGGCCTTCGCGTGCCTTCCCCGCCGACCGGGGGGCGGAGGAAAACCCCGGTCGTGCGCTGGCGCTTGCTTGCGGTCGTAGCGCCGCCCGGCACGGCCTCCTTCAAGGCGCAATGAGCGCGCTTGGCCACCTCGGGGCTGAGCTCAATGACATCGACACATACCTTGAGGCGGAGCGCTTGTGCCTTGCGCGCGAATGGCGCCGGCTCGAGGTCACCATCAACTTTGGTCGTCTGCAACGCGAGCACGCTCGCACAGGAGCCGAGGAATCCCTCGTTGCGGCGAGGGAGGCCCGCGATCGTGCCCTTGAGGAGGCCCGGGCCACGGACTACCGGCACGAGGCTGCAGAGAAGCGCGGGAAAGAGCTTCAAGCTTCCAATGCCACCCTCGAGCAACAAGTCCAGGCGCGTAAGGCCGCGCTCGCCGCCTCGGCGGGTGGGCTGTCCACGGGTGACGCGAGGCTCCACACACTTGAAGACACGCTGACGCTTGAGGCACTGGAGCAAAGCCTGGAGCGCGAGCGGCTGGAGGTGATGGAATGCCAAGTGGCTGCCGCCGAGGACTCCCTCGCCTCTCGGGAGGTGATGATCCATGGAGAGGTCGATGAGAAGGTGGCGGAGGTTCGCTGGGCCCTCGCCAAGGACTACCGCGAGAAGATGAAGCTTCAGGAGTCCCGTTTTTGCAAGCGGCGCGACGACCTGAAAGGTGAGACTGACGGCCTCAAGAAGAAGTTAGCCGCGGCAGAGCAACATGAGAAAGCTGCGATGGACGCCGAGGCCGCCGCAGTGGCCGAGCTGTATTTCCTCTACAAGCAGGTGGAGGATGTCACTTCCCTCATGGAGAAGGCCTCGGACGAGGCGGACCGCGCCCGGGGGCTGCAGCACACACGCTCCCAGATGTTCCAGGCCCTTGAGGGGAGGGCCCACCAGGCCCTGAGCAGTATCTGCAATGAGAGCGTCTCCAGTCCGCTCGTTCCTGATGATGCCAGCTACCTTGGCTTCTTCACAAGGATTGTGGAGCGCCTAGAAGGGGGCGCAGAGAAGGTCCGCCAGCTCGTGGAAGAGAAGTGCCATGACCTCCTCGCGCGGGCATCTTCACGTGTCTTTAGCCACCTTCTTCTCTTTGACCCCAACTTCGACTTCGAAGCCGTGGTAGCCCCCGTGCCCGAGGTGATTCGAGGTGCCCTTGAGGACTAGGTGGAGGATCACGTGGATGACCTGATCACGGAGTTTTCCCCCGCTGAAGGCGAGGGGCACGGGTCTGACGGCGATGGTGCGACAGCAGCGACGGCGATAGCAGCGATGGCGATAGCGCATCTCCCTAGGTTGTCTTTTTCCTGTTTACCTGTCAAGATTTTGAATATGACCCCGCGGGGATGTGAAAGTATTTTGGAAGAAACTCCTTTATGATGTATCAAGTAACATTGTACTTCCTTGTGCCGCCTTTCCTTCGCTCACCATGGGCCCGCGGCCCCTGAGGAGGGGTGGGTCATTACCATTATTCCAGGTCGCGGTGCCCGGCCAAGGTCGGGAGGCGGATGTTTCGACAGAGGCCTCGGGCCACGCGTGCCCGTTGGCTCGCTCGAGAGCGTCGCGCGAGGACTTGGACGCCAAAGCCTTAGCGAGGTGTGCGCGTGGGCAGGCCCGCGGCTGTTGTGACCTGGGCCTTCGATGGAGGCCCTCAACGCCGCTGGGGCTGGCTCAAACATGCACACCGTGTCCAGCCCTCGCTCGCGTGAGAGAGAGAGAGAGAGTTGGTAGCTGCCAAACCTCTTAAAAAAATGACACTCAAGATGGGAAACGCTGCAAGGAGAAAAATTCCTGCCCCTCTTTCCGAATAAAGGCGCGAAAACTTCAAAATTCATTCCAAAAAGTGGCAAATTTGGTTACAGAAGAGAGCAAAGAACAGCCACGTCCGGCACCTAAGCTAGTCTTCCCTCCAGCGCGGAGCATGGGGCTTCCACTAGGCGTGGGCACAGTCATTGTAAGACCGTGTCGTCCGCCAGCGCGGAGCATGGGGCTTCCACTTGGGCGTTGGTGGGAGCCCCTCCGCGGCCTCGTACGACATTCCTCGGGGGGCTCCGGGCGTGTACAATCCACTCATTATTACGTGAGAGTGTCATGGGTAGAGCCTTGGGAGGCATAGGGTGCTCCATGCTTCCGGGGCGCGGGCCCCATCCCCTGTCACCAGGCGCGCGGCGGCGAGCCTGGGGCGCGGTTGGCTCCGAATGGGTCCTCCCGCGTGGCGGGAGCCCACGGGCGCCCTTTCTGGGGAGGACCCGCTTCGGGACGGGGTCTCTGGCTCCCGAGGGCCTGGAGGTGGATGCCGCCGCCGTGGTAGCGCCGTGACTCCTCGCGGCGTGGACGGGGCCTTGCATCGGGCACTCTCGCCAAGCGCGAGGTTGGTCCCCGGCGTGCCTTGCTAGGGTGTCTGGGCTCCTTGTACGGGCACTCCACCCTCCATCTCCAAGCGGGCAGCGGCGGGCTTGGAGACATGGGCGAGTGCTCCACCTTCCGTCTCTAGGCGGGCAACGCTCGGCCTGGAGACATGGGCGCCTGCTCCACGCTCCGTCTCTAGGCGGGCGACGCCCGGCCTGGAGACATGGGCGCCTGCTCCACCCTCCTTCTCCAGGCGGGCAACACCCGTCCCGGAGACATGGGCGCTTGCTCGACCCCCCGTCTCCAGGCGGGCAACGCCCGGCCCGGAGACATGGGCGCCTGCTCGTGATAGCCCCCAGCCTGAGGCCGTGCCTCATGAGGTTGCTCATGCCAGGCATCCTCACAAGGCTGACCACACCAGTTGTCCTCGCGAGGCCGCTCGTGCCAGCCCTAGCGGAGGCCGCTCGCGAGGCCGCGGCTGTTCCACCCGTCGTTGCTGTGGCCAGCGCTATGGTCGTTGCGGTCTGGACGCCGGCCTACATGCTCGTCACGGAGTGACTTGAGCTCCTGGTAGTCTTTGGTGTTGTGGGTACGCGTGTCGCGGCTGCAGGGGTAGCCCCCATTGCGGCCGACACGTGATGGCCAGGAGGGGCCCTGTGATGCGGCCCTGTTGAGGCCCGGGATGTCGACGCAAACGTGCAGCCCGCCGCCCACGTCGGCGGCGGCAGCCACACTTGGTGGTGCGGGGCTATGCTCGCCACGCATGGCCTGCGCCTCCTGAAGCTCCTCGATCGCGTTGGTGATGAACCCCCACAAGCCCAGCGCCTCGCGCCGTGCTCCTTGCTTGTGGGGGCACGCATCGAAGCACACCTTCATGCGGTGCCCGAGCGCCTCCCTCGTCGCACCGGTAAGGTCGGGAGCTCTCCAGGTGGAAGCCCCCGAGCCCGCACCGGGGGTGAGCACTGGGGCCTCGCCGGCGACGTTGATGGGCTCGGTGACGCGACCAAGCCAGTCGTCGTAGATATCGTTGGCGGGGCGGTAACGCAGCAGCTCACGCGCCATGAGCAGCACAGCCCGCGCGTTCGCCGGCCCTTAGCGAGCGCGGGAGGACGACGCCGCGGCTGGAGCGAGGGACAGAGTAGCGGCGCGGCCATCGCGCCGCACAGTGGGCAGCAGCAACGAGTCCTGCTGCCCGTGAGCAGTTGGGTCGTTGGCAGCGTTAGCTGCAGGAGGGGCGGAGCGGCGCGGGACGCCGTGGCCCACGGGCGCCGTCTGGGCAATGCGAGCAGCCCGGCTAGCTTTGGCCATAGGAGCGACAAAGTGGAGACGAAGAAACTGGAGGGAGGGTTACGACACGCCCTACCTGGCATGCCAAATGTCGGAATTGGGGCTCCGCGGACCCAAGAAGGTTCGAACTCTGGGGCATGTGCGAACATCTCAACCAGCTCTAGCCTCAAGCTCGCCACCCCGCAGCCAAGCCTCGTCGAATGCGTGTGAGCGAACGAGAAGATGGACACAGAGATTTACCCAGGTTCGGGCCACCTTGCGGTTTAAAACCCTACTCCTGCTTTTGGTGGATTAGCCTCACGAGGAGGATGGGGATGAACTAGTACAGTGGTTGAGCAACCTCGTGAGGGTTCTGCTGTGAGGATGGATCCCTCCCTCCTACGGTGGAGGCTCGTCCCTATTTATAGTGGCCTTGGTCCTCTTCCCTTATTGCATAGGCGGGAAGGGGTCCCACAACGGCCAATTTTGAAAGGGGACAAGAGGTACATCATATCCTGACAGAAAGTGGTCTTCGCCTGCAAAGCTTCTGGGCATGACGCAGGGGTGGGCTCGGTGATGACATCCATCCTGTCGTGCTCGTGGTCTTGGTCTCGTTGCACCGGAACGGAAACCTTTAGGGGATTCCTTGGGAACCCGCGTACGTCCTCGCCTCCTTAGCACAAAAGAGGAAAATGTCCCCTCTGCTCCCGCTGGCCCCCGCCTGGCCTTGGTCGTCATGGCTCATGTCATCATAGCCTCCTGAGGCCGGGTACCTGCATAGAAACCTCCGCTCCTCGGAAGGCAGCCTGGGGAGGCCACTCCTATGGAGGTCTTGGCGTTGTTCGCCTCGCGAGGCCGACTCGCGAGGCCGGGGCCCTCGCGAGGGGTCTTGTCTTGGGGGGTTTGCTGCCAGGCCGTACTAGGCCGTCGAGGTGGGCCATGCACTGGGCCGCAGGCAGGCAGATCTGGGTACCCCCGATCCTAGAACGCCGACAGTATGTAACCCGACTTTCGCGGCATCGTGATGAAGTAGGTGCTCTTGTCACCTTGATGAAAAAGAAATATTAGGTATGGCACCTCTCACCTTATATCTTTTGCCCTCAATTTGTATGTTATTTCAAGTAGTAATGACTTAGAAATTTCTTGGCAATGTTGATATTGTAGCCCCTAAGTACCGGGTCACGATGGGTAGTGAGCTGGAACATGTTGATGTAGACTTAGCATTCTTGTCGAAGCAATCATTGTAGCCCCAAAGGGATGACTCATCATGGTATGATGAGTCGGGTCTTCAATATAATATTGTCCAAAAGTTGAAATAAAACTGAACACTATAGCCCCCAAGTGTCGGGTTAGCTGCCAGTAGCAACCTGAGACTTTCAACTTTCTTACTCTTTTATTTCAAATAGTGTAGCCCCCAGGTGTCGGGCTAGCTTTCCACAACAACCTAGGAATTCTTTGTAGATAATAGACTGTACTTTTGAAAATTTCCTTGAACTGTAGCCCCCAAGCACCGGGTTGTCTTGCCTGAAAGCAACTCTGGGTTCAATACATGTGATAATCATTATGCTGTCCTGCAGAAATCCATTATTGAAGCTGACCAGGAAATCAACCGGCTTAGGAGCCCTGGAAAGGGCCAAACGTGAATAGGTAGAAAATATAAGCCCGTCTGCCAATGCCACGGCTAATCAAGCCATGGAGAAATTGGAGGCTCAGAACAAAGGAATCACAAATGGAAGAGCTGCTCACACAGCGGGATGAAGCCGTTGGAGGAAAGAAAAAGGAAGCGGAGACCGACTTAGGCCGTCCGACCAAACTGGTTAATGAGATATGCTTCAAAGTCTTTAGTAAGTGATCCTAAGCCGGCTTTTGTAACATAATTCCTCTAGTACCGGCTCACATAGTGCCTGGCCTATCTTTGTGCTTTGTTAGAAAAACACGGTGGTGGGAACCTGAGGACCCCTCTGGAGAAGCTGAAGATCCTGTACAATCTCGTCAAGCAGCTCTTCATCGGGAGTTGTGAGGCTATTACCACCGTCATAGGATGGACTCAACCACCAGGGAGGATGGCCGACATGCTGAAGCAGTTGTCCAGAGTGTCAGCTTGAATTAAAATTCACAAAGAGTCGACCTGCAGGAAAAGAGTACTCCGTGGTCTGACCCTGACTAAGGCTTATCACCCTGAGCTAAAGGCAGAATTGTAAGCCGACGGATATCCGTAATTCAAGGTGGATGGCTGAGTTCACCAAAGAGGATTATCAAGCCGTCTTGAAGGAGACCCGACACCATGCCTGCACCATTGCCCGGACCATTGATCTGAACACGTATCAAGCTGATTATGACGAGCAGAGGAGAAAAATAAGTCTGCAAGTGCCTAAGCCATTTGAGCTTGTAAGCAAGAACGTAGATCCAACAGTGCCATCTTCTTCCAGAGCTCCTGCCAGCTCAGGTACCCCTGCCATACCGGCTCCCCCTCGAGCATCAACACAAGATGAGCCAGAAGAGCCACTTGAAGCGCTATATTATATTTCAAGGAGAGGGGATGTTGGTGGCGAGGATACAGAGACTGAGGACGAGGCCAAAGACAGAGTCCCCAAGCCGGCAGAAGAAACCATGAAAGAACCATAGCAGGCCTTGGAGATGCCCTCCACGAGAGAGTAGCCAAAGGATAAGCCGACATCCGAAGGTCCGGCTCATGACCAAAGCGCTTATGGCCAGACCAGCCAATCAATAGAGGCTTAGTCCTTCCTGCAAAAACAATTAAGTTCAGCCCATAAGGGCTTGTAATAGATTTAGATAAACTTATCAGTTTTCTTTGTGTATGGCTAAACACTATTTTGATTTTGAGATAATTGCAAAGTATCTCAACGACCGGCTTATGCCTTGCCTGGTTTATCAATTGCTCTTTTTTAATGCGGCGTTTGCATGACTTAAACCGTTGTGATCATACCCAGTTAGATGCAGGGTCACACTAAGTCCATAACAGGAATCATAGGTGATTGATCTGAACGGCACACAGCCGGGTCATATATTGTGCGAGTAGCTTCAAACTTAGAATGCAACTATAACCATACGCCAGTGTTGATGTGCCGGGTTACAAAGGTATAAGCTAAACTTCTTTAAGTGTTCAGCCCCCAAGTAACCATATGATTTAAATGACAAAGACTCAATACACAAGTGATATGTGATGATAACAAACCCCAGATATCAGGGGAGCTGTCTTTTATTCATAAATCATAAAATATCATAGAGAGTACAAGTTTGAAAAAACATAAGTATTGGATGTAAAAGCTATGTATAGTAAGGACGTAGCAGAGCTATGTTCCATGGTCGAGGTGTTTTCTCCTTGGATGTACGTGAATTATGATGCTCATGTATATCAATGAGGTAATAAGACCCATTGCCTAGATTCTTCCTGACAATAAAAGGTCCTTCCCATGGTGGGGAAAGCTCGTACATTCCTGTCTGCTTTTGCATCAGATGGAGCACTAAGTCCCCCTCCTGGAAAGTACGGCTTCAAACTCTACGACTATGATAGCAAAGTAGGTCTTGCTGATATATCGCTGATCTTGATGCTACAAGATCACCTCCCCCTTCTAGGTCGTCAAGGGAGTCTTGTCTTGCTGCCTCATTGTCTGTCTCGACGTAGGCAGCCACCCTTGGTGAGTCATGATAGACATCACTTGGTAATACGACCTCTGTAGCAAATACCATGAAGAAAGGCGTATAACCAGTTGACAGTTTGGGAGTAGCCCGTACAACCCATAAGACAACTGGGAGTTCTTCAACCCAGCAACCTGCTGTGCACTCGAGGGGCACCAAAAGTCTGGGCTTGATACCTCTCAAAAACTCCTGATTTGCCCGCTCAACCTATCTGTTAGAATGTGGATGAGCCACTGAAGCTAGATCTAGCTGAATACATTCCCTCGCACATAACTACTGCATAGCTCCCCCAGAGATGTTGCTACCATTGTCGGCGATGATGCTATGGGGATATCCAAACCGAAAGATGATCTTTTTCAGGAATTTCACTGAGGTCTCAACATCGCAGCTACTAACAGGCTTGGCCTCCACCCACTTGGTGACTTTATCAACCGCAACAAAGAGGTGGGTCTTCTTGCACTTGAACATCCTGAAGGGACCAATCATGTCCAGCCACCATACTGCAAACGACCACGTGATTGGAATCATCCGAAGAGCTTGTGCTGGCATATGATCCTGCCTGGCATACCTCTGGCATCCATCGCACGTGCGCACGATATGTTCAACATCGGCATGTGAAGTTAACCAGAAAAATCCATGGCACAAAGATTTGGCTACCAAGGACCCGGAACTTGCATGATGACCACAATCGCCAGAGTGGATCTCGTGGAGTATCTGTTGGCCTCTTTCTAGGGAAATACAATGTTGAAAAACGCCTGCGGTACTTACCTTATGCAGCTCCCCATTCATGATTGTGTAGGACTTGGAATGTCGCTGGATTTTTCTGGAAAGGACTTCATCATCTGACAGTTCGCTGCGTGCTACTTGTGAAATGCGTTGGGATTTTCCCCGAAGAGGAAAGGAGATGCAGCACGGTAGAGATAAGTATTTCCCTCAGTGAGAGCCAAGGTTATCGAACCAATAGGAGAACCAAGCAAATTCCTTTCAACAACACCTACACACACAAAACCAAACACTTGCACCCAACGCGGGCAAGAGGGTTGTCAAGCCCCTTGAACTCCTTACTTGCAAGTATTAAATCTTAATAGAAATAGATATTGTAAAAGAAAAATAAAATAAAAGTAA
This sequence comes from Elymus sibiricus, assembly GCA_039707655.1. Taxonomy (NCBI): domain Eukaryota; kingdom Viridiplantae; phylum Streptophyta; class Magnoliopsida; order Poales; family Poaceae; genus Elymus; species Elymus sibiricus. The sequence continues at coordinate 257,261,738 of CM077669.1, forward strand.
ATAAAATACATTAAGGTATTTTTGGAGTTTTTGTATTTATGTTTAAGTAGACCCGGGGGCCATAGTGTTTGCCAGACGCTTCTCTCTTGAAAATAACATACACTGGGTAGACAAATTACTGTTGGGCAATTGACAGAACTGCACATAGTTAGGACATGTTATTCACGACAATAATCATGTATATAGGCATCACATCCATAAACAAGTAGACTGAAATGATTCTGCATCTACTACTATTACTCCACTTCAAGAGCGCTTCTATGCTTGCCTATCTAGGTATTAAGTTCATAACAAACAGAGTAATGCTTGGAGCAAGGTGACATCGTGTAGACAAAATAAGACAAGCAATATGTTCAGATCCCGTCATTTTATCCTTAATTGCAACAATACAAATATGTGTCTTGTCCCCTTCTGACATGAGCATATAGAGCACCGCAAGATTGAAACCACTACATCGCACCACTCCAGCTGAAGATAAATCAATCTAGATGGCCAAACCAAACTGATAGATTAGAGAGAAATATGAAGCTATAATAATCATTTATAATAGAATTTAGAAAAGACTCAATTACTTTCAATGAATAATCTAATCATAAACCCACAATTCATCGGATCCCAACAAACACACCGCAAAAGAAGATTACATCGAATAGATCGCCGCGGGAATTGCGGTGGACTTTCTATTGAAGATCAAAGAGAGAGAAGAAGAAGCCATCTAGGTACTAGCTATAGACCCATAAGTCTATGGTGAACTACTCACACATCATCATGGAGGCAGCAAGGTGATGTAGATGGCCCCCGTGATCGATTTCCCTTCCGGCAGAGTACCGGAAATGGTCTGCAGATAGCCTCCCGTTGGAACAGAGGCTTGTGGCGGCGGAAAAAATGTTTCGGGTGGCTCGCTTTTGGTGTCCCGATTTTAGAGAATTTATGGAGGTGGAATTAGGTCAGACAGAGCCACGAGGGGCCAACAAGGCATCAGGGCGTGCCTACCCCCTGGGAGCACCCTGTTGCCTTGATCCTCATCTCTCTTCTGGTCTTCTACCGAAGCTTCCTGTGTTTCTTTTGTCCATAAAAAAATCGTCAAAAAGTTTCATAGCATTTGGAATTCATTTGGTACAAATTTCCTGGAAAAACACAAACATGCAAAAAACAACAACTGGCACTTGGCACTGAGTTTATAGGTTAGTTCTCAAAAATGATATAAAATAGCATATAATTGCATATAAAGTATCCTAGATTGATCATATAATAGCATGGAACATTAAAAAATTATAGATACGTTGGAGACGTATCACCGCGTATTTTGTATGCCAAGTAAGGCTTTGTCCAAGCCGGAGTAGCATGAACGATTGCAACTATCTCCGACCCAGGGTCTGGATTAGCATGGTCTTCCTCTGTAGGTAACTTGACAGATGGACTATGGAGCTCATCCAAAAAAACCTTGGGGGGGGGCACGGGCTTCTTCTGAGAACCAAGACGTGCCAAGGCATCTGTCACTTCATTGAGCCGTCGATCAACGTGGTCAACCTGGTAACCATTGAAGTGACCATCTATAGCTGTGACTGCACCGCGATACGCTGCCATGGCTTGGTATTTTGAAACCTAAGTCCCAAAAACTTGCTGAGAGAGAAGGTCAGAGTCCCCCCAAACATCTGATACGACTAATGCTCATCTCCTTCGCAATGCATAAACCATGAAGCAAAGCCTCATACTATGCTGCATTGTTAGCGCAAGAAAATTTCCGTAGAACATAATGAAACTTATATCCGCGAGGGGAAGTTAAGACAACTCCAGCCCCAAGCCCTCCAATAGCCGAGACCCATCAAAGTGCAAGGTCCAATATTTAGTATTTGGTTTATTTGGAGGTGCTAGCAACTCTGTCCAATCATTGATGAAGTCCACCAAAGCCAGTGACATGATAGCATTGTGGGGGATATACTTGATATGGCAGTCGCCCAACTCAATAGCCCACCTAGCAATCCACCCCGTTGCGTCCCTGTTGTGGATAATATCCGCCAAAGGTGCAGAACTGACGCCAGTAAACGGATGCTCTTGAAAGTAGTGCTTCAGCTTCCTACTAGCCATGAACACTCCAAACACCAGTTTCTGTCAGTGTGGGTAACGTTGCTTGGACCCTATGAGAACTTCGCTAATATAATTGACAGGCCGCTGGACAGGGTACTCCTTGTCTTCCTCCTTGCGCTCCACCACGACCGCTGCACTGACCGCTTTATTGTTTGCGGCGATGTATAGTAGCATGGGCTTGTTGATGGTGGGAGCTGTTAAGATTAGTGCTTCAGAGAGTTGCTTTTTAAGAGCCTCAAAAGCATCATATGTCTCCTCGTCCACACAAAAGTGTCAGTCTTCTTTGAAAGCCACTAAAGGGGTATGGCCTTCTCATCGAGCTGGCTTATGAAATGAGTCAATGAGAAGACAAATCCCGAGAGCTTTTGAATATCCTTGAGATTAGCATGCTTAGACACATTGCAGATGGCTTGAATTTTGTCTGGGTTGGCCTCAATACTGCTCTTAGGAATAATGAAACCAAGCAGTTTACATTTAGGGACCCTAAAGACGCACTTTGCTGGGTTCACTTTCATCTGATACACCCTAAGGTTAGTGAACATCTCCTTCAGGTCAGCAATCATACTGTCGCTTTTCTGAGATTGGACCACAATGTCGTCGACGTAAGCGTGCATCTGTGGCTTAAGGCAATTCTGGATACAAAGTTGGTAAGTTGCACCCGCGCTATTCAGACAAAAGGGCATTGAGGTATAGTAGAATGCACCGAAGGGAGTGATGAACGCTGTTTTTTCCCGGTCTTGTTGCTTCATCTTTATCTGATGATAGCTGGAATAAGCATCCAGAAAACATAGTGACTCACACCTAGTGGTGCAGTCAATGATCTGGTCAATGCGAGATAAAGCAAATGGATCCTAGGGACAAGCCTTGTTCAAGTCTGTGTAATCCACACACATTCTCCAAGTTCCATTCTTCTTTTGTACAAGGTCTCTGTTGGCTAACCATTCTGGTGGACTTCAACAATAAAGCCAGCGGCTAGGAGCCGGGCTACTTCTTCTCCAATGGCTTTGCGTCTCTGGTCATTGAAATGACGAAGGAATTGCGTGACACGTTTCATCTTGGGGTCAACATTGAAGCTGTGCTCAACGAGTTTTCTCAGTACACTAGGCATGTTAGAAGGTTTCCATGCGAAGATGTCCCGATTCTCATGGATAAACTCGATGAGCACACTATCCTGTTTTTCAGTAAGATGTGCCCCAATGGTGAACTGCTTGGAGGAATCCCCAGGGGTGAAGTCAACTTGCTTGGTATACTTGGCAGATTCAAACTTCAGCTTAGACTCCATAGCGGGCTTCTTCAGAGAAGTCATATCCTCTGGATCTACCTGAGAAGTATAAAGCTTCAATTCTTGTACAACACAAGTTGTTTCTGCATACAGTGTGTCTCCTTACTCACATTCCTGCGCGATGGCGTGATTTCCATCAACAGTAATGGTCCCCTCCGGACCAGGCATCTTAAGCTTGATGTAGACGTAACTGGGATGAGCCATGACTCGGGCATAATCCGGCCTGCCAAAGAGAGCGTGCTATAGACTTTGGAACTTGACCACCTCAAATGGCAGAATCTTGTACCGGAAATTTTTCTTAGTGCCAAGAGCCACCTCTAGATAAATCTTGCCTACCGGATGAGCAAACTTGCTAGGAACAGTGCCATGCAAGATTGTAGATGATGGTTGGAGCTGCTTGTTCTGAAGGTTCATCCTCCTGAACGTGTCATAGTACAATATGTTGATGTTGCTACCTCCATCCATCAGTACTTTGGTCAGCTTGTAACCTCCCACCCGTGGACCCATGACCAAAGTAAGACTACCTGGGTTATCCACATAAGGAGGGTGATCTGCACGACTCCAATTAATAGGATGCTCACACCAATTCAAGCATTGGGGGACGACATAAACGATTGTGTTAAACGCACGACATTGCAGCTTGCGATCACGCTTGCAAGTAGAGGTGGTAAAAATATGGTACCGCTCGTTGTTCAACAGCTTCGGGTTACTCTGAAAACCGACTGGACCATTATTGTTTTACTGTCCCTAACCCGCACCATGATTGTTATGTCCCTGATTTCCAGCCCCCATGTTACTACCACATGGATTACCTGGGTGACCACCATTGTGACCATCATTGTTGTTACCTCCATGACCTGCGTTCTTAAAGTTCCTCATGATATAGAAATCCTCCCATGAGTGGGTGGAAGGGCGGTTAGGCCTGCTGTGCTTAGGACACAACGCCTTCAACGCCCATTTGATAATTCATTGGGCGGTATTCCTGAGACTGCTTCTGAAAACCTGAGCTGTTATTCGGACACTGATTCTTGTAACCCGAGTTGGTATTGGTGACCAAGTCATAGTTTCCATCACCGTTCTTCCGCTTGTTACCATTGTTGTGATTCCCATTATTGTTATTTTGGCGACCCTTGCCACCATTCTTCTTGCCCTTGTCAGCTTTATCATCATCTGAATTTGGATCCTTGGTTTCATCTGACTCAGTATACTTGGTCATTGCGTTCCTGAGCTCACTCTTGTCGGTCATAGTACATTTGGTGCGTCCCAACTTGTGGATCAAGGGCTCAAACCTGCAGTTTTTCTACAAGACGAGCACAACAGTCTGAGGTGTGATGCTTTCGGATGAGTGTATAATTTCAGCCACCCGACGCGCCCAGTGATGAGCCAATTCACCCTCCTTTTGGATGCACTGCTCCAAGTCCACAATATTGGTCAACCACTTGCAGGTTCCCTGGAAGTTCTTGGTGAAGCGCTCCTTCAACTCTTGCCATGTGAGGATCGAATTGGGGGGGCGGGGGTAGACTTTTTAACCATGTACGTGCAGGTCCTTCGAGCATCATGATGAGATACCTGGCACAAACTCCGTCATTGACCTCCAGCATATCCATAGAAAGATCATAACTCTTAATCCAGTCTGCTGGCTCCATGTCGGCAGTATAATTAGGCACCTTGTGAGGGCCTTTAAAATCTACTTGAAGACGCTCGTTCATCAAAGCTGGGCTCAAACACTGGGTACGAATAGTCCTTCCTACAAAACCTGACCTGGGAGCAGTAGGGGTTGGATTGTTAGTGGTGGGTGGGACTTGTGTATTTCCTGCCTTAGGATGAATAAGATCCTCCATAAAGTTGCCTGCGGTTGCCACGCGTGCTACGCAAGCGTTATCAACTATGGCTTGTGCGTTTGAGACCGCGAGTCTTTCCTGCTGATTCTGCACCTGACGTTCCCTATGGCGCCATGTGGTGCTTGATTCTGTTGGAACATGTGACTCTCCATGTTGGATTTAGACCCTCTGGCTATTGTATAGGGTGGAGTGTAACCTATTGGGACTGTTGGAATAGTTTGTCTGTTGCATAACCGCCGTCTGTAGCTGAATTGCCTTCCTTGCCTCGATCTCTGATACGTCTCCAATGTATCGATAATTTATGAATTATTCATGCCATATTTACCCATGTTTACAATACTTTTGTATGTTTTTAATGGACTTTATATGATTTAAATGGAACTAACTCGGACTTACACTATTTTCAGAAGAATTATCGTGGTGTTGTTTTTGTGCAGAAAATGAAAGTTCTCAGAATTGAATGAAACTTTTTGACGATTTTTTCTAGAAGGAAAGGGGCCCAGGAAGCTTTGAGGGAGTGATAGAAGAATCACGAGGAGGTGAAAAGGAAACCTGGCGCACCGGTGTACCTTGTGGGCCCCTCGGGCACCTCCCCGACGTGATTCCAACGCTGAAAAATCCTATATATTCTAAAAACCCTCAAAGTTAACCTAGAACTTCTGCTCCACCACCTCAAGGCTCTGTTCTGAAGTGATCTCATTCGGAGCCTTTTCCGATGTCATGCTGGAGGGGAAATCATCACCGGAGGTCGTCTTCATCATCCCGGCGGTGTTCATGTCGAGGAGAGAGTAGTTCACCCTTGGGCCTGAGGGTATGTACTAGTAGCTATGTGTTTAATCTCTCTCTCTCTCTCTCTCTCTCTCTCTCGTGTTCTTGATATGGCACGATCTTGATGTACCACGAGCTTTGTTAATATAGTTGGATCATATGGTGTTCTTCTGTCTCTATCTTGATGTGATGAATTGAGTCTTTTCCCTTTGAGATCTTGCTATGTTGGATTGAATACTTTGGATTTGAGAACACTTGATATATGTCTTGCATGTGGATACCCGTGGTGACAATGGGGTGTTTGATCGAGTCAGTTGATATACATTTTGGTTGTTGAAAGCACATATGCTCCCTTGGAGGTTTTGATAATTCATGACAACATACATTGTCTCTTGGATTAATAGTTTTACCTAGTTTATTTTAGATAAAATCCATAGAGAGAAATGGCTACGAAATGTGAGGAGAATCCCCAAGGGAAGAAGAGGAAGGAAAGGAATATGATTGGCAAGGCATCAAGCTTCAAGAGTCTACATTTTATATTTTTGTGATAAATCACATTTGAGTCCATAGGAAAGCCAATACTATTAAAAGGGGATGAGATATCTATCATGATCTGGTTGCTCAAGTGCTTAGAGTTAGCCACCAAAACCCCTCATGAATACTCCCACAAATATATTCTATTCAAACCCTAAAGCCTAAATTTTGTGCCACCAAGTTTACACATTCGGCCCTACCGAGTTTTCTTTAGACAGAATCCAGAGACAAACCCTAGCCACTTGGTGACACCAAGTTCCATTTTGGTGTAACCGAAAACAGTGCCCAACCTTCGGGTATCCATTTACTAAAAATCGGAATTTCCGAGTTTTGTGAATCGGTGCCACCAAAGTGAGGAACTGCCTAGGCCAGCCAAAATCAGACTCGTCGAGATTTATATCAGTCTCACCGAAACGCTGAAAGTTGCAACATTTTGCACTAGTCGGTGTAACCGAGATTTATCTTTGGTTCAAACGAGTTGGTCAATAATGTTGTAACGGTTGGATTTTTGTAGAAGCTTATATATACCCTTCCACCTCCCTCTCATTCATAGAGAGAGCACTCAGAACAAGCCAACACTTGCCCAATCCATTTTCTAAGAGAGAACCACCTACTCATGTGTTGAGATCAAGATCTTCCACTCCAACCATATGATTCTTGTTTTTAGCCTCCCCAAGTTACTTTCCACCCAATTAATCTCTTCTACCAAGCCAAATCTGTGAGACTGTGATTGAGTGTTGAGGAGACTATCTTTTGAAGCACAAGACCAAGGAGTTCATCATCCATACCACATCTATTACCTTTTGGAGAGTGGTGTCTCCTAGATTGGTTTGGTGTCGCTTGGGAGCCTTCGACTTCATGTGGAGTTGAACCAAGAAGTTTGTACGGGCAAGGAGATCGCCTACTTCGTGAAGATATACCCCGAGTGAGGATAGTCCTTCGTGGATGTAAGCCGTGATGGAATAGACGAGGTTGCTACTTTGTGGACCCTTCGTGGGTGGAGCACTCCGTGGACTCGCGCGACCGCTACCCTCCATGGCTTGAAGTCTCCATCAATGCAGACGTATGATAGCACCACCTATCGGAACCATGGGAAAAATCTTTGTTTGCCTATTGCGTTTGACCTTCCTTTCCCTACTTACATGTTCATGTTTTTACTTTCCGTTGCTATACTCATTGACTTGCATGTGTAGGGTGTGCTAGCCTTGATAGACTAAAACTTGCCAACCAATAAAATTGGGAAAAGGTTAGGTTTTTATTTCACCAACTAGTCTATTCACCCCCCTCTAGACATACCTTCTCGATCTGACAATTCTAGACGTGCCTCCCATTGATCCCTTACATCCTTCTCACGAGGAACAAATTGATATGATTTGTAATCTTTGAATTGTTAATCTTATCAATAGAGGATTGCCTAGAATTGTGTTTGATCAAATGAAAAACTTTGAGTGTGCTTATACTTTGTGGAAAGATTTGGAGAAAAGATATCCAAACTACTCTTTGAAAAATCTTGATGTCATTCTCCATAAAACTATTGCCTTTCACAAGATGAAGGCTAGTGGTCCTAAATTTGATGATTGTATTTTTGAGCTTAGAGACCTGATGTGTGCTAAAGGAGATGTGATAACCATCAATAACATCATTGTTGAAGCCATTCGCATTCATAATCTTGAACATTGTCATGGTCAAAATTCTAACGAATCTCTTGATTATTGTGGTGAGGATATTCCATTTGATGATGACAATGTGGAACATGGCTACTATGATGAAGATGAGAAGTTTGACATTGAATGTGAGAAGACTATGAAGAATCTAAGTCTCATGGCGAACTTGAAAGACTACATGTCCATAGGAAAAGAGTGGATTCTCGATAGTGGATGCACCGATCACATGACCGGAGATAGAGACATGTTTCAAGAGATCACACCAAACATGGACTATGGAGGTATGTGAGTTTTGGATACAACTTCAAGTGTAAGGTACTTGGTCTTGGTAAGGTGGCCATATCTTATGATAGTTCCATTCAAAATGTCATGCTTGTTGAATCCTTTGGCTACAATCTTTTTTCGGTATATAGACTAGCCGATTTCAGTTTCAATGTGCTATTTACTAAAGTTGATTGCCAAGTGTTTCGTCAAGATAATCATAACATGGTCTTTACCGGTTTCCGTAGAGGTGATCTATACATTGTTGATTTCAGTAAGAGAGCCAAACCTCGTACTTGTCTTATTGTAAAATCTTCTAATGGTTGGCTATGGCATAGAAGGCTAGGACATGTTGGTATGCGTAATCTAGACAAGCTCATGAAAGGTGATCATATACTTGGTGTTAAGATGTTATCTTTGACAAAGATAGACTTTCTAGTGCTTGTCAAGTAGGAAAACAAGTGGGCAGAAGTCATCCTGTAAAAAACATCATGACTACTACGAGACCACTCAAGTTGCTTCATATGAGTCTCTTTGGTCCCAATGCTTACAAGAGCCTCGCTGGAAATTCCTTTGGTCTAGTTATAGTTGATGATTTTTCCAGATTTAGGTGGGAATTCTTTCTTGATGACAAGTCGCAGGTACAAAAGATCTTCAAGAACTTCGCTGGCAAATCCCAAAATCAATTTGAAGTGAATATCAAGAAAGTTCGGAGCGACAATGGATCGAAGTTCAAGAACTCGAATGTGGATACCTTTCTTGGCGAAGAAGGCAGCTCACATGAGTTCTCGGCTACGTACACACCTCAACAAATGGAGTTGCTGAGAGGAAGAACCGGACTCTCATAGAGATAGCTAGAACGATGCTCGACGAATACAAGACGCCAAGACACTTTTGGGCGGAAGTGGTGGAAACAGCTTGTCATGCAACAAACCGACTCTACCTACACAAGCTTCTCGGTAAAACGACATACGAGTTACTCGCCGGTAACAAACCCCAAGTTGGATGCTTTCGGGGATTCGGCTCAGAGTGCTACATTCTTGATAAGCATCGTCGTTCTAAATTTTCTCCCAAATCTCATGAAGGTTTCCTACTTGGTTATGGATAGAACTCTCACACATACCGTGTCTACAACAACTTCACTCGAAAGGTTGAAGAGACAGTAGATGTAAAGTTCGATGAGACTAATGGTTCGCAACTCGAACAATTGCCAAATGATGTAGGAGAGAAGGAACCTTCGGAAGCCATTCAAGATTTGTCCATCAGCAAGATACGTCCCATGGAGGTGAAGGAGAGTACTTCATCAACACAAGTGGAAGCTCCTACCTCGCGCCAAGGCAAACCACAAAACGACATGGAGGCATCCACAAGAGGTACATGCCAAGATGAAGAGGAGGGAGAAGTACATCAAGATGATCCACCTCAACCTCCTTCACCACCTCAAGGAGATGAAACCTTCAACAACGAAGAAGAAGATGATGATGAGGAAGCTGCACCATCTAACAAGCAAAAGCTACCACAAGTTCGAGGAAGAGTTAACAAGAATCACCCCTTAGAGCAAATCTTGGTGACATACAAACCGGGAGAATCACTCGCTCTAAAACTCGTTTAGCTAACTTTTGTGAGCATTACTAATTCATCTCTAGTATTGAGCCTATGAAGGTAGAAGAAGCACTAGAAGGCCCATGTTGGGTGAATTCTATGCATGAAGAGCTACACAACTTGAAAAGGAATGAAATGTGGACACTAGTGGAGAAGCCCAAGGACGAGCACAACATCATTGGTACAAAATGGGTGTTTCGCAACAAGCAAGACGAGGATGGTCAAGTGATATGCAACAAGGCTTGCCTTGTGGCTCAAGGCTACACTCAAGTCAAAGGTATGGACTATAGTGAGACTTACTCCCCTGTTGCTATACTTGAGGCCATACGCATACTTCTTGCTTATTCCAATCATCATGATATTACTCTTTATCAAATGGATATCAAAAGTGCTTTCTAAATGGTCAAATTGAGGAGGAAGTCTATGTTAAACAACCTCCCGGCTTTGTGAACCCTAAGAAACCTAATCATGTCTATAAACTTCGTAAAGCTCTCTATGGTCTTAAACAAGCCCCACGAGCGTGGTACAAATGCTTGACGAAGTTTCTTATTGAAAAGGGTTATGAGATTGGTAAAATTGACGCAACGTTGTTCACAAAAAGAGTTAATGATGAATTATTTGTGTGCCAAATTTAAGTGGATGATATTATCTTTGGATCCACTAAACATTTTAGTGAGAAATTTGGAAGGTTGATATCCGACAAATATGAGATGTCTATGATGTGTGATCTGAAATTTTTCCTTGGTTTGAAAATCAAGCAAATGAGACAGGGTACGTTCATCTCTCAAACCAAGTATACCAAGGACGTGATCAACAAGTTCAACATGCAAGAGTGTAAAGGTATGAAAACTCCCATGCCTACTAGTGGACATGTTGACCTCACCAAGGAGGACAAACCGGTTGATCAAAAGGTTTATCTATCAAGGATCGGTTCTTTACTATATCTATGTGCCTCTCGTCCCGATATCATGCTTCGTGTGTCTACATGTGCACTCGATATCAAGCTGCACCTAAAGAGTGTCATCTTAAGGCCATGAAAAGAATTGTGAGATACTTGATACATACACCAAAGTTTGGCATTTGGTATCCCAAGGGATCTTGTTTTAACCTTGTTGGCTATTCTAACTCGGACTATGTCGGAGACAAGGTTGATAGAAAATCCTCCTCGGGTACTTGTCAATTTCTTGGGAGATCTCTTGTGTCTTGGTCATCCAATAAACAAAACTCGGTATCTCTATCTACCGCCGAAGTTGACTACATTGCCGCTGGATCATGTTGAGCGAAATTACTATGGATGACTCAAACTCTTAAGGACTATGGAATACTTGTGAAACATGTTCCATTGTTTTGTGACAATGAGAGTGCTATTAAGATTGCTCACAATCCCATGCAACATTCTCGAACTAAACATATTCAAGTAGTCATCATTTCATTCATGATCATGTTGTCAAAGGAGATATTAATCTCAAGCATGTTCGTACCAGCAAACAATTGGCCGATATCTTTACCAAGACACTTGATGAGAACATGTTTCGTCACTTGAGGAGTGAGTTGAACATCATTGATGCTTCAAACTTGAGCTAGAGACTCACTAGGATGCATGCAAAAGCATGAGCTTACTTGACTATTCTTTGATACTATTGATATGACACTATCTCACACCTTGGAAACTATGCTCCCTTGTATTGCATCCAACCTTTTGTAGGTACTTGGATGAACTACATTCCACTAGATTGCCAACAACTACAATTAAAAGCAATCTTGTCATGTCCAAGTATCAACAACCCTACTTTGTGATGGAGGACGCAGACAACACGAACTATATCCTTGACATACATATGATGAAAACCTCATTCTTGTCATTTGGATATATCATGTTCTTACTTGCATGACTAACCCTTTTACGAGTACCTATCTTGAAAGAAAAGAAGGATAACCCCAAACTCCAACTCTTGGGCATCCACAACAAGTCCACCTACATGACATGTCATCTACATCACTTAAAGGTATGTACTCATATCCTTGAAGAAGCTTTACTCCAAGTCATGAGTCAAAGCAATTAAAAGTGATATGAAAACATCAAAATGCTTAAACGAAATGGTAACCCCATTTTGAGCTTAACAACGAGTATGACCTATGATCAAGTATTATTACTTGGCTGCTAAGTCAATATACTCTAATATAGGTAACCTAGTCATCGACCATCATCCAGATGAAGCTTCTTGTTTGGTTCATCTTTTAGTTGCATGCTTTCTTTGTACCTTTCAATCTTCATCTAGTTGAAATTTCATTGCGAATCTTTGTGAAAATTCATTGCAAATCTTTGTGAAAATTCATTGCAAATCTTTTAGAATCTATTGAGACTTTCTGAAAATTTTCTTCAACAAAACGGCCAAGAATGCCTTTGCCAAGTTTCTGTTTGCAACTCGAACACTCCAAATGGGGGAATCGGTTTCACCGATATAGCAGATAAATTGTTCAGATCTTTTTCGCTACCATCGACATGAACCTCTTCGGCTATACCGATTTTACCCAGAGCACTAAACTTCTTATCGGTTCCACTGATCCACTTTGCCTCAGAGCCACCTACATTTTCCATTACTTGTGTTATTTGCCATACTCTTGACATTTTCAAACAAAGTTTTGAGTGACCCTTACTCTCAAGGATCCCTTACCCTCTGAGCCTTTTTGGAAATTAATGCCAAAGGGGGAGAAATATCAAAGCTTGTGCTTGCCCAAAGAGGAGAAATATCAAGCTCACCCAACGGGGAGAAACACTACATTAAGGGGGAGAGAGAGAGACCAAATAAAGACTATCCTTAAAGGAGAGAGACAATGTGATTCAGATTTGATTGCCTATGTGTGTTAGACTTGTCTCACCCTATCTTCTCCCAATATCTACATGCTAATATTCAGGGGAGAGGAAGACTTCAAATTCATACTCAGGGGAGGAAGTTCTAAATGTTCTTGGAGGCATAACAATCTTAAGAAATACTATTTCCTATATGTCTTCCATATCTTGGTACATTTTAATTCTTTTGCATTTGGATGAGAGGAATACTCTTGTGTTATCTAACATTGTTTTCTCAAATGTGTTTCTTTAGTTAAGATGCTCAAGAACTTCAAGGTAAGTATATGCATCATATCCTTGGTCAAGATGATCTCTTGTTCCTTTGCACATATTGTTTGCAAGAGTGAGTCTTGAACATGCAGACACTTCATTCACACATGTTTGATGCGTATAGCCAAGGTACACATGACTCATCATGTCCACTCTAATATGTGTGTGTTCATGCATTCCAAAACAACTATCCTCTAAAAAGATTGCACACATTTAGGGAGAGCTTGTCTTAGTCATGTGTCTCTCAAAGCCTTCATATATTTCTGCATATCTTAATTTGAAGCTTTGAATGTATGTTGTCATCAAGTACATAAAAGGGGGAGATTGAAAGCACATATGCTCCCTTGGAGGTTTTGATAATTCATGACAACATACATTGTCTCTTGGACTAATAGTTTTACCTAGTTTATTTCAGATAAAGTCCACAGAGAGAAATGGCTAAGAAATGTGAGGAGAATCTCCAAGGGAAGAATAGGAAGGAAAGGAATAGGATTGGCAAGGCATCAAGCTTCAAGAGTCTACATTTTATATTTTTGTGAGAAATCACATTTGAGTCCATCGGAAAGCCAATACTATTAAAAGGGGATGAGATATCTATGGTGATCTGGTTGCTCAAGTGCAGAGTTAGCCACCAAAAACCCTCATGAATTCTCCTACAAATATATTCTGTTCAAACCCTAAAGCCTAAATTTGGTGCCACCAAGTTTAACATTCGGCCCTACCGAGTTTTCCATAGACAGAATCCAGAGTCAAACCCTAGCCACTCGGTGACACCAAGTTCCATTTCGGTGTAAACGAAAACAGTGACCAACCTTCGGGTATCCATTTACTAAAAATCGGAATTTCCGAGTTTTGTGAATCGGTGCCTGTTGTGGGAACGATTCCGACAGTACGAGGGGGGTAGGGTAAAGGAGCATGATCTACCGAGATGCATATGGGTGACACGGTGGTTTTAGCGAGTTCGGGCCTCTCACGGTGGAGATAACAGCCCTACGTCTCGTGCTCCGGAGAGGCTTTGTTTTATCTGAGTATATATCCGGAGATTACAATGTGTGTGGGAGAGAGTGGAGAACGGATCCCCTCCCCGAGCTAAGTCCGGAGACTAGTAGAAAAGAGAGAGAGGTAGAAGCAAAAAGCCCCCTTAGTCTAGTGGTGGGGGGTAGCTTATATAGAGTGCGCCACCCCTTCACCTCCTATGTTACAAAGTGGGGCATTGATGCCGTAACGCCAGATGGTGCTTCGACTGCCTTGTCGACTGTCAGTCTTCGCATATCCGAGTGAGCCATACGACCGAGTGATTGATTGTCTTCCGAGTGAAAGGTAACCGTCGAGTGGATGAGGAAAGTCTCCGAGTGGATGTTGTCGAGTGACTTGTATGTCTTGATGATTTCAGTCGGTGACCTCTTTGTAGTCCTTGACTTTTCTGGGGTAATGTCCTTAGGTAGGGTATGCAGGTCAGGCTTATGACCCTACCCTAGGTACATATCCCCATCATTAGTCCCCGAATGGATTGGGGTTCGAGTGAAAAATAGATTGATGCGGGTTCTGATAAGACACAAAAAATTCCAAGTGCATTTTGGGTCTTCACAGAAGTCTGCGTCGATTGGAGTCTTTGTCATTCACCCTGATCGATTCTGTCTTGATATGCATTTCCTTCTGGTGCATACTTGCTTGTTTTCCCCTCGAGTAGAGCAGGTCTTAGTCGAGTGGTTTCTGGTCCAGTGGGGGCACGCTGAGTGAGACCGCTGTCGAATGGCGGTGACATCGGCAGGGGTCTTAAATTCGTTTTGAAAGTTGCTTGCCGCTCGACAGGACGGACCTGGTCGAGTGATAATATGTCCAGTGGGGGCACGCTGAGTGCACCCACTGGGTGTAGTCCCCGAGACCGCCGTCGAGTGCTTGCATTGGCGGGGGTCTGATAGAGACAATCTTCGCTTGTTTGTTTTCCAATCCTTTGCTTGGCTAAGTTTGTTTGGCTTCTGAGTGAGATGGATGCTCATTAGTTGAAAGAATTTTGAACTTAGGCGAAAACTGGTTCGCAACTAAGTTTCCGAGTGAAAGTGTTGCCTGTCACTCGGAACAACCTTTAACTTAAGCGAGGTTTGACTCGCGGCTAAGTCCCCGAGTGAGAGGAGTGCTCGTCACTTGGGGGAGTTTTTAACTTAGACGAAGACTAGTTCGCAGCTAAGTTTCCGAGTGAATGGGATGCTATTCACTTGGCAGGGTTTTTAACTTAGGCGAAAACTTGTTCGCGGCTAAGCCCCCGAGCGAGAGAAGCGCTCGTCACTCGGAAGAGTTTTCAACTTAGGCGATACGGAATCGCAGCTAAGCCCTCGAGTGTGGATGATGTCCTCACTCGGAATGGTTTTCAACTTAGGCGATACGGAATCACAGCTAAGCCCTCGAGTGTGGATGATGTCCTCACTCGGAATGGTTTTTAACTTAGGTGATACGGAATCACAGCTAAGCCCCCGAGTGTGGATGATGTCCTCACTCGGAATGGTTTTTAACTTAGGTGATACGGAATCACAGCTAAGCCCCCGAGTGTGGATGATGTCCTCACTCGGAGTGGTTTTTAACTTAGGCGATACGGAATCGCAGCTAAGCCCCCGAGTGTGGATGATGTCCTCACTCGGAGTGGTTTTTAACTTAGGCGATACGGAATCGCAGATAAGCCCCCGAGTGTGGATGATGTCCTCACTTGGAGTGGTTTTTAACTTAGGCGATACGGAATCACAGCTAAGCTCCCGAGTGTGGATGATGTCCTCACTCGGAGTAGTTTTTAGGCGATACGGAATCGCAGCTAAGCCCCCGAGTGTGGAGGATGTCCGCACTCGGAGTAGTTTTTAACTTAGGTGACACAGAATCACAGCTAAGCCCCCGAGTGTGGATGATGTCCTCACTCGGAGTAGTTTTTAACTTAGGCGATGCGGAATCGCAGCTAAGCCCCCGAGTGTGGATGATGTCCTCACTCGGAGTAGTTTTTAACTTAGGCGATACGGAATCGCAGCTAAGCCCCCGAGTGTGGATGATGTCCGCACTCGGAGTAGTTTTTAACTTAGGTGATACGGAATCACAGCTAAGCCCCCGAGTGTGGATGATGTCCTCACTCGGAGTAGTTTTTAGGCGATACGGAATCGCAGCTAAGCCCCCGAGTGTGGAGGATGTCCGCACTCGAAGTAGTTTTTAACTTAGGTGATACGGAATCACAGCTAAGCCCCCGAGTGTAGAGGATGTCCGCACTCGGAGTAGTTTTTAACTTAGGCGATACGGAATCGCAGCTAAGCCCCCGAGTGTGGATGATGTCCGCACTCGGAATAGTTTTTAACTTAGGTGATACGGAATCACAGCTAAGCCCCCGAGTGTGGATGATGTCCTCACTCGGAGTAGTTTTTAACTTAGGTGATACGGAATCACAGCTAAGCCCCCCGAGTGTGGATGATGTCCAGCTGAGCGATGGCACGCAGAGTGGCCGGGTGATGAAGACGGGCCGCACGGAGTGGTGATACGCGGGGCATCGAGTGAAGTAGACGCGTCTGGCTGAATGACGACGCACGGGGCGGTCGAATGATGAGGACGCATCCAGCGGAGTGGCGATGCGCGGGGCGGTCGAGTGATGAAGACGCCTCCATCGGAATGGCGACGCACGAGGCGGTCGAGTGATGAAGACGCCTCCGTCGGAATGGCGACGCGCGAGGCATTCGCGTCATGAAGACGCATCCAGCGGAGTGGCGACGCGCGGGGCGGTCGAGTGATGAAGACGCCTCCGTCGGAATGGCGACGCGCGAGGCGGTCGAGTGATGAAGACGCCTCCGTCGGAATGGCGACGCGCGAGGCGGTCGAGTGATGAAGACGCATCCAGCGGAGTGGCGACGCGCGGGGCGGTCGAGTGATGAAGACGCCTCCGTCGGAATGGCGACGCGCGGGGCGGTCGAGTGATGAAGACGTGCCGCACGGAGTAGCGATGCGCGGGGCATCCGAGTGAAGTAGATGTCTCTGGCTGAGTCGCGACGCGGAGCAGCCGAGTCGAGATTGTTGTCGCGGAGGCGTCCGACCAGGTGACGGCGCGCGGGGCGGCCAAGTCTAGCATGTCGTCGAGGAGGCGTCCGAACAAGTGACGGCGCGCGGGGCGACCGAGTCGAGCATGTCGTCGAGAATGGCGCACAGAGGCGTCCAGGTAACCTGTGTATGAAAAATAAAACAAGCTAACATAAAAAATTCTCGAAGTAATTTGATGTTTGTTGAAATGATTCGTGTAAATTTCACCCATAGACACCCGCTGGGTGCGCCAGGTGCTTGCTGGTCCGGAACCAGCAAGAGTCTAAAGAGTGAAGGATCCGAGTGAACTTGTGAAAGTGAAGGATCCGACGTGAAGATAAAGAACCGAGCGCCGGGGTACACTCGGTGGCGTGGCCTCCAAGTGAACGTCATGTGCGACTTACTTGACACTCGGTAATGTATAAATAATTAATTAATTGAATGCAGTCTGTGAAGAATGACTTAGCTGTCTGACGACGCGCAGGGCGGTCGAGCGAAGTAGACACGTCCGACTGAGTGGCGATGTACGGGGCGGCCAAATGACAAAGACGTGTCTCGCCGAGTGGCGATGAACGGAGCTGCCGAGTGACGACGGAGCGTGCAGCAGAGTGACGACGTGCGGAGCTACCGAGTGACGATGGAGCGTCCGACTGAATGGCGATGCGTGGAGCTGCCGAGTGTCGAAGACGTGTCTCGCCGAGTGGCGATGGAGCGTCCGACTAAATGACGATGCGCGGAGCTGTCGAGTGTCGAAGACATGTCTCGCCGAGTGGCGATGGAGCGTCCGACTGAATGACGATGCGCGGAGCTGTCGAGTGTCGAAGACGTGTCTCGCCGAGTGGCGATGGAGCGTCCGACTGAATGACGATGCGCGGAGCTGTCGAGTGTCGATGGAGCGTCTGACTGAATGGCGATGCGCGAAGCTGCCGAGTGACGACGGAGCGTGCAGCAGAGTGACGGCGCGCGGAGCTGTCGAGTGATGATGGAGCGTCCGACTGAATGGTGATGCGTGAAGCTGCCGAGTGACGACGGAGCGTGCAACAGAGTGACGGCGCGCGGAGCTGTCGAGTGATGATGGAGCGTTCGACTGAATGGCGATGCGCGGAGCTGCCGAGTGTCGAAGACGTGTCTCGCCGAGTGGCGATGCAGCGTCCGACTGAATGACGATGCGCAGAACGCCCGAACAATGAAGATGCGGTTGACTCCGTAGGTTCGCGATCGTGGTTGTTGTCGATGATGTTCTGGATGTTAGCCGGTCGAGTAGAAAAAGGCGAACCGGCCAAGTGAAAACAAGGGCCTCACAGCCAAGTGTGCGCCGTCCGAATGGACTCCTCATCCGAGTGCACCTGCTGGTCCGAGGGCACCACAACTGGGCTGCGATCCAGTCGGTGTGGGCCGGCTAGGCAGGTCGACGCGGAGTGCTGGGCTCGGAGCGTCGGGTGAGGTTCGGCATGGACGTGCCCACGAGCGCACGAGCACTGCCCCGTCCGATGGAAGCAGGCAGCTTTATCACTTGCAGGCGGACATGATCCAAAGTGCATGCGAGGAGTTCCCCTCGTCTAGCGCCGAATTAATCTGCATGCAAGTGGTGTTAACGCTAATTAAGCGACAGTTAAAGCCATTCATGCATGTAATAGAAGTTTTCCCACGGCCATTTATCTCCTGCATGCAGGACATAAATGAAAAGGATTAAGATTGGAAGGAAAGTGGAAGGTGGGGCGCAGAGCTCCCTGGTCGGCCATGGCGGCTGCCGCGGATTTAGCACGAAACCAGCGCGGCGTGTCCATCGTCGGAGGGGGTGATGAAGATGCGATTTGAAGCTTGTTGTCCGGCTAAGTGAACAGGATCCATCCGACTGGGCAGGTTCTATCCGAGTGAACCTCGTCCTGAGGCGGGTGGCTGCTTACGGCCATGGGCGCCATGCAACGGAGGCAGCGGCTGACGATGACGTTGACGTGGTGCAGAGCTCGGAGCCTCGGACCGTCATAGAGTAATAACTCTGGTAATTAGCATTGAAGGAGTTGTCCATGCTAGACTGCATGCACGAGGCGTTAAAACCAATTAAACAAGAATAAAAGCCGGTTGTGCATGCAACGGAAGTTTCCCATCCCCGCGGATTGCTTTATGCATGCAGATTTATTGCCACGCCGTTGCTTGTGCCCTCGTCACGGAAGTCGCAGCAGGGTGGAGGACGCCAGCGGGAGGAGTCGCCGCGCACGGGGGGTGCGACTAGCCCGATGATCGTGTTCATGGGCTCGACGACGGTGTTGCAGACAAGGCCGGAGACGACGGACCAGATCGTGCCGGTGGTCGCGTACAGGAGCCCGACAGCGACGTCATACACGAGGCCGGAGACGATGGTACGGACCGCGCCGGTGGCCGTGTGTGCAGGAGCTCAACGGCGTCATACAGGAGTCCAGAAACGACGGGACGGACCGCGCTGTTGGCCCATTTTTTGGTCGCCGTTGAAGATGATCATGTGAGAAGGCAAGAAAATTTGGGAAACGACCTGTCTCCTTCTCTTCTCCTCACCTTCATGATCAATCATGTATGTGTATGTCTGATCCTACAGGAGTAAAAGACAAATTCATGGTTAAATAATTGATTGTAAAAAGGCTAGACGGAATCGATACTTCCCTGATCCTCTTGTTTGTATGAATGGCGCGATGCCCAGTGAATTTCTCCGGCGATGATCGTTGATCCGCTGCCGAAGATTGAAGAAAAAACCATTTGCACCATGGCTCGATAGACGCCACGCCCCACGGTGGGCGCCAACTGTCGTGGGAACGATTCCGATAGTACGAGGGGGGTAGGGTAAAGGAGCATGATCTACCGATGCATATGGGTGACACGGTGGTTTTAGCGAGTTCGGGCCTCTCACGGTGGAGATAACAGCCCTACGTCTCGTGCTCCGGAGAGGCTTTGTTTTATCTGAGTATATATCCGGAGATTACAATGTGTGTGGGAGAGAGTGGAGAACGGATCCCCTCCCCGAGCTAAGTCCGGAGACTAGTAGAAAAGAGAGAGAGGTAGAAGCAAAAAGCCCCCTTAGTCTAGTGGTGGGGGGTAGCTTATATAGAGTGCGCCACCCCTTCTCCTCCTATGTTACAAAGTGGGGCATTGATGCCGTAACGCCAGATGGTGCTTCGACTGCCTTGTCGACTGTCAGTCTTCGCATATCCGAGTGAGCCATACGATCGAGTGATTGATTGTCTTCTGAGTGAAAGGTAACCGTCGAGTGGATGAGGAAAGTCTCCGAGTGGATGTTGTCGAGTGACTTGTATGTCTTGATGATTTCAGTCGGTGACCTCTTTGTAGTCCTTGACTTTTCTGGGGTAATGTCCTTAGGTAGGGTATGCAGGTCAGGCCTATGACCCTACCCTAGGTACATATCCCCATCAGTGCCACCGAGTGGGGAACTGCCTAGGCCAGCCAAAATCAGACTCATCGAGATTTATATATCGGTCTCACCAACCTTTTACACTAGTCGGTGTAACCGAGATTTATCTTCGGTTCCACCGAATTGGGCAATAATGTTGTAACGGTTGGATTTTTGGAGAAGACTATATATACCCCTTAACCTCCCTCTCATTCATAGAGAGAGCACTTAGAACAAGCCAACACTTGCCCCATCCATTTTCTGAGAGATAACCACCTACTCATGTGTTGATATCAAAATCTTCCACTCCAACCAAATGAATCTTGATTTCTGGCCTCCCCAAGTTGCTTTCCACCCAATCAATCTCTTATACCAAGCCAAATCTATGAGACTGTGATTGAGTGTTGAGGAGACTATATTTTGAAGCACAAGAGCAAGGAGTTCATCATCCATAATACATCTATTACCTTTTGGATAGTGGTGTGTCCTAGATTGGTAAGGTGTCGCTTGAGAGCCTCCGACTTCATGTGGACTTGAACCAAGAAGTTTGTACGGGCAAGGAGATCGCCTACTTTGTGAAGATCTACACCAAGTGAGGCTAGTCCTTTGTGGACGTAAGTCGTGATGGAATAGGCGAGTTTGCTACTTTGTGGACCCTTCGTGGGTGGATCCCTCCATGGACTCGCGACCGCTACCCTCTGTGGGTTGAAGTCTCCATCAACGTGGATGTACAATAGCACCACCTGTCGGAACCACGGGAAAAATCTTCGAGTCCCTATTGCGTTTGATCTTCCTTTCCCTACTCTTACTTACATGTGCATGTTTTTACTTTCCGCTGCTATACTCGTTGACTTTCATGTGTAGGGTGTGCTAGACTTGATAGAATTGTTAAAACTTGCAAACCAATAAAATTGGGAAATTTTAGGTTTTTTTTTGCCAAGTAGTCTATTCACCCCCACCTCTAGACATCCCTTCTCGATCCCACAATTTTCAACTTGCGGATCCCCATGGTGACATTGGGGTGACCTATGCACATAGGTTGATGCCCGTTCTCATCCTACTTTCTCCGATAGAAATCTTGAGGATACTCTTTGAAGTTCTTTGTGTTGGATTGAATATGATGAATCTGAAATTGTTTGATGCATGTAGAATAATTAACTCATGGATACTTGTGGTGACATTGGAGTATCTAGGTGACATGGGAGTTGATTGATGCATATCATAGATGTTATTCTAGTACAAACTCTAGGGTTGTTTGCGAAACTTATAGGGATGGCTCAGTCGATTGATCCGAAAGGATAACTTTGAGGTGGTTTTACTACCTACACCAATTTCTTTTTACATTCTCTGCTAGATAGGAACTTTGGAGTGATTCTTTGTCGGACGTTGAGGGATGCTTATATGATTCAATTATGTTAGCACCGTTGAGAGATTGCACAAGTGAAAGTATGAAACCAAGGCCTTGTTTCCAAGCATCTATATATCGTTTTGCTCGCTGTTCGCCACTTGTTACCTTGTTGTTTCTGTTTATTCAGATTACAAAAACATGTTTATACTATCCATACTATAGTTGTATCTCCATCTCTTCACCGAACTAGTGCACCTATACAATTTACCATTGTATTGGGTGTGTTGGGGACACAAGCGATTTCTTGTATTTTATTGTAGGGTTGTTTGAGAGAGACCATCTTCATCCTACACCTCCCACGGATTGATAAATCTTTGGTCATCCACTTGAGGGAAAATTGCTACTGTCCTACAAAACTCTACACTTCGAGGCCAACACGAGTCTACAAGAATAAAGTTGTGTAGTAGACACAAAGCTCTGTTCTGGCGTCGTTGCCGGGGATGTGAGTGCTTGAAGGTATATATTTAGATCTTGCAATCGAATCTTTTAGTTTCTTGTTTTATCACTAGTTTAGTTTTACAAAATAAAACTACAAAAAATGGAATTTAGGTTGTCTCATATGCTTCATCTCTGTAATGTCTTTCGTGAAAATGATGGATCGGAAAATTGTGCTCAAGTGTTACAAGAAGAATTCAATAAAATGTTTGGCATTAAATCATTGAATGATGAGCATGATAGGAATGTTATTAGTGTGTCTTCTCTTAATATCCATAATGCTAATGATGATTGCACTCGTCATGATAAAAAGTTTCCTATAAGCATGCGAATTTTTGCGGAGTTAATAAAATTTGTGAAGACATGCCATATATGGATGATAGATTTTGCAAGAATCATAAGCATAATAAAACCAATTGGTGTCTTAAAGTGATAGATGAATTTGCTACAAAATTATGCTCTATTCATCCCATTACTTATGAACTCTGCAATAGAGTTGGTCATCTTAATTTCCAATGCATACTTTTCCATGATCGAATCGTGAACAAATATCGTAATACCTTGATCACCCTTGAAATTTATAATGAACTTTGTTTATTTTTTGGGGTATGAAGAATTATCACATAAAAATAGTTGGTTTGAATCATTCATATTCACAGACTATGCTGAAACTAGTTTACAGGAATTCTATATGTTTTGTGTAGTAAATTGCAATGAGAATGCTTATATTGCCAACTATAGAAAGACAGGAAAACCAATAGAATATAAAAGTAATACAAATGAAAGGGTAAATATTTCCTCTTTCCCTCCTATTGTCTCTCGTGATGAATCATGTAGCGAGGAGGAGCCTCCCATCGAACCAATCTCTTCAATAAGAAGCTCGAAAAAATTACTGAAACTCACACATGATGTGGTGAAGAAGAAGAAAAGAACAAAAGTTGAGGTTAAAAGATATCTCTCCCAAATAATGTTGATCCTATAATCATTGAGAATGAATCCGAAGTACTGTGGACGATGGTACACTTGATGATTATTTTGTTATGCCTACTCCTTGTTGTGATGATTACGATTGGGAAGACAATGATACTCCTTATAATATTGAAAATCTTCTTGGCACCAATTTGGAAAATTATTATGATAATAATTGTTATACTATTGGTCTATTCATGTTATCGACGATTATGCTAATGATATGCAAACTCACAAGCTTGGGGATGCTATGTTTGATGAGAATGACAAGTTTATTTGAAACAAATAATGTTTATCCCAAGCTCGGGGATGGAATGTTATGTGAAGATGATCTTTTTAGTTCCCCTACTTTCAATTATCAAATTTGCTGTGATGATTGCATGCCTCCTATTTATGATGATTGCTTTTTTTACGAAAGTGGGTTTGGAAGAGTGTCAACTTTACTTGATTATTATCCCACTATTTTGGGGGGTTTTCAATCTTATTATAAAGATAAAAGTGGATTTGGAGAGGTCATGACTTTATTTAGTAATGATTCCACTATCTTGGAAGAGGTTTCAATTGATTATGATGAGGTTTCAATTGATTATTATGAGAACAAAGTTGCTACTTATGATGATTATTGTGATGATAATTATGTTATAAAAATTAGTGATGGTTATTATTATAAACTTTTCATAATTATGAATACCCTTTTTCTGAACATTACTCTTCTAATGTGGAAACAATTTATAGTATTCGAGTTTCATATTATACTCCCACTATTATGTATGAGAAGTTTGCTTATGTGGAGATTGTAAAAATTCTATGCGTGTGGATCATGAAAAGAATGCTTTTATGTGATAGTTATATGATAACCCACAAGTGTAGGGGATCGTTTGTATCCTTTTTCGATAAGTAAGAGTGTCGAACCCAACGAGGTGCTAAAGGTATAATTAATATTCTCTCAAGTTATATCGGCCACCAATATAACTCTACGCACGCTAACGCTTACTTTACCTAGAATGAGTATGAAACTACTTCGCGGGAAAGAAACTAGAAGTACTTAGTAGGTGTAATAGATAGTTTTGCAAGTTAATAAAGAATAAGTAAATAAAAGTTAGGGGCTGTTTAGATCGCCGTCATGATGGATGCCCCGGCGGCGCTCCGGCGGCACTGGGAGAGAGGGGGAGAGAGCCCCCCTCCTTCTTCTTCTTCCTTGGCCTCCTCCCTAGGTGGGAGGAGACTTTTTCCTCTGGTCCATGGCCACCATGGCTCCTAGAGGGGAGGAGCCCCTCCGTGATTGGATCTCTCTCTCTCTGTTTCTCTTCTGTTTTCGCGACTAGTTTCTGACCCCTTCACCGTTTCTTAAATATCCGGAGATCCATAAATCCGACCGGGCTGAAATTTTGAGGGTATTTTTATCGCAAAAATATCTTACTTGAGGCATAAGGAGAGTGCCAACTGACTTAAGGGGGAGGCACAAGCCATCAGGGCGCAGCCCCCCCCCCCCAGGTCGCGCCCTGTTGGCTTGTGCCTCCCTCGGGCCTCGTTTTGCATTGATTCCGACTACCAAAATTCACATATTCCAAAAAAATCTCCGTAAATTTTTATCGCGTTTGGACTTCGTTTGATATCGAATTTTTGTGAAAAAACACACAAAAAATAGGAACTGGCACTGGGCACTGGATAAGTACCCAAAAATAATATAAAATGTTGCCAAAAGTATATGAAAGTTGTAGAATATTGGCATGAAGCAATCAAAAATTATAGATACGATAGAGACGTATCAGCATCCCCAAGCTTAATTCCTGCTCGTCCTCGAGTAGGTAAATGATAAAAAGAGAATTTTTTATGTGGAATGCTACCTAACATAATCCTGAACAAATGTCTAATCATGGCTTGAAAATATTAAGATACAAGTGACTCAAGGCAACAGTCTATCATTTGACAAAATGACATCCATACTCATGTTTACTGCAAACAATCACGTCCTTAAAAAAACAATGCCAAAGAGTGTTATCCCTACAAAATCATATAGCCTGTTATGCTTGGTCTTCCTAGCATAAAGTATAAATCATGAGCACCCCGGTGTCAAACCAAGCAATTGGATCGTGCTTTTTCACGCGCTTCAGCTTTGTATTACTCACGCAATATATGAGCGTGAACCAAGATATAGCATAAAGGTGGAATAGAAAATGGTGGTAGGTTTCAAAGGGGTAAAAGTGGAGAAGAAAGTCTCACATCAACTTGGCATATCAACGGGCTATGGAGATGCCCATCAATAGATATCAATGGGAGGTGTAGGGATTGCCATGCAACGGATGCACTAGAGCTATAAGTGTATGAAAGCTCGACTGAAGCTAAGTGGGTGTGCATCCAACTTGCTTGCTCATGAAGACCTCGGGCATTTGAAGACGCCCTTCATCGGAATATACAAGGCAAGTTCTATAATGAAAAATTACCACTAGCATATGGAAGTGACAAAACAGGAGACTCTCTATATGAAGAACATGGTGCCACTTTGAGGCACAAGCGTGGTAAAGGATAGCAGCAAAGTCCCTTCTCTCATTTTCTCTCATTTTTTTCTTTTTTTTGCTTTTTTTAATGGTGGGCTCATTTGGCCTTCCCCATTTTTATTTTTCGTCCGGAGTCTCATCCCGACTTGTGGGGGAATCATCGTCTCCATCATTCTTTCCTCACTAGGACAATGCTCTAATAATCATGACCATCACACTTTAATTTACTTACAACTCGATATGAAAAACTGATAGGATGATATGACTCTATATGAATGCCTCTGGCAGTGTACCAGGAAGTGCAATGATCTAGCATAGCAAAGATATCAAAAAATGGACAAGCCATAGAAATATCATGCTAGCTATCTTACGATCATGCAAAGCAATATGACAATGAAGGCACAAGTCATATGAAGTGACGATGGAAGTTGCATGGCAATATATCTCTGAATGGCTATGGAAATGCCATGATAGGTAGGTATGGTGGCTGTTTCGAGGAAGATATAATGAGGCTTATGTGCAACAGACCGTATCATGTCACGGGGTTTGGATGCACCGGCGAAAGTTGCACCGATCCTCGAGGTGGGAATGGGCAATGCACGATACCGAAGAGGCTAGCAAATATGTGGAGGTGAGAGTGCGTATATCCATGGATTCACCTTAGTCATAAAGAACTCACATACTTATTGCAAGGTTTTATTAGCTCTCTTGAAGAAAATTACTACTCGCATGCTCCTAGGGAGGAGGTTGGTAGGAGTTAACCATCGTGCGCCCCCGATTATAACAACACAAAGGATTTCAATCAAGGATAAACTATGCTCCAACTTCATCGCATAATTAGAGACTATACATGCATGCTTCGGGAATCACAAACCTTAACATCAATATTCTTACTAATCCACAATCATCAACTAGTGCACCCACATATTACTATATTAATGTCGCAAAACTATTGCAAGGAATGAAACATATCATATTGAGTGATCTATAAGTTTTATGTAGGATTTTATGACTAACCGTGTAAATGACCAATTCCTGTTGACTCTCTAAATAGGTATAAGTGAAGCATGAGAGTTTAGTTATTTCTACAAAAGACGTGGACATGCTCTAATAAATATAAGTGAAGCAAAAGAGCATTCTACAAATAACAATTTTCTATATGTAGAGAAACAGGCATCCAACTTCAAATGATATAAGTGAAGCACATGAAGCATTCTACTCAAAATATATAAGTGAAGTGCAAAGAGCATTCTATAAATCAACCATGGACTTTCGCAAACCAGCATGGTGCATTGCTAAAAGGAAAATAAAAGGCACATGATGCTCCAAGAATTTATGCATATCATGTGAACAAAACAAAAACCGAAACATACCGATAGTTGTTGAAGAAGAAAGATGGGATGCCTTCCGGGGCATCCCCTAGCTTAGACGCTTGAGTCTCCTTGAATATCTACTTGTGTTTCCTTGGGAATCCCCAAGATTGAACTCTAGTCTCTCCTTATTCTTCTCCTATCGATACCTCCTCGATCTTCGAACACTTCATCCACACAAACTTGACAGAACTTTCATTAGAAACGTTAGTACATAATCATCAAATCTCATCATGTCCTGCCATAACATTATTGCATAATTATAATCTAACATTTCCCACTGTATACATTCACAATTATATGGCTCCCAAATCATTGGGGCTCAACAAGAATTCAAACATAAGCACGCAAAGCAACTATAACAACAATCTGTGAAAAACAGGATAGTCTGTAATGATCTATAGAGAAAGTATACTTCTGAAACTCAAAAAATTCTAAAAAAATAGGACGTAATAAATGATTTGCATAGAAGTACTGTGTAAACATTTCATAATTTGTTCACACTCCAGTAAAATATGAAAATTCGAACACTACAGCAAAAGTTTCTGTTTTTACACAACACATATCAAACAAACAATTCAAACATCCTAAAGGTAATTCTTGGCACATTATTTCTATAATACAATGGATTTGTACAAGGGGATAATTATTTTTGTTGAAAAGTTTCTGTAATCAAGATTCACAAAGTTTCCATGGGCATGAACAAAGTTCAAGGCTAGCCCCACTTCAACGGTGCTCGTCCTTCTCACTTTCACTTCTCTTTCTGAAAATGTTTTAAGTTCCCCACTTTAGTTTTTTGTTTTTAATTATTTTAAAAGAACACAAGCTTCCGGGTGTTCTCCCTCTCACAGCTTTCTTTAAAGCCATTAAGCTAGGCATATAGTGCTCAAGTAATTGATCCACCCGGATCCCAAGGTATATCAAAGCCAATTTTAATTGACAAAGATTTGTAATTTAGTAGTGAGCACAAAGTAATATGTAGCATATAACTACGAAATCTAACTCTCTTACTATGTAGTGGCATGTCATACAAGAACAATTCATTCACACAAAGTAAAGGCCAATTCATAGCATAAGTAGTTTCTTGCAATTTTATCGTATTGGAAACATAGAGAGGTGAAGATTTGGTTCCTCTCTCATAATAATTGCAAGTAGGAGCAGCAAGCACATGCATATTATATTCATCAAAATTATCACGTGTTATAGTAAAATGCAACCCGTCAATATAATCCTTAATAAGTGCAAACTTCTCCGATATAGTGTAGTTGGGAGAATTCAAAAAGATAATAGGACTATCATGTGTGGGTGCAATAGCAACAATTTCATGCTTAACATAAGGAACTATAGCAAGTTCATCTCCATAAGCATAATTCATATTGGCATCATGGCCACAAGCATAGCAAGCATCAAGTTCATCAAAAAGAGATATTTCAAATGAATCCAAAGGATCATAGCAATCATCATAGCATTCATCCATCGGTATGTGCGAAGGGAAATTAAACGATGTATGAGTTGAAGAGTTACTCTCATTAGAAGGTGGGCACGGGTAGCTAATCCGCTCTTCCTCCTTTTGTTCTTCACCCTCCTCCTCATCTTTTTCATCTAATGAGCTCACAGTTTCAGCAATTTCTTCTTCCATAGATTCCTGTAAATATTAGTCTCTTCCAAGGCAGCAGTCATTCTTTCAATAAATTCTTTAACATAAGCATTAGAAGCATAGTTTTCATAGAAATATTTAAGTACGGCAAAATTTTAAGATTTGTAAAGACTAATATCATACTTTTCAATCAAAGTAGCAATTTCATAAGCACCCTTAAAAGCAACAAATTCTTCAATTTGTTAAACATCATAATAAGAATAGGCCTCTTTGGTATAATAAGATAGTATTTCATTATCATTAAACACGCATCAGTATGGAAGGTGGTTTTCAGTGCCTTCAAAACAACAAGTGAAATCATATATTTCGCATAAATTTGAAGCATAGCAATGCAAAGTATTAATTTGATGCCACAAGAGTTTCCCTTTTTGAGATAAGGGGTGTCGGACATAATAAGCATGCTCATTTAATGATTTTCCCTCAACTAAGCTAGTTGGGTTTTCAGCACGAGCACAAAGGGATCGAAGATGATCCAAGTAATATTCTTCACTAGTACGGAACACTAGTGGTTCCTCAACTTTTGGAGCAGCAAGTACATCTATTTTTTTGGTATTTTGCATTTCCTACCCATATCTAAAGATAGAAAACAACTAATAACAGAAAATAAAATTACTTAGTGATAAAGCAAACAAGCACACACGAGAATGTCAACCACTACGCTATTGCTCCCCGGCAACGGCGCCAGAAAAAGGTCTTGATAACCCACAATTGTTGGGGTTCATTTGTAGCCTTTTCCGATAAGTAATAGTGTCAAACCCAACAAGGAGCTAAAGTAGAATTAATATTCTCTCAATTTCTATCGGCAACCGATATAACTCTACGCACGCTAACGCTTACTTTACCTAGAACGAGTATGAAACTACTTTGCGGGAAAGAAACTAGAAGTAATTAGTAGGTGTAATAGATAGTTTTGCAAGGTAATAAAAAATAAGTAAATAAAAGTTAGGGGCTGTTTAGATAAAGATTAATAAGTAAGTTTTTTAGTAGAAAGCTTTTTGTAGCACAAGAGAAAGTTTTGTCCCTAGGCAATCGATAACTAGATCGGTAATCATTATTGCAGTTTTATATGAGGGAGAGGCATACGCTAACATACTTTCCGTACTTGGATCATATTCAATTATGATTGGAACTCTAGCAAGTATCCGCAACTACTAGAAATCATTAAGCTAAATCCAACCATAGCATTAAACATCAAGTCCTCTTTACTCCCATACGCAACAATCCCCTTACTCGGGTTTGTGTTTCAGTCATTCACCATCCCAGTATAAGCGAATCATGAACATATTGCAACACCCTCTAGCGTTAATCCTTAATGTGTGCACCTCATGGAAGGCACCTTAGGATAGCACCAAAATAAAACATACAACTCAAACTAATCACGATCATCAATCAACCCATAGGACAAAACAAATCTACTCAAACATCATAGGATAGCCACACATCATTGGATAATAACATATAGCATTAAGAACCATGTTTAAGTAGATATTACAGCGGGGAGAAGAGGGTTCACACCACTACATAGAGGGAGAAAGAGTTGGTGGTGACGACGGCGAAGTTGTTGGTGTAGATCGCCGTCACGATGGATGCCCCGGCGGCGCTCCGACGCCACTGGGAGAGAGGGGCAGAGAGCCCCCCTCCTTCTTCTTGTTCCTTGGCCTCCTCCCTAGGTGGGAGGAGAGTTTCCCCTCTAGTCCATGGCCGCCATGGCTCCCGGGGGGAGGAGCCCCTACGAGATTGGATCTCTATCTCTGTTTCTCTTCTGTTTTCGTGACTGGTTTCTGACCCCTTCACCGTTTCTTAAATATTCGGAGATCCGTAACTCTGATCGGGCTGAAATTTTGTGGGGATTTTTATCGCAAAAATATATTTCTTGAGGCGGAAGGAGAGCGTCAACCGACTTATGGGGGAGACACAAGCCATCAGGGCGCGCCCCCAGGCCGCGCCCTGTTGGCTTGTGCCTCCTCGGGCACCGTTTTGCGTTGATTCCGACTCCCAAAATTCACATATATTCCAAAACAATTCTCCATAAATTTTTATCGTGTTTGGAATTTGTTTGATATAGATTTTTTGTGAAACAAAGAAACACAAAAACAGGAACTGGCACTTGGCACTGGATAAGTAAGTTAGTCGCAAAAATAATATAAAATGTTGCCAAAAGTGTATGAAAGTTGTAGAATATTGGCATGAAGCAATCAAAAATGATAGAGACGATGGAGACATATCATTATATTGTTGAATTCCTTCATGATGCTACCGAAAATTATTACGAGGGAGGAACACATGCTTGCAGGTATCTCAATAATATCAAGTTTCCACTCTATGCGTTAAAAATCTTGAAGTTATGCTTGTTTTGCTTTCCTATGCAAGTTGATTCTTGCTACAATAAATTGTTTTCTTGCAAAATCCCTACGTATAGGAAGTGGGTTAGACTTAAATATGTTCGCTATATGCTTCATGATGCTCCCATTGTGTTTCAATTCTTTACTTTTATGTAAGCATCATTGAAATCATCATGCCTAGCTAAGGGGCTTTAAAGAAAAGCGCTTCTTGGCAAACAACCCAGTATTTATGCTTTATGTTTTTGTGTGTTCACATGATTAAGCTACTGTAGTAATCATGTTTTGTGTCCTTTATTTCAATAGTGTGCCAAGTAAAGCCTTTGGGATAGTGTGGATACTTGTTGATTTGATTCTGTGCAAAAATAAAAAACTTTTGCCTCCAGTATATGAATGTGATTTTACAGGAGGTTCAAAATATTCTGAAATTTTACACAGTATTTCCGTACAAATTCCCTTCATTGTCCTAATTTTTCAGAATTTTAAGAGATAGGGAAATATGGTTTTAGTCAGATTTTTACATACTATTCTGTTTTTGACACATTGTGTTTTGCATGCATAGTTTGCTTGTTTTAGCGTTTCCATAGCTTATATTTAATGATATTGATTATGGGAATGATCAAATACAGTAGGAATTATGTGAGAACGATTATGAATCTTGTATTGACAGTACCTAAGTGAATGATCTATTTTTATTATACTAACCCATCTCCCAAAGTTCTGTTGAGTTTTGTGTGGTTGAAGTTTACAAGTTTTGGGTGAGATACCGATATGAGAAGAATAAGGAGAGGCAATACACTAAACTTGGGGATTCCCAAGGCACCACAAGGTAATATTCAATGAAGACTCAAGCGTCTAAGCTTGGGGATGCCCTAGAAGGCATCGCCTCTTTCGTCTTAAACACTATCGGTATATCTTACTTGGAGCTATATTTTTATTCGTCACATAATACGTGTCTTGCTTGGAGCATCATTTTGTTTTCTTGATATTTCCTTGATTTTATTTATAATCATGTTTTTCAATAAAAATAAACAAGAATTGTCATTAGGATGCTTGAATTGCATGTTTGATATGTGCTGTATAAAAACAGAAACTTTTGCTGTAGTGTTACAATTTTGGTATTTTACTAGAACGTGGAAAGTTTATGAAATTTTTACAAAGTACTGTCATACAAATTTTTATTATGTACTATATTTTCAGAATTTATTGAGTTACATAAGTACACATTTTGAATTAATTACTCCAGATTGTCCTGTTTAGACAGATTGCTGTCATAGTTTTGTTATTTGCTTATCCTAGAGTTTTCATGGCTTATATTGGTAGATATAAATTGTGTAAATAATAGTATACAGTAGATACTGTTTGAAAATTATTATGCAACTTGTCTTGGCAGTACATAAAGTATTGATTTTTCTTATGTGCACTAACCTATCTCACGAGTTCTTGTCAAGTTTTGTGTGGATGAAGCTTTTAAGATTTAGGGAAATGAACGAGACAAAAGAGCTGAAGCTTGGGGATGACCAAGGCTCCCCAAGTCAATATTACAAGAAGTCTCAAGCATCTAAGCTTGGGGATCCTACGCATCCCACCTCTCTTCGTCAACAAATATCGGTTAGCCTATGTTGAGCATAAGTTTTTATTTGTTGACATGATATGTGCTATTCTTGGAGTGCCCTTTTTGTTTTGTTTGATGTTTTAAATAAACCCAGATCTGAAAGTCTTTACTGAGAGTGAGTCCTCATATAGCTACTTGATTGTTTGACTACTCATTGATCTTCAATTATATCTTTTGAGAGTAATTTGATGTTTACTCTTGTGCTTCGCTTATATCCTAAGAGTAAATAGTGATTGAATGAAATATCATAAATCTCAAATCATCCATGTGCTTTATGCTTCGTAGTAGTTTCACATTTGGTTTAGGAAGTAAAATCTATTAAAGATTGACAATCATAGTATTGGTCATACAAGCAATTTCTGAATGATTAGTATAAGGAAGAGAACTTTCAGATACAAATATGTTATCTTGGACATCTTTTATGATTGTGAATACCCATTAATTATTTTCAACCTTGATCAAATTAGTTGAAGTTTGACAAGGAAGACAACGTAATGAGTCATGTTTGGGTATATTTGCATCGAAGTTTTCTTGTTATGGATCCTCCAACATGTTTTGCTTGTTTAGAACCTTTTGCTAGCCAAAACTTCATACTAAGTAGAGATACTACTTGTGCACCCAAAATCCCTGAGCCAAGTTTCTTCCATGGGAGTCCACCATACCTACCTATATATGGTATTTCACCGCCATTCCAAGTAAATTTGCATGTGCCATCTCTAAAACCTTCAAATAAATATATGTTTTTGTGTTCTCGTACCGCTCATGGAGTGACGTGGCGGTCAGTATCTTCCATGCTAAGTTTGTTTAACTCAGATGACTGTTTATTCACTTGTCATTGCACGAGAGGAGCTGGTAAAAAGGATGGCCAGTCCTGCATAATACAAAAATAAATAAATAAAAACTCCATATAGAAAGTTGATTGTTTGGAGGGCACCGGTGGATTCGGTCAACCATGGATTGTGTTTGAATGGTGGAGGGGGAGTAAATTTTTTAATCCCGTTTGGGAA
Source organism: Elymus sibiricus (assembly GCA_039707655.1). Lineage (NCBI taxonomy): Eukaryota > Viridiplantae > Streptophyta > Magnoliopsida > Poales > Poaceae > Elymus > Elymus sibiricus. The sequence goes on from CM077669.1 coordinate 257,295,614, forward strand.
CTGCCATTAATGCGTTTAACGTGGAAGATATTGAAATCCCTTGTTGTCACGTTGACTGGAAAGGCACACCACCCAAAATATATTCATCTCTGTTTTAAGCAATGAGCTCTAGCACCTCTGCAAATCTCTACTTCTCTCTACGAAGGGACATTCTATTTATTTTTATGCTATTAACTTTCATGTTATTTACTTTTCATGTCGAGTCAATTTCTTATTCCAACCTCAATCACTAGTTGGCAAGCATCATGTGGTGAGAAAAGATCCAAACACATATATCCAGTCAAATATATCTAGTCTGGCTATGTTATCAGGTTGCGGGTCCAGGAACGTACCCAAGGTAATCAGCTGCAAAACAGCACCCGCAACCCTCAACACATATTCGAGAGATTCCGCAAACTCGTCTACCTTAGACCTTTGAAAAACAATGATACTAGACCTGGTAGATCATCCGAGCTATATCCACCAGTACAGGGGAAAAGTCACGACACTATTTGCCACCACGCAAAGTATTGAAGCGTTTCGAACATCCTCGTCCTGAGATACTAAGGAAACTGAATGATAATGATGTGTCGAGAACCCCCTGGAGCTCTACTCCCTGGAACAAAGTCAATTCAGACAGGGGGCACCAAGTATAGAGTTCCGTCACATCGGCATCATAGAGTCTCCAAAATACCAGCGTGATCCTAAAAAAATTGAGTGAGAAGAGGGGTAGAATTAAAATTCATACGTCAGGATTCCTCACCAGAGCATAGAAGAGGAATAAAAAGAATCCTATTCTCCGATATATAACTAGATTCAATATAGATTTTACTAGACTCAACTCGTCCAAGTTCGATCAAGCAAGGGGGCTCCTATGGTCGGTATGGCTCTGATTACCAACTTGTAACGCCCAAGATGCGGTCCTATCCTTATTCGGGCCCAAAGACTTGATAGGGATAGAAGCGCATCTCGTCATTTCACAAGTATAGATATCATTGCAATACATGATAGATAAGAGATGAGTATATGAGTTGGCTTACACTCGCCACATGCTACCTTACATAATCCATACAATCAGCCAGAAGTGCAGGGTCCGGCTACGGACAAAAGGAAATGATAAAAGCAAATAACATCTATCTCGCTAAGCCCAGGAAGACGACCAAGTAGCTCCCCTACTCGTCCGGGTAAGTGACGTACATGCGCCACGCTCCTCGTCGAACTCCCACTGGAGCTGGGAAGCGTCAGCTGGATCAAAATCATCTGTACATGTACCTGTATATTGTTGTAGTAATCTGTGAGTCACGGGGACTCATCAATCTCATTAACCCGGGTACCGAGACTATCTAAGATTGTGGGTAAGGTATGGTTAAGTGGTGAGGTTTGCAGCAGCACTAAGCATTTATTTGAGTTGCTAACTTACGAGTACAAGATTTAGATGAGAACCTATGCATCTCGGGCGAGTACTAGTTATGATCAAGAAGTGATCGTGAACACCTACTTATGAGTCAAACATAACCCACCATGTTCTCTTTCTAAACTCCCTCGAAAAGAGACGATCACGGCTACGCACACGGTTGGTGTATTTTAATTGAGTTTACTATAACCGGGTGTTAAACAATTTCCAAGTTGCCACATAACCGCGGGCACGGCTCTCAGAAAGATTTAACCTTGCAAGGGTGCTCCAACTCATCCATCACAAACTAGCCACAAGTTGCAGTGGAAAACCTCAACCTCGAGATAGCCCAAGGTATCCTTGGAGTCCTGGTGCACAAGACATACGAAAAGGGGAAAACAAATCTAGCAAGGCCTCCTGGTGAGCCAGATCCGCATCTAAAACCTTGTGCTCTCTATCTACGGGCATCATCCATCTATGCGAAGTGGTAGATAGCCAGAAAATGCCTCGAGTTGCCCCGAGGTGGCACCACCGACTACTAGGAAGGTGGACCAACACTCATGAGGAGCACTGGCCCAATGGTTGATTAATTATCCACGGGGTAGCTAAGCCCTATGCATTTTTATTAAGTTGTTAAGAAAATGTAGTACCATTGTTGGGCCTTGCCGGAAGAGTTTTATCCCAAAACGAATAATCAAGGGGGTCCCCATAACAAACCCAAGCATGTTAGGATTGCTCGATATGGAACATAGCACAGGTAAACGGAATTATGACGGCTAAAGTGGAACAAATCACCGAGCAAAAGGCCAAGTGTTCCACCTTTACCAAGTATATATGTGCATTAAATTAAATAGAAATAGTAATGTGATATCCCAAGATATCCATGTTATCACACGGAAACAATCTGCATCTGCAACTAGCAACGCTATAAGAAGAGGTTGAGCAAGCAGTAACTTAGCCAAACAATGGTTTGCTAGGAAGTGAAGGGGTTAGAGGCTTTTCATGGCAATGTTGGGAGGCTTGACATTCAAGTGGTAGGTCCCGAGATATAACGATAGAAGCGAGACAACTTGCATAACAAAAAATAGTATCGGGATCCGGGTAATGATCATCTTGCCTCGAGGGTCTTCAGTGGGATAAGGAACTGGCTCCTCATAGGTGTTCTCGATGGGATCCTCGAACTCAGTCTCGTCACTCGGAACTACCGATAAGAAAGAATAATATACAATAAACACAGAACCATGGCAATCGGAGTTACGGAACTCTCGAGGCACTCACGACAAGGTACGGAAGGAATTTATGACAAAACAGAGTTTGTGAGAGTCTATGGGCAATTCCTTGTTATCCCAAGTATGCCACTAGATTGTAAATGAAATTATAGATGATATGTACCTAAAGATCATGAAAAGCAAATGGATAGAACTCCCACAAAGTCCAAAACAATTATGCAACGAAATATGTCCAAAACAGCAACATAGCATTTTGCACACATCAAAACCACAAGCTACATGATTATAAAATGCACAAAAAAGCACGGGGAAGTAGTATGTAACATGCACTTCATTTCATCAAAAGGAATCATACTCAAAAGGGTCATGGATCACATGGTATGAAGCTCACAACATGACTATAAAACATAACTTTTAGGGACTTAGAGAAAATTTTCAGTTTTTCACAAACAGTGTTAACCTGAAGGCATATTTACAGCAAGGGAAAAGTATGCTACATGAAATATCATGGCATGAAAATCTACAGCATGGTAGTGTACATGATGCACTACAAATCACTCCACAGAAGCATCATAGAAATATGCACAGAAACATGGCTAGCATCAACATAACATGGCAATCTGAAATAAGCAGTTTCTCAGATAGAAAAAAACAGAGTAGCGAAGTAGCAGTTTTTGTTAGGCATGTTGACAGCAAGAAACAAATATGTAGCAAATCTATTCGATGGCAAGAAATGACACATCCATAAAGTACATAACATGCACTTCAGTTCATCCCACATGGGCATTTGCAAAAGAGCTATGAAATCATGGCAATCATCAAGACAAAATGCTTAGTTTCAATCCAGATTGCAAACTTAGTGAAATTTAGTGAACTCTAAAACAATAATATTTTGTAGCAAGTTGGCAGCAAGAAAACAACATCTAAACTTGGATTTTCATGGCAACCAAAATTACCAGGGGCTAGTACACATGTCAAAGGGCATATCTCATGTTAAAAATTATTTCAAAGGGTGCATGGATTAAATCACACAAAATAGACAAAAGGCTATCACAACTATAATAATATGCACATAAACTTGCTCAAATGACAAAACTAGTAGCACATATGGATTCCTTAATTTTTCGACCCCAAAATCTTATATAATATGCCTATCTTGTTGTACAAAAATATGCCACAATCAAATAAACATTGAAACTACACAAAATGGCAACCTAGGATATGTTAGATTCGACATATCCCAAAATCAATAAAAAACAAAAAGGCTCGGGCCATTGACGTGGCTTGAGACTGCGTCGGTATTTCCCCAAAGAGGAAGGGATGATGCAACACAGCGACGGTAAGTATTTCCCCCAGTTATCAAACCAAGGTATCGAACTAGTAGGAGGATCACCAACACTACATAAACAACACCTGCACACAAAGAAAAAAATACTTGCAACCCGATGCGAAAGAGAGGTCTTCAATCTCTCTATGATAAAAAGATAGATTAGGATATGATAGATTGGATAGATAGATCTCTCAAGAACGCAAAATAAAAGAGGCAAATAAAAAGTGCAGCAAGGTATTTTTGGGTTTTTGGAATAATAGATCTGAAAACAAAAGAGGCAAAAAGATAGATCAGAAAGCAATATGTTGGAAAAGTAGACTCGGGGGCCGTAGGTTTCAATAGTGGCTTCTCTCATGAGTGTAGCACACGGTGGGTGAACAAATTACTGTTGGGCAACTGATAGAAGATCAAATAATCATGACGATATCCAAGGCGATGATCATTATATAGGCATCACGTCCAAGATTAGTAGACCGAAATGATTCTGCATCTACTACTATTACTCCACACATCAACCGCTATCCAGCAAGCATCTAGTGTATTAAGTTCATGGAAAAACGGAGTAATGCAATAAGAACGGTGATATGATATAGACAAGATCTATTCATGTAGGAATAGACCCCATCTTGTTATCCTTAATAGCAACGATACATGAGTGCCTTGCTACCCCTTCTGTCACTGGGAGAGGACACCGCAAGATCGAACCCATCACAGAGCACCTCTTCCCATGGCAAGAAAAATCGATCTAGTCGGCCTAACTAAACCAAAGATTCGAAGAAGAAATATGAGGCTATAAGTAATCAGGCATATAAGATATCAAAGAAGACTCAAATAATATTCATGGATAGAAACTGATCATGAACTAAAAATTCATCGGATGCCAACAAACACACCGCAAAAGTTTACATCAAATAGATCTCCAAGAGACCATTGTATTGAGAATCAAAACATAGAGAGAAGAATCCATCTAGCTACTGCCTATGGACCCGTAGGTCTATGGTGGACTACTCATGCATCATTGGAGAGGAACCAATGAGGATGATGAACCCCCCCGTGATGGTGTTATATTGGATCTCATGGTTCTAGAACTTGCGGCGGCTGGATGTGTTTTTCGTCGACTCCTCTAGGATTTCTGGAATATTTGAGAATTTATAGTCATCAGAGGCGGTGGAGAGGGATCCCGAGGAGGGCACAACCCATCACGGCGCGCCTAGGGCCTCTGGCGCGCCCTGGTGGGTTGTGGTCTCCTCGACCCTCCCCTCTGGCACTTCTTTGGCGCACTGGATGTCTTCTGGCCCAAAAAAAATCTCCAAAAAGTTTCGCGGTGTTTGGGCTTCGTTTGGTACTAATATTCTGCGAAGTAAAAAACAAGCAAAAACAACAACTGGCACTTTGGCACTATGTCAATAGGTTAGTTCCAAAATATGATATAAAGTTGCTATAAAATGATTGTAAAACATCCAAGATTGATAATATAAAAGCATGGAACAAGCAAAAACTATAGATACATTGGAGACGTATCAGCATCCCCAAGCTTAATTCCTACTCGTCCTCGAGTAGGTAAATGATAAAAACAGAATTTCTGCCTAACATGTTCATCACATAATATTTTCTTTTGTACATGCATATTTGGACTTTTAGATGGTTCAAAGCAATAGTCTAGTTTTGACATAAAGACTTTAATACTCAAGAATGTCAACAAGCAACCATGTCTTTCAAAATATCAACACTAAAGAAAGTTATCCCTAGCCCATCATGCTCAATCATTGATCCATTCATGAAACACACTCAAATATTAACTACACCCAATGCTCAAGTATGATCATAGTGCCCCCTAGTTGGTGCTTTATAAGAGAAGATGGAGACTCAAAAAAAAGTAAAAATTACATAAACTAAATACATAGGCCCTTCGCAGAGGGAAGTAGGGATTTGTAGAGGTGCGAGAGCTCAAAGTTTAAATTGAGAGGGAAAAATATTTTGAGTGGCATGCCTTTCCTGTCAACGAAAATGACAAAGTAGTTCACAATACTTTCCATGCTAGATATATCATAGGCGGTTCCTAGACATAAAGTAAAGTTTATTCCTTTTTCCACCATTCTTTCACAATCCATGGCTGGCCGTATCCACGGTTTCCTTCCATACCAACACATTCCAAGGAATTTATTATTAGACAAAAAGTAAAAAAAATCATTTCATTTCAGGACTGGGCATCCCTATTACCACCGTAGTCTTGTGCAATGACAAGTGAATAAACACTCATCTTGGGAATAACACATCTTGCATGGAAAAATATTGGACACCCCTACCGTTTCATGAGCGGTACGAGTATACAAAAAGGAAATTTATTTTGAAAAGTAGAGATGGCACATACAAATTTGCTTAGAACGGCAAGGAAATAACGCATATAGGTAGGTATGGTGGACTCATAAGGCAAAACTAGGTTTAAGGATTTTGGATGCACAAGTAGTATTTCTACTTAGTACAAGTGGAGGCTAGCAAATAGATTGAGAAGCAACCAACCAAGAAACGAAAATTCACATAAACGAGCATTGAGCATAACTAACACCGAATAATGCACCATAAGTAGGATGTAATTTCATTGCATAACTATTGACTTTCATACTTCCATAGGGAATCACAAACCTTAACACCAATATTCTTACTAAAGCATAATTACTCACTAACATGACTCACATATTACTATCATGATGTCTCAAAACTATTACGAGGAATCAAGTTTAATTTATCCAATGATCTTCATGAAAGTTTTTATTATATCCTCCTTGGATATCTATCACTTTGGGACTAGTTTCATATATTGCCATTGCTTTTGACAAGCTCAAACAAATTTAAGTGAAGAACATGAGCATAGAGATTTCGTCCTCAAAATAGTATAAGTGAAGCATCAGAGGATTTCTTCAACATTTACTAACTCTCAAATTTATCTAAGTGAAGCATGAGAGTATTTCTTCAAAAATTTCCAAGCACACCGTGCTCAAAAAGATATAAGTGAAGCACTAGAGGAATTCCATAGCTCAAAAAGTTTAAGTGAAGCATATGGAGCAATTCTAACAAATCATAGCATAATTTTGGCTCTCTCAAATAGGTGTGTCCAGCAAGGATACTAGTGACTAACTAAAAATCAAAGCAAGCAAAGAATCAAATAATACAAGACGCTCCAAGCACAACTCATGATATGTGACGAATAAAAATATAGCTCCAAGTAAAATACCAATGGTCGTTAGAAGAAAGAGGGGATGCCACTCGGGGAATCCCCAAGCTTAGTTGCTTCTTTATATTTGGATATATATTGGGGGGGTTGTAGCATCCCCAGGCTTAGGCTCTTTTCACTCCTTATTCCTTCATCCATAGTGATCTCACCCAAAACTTGAAAACTTCAATCACAGAAAACTCAACAAAACCTTCGTGAGATCCGTTAGTATAATAAAGAAAATCACTACTTTAAGTACTGTTGTGTCGGAGAAACGGCACCTATGGGATCGCGAAGATCCCTTTACGATTCGGCAAGGGGAAGGGTTTGTACAGAGAGTAGATCTGATGATCAACACGCGGGAATTTTACCCAGGTTCGGGCCACAAAGATGCGTAAAACCCTACTCCTGCTTGGTTGTATTAGATGTGTTCTAGCTCAAGTTCTGGGAGCGCTACAGTACTCAGCAGCTACGCATGCAGAATGGGCTAGAAAAGATCCGATCCCCCTATAGCTACGCCTTGGGCCTCCTTTTATACATTCGAAGGGGTCACCAACAGTGGCGTACAGTGCATACATGAGGTGTAAAAGTAGCTACAGTGCTATCATACCTAACATTGACGGTTTAGGACAAGAACATTAAATGCTTCGTTGAGGTGTCCCTTAGCGTCTTGGAGACGGGAAAAGGGGCCGTCCCATCAGCACCGCTTAAGCCCATCCACCGCTAGCGCCTGACACGTTACCAGGAGGACAACAGCTAAAGGACAAGCTGATGACCGCACTGGAGCGATGACAGGGCAGCGAAGGCTTGCCGGGTGCGAGCCTTGCCGGGGCTATGAGCCATCCCGGCAAGATCTTGCCGGGGCTCCAGCCTCTAGTCTTCTATCTTCTGATTATTGCCTTGTCTTGGATGCCTCCTTGACTTCATGAACTTGCATTCGGTTGTTCTCCGGCAGGCCTTGCCGCAGGTGTGGCTACAACTGTCCGTGCACAAGTACGGGGTACTAAAGGACCCAATCTTAGTACACCGACAGGAGCCCCCGGGCCTGGGCCATACACAGGTGCGAGGCATTGTTGGGCCAGGCCCAAACAGTGCACGGGCACGCGTGGCAGGAGTTATCCACCGTAATCATTCCATTTACTGCGCCGCCCACGACGCCCATTGAATGCGGGACGTGGGGAACATGCGCAGCGCGGGCCGTTGCAGCAGCGCGCTCGCGAAGCGTTTCAATATTATTTTAGTAAAGAGGCGGCCTCGCGTCCTCCCCATAAAAAGGAATCCGCAGAGGCGCTGCTCATTTACCTCTTGTCTCTTCCAATCTGGGAACCGCCGCCATCTTCCTCCTCGAGCCCAAATAGAGCTTTTCTCGTTCTTCCGCCGCCTCCACGCCCTCACCGTTCTCAGCCTTCGCTCCCCCATTGCCGCCATGCCGCCCAAAGCAAGCAAGGGCAAGGAGGTGGACGCCGCCGTCTCGGAGAGCAAGATGGCGAAGATGCGGAAGGAACACGTCGTCTTCCCCCCGGCGCTTGATGCGGCCGCACTGAGGGAGCGGTATCAGTTCATGTGGGCGACAGAGATGACAGCGCATCCGGCCACCGCCGTGAGTCCAGGTTCTTCTAGGGGCAGCCCAAATAAATATCACTTCTTTGCCAATTATTTCTACTGCGAATCTGCCCCCCTTTCTCTGATTTCTTCAATGACATCATGCTCACATACGGCTTCCAGCTTTTGGATTTCACGCCGAATGCCGTAACTTGCATGTCCGTTTTCGCTCACCTTTGCGAAAACTTTGCCGGAGTAGTTCCTAGCACCGCCCTTTTCCGCCATTACGTTATCCATCGCATCCAAAAGGGCGAGGCCCTTTCTGGTTCCATCGCTTGGATCCCACGGCCAGGAACCAAGGAGGTCTACCCAGACGGGGCCTTCCGCGAGAAGTGGGATGAATGGCGAGCCATATGGTGCTAGGTTCGGGAGACAGAAAAATCAGAAGTCCAACCTTTCTGCTTGCCGCGGCAGACGAAGATAGTGCGCAGCAACGACTGGAGCGCCCTCGATCCTTACGATAAGAAGCTCACAGTCGCTACTACCAGAAATCACCGCCTCAGAGCTGCCGGGCTCACGGTAGAGATGATAGGCGCCGATTTCCTTCGCCGGCGCATCGCCCCTCTGCAGAACAAAGGGAGACCAGCCTGGCAATTCCGGAACGCGGTAGACATCATGAGACTGCGCCCTGGGCTGAATGGCAATCTGACATTTATGCAGCACGCAGCTCTCTGCCAGAAACTGTTCAGGGGTGACGTGGTATGCAAGCTGCCGGCAAGCATAGTCCCTCTATGCAACAACTCCTCTCTAGGCCCAATTATCGCCATGATGCCGGCGTTTGACGCTCACAGCCTTGACGGATCTTGGATTGAGCCATCTGAAGAACAAGTGCAGCAATTCTTTGACAACCTGACGGAGAGGGCCATCCGGGAAGAAGAGGGCCTCGTCCGCGACACCACTGAGGAAGAAGTGGCATACGTTGCCAGCAGGGCGGAGGAAGCAAATCTTGCCGCGGAGGCCGGCAGCGCTGGCTTCGTGGAAGGGGGAACCAGCGGAGGAGAAACGCTGCCGGATGAGGATCTTGCCGGGCAGGGCGAGACTGTCGGAGAGCAGGGCGGCACATCTTCCCGGGGCCCTTCCGCCGTAGACACAGCCGAGGAGGAGCTGCACGAGGAGGCCCCGACTCTTGAGCCAAGGAAGAGGCGCGTCCTTCGGAGCGCCGCTTCTGGGGCCATAGTCCACCAGCCTTCCTCGAGCGGTGGAGCCCCCGGCAAGGGGGCAGCCAGCAAGGCGACGCAGCGGCAAGAGGCTCATCAGCAACCCGCGCCTGCCGCAGCCAAGCGGCCTAGGAGCACCCCTCCACCTCCTCCCATGGCGGAAGTCGACTTCGACCTCTCTGCCTTTAGCTCGGGAGAAGAAGAAGAAGAGTAAGGATCTTGCCGTGTCCTTTACTTTCTGAGTTTTTGGTTTTTCTTATCTCATTTGTCTTGCTTTGATCTGTCTCCGCAGGGATACAGAAACTCTGGCGCAGAGGATGGCGAAGAGGGCGAAGACCTCGACGGGCGAGGAACTGCCGGCAAGCACCTCAGGTGCACCGGAGACGATCACCATCAGCCCGGGGCCTAGCCCGCGACACAGTCCTCGTCTCAGCCCCCGGCGCAGCCCTTAGCGTGAGTCTATTACTCACTTCCCGCTGGCAAATGCTGGGGTGTGCATCTTTACTGCTGACATCGCCAGGCGTGCAGGAGGAGAGCAGCGACAAGGAGAACCATCAGAGGCCACCCCTGATATGCCGCCTCCGTCAACCACGCCGCCCAGAGATGGATCGCCGGCAAGGACTTCCTCTAGCGTGCTCTATCGCGACGAGGAAGAGCCGGCAAGCACGGGCACCGGCAGCTCTACGCCGGCAACCAATGTTGGCGCAGGTACTCATTATTCTGGCTTTTTTTTGTCTTCTTGAACTTCCATCTCAATCTCATCTTGTTTTGTTTTATTGGCCCCCAGACATTCCCTCGGTGGAGCATATGGATGTTGACACCGTCATCGAGGAGACCGCCAAGGATGCTGCCGCCGAGGCCGGCAGGCTTGCCGCTGAGGAGGCCGCCAAGAATGCTGCCGCCGAAGCCGCCAAGAACGCTGCTGCCGAGGCTGCCAAGGATGCCAGCGCCGAAGCTGCCAGGGCTGCACAGGAAGAGGCCGCCAAGGAATCTGCCGAGAGGGCCGGCGAGGAGGCTAGCGACCATACTGACGACATCCCTGCCGCAGGAGCGCCAGGCGCTACGCTGGACACAGAGCCCCCAGCTGCCGGGGAGGCGGCTGTTGAGGAACAGCCACCAACATCCGAAACTCCCTCGTCAAGCAAGTACCTCAAGGTCGGCGACAACCTGTTCGTCAGCATCCCAGGCACGGCAAGTACTAGGGCGCCAACTGAAGGGGAAGTCTTCGATGAAGACGCCATTGCCGCTGCCGGGCTCGAGGTCGTTGATGAACCAAGCGCCAGTAGCAGCAAATCTGAAGAAGAGAAGCTCCTCAAGGCCATGGGCGACAACTACCAGAAGCTCCAAGCACTCCATCGCGCCCGGAAGGAGAAACTAGACTCCAGGGCCGCGGTTGCCGACAAGGTTGAAGCAGATCTCCAGAAACGCGTTGAGGAAACGCAGACCTGGTGTGCCGAAGCTTTCCAGGAGTTGAGGACTGGCCAAGAGCAGCTGAGCCAAAGATGGAATGACCTCCTCATGAAGCAGTCTGACATGGAGAAGGCACAGGAGGATGCCAAGCAACATGCTGCCACAGAGGAAGCACGCTTGAGGGAACTTCGCGTCGGGCTTGAGGCGCATGATGATGACCTCACCGCTCGTGAGAAGGCTCTTGCCGACAAGCTCCGCACCAAGGACGAGGAGATTGAAAAGCTTGTCGCGCAGCGGACCCAGGATCTGGAGCTGAAGCACAAGGAGGCGCTCGAGGCTCTGACTGTAGATCATGTCGGCAAGCTGAAGGAGGCCGTCGATGCCGCCAAAGCTGCAGAGGCCGCCAAGGACAAGCTTGCCGACGGGGTGAAGAAGCTGGAAGCAGATCTTGAGGAACACGGCAAGCAGATCTCAACGCTCAAGACCGAGAGAGACAAAGCTCTCCACAGCTTGATGGAGACGCAAGTTGCCGTATCCGAGAAGACCAAGGAGCTCTCCACAGCCAACGAATCCATCGCTGATCTGAAGCTGAAGTTATCCACACTGAAGGAGACTCTTGAGGGCGTGGAAGCTCGTGAGAAGACCCTGGTCAAAAGTCTCCGGGATGAGGAGGAGCTGATCAGGAGTGCTGCTGCTGCCCACAACGACTATGTGCAGGGAGTGCAAATCTGGACTAAGAAGCTTGTCGACGTCGCGGAGAAGCTTGCCACACAACTGTCTACCATGGGCCTGCAAGATCACAGGTATTCTCTTGACGACAGGGTGTCCCCGAGCGCCAAGCTGACCATGTTCTTCGACCGTGTGCTTGGAGCTCTGGAGCAGCTCCATTTAGACCGAAAAGCCCATCTGGCTAACGAGTCCCGCAAGCTCTGCCGGGCCGTCCTCCAGAAGGTGCTCATCAAGGTGGTGCACAAGAACCCCGGCATCAACCTCGCCAATGTCCTTGACCGCCTGCCGAAGGATGCAGATCTCAAGGCGGCAGAAGAACTTGTTGCGCCCATCGTCTACAGGGTAAGCCAAGTCAAGAGAGTTGAAGGCGATCGCCGGGATTAGCTGCTTCTCCCCCTCTTTGCCGCCATCGTTCCATGTCAAAGACAATATTGCCTTATGTTAGAATCGCGACAGCTATTATTGTAACATGACTTGCTATGTTCTGGATGAATGCTATGCTATTCCCCTTGCTTAATTTCTTTCTGTGTGTATTCGCCCTACGCTTGATTGGAAACTTGCCAGCGCGCGCACCCTTGCCGCGAGCACTAGGTGCGGGACTTTAGCAGCCTGCTGGCGGTGCCGCTATCGGCAAGAGACCTTGGTGTTTTCAGTGCAGCCACCTAAACTGTTGAGCGGACTCGAAACAGGATAAGGGCACAACCAATCACAACAAGGTTCCTTCGCGTGCAGGTTTTCCGTACAAGAGTCGAAATCGTTTAAGGAGAATAACAAAAACAGAAAAATTTGTTCAAAGTTTCTGCAACTTAGCTTTTGGTTGTTGTACTTCTTCCGGCAAGATGTCAACCTTGAACGTCGCCTGTCGGTATCCATACCATCCTATCCCCCCGGCAAATTTGCATGCGAGGGAACCTTCTGTCCTTTGAGAAAAAGAAAGAAGAGAAAACAGAGATATGGAACCTTGGCGGTTCATTAGTACTTGCTGGAAGTAAGCGTAATACAATATCTCAGACAAACATGGACGTAAGTAAACATGAAAATCGACAAGAATTGTAAAACACTTAGGCTTTATTCAACTATGCACAGGGTCTGCGCCTGGCTTTGTACAAAGGATCACATGCTACAGCGGCAAGACTTGTACAAAAGGTGGTTGCCGGGGAGCCCGTCGACCGCGCCTTATGGATAGAAGTTACGAAGATGTTCGATATTCCAGGAGTTGCTCACCGGAATACCGTCTTCGGTCTCCAGGCGGACTGCGCCAGGCCTGGTGACTCGCACTACCCGATAAGGGCCTTCCCACTTCGGCGTCAACTTGTTGGAATTCTTGGCCGACTGAACGCGCCGAAGAACAAGGTCGCCTTCCTCAAGGCTTCGGGCATGAACCTTGCGGCTATGATAGCGGCGCAAAGCTTGCGGGTAGCGTGCAGCTCGCACAGCAGCTTGAAGACGATCTTCCTCAAGGAGCAACGCGTCATCTTGCCGCAGCTGCTCTTGCTCAAGCTCATCATAAGCGAGCACTCGAGGTGACCCGTATGTGAGTTCCGTGGGGAGAACTGCTTCCGCCCCATATACTAGGGAGAAGGGTGTCTAGCCGGTGGCTCGATTCGGTGTCGTCCTGATTGACCAAAGAACCACCGGCAACTCATCAATCCAGCACCTTCCGCACTTGCGCAGCCTGTCAAAAGTTCTTGTTTTGAGACCTCGCAGCACTTCAGCGTTAGCCCTTTCCGCCTGGCCGTTGCTCCTTGGGTGGGCAACAGAAGCAAAACAAATCTTGCCGCCAAGGTCATGGATATACTGCATGAAGGTGCGGCTCGTGAACTGTGTGCCGGTGTCGGTGATGATCCTGTTTGGTACACCAAAGCGGCAAACTATTCCTTTGAAGAACTTGACAGCTGACTGTGCTGTCACCTTCCTCACTGCTTCCACTTCCGGCCACTTTGTAAACTTGTCGATGGCAATGTACAAGTACTCAAAGCCCCCGGTAGCATGGGGAAAAGGGCCCAAGATGTCGAGCCCCCAGACCGAAAATGGCCAGGAAAGAGGGATTGTCTGAAGAGCTTGAGCTGGTTGATGCAATTTCTTTGAATGAAACTGGCATGCTTCACACTTGGTTACTAGTGCAGTTGCATCCTGGAGGGCAGTGGGCCAAAAGAAACCTTGCCGGAATGCCTTACCGGCAAGAGCTCTTGATCCTATGTGGGAACCACATATGCCTCCATGTATCTCTGCCAACAGCTCCAGTCCATCTTCCCGAGAAATGCACTTCAATTTCATACCGTTCGGCCTCTTTCTGTACAGGACATTGTCCACAAACTGGTACATTTTAGACCGACGGGCTACTTTCTCTGCTTCTTCCTGCTCTTCGGGGAGTTCTCCTGTTTGAAGGAAATGGACGATGTGTTGTGCCCATGCTGGAGCCTGGGGCTCGACGGGAAGGACTAAAGGCATATCTTCTGCCGCGGGAGCAGTTGTCTCGACAGCAAGGGCCTGAGACCCTGCCGGAGCTTGCTGTTCCCCGGCAAGCTTGGCGGGAGCATTTGTCTCGACGGCAAGAGCCTCAGGCCCTGCCGGAGCCTGTCGCTCACCGGCAAGCTTGGCGTTGTTCCCGGCAGCTTCCTTGCCGGCGGCTTCTAGGAACTCTGCCGGGAAGTACTTGCCGGAACTCAACTTTCTTCTTTTCTCTTGTCCCATCGATGGTGTCACGGATGGTTGAGTCAGCCGGAGCACAAAAGTCCCTGGTTCCACAGGTAACTTGAGAGCAGCGCATTTTGACAGGCCATCAACAATGTTGTTTTTGGCACGTGGAACGTGCTCCATTTGCAGGCCGTCAAAATGCTCTTCCAACTTTCTCACTTCATCTACATAAGCTTCCATCAATGGGCTCTGATAATCTTTATTGACTTGCTTGACGACAAGTTGAGAATCACCTCTCACAATAAGCTTCTTGATTCCAAGGTCTGCCGCGATCCTGAGACCGGCAAGCAACCCTTCATACTCCGCAGTATTGTCCGTTGACCTCTGCCGGGGAAAATGCATCTGAATCACGTATTTGAGGTGCTCTCCGGTGGGTGCGACAAGCAACACGCCAGCACCGGCGCCTTGCAGCGAGAAAGCCCCATCAAAATACATGATCCACTCTTGATTTGTTTCCCTGCCGGGGAGAGTTGACTCTGGAACTTCTTCATCTGGCGTTGGGGTCCATTCTGCAATGAACTCCGCCAAGGCTCTGCTCTGGATGGTTGAAGTACTTTCAAACTTGAGACCAAAGCTTGACAACTCCAAAGCCCACTCCACAATCCTGCCGGTAGCATCTGGGTTCCGCAAAATCCGCTGCAATGGAAAGCGAGTGACAACGGTGATCTCATGTGCTTGAAAGTAATGGCGCAACTTCCTCGAGGCCATGAGGAGGCCGAAGAGCAACTTCTGCACACCAGAATATCTTGACCTAGCCCCCTGCAAAAGGGAGCTGACAAAATAGACCGGGCGCTGCACCATCTTCTTCTTTGGTATTGCTTGACTTGACTGCGCAGATTCAACCTTGTCGGCACCAGACTCTGCCGGAGAAGATCCCAGCTCGTCATTTGGCGGTCCTGCCGCTGGCGTTGCTTCTTCATCAGCTTCTCTCTCTGCCACTAGCGCAGCACTTACCACTTGATTCGTTGCCGCTAGATATAGCAGCAATGGCTCTTGTGGTTTGGCGCGACTAGTACTGGTGGAGAGGAGAGGTACTTCTTCAAATCCTGCAGCGCTGCCTCCGCTTCCGGAGTCCATTTCATTGGACCCGCCTTCTTCAAAATTTTGAAAAAGGGCAGGGCGCACTCAGCAGATTTTGAGATGAACATACTCAGAGCAGCAACGCAGCCGGCAAGACGGCGCACATCCTTGACACGTCTTGGCGCTTCAATTTGCTCAATTGCTTTGATCTTGTCGGGACTCGCTTCAATTCCACGTTGAGATACAAAGAACCCGAGAATCTTGCCGGATGGGACACCAAACACACACTTCTCAGGGTTGAGCTTCAAATTGATCTTGCGCAGATTCGCGAATGTTTCTTCTAAATCTGATATGAGCGTTGCCTTATGCTTGGTTTTGACCACTATATCATCCATGTATGCTTCCATATTTCTATGTAGCTGGGGCTCAAAACCAATCTGGACCGCTCTTGCAAATGTAGAACCAGCACTTTTCAACCCGAAAGGCATACGCAAGAAGCAGTACATACCACATGGGGTGATAAATGCGGTCTTATCTTCGTCTTCCTTGGCCATGAAAATCTGATGATAGCCTGAATAGGCGTCAAGGAATGACAGCAAGTCGCAGCCGGCAGTGGAGTCCACAATCTGGTCGATGCGCGGCAAGGGAAAAGGATCTTTTGGACAGGCTTTATTGATATCTGTATAGTCAATACATAGCCTCCATTTTCCATTCGCCTTGCGCACTACAACTGGATTGGCCAACCATGTTGGATGAAGTACTCCTCTAACCAAGCCTGCTGCTTCTAACTTCTTAATTTCTTCGGCAATAAACTGTTGTCGCTCCAAAGCTTGCTTCCTGACTTTTTGCTTGATGGGCCGCGCGTGTGGACAGTCGCAAGGTGGTGCTCAATCACCTCCCTGGGAACACCGGGGATATCAGATGGTTGCCATGCAAACACATCGACATTCGCCCGCAGGAAGGCAACGAGCGCGCTTTCTTATTTGCTGTTGAGGGTGGAACTTATGGTGAAAGTTCCTCCCGAGCCATCTTTCTTGGCGGGCACCTTCTTGGTCTCTGGCGGAGCAGCCTTGGACTTCTTGCTCTTGCCGGTGGAACTCTCTGGCACATCCTCAACAGGAGCGCAGCACTCCGAAGAGGTGCGCTTGCCGGAGTGTGCATGAGAGGTCTTGCCGGTCTTCTTCCCCCCGGGAGTTTCAGCGGCAGGAGCAAGTGCCTTGGCGGCAGATGCTGCAACTGCCTCCCGGTAGAGTTGATCGGTGCAGATAAGCGCGTCCTTCTTGTCGGAGTTGACAGTGATAACGCTCATCGGCCCGAGCATCTTCAACACATTGTAGGCGTAATGTGATGCCGCCATGAACTTGGCCAGTGCTGGACGGCCAAGGATCCCATTATATGGCAACGGAACCTTAGCGACGTCGAAGACAATCTTCTCTGTCCTGAAATTCAGGTCACTGCCAAATGTCACCGGCAGCGTGATCTTTCCCTTGGGCTGGCTCCTTCCTGGATTGACCCCTTGAAATGAGCCCGTTTCCTCGAGATGTCCATCAGGAATTTGCAATCTCTTGATTACCTCGGGTAAGATCAAGTTCAAACCGGCCCAACCGTCAACTAACATTTTCGTCACCTTGAGGTTGCGAATCGTTGGTGAGACCAACAACGGCAAACACCCAACCGCAGTTACACGATCAGGATGATCCTCAACGTCAAAAATGATAGGCGTGTTGGACCATTTCAAAGGCTTCCGGGCGCCGACAGATGGCTCAGTCGCATTAACCTCACGCGCCCACTGTTTAAGTTGGCGGTGGGAAGAATGCAACGAGGCACCTCCGTCAACACACATGGCGTCCGTAGCTTTCTGAAATTCTTGTTCACTGGATTCGTCATCCTCCTCAATGTCATCATCACCCCCCTCTTGCTTGTCGCGGCCTCGAGCGGGCCGGTCCTTCTGTTGCTTGGCCTTGCCGCGGCGACCTCCTCGGCCACCACGCTTCTTGCCGGACCCCTCCGCGCCATCCTGGGCCTTCTCCTTGTCTCGCCTCTCGTACTCGGCTTTCTGCTTCTCGACAAGCTGCTCGACTTGCCGGCAGTCTTGGAGATCATGGCCCTTGGTGCGGTGGATCTCGCAGTACTGCTTGCCGGAACTGTCTGGCTTGTCGGCAGCCGCCAAGGCTTGGCAGGAGGCGCACCCGACAATATCCTTGCCGGGGTCATCAACCTTGGCCTTCTTGGCGGTACCGGGGTTGCCGGATCCCTCAACGGCAAGCATGGCCTTGCCCTTGCGCTTCCTCTTACGCCGCCGACCCTTCTTTGCAGGGGCGGCGGTGCCCTCATCCTCAGAGTTGGCCCCTGCGCCGGCGTCTTCGCCGGGGAGTCTCCTCCCTTCTTCAGCTCGAGCACACTTATCTGCCAGAGCGTAGAGCTCAGCAACATCCCTGACCTTGTTCATCGCCAGCTCTTCCTGCATCCTGCGGTTGCGCACGTTCTGATGGAACGCGCTGATAACAGCGGCAGGATGAACGTCTGGAATGTTGTGATGTATGCGGCTGAACCTCTGGATGTACTTGCGCAAAGTCGCGCCTTCCTTCTGGGGGATGAGATGTAGATCGCTTTCCTGGCCAGGAGCTTGGTGGCCTCCAGTGAAGGCGCCAACAAACTCATGGCACAAATCTGCCCAAGAAGAAATGGAGTTCTCCGGCAGGTGCATCAACCACGACCTGACGTTGGGCTTAAGCACCAACGGGAAGTAGTTGGCGAGTATCTTGTCGTCGCGAGCCCCGGCAGCCTGCACCGCAATGGTGTAGATGCTCAGGAACTCCGACGGGTGGGTCTTGCCGTCATATTTCTCCGGGACCTTCGGCTTGAACGTACGGGAATTGGGCCACTGGACTCGCCGCAGCTCACGGGTAAACGCTGGACAACCCACCTCGTAAGGTAGATCGACAGGATACCCCGGTGCAGGCTTGTCTACAGTAGGTCCTGCGCGCTTGTCAGATTGATAGCGCACTTCCCGCCGCCGCTCGATGGTAGTTCGAGCGTCTTCCTTACCTCGCTCCCGAAGAACTTGATGTTGATCGCGGCGAGTTCGCGGATCGGACGACGCCGTGGAATCATCATCACGGGTGTCGATCCGTCGAGTATGCGTCCGCTGCTGCCGCTGTGGGGGAGTACACCGTAGTTGTACCGCCCACAGTCTTCTCACCGCCGACGCGTGCCGGCTCGATGGACTGCCGCCGCGAGGGCTCCGCCTGCTCCAGCTTATCTTCGTTGGCGAGGCCGACGAGGCTCTGAATGGCAGCTCTCCATTCGTCGAGCTTGTCCGCAGCACGAGGGAAATTCAGAAGCAGATGCGCACGTGCCAGCGCTTCTGCTCGTGTAGGCGGTGGCGACAGGTGAGAGGAACGTGATGTGCTTTGACTCCCAACTATGCTAGAAGGAGCTAGATCACGGTCCCGCGAGCGTACACCGCTTCCACCAGCATGTGGACGTGCATGCTGGTCTCGCATATCCCGAGGCTGATGCTCAGGAGACTTTCCGTGGGGACGCCCGCACCCACCAACACCATGGCGACGTTCATCGCGCACGCACTGAGAAGGTCGCGGCGCGTGCGCCGGTGTGGGTGTCTTGGAAGGCGCCCTTCCATCTCTGGAGTTCGCTGCACCGCCTGCTGGCAGCACAACTCCATCCCTAGATCCAGCGGTGCGAACGACGCCGCTCGCCTGGCTACGATCACCAGAGAGTCATGGAAGCTCTGGATCTCTACTTCCTCCACCCGCGTCGACACCGTCGCCCGTGCGTGTAGTCACGGGGACAACGGACATGGACGGACCAACCGCCGTGAAACCCTTCCTCTTGGGGGCCATGGCGACGAAGATGATGAAGGACTGGCGCGCTAGTCACCAGATCAGGTCCGCACAACCCTTCCCCTACCTGGCGCGCCAAAGATGTCGGAGAAACGACACCTATGGGATCGCGAAGATCCCTTTACGATTCGGCAAGGGGAAGGGTTTGTACGGAGAGCAGACCTGATGATCAACACGCGGGAATTTTACCCAGGTTCGGGCCGCAAAGATGCGTAAAACCTTACTCCTGCTTGGTTGTATTAGATGTGTTCTAGCTCAAGTTCTGGGAGCGCTACAGTACTCAGCAGCTACGCATGCAGAATGGGCTAGAAAAGATCCGATCCCCCTGTAGCTACGCCTTGGGCCTCCTTTTATACGTTCGAAGGGGTCACCAACAGTGGCGTACAGTGCATACATGAGGTGTAAAAGTAGCTACAGTGCTATCATACGTAACACTGACGGTTTAGGACAAGAACATTAAATGCTCCATTGAGGTGTCCCTTAGTGTCTTGGAGACGGGAAAAGGGGCCGTCCCATCAGCACCGCTTAAGCCCATCCACCGCTAGCGCCTGACACGTTACCAGGAGGACAACAGCTAAAGGACAAGCTGATGACCGCACTGGAGCGATGACAGGGCAGCGAAGGCTTGCCGGGTGCGAGCCTTGCCGGGGCTACGAGCCATCCCGGCAAGATCTTGCCGGGGCTCCAGCCTCCAGTCTTCTATCTTCTGATTATTGCCTTGTCTTGGATGCCTCCTTGACTTCATGAACTTGCATTCGGTTGTTCTCCGGCAGGCCTTGCCGCAGGTGTGGCTACAACTGTCCGTGCACAAGTACGGGGTACTAAAGGACCCAATCTTAGTACACCGACATGTTGCAAACCCATTCATATTTTATTATTGCATTATACCTACTGTATTTTAATTTTACCATGGCTCATATCCTTCAATACAACCCATAGATTCATCAAAACAAGCACACAATGCAACGAAAATAGAATCTATCTTAAACAGAACAGTCTGTAGTAATCTGTACTCTAACCATACTTCTGTAACTCTAAAATTTAGGACAATGTAAAGAGTTTGTATAGAAACACTGTGTTAAAATTTCATCTCAATATCATGTTCCAGTAGAAAATGAAAATTCGAACACTGGAGGCAAAGTTTCTGTTTCAGATTCAGCGTTGTTTCTACTCATCTTATGAATCATCCTAAAGGCTTTACTTGGCACAAACACTAAATAAAACATAAAAACACAATCATAACAGAGGAATAATTGTGTCAACACTCAAAAAAACAGAAAGAAAAATATGAAAATAAATTTATTCATTGGGTTGCGTCACAACAAGCGCTATCGTTTTACGCCCCTAGCTAGGCATAAGGCATAGATTCAAGTATTTTCATCTTTGGTTTTTGCTCCATAGGATGCTCTCATGATTGATTCATATGGTGGCTTAATTCTTGTTCTAGGGAAGTGTTCCATTCCCTTTCTTAGTGGAAGCTGAAAACTAATATTGCCTTCTTTCATATCAATCACGGCACCTATAGTGCGTAAGAAGGGTCTACCAAGTATAATGGAACAAGACGGATTGCAATCAATATCAAGAACAATAAAATCTATGGGCACATAGTTCCTATTTACAAGAATAAGAACATCATTAATTCTTCCCAAAGGCTTTTTAATAGTAGAATCCGCCAAGTGCGAATTAAGAGAACATTCTTCAATATTGGTGAGGCCAAGCACATCACATAAAGATTTCGGAATCGTGGAAACACTAGCACCCAAATCACATAAAGAAAAGCACTCATAATTTTTAATCTTGACCTTAATGGTAGATTCCCACTCATCATGTAATTTTCTAGGAATAGAAATCTCCAACTCCAACTTTTCTTCAAAAGATTTCATCATGGCATCAATGATATGTTTAGTGAAAGCTTTATTTTGTTCATAAGCATGGGGTGAATTCAACATGGATTGCAGCAAAGAAATACATTCAATCAAAGAGCAACTATCATAATTAAAATCTTTGCAATCCAAAATAGTGGGCACATCACTAGTTAAAGTTTTGACCTCTTCAAACCCACTTTCATCAAATTTTTCATCAAGATTTTCACCGTCCAAATTATTGGGACGCCTTCTAGCTAAAGTTGACTCTACTTTAGTCCCTTTATCATTAATTTTAATATTACTAAACAAGGAATCAATAGAAGAAACACCAATCACTTTAAGATCTTCATCATTTTTATCGTCTAGAGAGATTGGTTTAGCGGCCATTTGATTTATCAAAGTAGCTTGTGCATCGGAAATTTTACCAAGGAGATTTTCAGCATGAGCATATTTAGATTGGAGATTAGAGACTTCTCTAATAATATAATCAAGTTGTTTCGTTATGGCATCTAGTATGGTAGAGTATTCTTTAAGCTCCTCGGTAAAATACTTATTATGCTCAAATTGTGTAGTCATATAATCCTTAGTACTTTTCTCAATTTCAAGCAAAATATTGGGATAAGGAACATCATAATACTTTCGTTGAGGCCTCATGACTACGCAAACAAGATTGCAAGCAAGCAAGAGATCTGACGAGAAAAAGACAAACGAAAAAGAGGACGAATAAAACGACAAATTTGGTGAAGTGGGGGGAGCGGAAAACGAGAGGCAAATGGCAAATAATGTCATTGCAAGGAGATGAGATTTGTGATTAGGAACCTGGTAGATGATGATGGTGTCTCCTCGGCGCCAAAGATTAGCACGTAGAAGAGACTGCTTCCTCCCCGGCAACGGCGCCAGAAATTCCTTTGACGTGGCTTGAGACTGCGTCGGTATTTCCCCAAAGAGGAAGCGATGATGCAGCACAACGACGGTAAGTATTTCCCTTAGTTATGAAACCAAGGTATCGAACCAGTAGGAGGATCACCAACACTACGTAAAAAGCACCTGCACACAAAGAACAAATACTTGCAACCCGACGCGAAAGAGAGGTTGTCAATCTCTCTACGGTAAAAAGATAGATTAGGATATGATAGATTGGATAGATAGATCTCTCAAGATTGCAAAATAAAAGAGGCAAATAAAAAGTGCAGCAAGGTATTTTTGGGTTTTTGGAATAATAGATCTGAAAACAAAAGAGGCAAAAAGATAGATCGGAAAGCAATATGTTGGAAAAGTAGACCCGGGGGCGTAGGTTGCACTAGTGGCTTTTCTCATGAGTATAGCACACGGTGGGTGAACAAATTACTGTTGGGCAATTGATAGAAGATCAAATAATCATGACGATATCCAAGGCGATGATCATTATATAGGCATCACGTCCAAGATTAGTAGACTGAAACGATTCTGCATCTACTACTATTACTCCATACATCGACCGCTATCCAGCATGCATCTAGTGTATTAAGTTCATGGAAAGACGGAGTAAATAAGAATGGTGACATGATGTAGACAAGATCTATTCATGTAGGAATAGATCCCATCTTGTTATCCTTAATAGCAACGATACATGCATGCCTTGCTGCCCCTTCTGTCACTTGGAGAGGACACCGCAAGATCGAACCCATCACAAAGCACCTCTTCCCATGGCAAGAAAAACTGATTTAGTTGGCCTAACTAAACCAAAGATTCGAAGAAGAAATACGAGGCTATAAGTAATCATGCATATAAGAGATCAAAGAAGACTCAAATAATATTCATGTATAGAAACTGATCATGAACTCAAAATTCATCAGATCCCAACAAACACACCGCAAAAGTTTACATCAAATAGATCTCCAAGAGACCATTGTATTGAGAATCAAAAGAGAGAGAGAAGAAGCCATCTAGCTACTGCCTATGCACCCGTAGGTCTATGGTTGACTACTCATGCATCATCGGAGAGGCACCAATGAGGATGATGAACCCCTCCGTGATGGTGTTAGATTGGATCTCGCAGTTCTGGAACTTGTGGCAGCTGGATGTGTTTTTCGTCGACTCCACTAGGGTTTCTAGAATATTTGGGAATTATAGGCATCAAAGGCGGTGGAGAGGCGTCCCGAGGAGGGCACAACCCATCAGGGCATGCCCAGGGCCTCTGGCTTGCCCTGGTGTTTTGTGGTCTCCTCGACCCTCCCCTCTGGCACTTGTTTGGCCCACTGGATGTCTTCTGGCCCAAAGAAAATCTCCAAAAAGTTTCGCGGTGTTTAGGCTTCGTTTGGTACTGATATTCTACGAAGTAAAAAAAACAAGCAAAAACAACAACTTGCACTTTGGCACTATGTCAATAGGTTAGTCCCAAAAAATGATATAAAGTTGCTATAAAATGATTTTAAAACATCCAAGATTGATAATATAACAACATGGAACAAGCAAAAATTATAGATACGTTGGAGACGTATCAGCCAGCTAGGGGCACCCAGGCCTCACCCAGCCATCAAGCTGACTGGTGGACCCCGGGGGCCACGCAAACCCTGTGAGGCTGGCAGGTGGGACCCTGCGGTCAGCCTCAAAAGGAGTGCCAAACAAGGGGGATTAAACCTGGACGAGTGGAATTCGAACACGCAACCTCTCGCATGCGGGGGAGCGCGTCACCATTGGCCTACGACTCTGGATCTTAACAGGGAAGGGGTTTTAAGCCTTTTATTCAGGTCTCGACGCTAGCTCCTTCTGCCTTGCGACGGGAGAAGCCAGCGACGGCGCCGGCGAGGCTTCAGGCGACCACCGGAGCCGACGACTGGCAGTGGGGGTGCGGGATCCATTCCCGGGGCTGCGAGGACCTACATGTAACACCCCGAGACCGACGCTCCAGAAAATTCACCTTTCATTCCGTTGTCGCCATGTGATTTATTTGGTTGTCGCATTCATCATCGCATCATTCGCATGGCATCAGCACTTTGTCGCCGCCCTTTTTCAAAACTTGCATCCGTTCATAGTTGCCGGTTCTCTCCGTTCTTGTCGTTGACCGTATCGAGTCCAAATACACCTGCACGTGCCTGTGGCATCATTAAAATATTGTTTTAAAAGTGCGTATGAAACATTGTCGGAATGGGTCAAAAGTTGGCATGCGGTCTCAGTATAGTGTAGGTAAACCGCCTGCCAAATTTCGTCACAGTCGGAGGTCGTTTGATACCCCAATGGTATACTGTAGCGGCACGTCCTCGGTTAAATTAGCGGACGTTTCGGTGTCTTAAAAATTATGTCACGGGCTGCCACCTCCTTTCTTCACAGTCCAGAAACCTCTCCACAGCCCACCATCGCCCAGTCAGCCTACCTAACCCTTTGCGCAGCCGGAGCCGTGCGATCGCGATCGCACAGACGAAAAATACCCCAAAAATCCAAACCCTAGCCCGTCTTGCCATATATGGACGCCCTCCCATACCATTTTTAGACTCCTCTCTCTCCCACCTCGGAATATGTGCCCAGACATCCAGCCGCCGCCAGCCAATCTCGCAGCGCCGCCACCATCTCCTCGAAATCCGGCGGGCCCCAGCCCGTGCCCACTATGTGGCGCCGCCCCACTGGTCGGGCCGCCACCAACACCTCACCCAGCCACTCCTCGCGCGTCACATGGCCAGTCCTAGTCGGCCTCCATCGCGGCCCGCCCAGGCCCGCGACAGGCCCGCCCGTCCTGACCGAGCCCAGCACCGGCCGCAACACCGAGCACCCCGCGCCCCCGTGCCGCCCGGGAGGCTCGCCAGAGCTCCACCGGGGCTGCGCCGCCGCGGCTAGCGCCCGCCTCTGCCAGCCCCGCACTCGAGCGCCGCCGCCCCACGCAAGCTCCTCCGCCTGAGCTTCTCCTCGCCGTCCTAACCATGCCGCCACCGCCACCCTCGCCACCATTTGCGCTCGGATCTGATGAGATCCGAGGCCGCCGCCCTCGGATCCGGCCTCCCCCGCTCCTCCGGTCACCGCCAACTACCACCGCCGTCGCCGGAGATGCCAGGGCCCCTTGCCCACCGATCTGCACTGCCGTGTCCGAGATCCGCCGAGCCGCCCATCCGAACGCCCGCTGGAACCTCGCTGTCCTACTCCGTCCATCCCGTATTGCGAGGTCTAATTTCCTCTATATCCTCAAACTGTCTGACATAATTATCATATATGCATTTTTAACTATCTGTAACTTTGTGCCCGTGCATCCGATGAGAACAAAGTTTATATGTAAATTGATCTACAAGTTGTGCTCTACATGATGGTAGCATTTGCTTGTACATTAGTACTCATTTGCTTTCTAAAAACTCTGTTGCAAAAGTGCATCGTGTTGTAGTTTGCAAAAACTGTCATTTTGTTCAAACTTGTGTGGATGATTGCATCTAATCCGTAGGACTTTTGCATCTGGTGCCTTCATGAGTATTGCTCTATAAGATGTCTAATTTGGTGCCATGCCTCTGAGTGCCATGTAAAGCATCCATATCATGTTCATTTGTTGCTCTCAAGTTGCTATCGTGTTAACACTGTAATCTGTTAACAATGAGTTCCATTTTGCGAGCATCATATTAAGCAATCCGTGCCTCCTATGAAGTTGCCAATAGAGTTATTTGAAGTGTGACATGTCTAGTTGCTGATAGTATCCTTTACTTGCAAATAAATGATTGTTATGCTACCGTTATTGCCATGTAAACATGCTTAGTCAAACAGCTGTTTTAGGAGATAGTGAAATTTCACTAAGTCTGGAATCTGGAACGGAACTTAGCATGTTGTCTTGATGATTGCCATGGATTCATAGCTCTTTTGCAAATGACCATGTAGGATGAATTGAAGTGCATGTTATTCTCTAGATAGAGGTGCCAGTTGAATCCATGAATTAACCATGCTACATAATTGTTTCTTGCTGTTAACATGCCTACCTGATAAAAATGCTTCCCATGTCCACCCTAATTTTCATCAAGTCTGAGAATCTGGTTATTTCAGAATGCCATGCTGTGTTCATGCTAGCCATGATTCTGTGCATAACTAGACCTTGCCACTATGGAATGAATTGAAGTGAATAATGTCCTCTACCTTGCTGTAGATTTTCATGCCATTATAACTCTTGTAGCATATAGTTCTCTTGTTGTCAATATGCCTTCAGGTTAACACTGTCTGCTAAAAACTGTTAATTTCACTAAGTCATAACTGTTGGTCAAAATAGACATCTTGCGAGCTAATTCCCTATTTATTCATGCTACTATTCAATTTGCTGATATGAGATTAATTGTTGTGCATTATGTAGGCTACCACCCCGTGCCTTGTTTGTGCATTTTAGATTCTTATAGCCTGCTAGTTTGAGGTGTGCAAAATGCCATGTTGTTGTTTTGGACAGATTTGAACTAAAACTTGTGTTGATTGTTATTATTGAACCGTTGCTCCGTTTTGAACATGTCATATATGAAACTTGCTTAGAATTTCATGTAGTTTCATAATATCTTGTTGCATCCCTGTTTTGAAATGTTTGTGATTGTCGTTTGCACGCATTTTGTATTCATGGCATATTTATCTTGCGTGTGCCATATCTTTTAGGCCGTAGCTCCGTTTTAAATGATCTATATATGTAAATCGCTTAGAATGATGTGTAGAATCACATGGTGCACTTTGTTTCCCTTCTTAATAAATATAAAATATGTTAAGACAGATCTGGACCAAATTAATAATTTGCATATGGGGTCATTTCGGAAATGCTATATGTTGCTTCTGGCCTCATTTAAAATGCCTAGATGATGTACTTGATTATGCTTCACCTTTTGCCATGTTTAAAAACATTTAAACTTGCCATGTAAATAAACGAGAGTGAACTAAATGATTCGAACGTGGAGTTTCGTCAATATGCAACTCGTTGCATATTGAACTTCACTTAATGTGTAGTAGTTGATTGTTGTGCTTGCTATGGCTTGCATAATTGTATGAACATGCATGATACTTGTTTGCACGTCATGTCATGCATATGTTGTGATGTTTGCGCGTCATTTGTTTGTTTCCGGGATTGCTTCTTATCGATAGAGTTCCGAAAGTGTTTCGGAGTGTGAGGATTTGTTCGACTACGCCGTTCGTCTACTTCACGAATTTGTTCTTTTTCCAAGAGGGATCTTAGGCAAGATGAACATTTCCCTGGATACCACTACTATCATTGCGATGCTAGTTGTCTCGTTTCTATCGCTATGTCTCGCTACCTACCACTTGTTTGTCAAGCCTCCCAAAATGCCATGATAAGCCTCTAACCCTCCACATCCCAGCAAACCATTGTTTGGCTATGTTACTGCTTGCTCAGCCCTTCTTATAGCGCTGCTAGTTGAAGGTGCAAGTTGTTTTCCATGTGCCAACAAGGTATCTTTTTGAGATATCAATATATTATTGCTATTTAATTTAATGCACATATATACTTGGTAAAAGGTGGAAGGCTTGGCCTTTTGGTCGGTGTTTTGTTCCACCTTTGCCGCCCTAGGTACTTGTGTACCGGTGTTATGTTCCATATTGAGCACTCCTAACATTCTTGGGGTTGTTATGGGGACCCCCTTGATTTTCATTTTGGGATAAAACTCTTCTAGCAATGCCCAACATTGGTTTTACCATTCGCCAACCTAATAAAATTTGCATAGGAATTTTTCGGACCCCGTGGATAATTAATGAAAAAACTGGGACAGTGCTCCTCACGAGTGTTGGTCCACCTACCTAGCAGTCGGTGGTGCCACCTCGGGGCAACTCGAGGCATTTTCTTCTGCTACCGTCCACTTCGCATAGACGGATGATGCCCGTACCTAGAGAGCGTGCGGCCTTGCTGGATTTGTTTTACCTTTCTAGAACATCTTGTGCACCGGGATTCCGAGGATACTTTGGGCTATCTCGAGGTTGAGGTTTTCCACCGGGATTCTGAGGATACTGCGGGCTATTCCGTGGTTTAGGTTTTCCAACACAGCTTGTGGTTAGTTTGTGATGGATCAGTTGGAGCACCCCTGCAGGGTTAAATCTTTCTGAAAGCCGTGCCTGCGGTTATGTGGCAACTTGGAAATTTATTTAACATCCGGTCATAGAAAACTTAAAGTAAACTCAAATAAAATACACCAACTGTGTGCATAACCATGACTGTCTCTACTCGTGAGTTCTGAACCGAGAGAGAACACGGTGGGGTTATGTTTGATTCGTAAGTAGGTATTCAGGATCACTTAGTGATCATTACTAGTCCACGTCCGTTTATGCGTAGATGACC
Organism: Elymus sibiricus; assembly: GCA_039707655.1. NCBI lineage: Eukaryota > Viridiplantae > Streptophyta > Magnoliopsida > Poales > Poaceae > Elymus > Elymus sibiricus. Next base: position 257,324,357 of record CM077669.1, read on the forward strand.
CCTCTTATTCTTGTAATCGTAAGTTAGCCACTCAAACTAATGCCAAGTGCTTGTTGCAGCCTCACCACTGAACCACATCTCACCCATTTAGCTTTGCTAGTCTTGATACCCTTGGAAATGAGATTGCTGAGTCCCCGTGGCTCATAGATTACTACAACAACAGTTGCAGGTACATGTAATGTGATGCTTTGACGTGAGAGCGATGCTTGTTTGATTTGGAGTTCTTCTTATTCTTCTTCATTGACCATATGATGGGTTCCAGGCCGGTAGCCTAGGATAGCAAGGATTGATGTCGCTTTATCGTTTGATTTCGTCCGTACTCGGACCCTGCTCTTATGTATGAGGATTGGATATGTTGTCGTATTGATGTGATCTTGATTTATCTTGTGGCGAGTGTAAGCCAATTCCATATACTCATCTCCTCTTTACATGTACTTGTAACGATATCCATTCTTGCGAAACGACGAGATGCGCTTCTATCCCTATCGAGGCCCTCGAGCCAAAATAAGGATAGGACTGCATCTTGGGCGTTACACTACAGTGTGTGGTTGCGGGGAGCTCAAGGTCGAGCTTGGCTCAACTCGGCTCATGTCGGGGCTAGAAGGACATAGCGTGGCAGCGGACGAACTGTTCAGCTGCGTCGCGTGGGCATGGGCAGGTGGAGGTATGGCTGGGCGCGCGGGCACGGGCTAAGGCGACAAAGTGGACATGCACAACTCTAAGCTCAATTGCACGAAACTGAAGCATAGATTCAGTTTTTCTTTCCAAAGCGTGGAGCGCACGATGATGGCATGGGTCCGACGGCGTCTGCAAGATGCTGTCGACGGCAAGAAGGTGCATGTAGGACGATAGAGGTTACCTACCTACCTTAGACAAGTCGAGGATGATGGGGACGCGGCGAAGCGACGACGATGAGGCGAGGAACTCCAGCGCAGGTACTGTCCCGAACTAAAGACGAAGGATAGCGTCGACGGGGTGCTCAGGGCTCAGCCTTGACATCAAAATGGGACCAGTGACGTGTTCTCTTGTGAGTAGATGAAGCAGCAGGGTGCGACGGGGCTACCACACCGATGGCAGGCTTCGGATCGGGCTGGTCATGGAGTTTGGCGAGGGGAGTGGCCTGCGCTGGGTGCCTCTTACTTGCTGACGACGGCGGAGGAGGAGGAGAGGGAGAGGGGAAAACCCTAGGAGAGGGGCCTGGCTTTATAGGGGGGCGGCGTCGAGCTCGGCCACCGTGGTCATGGCCCCTGGTCCCTCTGTTTTCTTACCGTGAGAGGGAGGTGGAAAGCAGAGGAAGAAAGCACAGGCGAGAGAGACTTCAAGTGTGTCTAGGAGTGGTGTCCACGCTGGATTACCTGGAGAAGGCAAGCGAGGGAGGCTGTTGGGCTACGGGAGCGAGCTGGCGGGCTGGGCTGCGGCTAGGAGGAGGCCCAGTTGGTTGGTGCTGGCAGGCTCTCTCCCTCCCCTGAAAAACCTCTTGTTTTTTATAAACAATAACAAAAGTTGCAAAAGAAATTCCCAGAGAAAATAGAGGGAGGGTTTTAGATGAAACAAAATATTTTTTAACTCACAAAAATATGCTCTATTAAATAAAATTCTTTTGGATATTTTTAGAGAGAAAAATAATTCATGTTTGAATTAAATTCAAACTTGAGGCATTTTTTAATCCAACCAAAACAATTTGAAAATGGCTAAAGTTTGGAGGAGGGCTTAAAGGCAATATTTAGGGGTTTTAGAAAAATGATGAACATTAAAATATGGCAGTAGGAACACAATTGCAAAATAAAAGAAGAAAATAGGGATGGATGGGGGTTTTTGGTTGCAAAAGATTTGAGGTCGCATCAAGCAAGTTCATACCACAAGATTGCAAGCACATACCCACAACACACTCAGACTCAACATATCATGATGCAACAAAATGAAATGGATGCCTTGCTGCCATGATGACAATGATGACATGGGACACATTATGCAATTCAAATTCAAATCAACATGGCAAGTCATACAAGGTTGAGTCAATGGAAATGGATACAAATATAGAAACTTGCACTTGGGATGTTACAATGTACCTGTAGCTATGTGTTTAATCTCTCTCTCTCTCTCTCTCTCTCTCTCTCTCTTGTGTTATTGAAATTGGCACGATCTTGATATACCACGAGATTTTTTTAATATAGTTGGATCATATGGTATTCTTCCCTCTCTATATTGATGTGATGAATTGAGTATTTTCCCTTTGAGATCTCATTATGTTGGATTGAATACTTTGGATTTGAGAATGCTTGATATACGTCTTGCATGTAGATACCCGTGGTGACAACGGGGTGTTCTATTGAGTCACTTGATATATGTTTTGGTTCTCAACCTGCGGATCCCCGTGGTGACATTAGGGTGACATTGGAGTATCTAAGTGACATTAGAGTTGTTGCGAGTCTTGCACTCGGTCTCTTCAAGGATAGCGACTGGATTCTCACGATAGGATAGGTCTGCTTGGAGATCAATGTCTTGGAAATCAACGGTGTGCTCAGGAGTCTTGAAACACTTGCTGAGCTGAGAGACATGAAAGACATCATGCAAATTGGAGAAATTTGAAGGAAGCTCGAGTTGGTAGGCAAGGTCGCCTCTCTTGCCAACAATCTCGAAAGGACCCACAAAGCATGGTGCAAGCTTTCCTTTGATGCCAAAGCGTTGAGTGCCCTTCATGGGAGATACTCGGAGATAGGCAAATTCATCATTTTGAAAGGTCGTGTCACGATGCTTGCTATCATAATAGTTCTTCTGACGGGATCGAGCAGCTTTAAGATTATCACGAATGACACGGCACATTTCTTCTGCTGCAGAGATCATGTCATTGCAAAGAATTTGATGTTCAGCAGTCTCAGACCAAATGAGAGGGGTACGACATTTCCTGCCTATCGGATTCGGGGCTCCGCAGACCCAAGAAGGTTCGAACACTGGGGTGCACTCGCTTTCCGGCCCTACTCTACCTCGCAACCTCACGACGACTCTCCGGTGGCTTGAGCTAGGAAGACGAACAAGAACACACACAGTTTAGCCAGGTTCGGGCCACCTCGCAGTGTAAGACCCTACTCCTGCTATGTGGATTGCTTGGGGAGGAAGAGGAGTACAAGGCTTGTTCTTGCCCAATCGAAGTGTCTCTGTTGCGGGGGCTGGTTCCCCCCTTATATTGGCCCCGGTCCTCTTCCACCAAAAATATCAGGCGGGAAGGGTTGCCACAACGGCCATTTTGAAAGGGGACAAGGTTGCAACTTATCCTGACAAAAGGTGGTCTTCGCCTACTAAAGTTCCCCTCCATGACGCGCTCGCGGGCTCGGGGGCGACATCCGTCCCGCCGAGCCCTTGGTCCCGGTCTTCTTGCACGGAAGAGGAAACCTTTGGGGGATGCTTTGGGAACCCGTGGGTTGGCGCCTCTCCTTTATCACCAAAGATGGGATCCTCGTAGTCCGCGCCTGCTGGCGCTGCTTCGCACGGCGTGCGTCACCCATGTGCGGGTACGGAGTCGCAGGGCAAGGCCCGGCCAGCTCCAGGCGGACTCGCCTCCTGAGGGCGCCATGGGGAGCCTTGTGGGGGAGCTTGCGAAGTGTTCGGCCATGATGTCGCCTCGCTCCTCGCGAGGCGCTGGCCCTCGTGAGGCCTGACTCCATGAGCCCCGCAGGTGGGGCCGCCTAGTGCTCGAAGCAATCCTCGCATCTTGGGCCGTAGGCAGACGGGCCTGGACACCCCCAGTCCCAGGGGCCCGACAGTAGCCCCCGGGCCCGTGGCATGGACGGCCTTGCCTGTTGGGGAGGCCGAAGTGACGCAGGCCCCATCGCCTGCGGGCCAAGCGTGGCGCGTGACGTTCGGTGGGTCGTGCGTTGCCTCCACTCCCCCACGACGCTCCGGGAACTACGCCTTTGCTGGGAAACCGTCAGGCGCGTCAGTCATAAAACCCCTCGCCCCTCGGCTTCTCTGGTACGCTTCCCCCTCTTGCCATTTCTCCCTTCTCGCTCCCTTGCCCAATCTTAGCCCCCTTTTTATCCTTCGTGGTCATGGCGGCGAAGCAGAGCGCAGCGAACACCAGGACACGGGCGGGGCCTTCTGCGCCGCCCTCATCCTCCGGAGGCGACGGGGGCCGGCGCTCGGGGCTAGCTCTGATGCGGCAGCGCTGGTTTGCTCATGACGAGTAAGTGCGCCACTGTCTTGGTCTCTTCTCACATCTTGATCTTGGTCGGCGAGCCTAACCGCCGCGATTCCCAGAGCACCCATGCCCAAGAGACAGAGGGAGGCTTCGCCTGGTGCCTCCTCCCGCGCACAGCCCGCCGGTGGGGTCTTCGCCCCCGCGCCTAGCTCAGCAGGGACCGGGGGGCGTACGCCTCCCGGCGTCGCTCATACTGCGCCCAGCGCCGAACGCGAGACGGAGCTGGCCCGCAGGGAGGTGGTTGTCGCCAAGCGGGAGGCCGACGTGACCCTCCGTGAGCGGGAGGCCGATCGGACTGCCTTCGATCAGGAGGCCGAGCGTGAGCGCCTCGAGATTCTGGAAGGTCGGGTCCTCGCCGACCAGGCCACCCATGCCGCAGTGCGCGAGGAGGCTCACGTCAACGCCGATATGAGGGTGGCTCAGGAGCGGGAGGCCGCCTTGGAGGAGTATAAAGGCGAAGTGGCCCGGCAGGAGGCCCGCCTCCAACTCCGCTGCGACGGCCTCTAGGGGGAGGTGAATGTGCTCCGGGCTCGGCTGCGGGGCGCCGAGGCTGATCTCCAGGGCGCCCTCGTGAGCAAAGAGGACGCCAACGCGGAGCTTGCACCGCTGCAGACACAAGTCGGCGAAGCTGCCGACGCCGTCCAGTTGGCCCAGGACGATGATGCACGGGCGTGCATGATGGAGGCGCAGCGCGCCCAGCAGTTCCTAGGCGTCGCGGGCCATGCGAGTGGCCCTCTCCGTCGCTTTGTCAGGGACGTCCCGGATCTACCTCGTGCGCATGGTGATAACCCACAAGTATAGGGGATCAATTGTAGCCTTTCTCGATAAGTAAGAGTGTCAAACCCAACGAGGAGCTAAAGGTAGAACAAATATTCCCTCAAGTTCTATCGACCACCGATACAACTCTACGCACGCTTAACGTTCGCTTTACCTAGAACAAGTATGAAACTAGAAGTACATTGTAGGTGTGATAGGATAGGTTTGCAAGATAATAAAGAGCACGTAAATAAAAACTAGGGGCTGTTTAGATGAAGAAACAACTAAGTTAGTCTTAGTAGAGAGCTTTTTGTCACAAGAAAGTTATTTGTCCTTAGGCAATCGATAACTAGACCGGTAATCATTATTGCAATTTTATATGAGGGAGAGGCATAAGCTAACATACTTTCTCTACTTGGATCATATGCACTTATGATTGGAACTCTAGCAAGCATCCGCAACTACTAAAGATCATTAAGGTAACACCCAACCATAGCATTATAAGGTATCAAGTCCTCTTTACTCCCATATGCAACGACCCACCTACTCGGGTTTATGCTTCTGTCACTCAAGCAACCCACCATAGGCAAATCATGAACACATTGCAACACCCTACAGCGAGGATCCCTCACGCTTGCGCGACACGGAGAGCACCATAGGACAGCACCAATAATAAAACATTTAACTCAAACCAATCATGATCATCAATCAACCCATAGGACAAAACAGATCTACTCAAACATCATAGGATAGCCATACATCATTGGGAAATAATATATAGCATTGAGCACCATGTTTAAGTAGAGATTACAGCGGGGAGAAGGGGTGTTACACCGCTGCATAGAGGGGGGGAGAGTTGGTGATGACGGCGGCGAAGTTGTTGGACTAGATCGCCGTCACCGGGAGAGAGGGGGAGATAGCCCCCATCCTTCTTCTTCTTCCTTGGCCTCCCCCCTAGATGGGAGGAGGGTTTCCCCTCTGGTGCTTGGCCTCCATGGCGGCGGAGGGGCTCTCGCCCCTCCGAGATTGGATCTCTCTCTCTCTGTTTCCTTCTGTTTTTGCCTTCCCCGATTCTGGCCTTTCACCGTTTCTTATATTCCCGGAGATCCGTAACTCCGATTGGGCTGAAATTTTAACACGATTTTTATCCGGATATTAGATTTCTTACGGCGAAAGAAGGGCACCAACCGCCTTACGGGGTGGCCACAAGCCAGCCTGGCGCGCCCTATCCCCCAGGGCGCGCCCCTATGGCTTGTGGCCCCCTCGGGCACCGCCTTCCGTTGATTCCACTTCCCAAAATTCACATATATTCCAAAAAAAATCTCCGTAAGTTTTTATCCCATTTGGACTTCGTTTGATATGGATATTCTGAGAAACAAAAAACATGCAACAAACAGGAACTGGCACTAGGCACTAGATCAATATGTTAGTCCCAAAAATAATATAAAAAGTTGCCAAAAGTATATGAAAGTTGTAGAATATTGGCATGAAACAATCAAAAATTATAGATACGATGGAGACGTATCAGCATCCCCAAGCTTAATTCCTGCTCGTCCTCGAGTAGGTAAATGATAAAAAAGATAATTTTTGATGTGGAATGCTACCTAGCATAATCTTGATCATATAATCTAATCATGGCATGAATATTAAGACACAAGTGATTCAAAGCAATAGTCTATCATTTGACATTAAGACAATAATACTTCAAGCATACTAATAAAGCAATCATGTCTTCTCAAAATACCATGGCTAAAAGAAAGTTATCCCTAAAAAATCATATAGTCTGGCTATGCTCCATCTTCATCACACAAAGTATTTAATCATGCACAACCCCGGTTTTAGCCAAGCAATTGTTTCATACTCTAATATTCTCAAACCTTTTCAACTTTCACGCAATACATGAGCGTGAGCCATGGATATAGCACTATAGGTGGAATAGAATATGATGGTTGTGGAGAAGACAAAAAGAAGGAGATAGTCTCACATCAACTAGGCGTATCAACGGGCTATGGAGATGCCCATCAATAGATATTAATGTGAGTGAGTAGGGATTGCCATGCAACGGATGCACTAGAGCTATAAGTGTATGAAAGCTCAAAAGAAACTAAGTGGGTGTGCATCCAACTTGCTTGCTCAGGAAGACCTAGGGCAATTTGAGGAAGCCCATCATTGGAATATGCAAGCCAAGTTCTATAATGAAAAATTCCCACTAGTATATGAAAGTGACAATATAGGAGACTCTCTATCATGAAGATCATGGTGCTACTTTGAAGCACAAGTGTGGAAAAAGGAATAGTAGCATTGCCCCTTCTCTCTTTTCTCTCATTTTTTTTGTTTTTTTTTTGGTGGGCTTCTTTGGCCTCTTTTTTTTATTTGGGCTTCTTTGGACTCTTTTATTTATTTGTAAAGTCCGGAGACTCATCCCAACTTGTGAGGGAATCATAGCTTCCATCATCTTTTCCTCACATGGGACAATGCTCTAATAATGATGATCATCACACTTTTATTTACTTACAACTCAAGAATTACAACTCGATACTAGAACAAAGAATGCCTCCGGTGGTGTACCGGGATGTGCAATGATCTAGCGTAGCAATGACATCAAAAAACGGACAAGCCATGAAAACATCATGCTAGCTATCTTACGATCATGCAAAGCAATATGACAATGATGGTGCGTGTCATAATAAATGGAACGGTGGAAGTTGCATGGCAATATATCTTGGAATGGCTATAGAAATGCCATAATAGGTAGGTATGGTGGCTGTTTTGAGGAAGGATATATGGTGGGTGTAATGCACCGGCGAAAGTTGCGCGGTACTAGAGAGGCTAGCAATGGTGGAAGGATGAGAGTGCGTATAATCCATGGACTCAACATTAGTCATAAAGAACTCACATACTTATTGCAAAAATCTATTAGCTATCGAAACAAAGTATTAGACGCATGCCCCTAGGGGAGAGGTTGGTAGGAGTTAACCATCGCGCGCTCCCGACCTCCACACAAAGGATGACAATCAATAAATAAATCATGCTCCGACTTCTTCACATAACGGTTCACCATACGTGCATGCTACGGGAATCACAAACTTTACCACAAATATTTCTACAAACCCACAATTACTCACTAGCATGACTCTAGTATCACCATCTTTATATCGCAAAACTGTTGCAAGGAATCAAACATATCATATTCAGTGATCTACAAGTTTTATGTAGGATTTTATGACTAACCATGTGAATGACCAACTCCTGTTAACTCTCTAAATAGATATAAGTGAAGCATGAGAGTTTAATTCTTTCTACAAAAGATATGCCCACGCTCTAAAAAATATAAGTGAAGCAAAAGAGCATTCTACAAATGGCGGTTTTCTATGTGTAGAGAAACAGGCAATCCAAACTTCAAATGATATAAGTGAAGCACATGAAGCATTCTATAAAGCCATACTCAAAAGTTATAAGTGAGGTGCAAAGAGCCTTCTATAAATCAACCAAGGACTTTCTCATACCAGCATGGTGGATTATTAAAAGAAAAATAAAAAGCACACGACGCTCCAAGATTTACGCATATCATGTGACGAATAAAAATATAGCTCCAAGTAAAATTACCGATGGTTGTTAGAAGAAAGAGGGGATGCCTTCCGGGGCATCCCCAAGCTTAGTTTCTTGGGAGTCCTTGAATATTACCTTGGGGTGCCTCGGGCATCCCCAAGCTTAGTCTCTTTGCACTCCTTATTCCTTCATCCATCGTGATCTCACCCAAAACTTGAAAACTTCAATCACACAAAACTTAACAAAACCCTCGTGAGATCCGTTAGTATAATAAAGCAAATTACCACTTTAAGTACTGTTGCAAACCCATTCAAATTTTATTTTTGCATTGTAGCTACTTTATTATAACTTCTTTATGGCTTATACCACCGATAAAATCGATAGTTCATCGAAATTAGCAAAACAATGCATCAAAAACAGAATCTGTCTTAAACAGGATATTCTGTAGCAATCTGAACATTCACCATACTTCTGTAACTCTAAAATTTCTGAAAAATTAGGAAAAAAATAAAGAATTTGTATATAAGTACTGTGTAAAAATATCCGAAACTTTTGACATTCCAGTAAAAAATGTAAATTCACACACTACAGCCAAAGTTTCTGTTTTTGCACTGCACACACCAAACAAGCAATCTAATCATCCTAAAGGCAAATCTTGGCACATTATTTTTATAATACAATGGATTTATACAAGGGGATAATTATTTTTGTTGAAAATTTTCTGTAATTAAGATTCACAAGGTTTCCATGGGCATGAACAAAGTTCAAGGCTAGCTCCCACTTTCACAATGCTCGTCCCTCTCACTTTCACTTTTCTTTTTGAAAAAGTTTTAGGTTCCCCTCTTTATTTTTTTATTTTTTAAACTATATAAAAGCACACAACAGAATAAAATGACTCTCTAAAACTTCCGGGTTGTCTTCCTGGCAGCTCTTTCTTTAAAGCCATTAAGCTAGGCATAAAGTGCTCAAGTAATTGATCCACCCGGATCCCAAGGTATATCAAAGCCAATTTTGATTAACAATGATTTGTAATTTAGTATTGAGCACAAAGTAATATATATCATGCAATGACGAAGTCTAACTCTCTTCCTATGCATCGGCATGTCATAAAAGAACAATTCATGCACACAAAGTAAAGGCCAATGCATAGTATAAACAGTTTCTTGCAATTCTATCGTATTGGAAACATAGAGAGGCGGAGATGTAGTTCCTCTCACATAATAATTGCAAATAGGAGCAGCAAGCACATGCATATTATATTTATCAAAATTATCATGTGCAATAGTAAAAAGCAACCCATCTATATAATCCTTAATAAGTGCAAACTTCTCCGATATAGTGTAGTTGGGAGAATTCAAAAAGATAAAAGGACTATCATGTGTGGGTGCAATAGCAACAATTTCATGTTTAACATAAGGAACTATAGCAATTTCATCTCCATAAGCATCATTCATATTGGCATCATGGCCACAAGCATAGCAAGCATCAAGTTCATCAAAAAGGGATATTTCAAACGAATCCAAGGGATCATAGCAATTATCATAGCATTCATCCTTCGGTAAGAACGAAGGGAAATTAAACAATGTATGAGTTGAAGAGTTACTCTCATTAGAAGGTGGGCACGGGTAGCTAATCCGCTCTTCCTCCTTTTGTACTTCGCACTCCTCCTCATCTTTTTCATCCAATGAGCTCACAGTGTCATCAATTTCTTCTTCCATAGATTCCTGCAAAATATTAGTCTCTTCTTGGATAGCGGAGACTTTATCAATAAAAGAATTAATACCGTCATTATATTCATAATTGGCATAACAATAACGAAGCATAGCCAAATTTTGAGATCGGTAAACAACATCATCATAATCTTCATACTTTTCAAACAAAGCTTCAATTTCATAAGCACCCTTAAAAGAAACAAACTCTTCTATTTGTTCCACATCATAGTAATCATATACCATTAGCATAAGAAGCCAAGGTTTCATTATCATTAAATTTACATGAAAAGGGAAGGTGTTTAGCCTTCATCCTAGAGCAACAAGTAATATCATATCTCAAGCATAAATTCCAAGCATACCATTTCAACATATGAATTTGATCCCATAACAGTTTCCCCTTTTTGAGTCAAGCGATAATCCCTAAAGTATTCACGTTGATCCAACGTGTCTCCCATTATATAATTGAATGGGGTTTTCTCAGGATTATTAAAGTAGTGCATAATATCTTTCACATAATGAGCATCGAGGGTTTTCGGAGGTTCCCCATCTCCATGAGTAGCAAGTACACCTAATTTTTTTGGTATTTCGTGTTCCATATCCATAGCTAAAGATAGAGAACAACTTAGAACAGCAAATAAAATCTACTTAGTGATAAAGCAAACAAGCACACACGAGAATATTCACCCCACGCTATTGCTCCCCGGCAACGGCGCCAGAAAAAGGTCTTGATAACCCACAAGTATAGGGGATCAATTGTAGCCTTTCTCGATAAGTAAGAGTGTCGAACCCAACGAGGAGCTAAAGGTAGAACAAATAATCCCTCAAGTTTATCGACCACTGATACAACTCTACGGACGCTTAACGTTCGCTTTACCTAGAACAAGTATGAAACTAGAAGTACTTTGTAGGTGTGATAGGATAGGTTTGCAAGATAATAAAGAGCACGTAAATAAAAACTAGGGGCTGCTTAGATGAAGAAACAACTAAGTTAGTCTTCGTAGAGAGCTTTTTGTCACAAGAAAGTTATTTGTCCCTAGGCAATCGATAACTAGACCGGTAATCATTATTGCAATTTTATATGAGGGAGAGGCATAAGCTAACATACTTTATCTACTTGGATCATATGCACTTATGATTGGAACTCTAGCAAGCATCCGCAACTACTAAAGATCATTAAGGTAAAACCCAACCGTAGCATTATAAGGTATCAAGTCCTGTTTACTCCCATATGCAACAACCCACCTACTCGGATTTATGGTTCTGTCACTCAAGCAACCCACCATAGGAAAATCATGAACACATTGCAACACCCTACAGCGAGGATCCCTCATGCTTGCGCGACACGGAGAGCACCATAGGACAGCACCAATAATAAAACATGCAACGCAAACCAATCATGATCATCAATCAACCCATAGGACAAAACGGATCTACTCAAACATCATAGGATAGCCATGTTTAAGTAGAGATTACAGCGGGGAGAAGGGGTGTTACACCGCTGCATAGAGGGGGAGAGAGTTGGTGATGACGGCGGCGAAGTTGTTGGTATAGATCGCCGTCACGATGATGGCCCCGGCGGCGTTCCGGTGCCACCGGGAGAGAGGGAGAGAGAGCCCCCCTCCTTCTTCTTCTTCCTTGGCCTCCCCCCTAGATGGGAGGAGGGTTTCCACTCTGGTCCTTGGCCTCCATGCCGGCGGAGGGGAGAGAGCCCCTCCGAGATTGGATCTCTCTCTCTGTTTCCTTCTGTTTCTGCCTTCCCCGATTCTGGCCTTTCACCGTTTCTTATATTCCCAGAGATCCGTAACTCCGATTGGGCTGAAATTTTAACACGATTTTTATCCGGATATTAGCTTTCTTGCGGCGAAAGAAAGGCACCAACCACCTTACGGGGTGGCCACAAAACAGCCTAGCGCGCCCTACCCCCCAGGGTATCATTCATATTGGCATCATGGCCACAAGCATAGCAAGCATCAAGTTCATCAAAAAGGGATATTTCAAACGAATCCAAGGGATCATAGCAATTATCATAGCATTCATCCTTCGGTAAGAACGAAGGGAAATTAAACAATGTATGAGTTGAAGAGTTACTCTCATTAGAAGGTGGGCACGGGTAGCTAATCCGCTCTTCCTCCTTTTGTACTTCGCACTCCTCCTCATCTTTTTCATCCAATGAGCTCACAGTGTCATCAATTTCTTCTTCCATAGATTCCTGCAAAATATTAGTCTCTTCTTGGATAGCGGAGACTTTATCAATAAAAGAATTAATACCGTCATTATATTCATAATTGGCATAACAATAACGAAGCATAGCCAAATTTTGAGATCGGTAAACAACATCATCATAATCTTCATACTTTTCAAACAAAGCTTCAATTTCATAAGCACCCTTAAAAGAAACAAACTCTTCTATTTGTTCCACATCATAGTAATCATATACCATTAGCATAAGAAGCCAAGGTTTCATTATCATTAAATTTACATGAAAAGGGAAGGTGTTTAGCCTTCATCCTAGAGCAACAAGTAATATCATATCTCAAGCATAAATTCCAAGCATACCATTTCAACATATGAATTTGATCCCATAACAGTTTCCCCTTTTTGAGTCAAGCGATAATCCCTAAAGTATTCACGTTGATCCAACGTGTCTCCCATTATATAATTGAATGGGGTTTTCTCAGGATTATTAAAGTAGTGCATAATATCTTTCACATAATGAGCATCGAGGGTTTTCGGAGGTTCCCCATCTCCATGAGTAGCAAGTACACCTAATTTTTTTGGTATTTCGTGTTCCATATCCATAGCTAAAGATAGAGAACAACTTAGAACAGCAAATAAAATCTACTTAGTGATAAAGCAAACAAGCACACACGAGAATATTCACCCCACGCTATTGCTCCCCGGCAACGGCGCCAGAAAAAGGTCTTGATAACCCACAAGTATAGGGGATCAATTGTAGCCTTTCTCGATAAGTAAGAGTGTCGAACCCAACGAGGAGCTAAAGGTAGAACAAATAATCCCTCAAGTTTATCGACCACTGATACAACTCTACGGACGCTTAACGTTCGCTTTACCTAGAACAAGTATGAAACTAGAAGTACTTTGTAGGTGTGATAGGATAGGTTTGCAAGATAATAAAGAGCACGTAAATAAAAACTAGGGGCTGTTTAGATGAAGAAACAACTAAGTTAGTCTTCGTAGAGAGCTTTTTGTCACAAGAAAGTTATTTGTCCCTAGGCAATCGATAACTAGACCGGTAATCATTATTGCAATTTTATATGAGGGAAAGGCATAAGCTAACATACTTTATCTACTTGGATCATATGCACTTATGATTGGAACTCTAGCAAGCATCCGCAACTACTAAAGATCATTAAGGTAAAACCCAACCGTAGCATTATAAGGTATCAAGTCCTGTTTACTCCCATATGCAACAACCCACCTACTCGGATTTATGGTTCTGTCACTCAAGCAACCCACCATAGGAAAATCATGAACACATTGCAACACCCTACAGCGAGGATCCCTCATGCTTGCGCGACACGGAGAGCACCATAGGACAGCACCAATAATAAAACATGCAACGCAAACCAATCATGATCATCAATCAACCCATAGGACAAAACGGATCTACTCAAACATCATAGGATAGCCATGTTTAAGTAGAGATTACAGCGGGGAGAAGGGGTGTTACACCGCTGCATAGAGGGGGAGAGAGTTGGTGATGACGGCGGCGAAGTTGTTGGTATAGACCGCCGTCACGATGATGGCCCCGGCGGCGTTCCGGTGCCACCGGGAGAGAGGGAGAGAGAGCCCCCCTCCTTCTTCTTCTTCCTTGGCCTCCCCCCTAGATGGGAGGAGGGTTTCCACTCTGGTCCTTGGCCTCCATGCCGGCGGAGGGGAGAGAGCCCCTCCGAGATTGGATCTCTCTCTCTGTTTCCTTCTGTTTCTGCCTTCCCCGATTCTGGCCTTTCACCGTTTCTTATATTCCCAGAGATCCGTAACTCCGATTGGGCTGAAATTTTAACACGATTTTTATCCGGATATTAGCTTTCTTGCGGCGAAAGAAAGGCACCAACCACCTTACGGGGTGGCCACAAAACAGCCTAGCGCGCCCTACCCCCCAGGGTATCATTCATATTGGCATCATGGCCACAAGCATAGCAAGCATCAAGTTCATCAAAAAGGGATATTTCAAACGAATCCAAGGGATCATAGCAATTATCATAGCATTCATCCTTCGGTAAGAACGAAGGGAAATTAAACAATGTATGAGTTGAAGAGTTACTCTCATTAGAAGGTGGGCACGGGTAGCTAATCCGCTCTTCCTCCTTTTGTACTTCGCACTCCTCCTCATCTTTTTCATCCAATGAGCTCACAGTGTCATCAATTTCTTCTTCCATAGATTCCTGCAAAATATTAGTCTCTTCTTGGATAGCGGAGACTTTATCAATAAAAGAATTAATACCGTCATTATATTCATAATTGGCATAACAATAACGAAGCATAGCCAAATTTTGAGATCGGTAAACAACATCATCATAATCTTCATACTTTTCAAACAAAGCTTCAATTTCATAAGCACCCTTAAAAGAAACAAACTCTTCTATTTGTTCCACATCATAGTAATCATATACCATTAGCATAAGAAGCCAAGGTTTCATTATCATTAAATTTACATGAAAAGGGAAGGTGTTTAGCCTTCATCCTAGAGCAACAAGTAATATCATATCTCAAGCATAAATTCCAAGCATACCATTTCAACATATGAATTTGATCCCATAACAGTTTCCCCTTTTTGAGTCAAGCGATAATCCCTAAAGTATTCACGTTGATCCAACGTGTCTCCCATTATATAATTGAATGGGGTTTTCTCAGGATTATTAAAGTAGTGCATAATATCTTTCACATAATGAGCATCGAGGGTTTTCGGAGGTTCCCCATCTCCATGAGTAGCAAGTACACCTAATTTTTTTGGTATTTCGTGTTCCATATCCATAGCTAAAGATAGAGAACAACTTAGAACAGCAAATAAAATCTACTTAGTGATAAAGCAAACAAGCACACACGAGAATATTCACCCCACGCTATTGCTCCCCGGCAACGGCGCCAGAAAAAGGTCTTGATAACCCACAAGTATAGGGGATCAATTGTAGCCTTTCTCGATAAGTAAGAGTGTCGAACCCAACGAGGAGCTAAAGGTAGAACAAATAATCCCTCAAGTTTATCGACCACTGATACAACTCTACGGACGCTTAACGTTCGCTTTACCTAGAACAAGTATGAAACTAGAAGTACTTTGTAGGTGTGATAGGATAGGTTTGCAAGATAATAAAGAGCACGTAAATAAAAACTAGGGGCTGTTTAGATGAAGAAACAACTAAGTTAGTCTTCGTAGAGAGCTTTTTGTCACAAGAAAGTTATTTGTCCCTAGGCAATCGATAACTAGACCGGTAATCATTATTGCAATTTTATATGAGGGAGAGGCATAAGCTAACATACTTTATCTACTTGGATCATATGCACTTATGATTGGAACTCTAGCAAGCATCCGCAACTACTAAAGATCATTAAGGTAAAACCCAACCGTAGCATTATAAGGTATCAAGTCCTGTTTACTCCCATATGCAACAACCCACCTACTCGGATTTATGGTTCTGTCACTCAAGCAACCCACCATAGGAAAATCATGAACACATTGCAACACCCTACAGCGAGGATCCCTCATGCTTGCGCGACACGGAGAGCACCATAGGACAGCACCAATAATAAAACATGCAACGCAAACCAATCATGATCATCAATCAACCCATAGGACAAAACGGATCTACTCAAACATCATAGGATAGCCATGTTTAAGTAGAGATTACAGCGGGGAGAAGGGGTGTTACACCGCTGCATAGAGGGGGAGAGAGTTGGTGATGACGGCGGCGAAGTTGTTGGTATAGACCGCCGTCACGATGATGGCCCCGGCGGCGTTCCGGTGCCACCGGGAGAGAGGGAGAGAGAGCCCCCCTCCTTCTTCTTCTTCCTTGGCCTCCCCCCTAGATGGGAGGAGGGTTTCCACTCTGGTCCTTGGCCTCCATGCCGGCGGAGGGGAGAGAGCCCCTCCGAGATTGGATCTCTCTCTCTGTTTCCTTCTGTTTCTGCCTTCCCCGATTCTGGCCTTTCACCGTTTCTTATATTCCCAGAGATCCGTAACTCCGATTGGGCTGAAATTTTAACACGATTTTTATCCGGATATTAGCTTTCTTGCGGCGAAAGAAAGGCACCAACCACCTTACGGGGTGGCCACAAAACAGCCTAGCGCGCCCTACCCCCCAGGGTATCATTCATATTGGCATCATGGCCACAAGCATAGCAAGCATCAAGTTCATCAAAAAGGGATATTTCAAACGAATCCAAGGGATCATAGCAATTATCATAGCATTCATCCTTCGGTAAGAACGAAGGGAAATTAAACAATGTATGAGTTGAAGAGTTACTCTCATTAGAAGGTGGGCACGGGTAGCTAATCCGCTCTTCCTCCTTTTGTACTTCGCACTCCTCCTCATCTTTTTCATCCAATGAGCTCACAGTGTCATCAATTTCTTCTTCCATAGATTCCTGCAAAATATTAGTCTCTTCTTGGATAGCGGAGACTTTATCAATAAAAGAATTAATACCGTCATTATATTCATAATTGGCATAACAATAACGAAGCATAGCCAAATTTTGAGATCGGTAAACAACATCATCATAATCTTCATACTTTTCAAACAAAGCTTCAATTTCATAAGCACCCTTAAAAGAAACAAACTCTTCTATTTGTTCCACATCATAGTAATCATATACCATTAGCATAAGAAGCCAAGGTTTCATTATCATTAAATTTACATGAAAAGGGAAGGTGTTTAGCCTTCATCCTAGAGCAACAAGTAATATCATATCTCAAGCATAAATTCCAAGCATACCATTTCAACATATGAATTTGATCCCATAACAGTTTCCCCTTTTTGAGTCAAGCGATAATCCCTAAAGTATTCACGTTGATCCAACGTGTCTCCCATTATATAATTGAATGGGGTTTTCTCAGGATTATTAAAGTAGTGCATAATATCTTTCACATAATGAGCATCGAGGGTTTTCGGAGGTTCCCCATCTCCATGAGTAGCAAGTACACCTAATTTTTTTGGTATTTCGTGTTCCATATCCATAGCTAAAGATAGAGAACAACTTAGAACAGCAAATAAAATCTACTTAGTGATAAAGCAAACAAGCACACACGAGAATATTCACCCCACGCTATTGCTCCCCGGCAACGGCGCCAGAAAAAGGTCTTGATAACCCACAAGTATAGGGGATCAATTGTAGCCTTTCTCGATAAGTAAGAGTGTCGAACCCAACGAGGAGCTAAAGGTAGAACAAATAATCCCTCAAGTTTATCGACCACTGATACAACTCTACGGACGCTTAACGTTCGCTTTACCTAGAACAAGTATGAAACTAGAAGTACTTTGTAGGTGTGATAGGATAGGTTTGCAAGATAATAAAGAGCACGTAAATAAAAACTAGGGGCTGTTTAGATGAAGAAACAACTAAGTTAGTCTTCGTAGAGAGCTTTTTGTCACAAGAAAGTTATTTGTCCCTAGGCAATCGATAACTAGACCGGTAATCATTATTGCAATTTTATATGAGGGAGAGGCATAAGCTAACATACTTTATCTACTTGGATCATATGCACTTATGATTGGAACTCTAGCAAGCATCCGCAACTACTAAAGATCATTAAGGTAAAACCCAACCGTAGCATTATAAGGTATCAAGTCCTGTTTACTCCCATATGCAACAACCCACCTACTCGGATTTATGGTTCTGTCACTCAAGCAACCCACCATAGGAAAATCATGAACACATTGCAACACCCTACAGCGAGGATCCCTCATGCTTGCGCGACACGGAGAGCACCATAGGACAGCACCAATAATAAAACATGCAACGCAAACCAATCATGATCATCAATCAACCCATAGGACAAAACGGATCTACTCAAACATCATAGGATAGCCATGTTTAAGTAGAGATTACAGCGGGGAGAAGGGGTGTTACACCGCTGCATAGAGGGGGAGAGAGTTGGTGATGACGGCGGCGAAGTTGTTGGTATAGATCGCCGTCACGATGATGGCCCCGGCGGCGTTCCGGTGCCACCGGGAGAGAGGGAGAGAGAGCCCCCCTCCTTCTTCTTCTTCCTTGGCCTCCCCCCTAGATGGGAGGAGGGTTTCCACTCTGGTCCTTGGCCTCCATGCCGGCGGAGGGGAGAGAGCCCCTCCGAGATTGGATCTCTCTCTCTGTTTCCTTCTGTTTCTGCCTTCCCCGATTCTGGCCTTTCACCGTTTCTTATATTCCCAGAGATCCGTAACTCCGATTGGGCTGAAATTTTAACACGATTTTTATCCGGATATTAGCTTTCTTGCGGCGAAAGAAAGGCACCAACCACCTTACGGGGTGGCCACAAAACAGCCTAGCGCGCCCTACCCCCCAGGGTGCGCCCCTATGGCTTGTGGCCCCCTCGGGCACCGCCTTCTGTTGATTCCACTTCCCAAAATTCACATATATTCCAAAAAAATCTCCGTAAGTTTTTATCCCGTTTGGACTTCGTTTGATATGGATTTTCTGCGAAACAAAAAACATGCAATAAACAGGAACTGGCACTGGGCACTGGATCAATATGTTAGTCCCAAAAATAGTATAAAAAGTTGCCAAAGGTATATGAAAGTTGTAGAATATTGGCATGAAACAATCAAAAATTATAGATACGACGGAGACGTATCACTCGGCGATGGCGGATACCTCGACTTCTTCTCGCAAGTGGTGGAGGTGCTGGAGTCGGGCGTTTCCAGGGTGGAGGAGGACATCGAGTCAAGCGCGCGCGATCTCCTGGACTGAGCGCTGACGCGTGTCTTCTCCAACCTGCACCGTCATTATCCCGCCTTCGACCTCTCCAGCGTGATGGACCCGGTGCCTAAGGTGCTCCAACGCCCCCTCAGGGATGAGGTGCGCGAGCATGTGGAGGCGTTGGTTGGGCAATTCGCCCAGGACGCGCCTTCGGGGGAGAGCAAGAGCCTTGACGTCGTGGCCTCCGGCGATCATGATGAAGACGACGCCTCTTCTAGTTATGTTTATGCTTTTCCCTGTAATGTTATGAACCACCTGGCCCCGTGCGGGCGGAAGACATTCGTGAGTTACTTTTGCTTAAATTGGTAATCACTTATCGTATTTTAGTCGTCCTCGCCCCCTTCGTAGGGTCCTTTTCCCTTTACGTAACCCACATGCCCCAGCTGATTGGGGGCCATCCCGTGCCTCACTCGGTTGTTGCCCTCCGTCCGTTCTTCCTCGGGGGGTCTCCCGCAAGGTGCCCCGCTAGGGATCCCTTGCGCCCACCAGCCTGTGCTCGGGCCCCGTGCAGGGAAGTGCGTTGCCCGAGGTCCCCGTGGGGTGGCAAGACATTTCCGAGGACGGTCTCCGGGCGCGGGCCCGTTTTTAGAGCCAACCCCGCCCGGTTTGGCACGCCCTGCTGGGTGCGGGCCTCGTGCCTCCTCCCTTTGACGAATCTGCTTAGGAAAGACCCTCGAGACAGCTCTAGGGCGCCGCATGATAACCCACAAGTGTAGGGGATCGTTTGTAGCCTTTTTCGATAAGTAAGAGTGTCGAACCTAACGAGGAGCTAATGGTAGAACAAATATTCCCTCAAGTTCTATCGACCACCGATACAACTCTACGCACGCTAATGCTTGCTTTATCTAGAAAAAGTATGAAACTACTTTGCGGGAATAAAACTAGAAGTACTTTGCAAGAAAATAAAGAACGTGGAAATAAAAGTTAGGTGATGTTTTAATAAAAAAACAATAAAAGTAAATAACTTAGTAGAAAGCTTTTTGTGTAATGCAAGAGAAAGATTGTCCATAGGCAATTGAATATAATATGATCGATACTTGTCATATGCAATGAGGGAGAGGCATACACTAACACACTTTCCATACTTGGATCATATGCACTTATGATTGGAACTCTAGCAAGCATCCGCAACTACTAAAGATCATTGAGGTAAAACCCAACCATAGCCTTAAGTATCAAGTCCTCTTTACTCCCATATGCAACAACCCACCTACTCGGGTTTATGCTTCTGTCACTCAAGCAACCCACCATAGGCAAATCATCAACATATTGCAACACCCTACAGCGGGGATCCCTCACGCTTGCGCGACATGCAGGGCACCATAGGACGGCACCATATTAACATACAACTCACATCCATAACATCATACCACAATTAACCCATAGGACAAAAGAGATCTACTCGAACATCATAGGATAGCCAAATATCATTGGGAAATAATATATGGAGTTGAGCACCATGTTTAAGTAGAGATTACAGCGGAGAAGAGAGGTGTTACACCGCTGCATAGAGGGGGAGAGAGTTGGTGTTGACGGAGGCTAAGTTGTTGGTGCAGATCGCTGTCACGATGATTGTTCCGGCGGCGTTCCGGCGCCACCGGGAGAGAGGGGGAGAGAGCCCCCCTCCTCCTTCTTCTTCCTTGGCCTCCCCCCCTAGAGGGGAGGAGAGTTCCCCCTCTGCCCCATGGCCTCCATGGTGGCGGAGGGGCAGGAGCCCCTCCTAGATTGGATCTCCCTCTCTGTTCTCTTCTGTTTCACGTTCATGTTTTCTTCCCGAAAACCGTTTCTTATATTCCCGGAGATCCGTAACTCCGATTGGGCTGAAATTTTGAGGGGATTTTTATCCAAAAATTAGCTTCCTTGCGCCTGAAGGAGAGCTCCAACCGACTTATGATACGTCTCCAACGTATCTATAATTTTTGATTGTTCCATGCTATTATATTATCTGTTTTGGATATTTTATATGCATTAATATGCTATTTTATATTATTTTTGGGACTAACCTATTAACCTAGTGCCTAGTGCCAGTTTCTGTTTTTTCCTTGTTTTTGAGTATTGCAGATAAGGAATATTAAACGGAGTCCAAACGGAATAAAATCTTCGGAATGATTTTTCTTGGACCAGAAGAAACCTACGAGACTTGGAGATGAAGGCAGGAGACTTGCCGGGAGGCGACAAGCCACCAGGGCGCGCTGTATGGGGGGGGCGCCCCCCCTGGCTTGTGGCCCCCCAGCAGGTCTCCTAACCCTATTCTTCGGCCTATAAATTCCCAAATATTCCCCCAATACCAAAAAGAGCCACAAAAACACTTTTCCGCCGCCGGAACCCTCTGTTCCCATGAGATCCCATCTTGGAGCCTTTTCCGGTAATCTGCCGGAGGGGGATTCGATCACGGAGGGCATCTACATCAACTCCATTGCCCTTCCGATGATGCGTGATTAGTTCACCACAGACCTTCGGGTCCATAGCTAGTAGCTAGATGGCTTCTTCTCTCTCTTTGTTCTTCAATACCATGTTCTTCATGATCTTCATGGAGATCTATCCGATGTAATACTCTTTTGCGGTGTGTTTGTCGAGATCCGATGAATTGTGGGTTTATGATCAGATTATCTATGAATATTATTTGAATCTTCTCTGAATTCTTATATGCATGATTTCATATCCTTGCAAGTCTCTTTGAGTTATTGGTTTGTTTGGTCAACTAGATTGGTAATTCTTGCAATGGGAGAAGTGCTTGGTTTTGGGTTCAATCTTGCGGTGTCCTCACCCAGTGACAAAGTAGGGGTAGCGAGGCACGTATTTGTATTGTTGCCATCAAGGATAAAAAGATGGGGTTTTCATCATATTGCTTGAGTTTATCCCTCTACATCATGTCATCTTACTTAATGCGTTACTCTGTTCTTCATGAACTTAATACTCTAGATGTAGGCAGGAGTCGGTCGATGTGTGGAGTAATAGTAGTAGATGCAGAATCGTTTCGGTCTACTTGACACGGACGTGATGCCTATATGCATAATCATTGCCTTGGATATCATCATAACTATGCGCTTTTCTATCAATTGCTCGACAGTAATTTGTTCACCCACCGTATTATTTTCCTTCAAGAGAGAAGCCTCTAGTAAAACCTATGGCCCCTGGGTCTATTTTCCATATTATATTTTCAGATCTATAAACCAAAAATACCAAAAATACTTTGCTGCAATCTTTTTGCTTTTGTTTTACTTTTCGTTTTAGTAATCTTCTATATCTATCTCTATCAGATCTCATCCTTGCAAGTAACTGTGAAGGGATTGATAACCCCTTTATAGCGTTGGGTGCAAGTGTTTGATTGTTTGTGTAGGTGCGAAGATTCGGGACTTGCTTGTATCTCCTACTGGATTGATACCTTGGTTCTCAACAACTGAGGGAAATACTTATCTACTTTGCTGCATCACCCTTTCCTCTTCAAGGGAAAACCAACGCAAGCTCAAGAAGTAGCAAGAAGGATTTCTAGCGCCGTTGCCGGGGAGATCTACATCAAGCCTACCAAGTACCCATCACAAACTCATCTCTTGCATTTACATTGTTTGCCATTTGCCTCTCGTTTTCCTCTCCCCCACTTCTAAAACGATGTTCAGAAAATACCAAAAAGATTTGCCTTTTTATTCGCCCTTCTTCCGTTAATCTTTTCGTTTGCTTTTTGTTTGCTTGCATGCTAGTTCGATTCGTTGCCATCATGTCTGAATCTAAGGAAGTTTTTATTGAAAAAGATAGTAATAATCTTGAGCGGAATTTTAACGACCCTCATGAAGAACCTACTATCACACATACAAAAAGATTCCGCATAGGTAGCGGTAATATTATTGGAAAAGGTGTTATTCAAGATTTCTTTACTTGTGCTGGTACGCTACCTACTTTGGGAGGGTCTATTCTCAATAAAACTAATAGTCTTGCGGATGCAATAACACTGTTAATAATTGAACTTGAGAGGCAATTCGTTCATATGCATCCTTGCATACAAATGATTTTTCTAGAGTTCTCTAATATTCAACATTCTTCCGTTAAGCGTGCCGCCACTATATTTCTAGCCCACGAGTTGAGATTCATCATGAAAGAGGCTAGCGAAATTTTTGCTCATTATAAAATTAATGGTGCATGTCCCCCTATAGAGGAGATCCTTTTTAATCAAGAAGAAATAATGAGATTGCAATCTCCGGATTATGTGGCTTATAATGAAAAATTGAGAAAAAGGGTTCCTACCGAAGTTTTGGTTGATAAGATTTCCGAACTCAATGATAATTTTGCTATACAAAACAATGGATTAGAGTTCATATTAAGAGATAGGCTTATGACTTTCCACCAAAGGAAAGCTTACAATGATGAATTGATTATACACTATAGGGGGCCGAAGGAGGAACCTATCCCTCCCGCACTTGATCTTAAGGATCCTTATCCTATTAAATTTAGCCCTTTTGATTATTTTTGCTTGCCACAAAGAAAACTTGCCGATGAAAGAAGGGAGTATGAGATGAGCATGGATGATCTCCCTTACTATTATGACAATACCTAGATCTATTGTGTTATGCCTAGCTAGGGGCGCTAAACAATAGCGCTTGTTGGGAGGCAACCCAATTTTATTTTATGTTTTTTGTTTTTTTGCTTCTCTACTTGAGTGTTTTGAACATTATTACTTCTGTAGTAATTGTGTTTTATTGTTTTAATTAGTGTTTGTGCCAAGTAAGACATTTGGGATGGTTTACGGTGATTGTTGATTTGGTTTTGCTGAAAAACAGAAACTTTTGCGCTCAGTCCAGGAATTTTATAAATTCACCAGAGCGTCAATTGGATCTGAATTTTTTACACAAGATTTATATACCAATTTCCCTGATTGTCCTAATTTTTCAGAAGTTTTGAAGTTACAGAAGTATTCGAAGTTTACAGATTGCTACAAACTGTTCTGTTTTTAACAGATTCTGTTTTCTTTGTGTTGTTTGCTTATTTTGATGTATCTATGGGTTGTATCGGGGGGAGGGGTATGAACCATGGAGAAGTTAGAATACAGTAGATATTACACCAATATAAATAAAGAATTAGTTCACAACAGTACCTAAAGTGGTGATTTATTTTTCTTATACTAACGGATCTCACGAGTTTTCTGTTGAGTTTTGTGTTGTGAAGTTTTCAAGTTTTGGGTAAAGATTTGATGGACTATGGAATAAGGAGTGGCAAGAGCCTAAGCTTGGGGATGCCCAAGGCACCCCAAGCCATATTCAAGGATACCAAAGAGCCTAAGCTTGGGGTTGCCCCGGAAGGCATCCCCTCTTTCGTCTTCAATCCATCGGTAAATTTACTTGAGGCTATATTTTTATTCACCACATGATATGTGTTTTGCTTGGAGCGTCTTGTATGATATGAGTATTTGCTTTTTAGTTTGCCACAATCATCCTTGCTGAACACATCTTTTGAGAGGGACACGCACTAATCGTGAATTTATTAGAATACTCTATGTGCTTCACTTATATCTTTTGAGCTAGGCAATGTTGCTCTAGTGCTTCACTTATATCTTTTTAGAGCATGGAGGTGTTTTATTTTATAGAAATAATTGAACTCTCGTACCTCACTTATATTATTTTGAGAGTCTTTAAACAGCATGTTAATTGGTTTAGGTTATGAATTTACTCCAAATATAATGGGCATCCAAGAGGGATATAATAAAAACTTTCATATAAAGTGCATTGAATACTATGAGAAGTTGGATTCCTTGCATATAGTTTTGAGATATAAAGATGGTGATGTTAGAGTCATGCTAGTGAGTAATTGTGGAATGGTAAAAATACTTGTGTTAAAGTTTGTGACTCCCGTAGCATGCACGTATGGTGAACTGTTATGTAAGGAAGTCGGAGCACGATTTGTTTAGTGATTGTCATCCTTTGTGTGAGGGTCGGGAGCACGCGATGGTTAACTCCTACCACCTCTCCTCTAGGAGCATGCGTCTAACACTTTGCGTCGATAACTAATAGATTTTTGCAATAAGTATGTGAGTTCTTTATGACTAATGTGAGTCCATGGATTATACACACTCTCACCCTTCCACCTTTGCTAGCCTCTCTAGTACCGCGCAACTTTCGCCGGTGCATTAAACCCACCTTCCTCAAAACAGCCACCATACACCTTCTTCAAAACAGCCACCATACCTTCCTATTATGGCATTTCCATAGCCATTCCGAGATATATTGCCATGCAACTTCCACCGTTCCGTTTTTTTTATGACACGCACCATCATTGTCATATTGCTTTGCATGATCGTAAGACAGCTAGCATGATGTTTTCATGGCTTGTCCATTTTTTGATGTCATTTGCTATGCTAGATCGTTGCACATACCGGTACACCACCGGAAGCATTCATATAGAGTCATATCTTGTTGTAGGTATCGAGTTGTAAGTAAATAAAAGTGTGATGATCATCATTATTAGAGCATTGTCCCATGTGAGGAAAGGATGATGGAAGCTATGATTCCCTCACAAGTAGGGATGAGTCTCCGGACTTTACAAATAATAAAAGAGGCCAATGAAGCCCAAATAAAAAAAAGAGGCCAAAGATGCCCACTAAAATAAAAAAATGAGAGAAAAGAGAGAAGGGACAATGTTACTATCTTTTTTCCACACTTGTGCTTCAAAGTAGCACCTTGATCTTCATGATAGAGAGTCTCCTATTTTGTCACTTTCATATACTAGTGGGAATTTTTCATTATATAACTTGGCTTGTATATTCCAATGATGGGCTTCCTCAAATTGCCCTAGGTCTTCGTGAGCAAGCAAGTTGGATGCACACCCACTTAGTTTCTTTTTGAGATTTCATACACTTATAGCTCTAGTGCATCCGTTGCATGGCAATCCCTAGTCACTCACATTGATATCTATTGATGGGCATCTCCATAGCCCGTTGATACGCCCAGTTGAGGTGAGACTATCTTCTCCTTTTTCCACACAACCTCCACCATATTCTATTCCACCTATAGTGCTATATCCATGGCTCACGCTCATGTATTGCGTGAAAGTTGAAAAGGTTTGAGAACATAAAAGGGGTGAAACAATTGCTTGACTTGTCATCGGGGGTGTGCATGATTTAGATACTTTGTGTGGGGAAGATGGAGCATAGCCAGACTATATGATTTTGTAGGGATAACTTTCTAAGGCCATGTTATTTTGAAAGGACACAATTGTTTGTTAGTATGCTTGAAGTATTACTGTTTTTATGTCAATATTGAGCTTTTGTTTTGAATCTTATGGATCTGAACATTCATGCCACAATAAAGAATACTACATGGATAAATATGTTAGGTAGCATTTTGTTACAGTATATGTGGATTGCACTAGCCCTTTCCAAAAGTTTGGACTTTTGGTTGCGTTGGCTAGTGCATGAAGCTTAACATGGTATCGGAGCTAAGGTCTTGAGTTCAAGTCCTGGCTTTCGCAATTTATTTAAAAAATTGCTGGTACCCCCTTTGTGTCCACGTAGAGGCCTCTTGAGTCATACGTGAGTTTCGCGCGCCGTCGCTCTCTTCCGGTTGCACGTGTTGACTTATCTTTCCCGTCACACGTGAGAGGGGGTGTTACAGTATATGTGGATTGCACTAGCCCTTTCCATCAGTTCGGACTTTTGGTTGCGTTGGCTAGTGCATGAAGCATAACATGGTATCAGACTTTTGGTTGCGTTGGCTAGTGCATGAAGCTTAACATGGCTTCAGAGCTAAGGTCTTGAGTTCAAGTCCCGGCTTTCGCAATTTATTTGAAAAATTTCTGGTAGCCCCCCTTTGTGTCCATGTAGAGGCCTCTTGAGTCATACGTGAGTTTCGCGCGCCGTCGCTCTCTTCCGGTTGCACGTGTTGACTTGTCTTCCCCGTCACACGTGAGAGGGGGTGTTACAGTATATGTGGATTGCACTAGCCCTTTCCATCAGTTCGGACTTTTGGTTGCGTTGGCTAGTGCATGAAGCTTAACACATTCCACATCAAAAATTCTGTTTTTATCATTTACCTACTCGAGGACGAGCAGGAATTAAGCTTGGGGATGCCTGATACGTCTCCAACGTATCTATAATTTTTTATTGTTCCATGCTATTATACTATCTGTTTTGGATGTTTTATATGCATTAATATGCTATTTTATATTATTTTTGGGACTAACCTATTAACCTAGTGCCTAGTGCCAGTTTCTGTTTTTTCCTTGTTTTTGAGTATTGCAGATAAGGAATATTAAACGGAGTCCAAACGGAATAAAATCTTCGGAATGATTTTTCTTGGACCAGAAGAAACTTGCCAGACTTGGAGATGAAGACAGGAGACTTGCCGGGAGGCGACAAGCCACCAGGGCGCGCCCTAGGGGGGCGCGCCCCCTGGATTGTGGCCCCCCAGCAGGTCTCCTAACCCTATTCTTCGGCCTATAAATTCCCAAATATTCCCCCAATACCAAAAAGAGCCACGAAAACACTTTTCCGCCGCCGGAACCCTCTATTCCCGTGAGATCCCATCTTGGAGCCTTTTCCGGTAATCTGCCAGAGGGGGATTCGATCACGGAGGGCATCTACATCAACTCCATTGCCCTTCCGATGATGCGTGAGTAGTTCACCACAGACCTTCGGGTCCATAGCTAGTAGCTAGATGGCTTCTTCTCTCTCTTTGTTCTTCAATACCATGTTCTTCATGATCTTCATGGAGATCTATCCGATGTAATACTCTTTTGCGGTGTGTTTGTCGAGATCCGATGAATTGTGGGTTTATGATCAGATTATCTATGAATATTATTTGAATCTTCTCTGAATTCTTATATGCATAATTTCATATCCTTGCAAGTCTCTTTGAGTTATTGGTTTGGTTTGGCCAACTAGATTGGTAATTCTTGCAATGGGAGAAGTGCTTGGTTTTGGGTTCAATCTTGCGGTGTCCTCACCCAGTGACAAAGTAGGGGTAGCGAGGCACGTATTTGTATTGTTGCCATCAAGGATAAAAAGATGGGGGTTTCATCATATTGCTTGAGTTTATCCCTCTACATCATGTCATCTTACTTAATGCGTTACTCTGTTCTTCATGAACTTAATACTCTAGATGCAGGCAGTAGTCAGTCGATGTGTGGAGTAATAGTAGTAGATGCAGAATCATTGCGGTCTACTTGACACGGACGTGATGCCTATATGCATAATCATTGCCTTGGATATCGTCATAACTATGCGCTTTTCTATCAATTGCTCGACAGTAATTTGTTCACCCACCGTATTATTTTCCTTCAAGAGAGAAGCCTCTAGTGAAACCTATGGCCCCCGGGTCTATTTTCCATATTATATTTTCAGATCTATAAACCAAAAATACGAAAAATACTTTACTGCAATCTTTTTTACTTTTGTTTTACTTTTCGTTTTAGTAATCTTCTATATCTATCTCTATCAGATCTCATCCTTGCAAGTAACCGTGAAGGGATTGACAACCCCTTTATAGCGTTGGGTGCAAGTGTTTGAGTGTTTGTGTAGGTGCGAAGATTGGGGACTTGCTTGTATCTCCTACTGGATTGATACCTTGGTTCTCAACAACTAAGGGAAATACTTATCTACTTTGCTACATCAACCTTTCCTCTTCAAGGGAAAACCAACACAAGCTCAAGAAGTAGCTACTTACAAGGTGGGCATAACCCACCAGGGCACGCCGGGGCCCCCTGGCCGCGCCCTGGTGTCTTGTGGGGGCTGTGGGCCTCCGTTTGCGTTGATTCCACTTCTCAAAATTCACAAATATTCCAAAAAAAAACTCCGTAAATTTTTATCGCGTTTGGACTTCATTTGATATGGATATTCTGCGAAACAAAAAATATGCAACAAACAGTAACTGGCATTGGGCACTGGATCAATATGTTAGTCCAATAAATCATATAAAATGTTGCCAAAATATGTGAAAGTTGTATAATATTGGCATGAAACAATCAAAAATTATAGATACGACGGAGACGTATCAGCATCCCCAAGCTTAATTCCTGCTCGTCCTCGAGTAGGTAAATGATAAAAAAGATAATTTTTGATGTGGAATGCTACCTAACATAATGTTGATCATATATCTAATCATGGCATGAATATTAAGACACAAGTGATTCAAAGCAATAGTCTAGTTTTGACATAAAGACATTAATACTCAGGCATCCCAACAAACAATCATGTCTTTCAAAATATCAAGGCTAAAGAACGCTATCCCTACAAAATCCTATAGCCTTGTCAAGCTTTGTCTTCTTAACACAAAGTATAAATCATGTACTACCCCGGTGTCAGCCAAGCAATTGGTTCATACTTTTTAACGTGCTTCGGCATTTTCAACTCTCACGCAATACATGAGCGCAAGCCATGGATATAGCACTATGGGTGGAATAGAATACGGTGGTAGGTTTCAAAGGGGTAAAAGTGGAGAAGAAAGTCTCGCATCAACTCAGCGTATCAACGGGCTATGGAGATGCCCATCAATAGATATCAATGCGAGGAGTAGGGATTGCCATGCAACGGATGCACTAAGAGCTATAAGTGTATGAAAGCTCAATATGAAAACTAAATGGGCGTGCATCTAACTATATAATAAAAAATTCCCACTAGTATATGAAAGTGACAACATAGGAGACTCTCTATATGAAAAACATGGTGCTACTTTGAAGCACAATTGTGGAATTAGCATGCCCCTTCTACTTCTTTCATTTTTTTTCTCTTCTTTTCTTCCTTTTTTCTTTTTTTTCTTTTTCTCTTTTTTTCTCTTTTTTTCTTTTCTTTTCTATGTCCGGAGCCTCATCCCAACTTGTGGGGGAATCATAGTTTCCATCATCCTTTCATCACTGGGGCATGCTCTAATAATGAATAATGATGATCATCACACTTCTATTTACTTACAACTGAATACTACAACGATAGTAGAACAAAGTATGACTTTATATGAATGCAATGATCTAGCATAGCAAAGATATCAAAAAACGAACAAGCCATGGAAACATCATGCTAGCTATCTTACGATCATGTAATGCAATATGACAATGAATGCTCAAGTCATCAAAACGGAGGCGGTGGAAGTTGCATGGCAATATATCTCGGAATGGCTATGGAAATGCCATAATAGGTAGGTATGGTGGCTGTTTTGAGGAAGATATAATAAGGCTTATGTGTGATAGAGCGTATCATATCACGGGGTTTGGATGCACCGGCGAAGTTTGCACCGACTCTCGAGGTGAGAAAGAGCAATGCACTGTACCGTAGAGGCTAGCAAATTGCGGAAAGGTAAGAGTGTGTATAATCCATGGACTCACATTAGTCAGAAAGAACTCACATACTTATTGCAAAATTTTGTTAGCCCTCGAAGCAAAGTATTACTACGCATGCTCCTAGGGGGGAGGTTGGTAGGAGTTAACCATCGCGCGCCCCCGACCTTCACACAAAGATAGACACTCAAGAATAAATTATGCTCCAACTTCCTAGCATAACGGGAGACTATACGTGCCTGCTTTGGGAATCACAAACCTTAACACCAATATCTTACTAAATACGATCATCCACTAGTACCTCCCACATATTATCATCTCTATATCGCAAAACTATTGCAAGGAATCAAACATATCATATTCAGTGATCCCTAAGTTTTAAGTAGGATTTTATGACTAACCGTGCAAATGACCAATTCCTGTTGACTCTCTAAATAGATATAAGTGAAGCAAGAGATTTTAATTCTTTCTACAAAATACCATGCTCTAATAAATATAAGTGAAGCAAAAGAGCATTATACAAATAGCGGTTTTCTATGTGAAGAGAAACAGGCAATCCAAACTTCAAATGATATAAGTGAAGCACCTGAAGCATTCTATAAAGCCATACTCAAAAGATATAAGTGAAGTGCAATGAGCATTGTATAAATCAACCAAGGACTATCTCATACCATCATGGTGCATAAATTAAAAGTGAAAACTAAACACAAAAGACGCTCCAAGATTTACACATATCACAAGAACGAAACGAAAACAAAAACATACCGATACTTGTTGAAGAAAGATGGGATGCCTTCCGGGGCAATCCCAAGCGTAGACGCTTGAGTATTCTTGGATATTTACTTGGGGTTCCTTGGGAATCCACAAGCTTTAACTCTTGCCTCTCCTCCTTCTCCTCATATCGACACCTCCTCGATGTTCGAACACTTCATCCACACAAAACTTAGAGAAGACTGGTAAGATCCGTATGTATAATAAAGCAAATTCCTACTTTAAGTACTGTTGAAAACCCATTAATATTTTATATTTGCATTATCCCTGCTGTATTATAACTTTTCCATGGCTTATACCACCGATAAAATCGATAGTTTCATCAAAACAAGCAAAACAATGCATCAAAAACAGAATATGTCTTAAGCAGGACAGTCTGTAGTAATCTGAACTTTGACCATACTTCCATAACACCAAAAATTCTGAAACATTAGAAATAAATAAAATATTTATATAGCAATACTTTGTAAAAATTTCAGAAACTTTTGACGTTCCAGTAAAAAATGAAAATTCACGCACTACATCCAAAGTTTCTGTTTTTACACCGCACATACCAACAAGCAATCTAATCATCCTAAAGGCAAATCTTGGCACATTATTTTTATAATACAATGGATTTGTACAAGGGGATAATTATTTTTGTTGGAAAAGTTTCCGTGATTCAAGACTCGCAAAGTTTCCACGGGCATGAACAAAGTTCAAGGATATCCCCCACTTCAACGATGCTCATCATCTTTCTCACTTTCACCTTTCCTTTTGTGAAGTTTTAGGTTCCCCTCTATATTTTTTGTTTTCAAACTTTATAAAAGCACATAACATAAATAAATGACTCTCTAAAACTTCCGGGTTGTCTCCCTGGCAGCGCTTTCTTTAAAGCCATTAAGCTAGGCATGAAGTGCTCAAGTAATGGATCCACCCGGATCCCAAGGTATATCAAAGCCAATTTTAATTAACAATGATTTGTAATTTAGTAGTGAGCACAAAGTGATATATATCATGTGACAAAGAAGTCTAACTCTCTTCCTATGCATCGGCATGTCATACAAGAACAATTCATGCGCATTAAGTAAAGGCCAATGCATAGTATAAACAGTTTCTTGCAATTTCATAGTATTGGAAACATAGAGAGGTGAAGATGTAGTTCCTCTCACATAATAATTGCAAGTAGGAGCAGCAAGCACATGCATATTATATTCATCAAAATCGTCATGTGTAGTAGCAAAACGCAACCCATCAATATAATCCTTAATAAGTGCAAACTTCTCCGATATAGTGTAGTTGGGAGAATTCAAAAAGATAATAGGACTATCATGTGTAGGTGCAATAGCAATAATTTCATGCTTAACATAAGGAACTATAGCAAGTTCATCTTTATAAGCATAATTCATATTGGCATCATGGCCACAAGCATAGCAAGCATCAAGTTCATTAAAAAGGGATATTTCAAATGAATCCAAGGGATCATAGCAATCATCATAGCATTCATCCTTCGGTAAGCATGAAGGGTAATTAAACAATGTATGAGTTGAAGAGTTACTCTCATTAGAAGGTGGGCACGGGTGATCAATCCGCTCTTCCTCCTTTTGTTCTTCGCTCTCCTCCTCATATTTTCCATCTAATGAGCTCATAGTTTTAGCAATTTCTTCTTCCATAGATTCCTGCAAAATATTAGTCTCTTCCAAGGCAGCGGTCATTCTTTCAATAAATTCAATAATATCAGCATTGCAATCATAATTCTCATAGCAATATTTAAGTATGGCAAGATTTTCAGATTCGTAAGAAACATCATCATACTTTTCCATCAAAGAAGCAACTCCATAAGCACCTTTAAAAGCAACAAATTCTTCTATTCATTCCACATCATAGTAACAATAGGCTTCCTTGGCATAAGAAGATAGTATTTCATTATCATTAAGCACACATTGGTAGGGAAGGTGCTTTTTAGTTTCTTCAGAACAACAAGTAAAATCATGTATTTCGCATACATTCCAAGCATAGCAACACAAAGTATTAATTTGATGCCACAAGAGTTTCCCTTTTTGAGATATGCGGTGTCGCACATAATAAGCATGCTCATTTAATGATTTTCCCTCAACTAAACTAGTTGGGTTTTCAGCATGAGCACAAATGGATCGAAGATGATCCAAGTAATATTCTTCGGTAGTACGGAACACTAGTGGTTCCTCAACCTTTGGAGCAGCAAGTACATCTAATTTTTTTTGGTATTTTTTGTTTCCTATCCATATCTAAAGATAGAAAACAAGAGCACAAAATAAAAACTACTTCGTGATAAAGCAAACAAGCACACACGAGAATATTCACCCCACGCTATTGCTCCCCGGCAACGGCGCCAGAGAAAGGTTTTGATAACCCACAAGTGTAGGGGGTTGTTTGTAGCCTTTTTCGATAAGTAAGAGTGTCGAACCCAACGAGGAGCTAAAGGTAGAACAAATATTCCCTCAAGTTCTATCGACCACCGATACAACTCTACGCAGGCTAATGCTTGCTTTACTTAGAAAAAATATGAAACTACTTTGCGGGAATAAAACTAAAAGTACTTTGCAAGAAAATAAAGAACGTGGAAATAAAAGTTAGGTGCTATTTTAATAAAAGAACAATAAAAGTAAATAACTTTAGTAGAAAGCTTTTTGTGTAACGCAAGAGAAAGATTGTCCATAGGCAATTGAATATAATATGATAGATACTTGTCATATGCAATGAGGGAGAGGCATACGCTAACACACTTTCCGTACTTGGATCATATGCACTTATGATTGGAACTCTAGAAAGCATCCGCAACTACTAAAGATCATTAAGGTAAAACCCAACCATAGCCTTAAGTATCAAGTGCTCTTTACTCCCATACGCAACAACCCACCTACTCGGATTTATGCTTTTGTCACACAAGCAAGCCACCATAGGCAAATCATGAACATATTGCAACACCCTACAGCGGGGATCCCTCACGCTTGCGCGACACGGAGGGCACCATAGGACAGCACCATATCAACATACAACTCACATCCATAACATCATAACACAATTAACCCATAGGACAAAAGAGATCTACTCAAACATCATAGGATAGCCAAATATCATTGGGAAATAATATATGGAGTTGAGCACCATGTTTAAGTAGAGATTACAGCAGGGAAGAGAGGTGTTACACCACTGCATAGAGGGGGAGAGAGTTGGTGTTGACGGCGGCGAAGTTGTTGGTGTAGATCGCCGTCACGATGATTGCCCCGGCGGCGTTCCGGCGCCACCAGGAGAGAGGGGGAGAGAGCCCCCTCGTTCTTCTTCTTCCTGGGCCTCCCCCCTAGATGGGAGGAGAGCTCCCCCTCTAGTCCATGGCCTCCATGGAGGCGGAGTAGCAGGAGCCCCTCCTAGATTGGATCTCCCTCTCTATTCTCTTCTGATTCGCGTTCCTGTTTTCTGGCCGAAAACCGTTTCTTATATTCCGGAGATCCGTAACTCCGATTGGGCTGAAACTTTGAGGGAATTTGATACATCTCCAACGTATCTATAATTTTTGATTGTTCCATGCTATTATATTATCTATTTTGGATGTTTTATATGCATTAATATGCTATTTTATATTATTTTTGGGACTAACCTATTAACCTAGTGCCCAGTACCAGTTTCTGTTTTTCCCTTGTTTTTGAGTATTGCATAAAAGGAATATCAAACGGAGTCCAAACGGAATAAAATTCTATGCTGATTTTTCTTGGACCAGAAGGAACCCAGGAGGCTTCGAGAAGAGGCAAGAAGACCTACGGGTGGGCCACAAGCCACCAGGGCACGCCCCTGGGGGGGGGGGGGGGCGTGCCCCCCTAGCTTGTGGGCCCCCCGTAGCTCCTCCAACCCTAACTCTTCACCTATAAATTCAGAAATATTCCCCCAATACAAAAGGGAGCCACGAAAATACTTTTCCGCCGCCGCAAGCCTCTGTTCCCGTGAGATCCCATCTTGGGGCCTTTTCCGGCAATCTACCGGAGGGGGATTTGATCACGGAGGGCCTCTACATCAACACCATTGCCCTTCCGATGATGCGTGAGTAGTTTACCTCAGACCTTCGGGTCCATAGCTAGTAGCTAGATGGCTTCTTCTCTCTCTATGTTCTTCACTACCTTGTTCACCATGATCTTCATGGAGATCTATCCGATGTAATACTCTTTTGCGGTGTGTTTGTCGAGATCTGATGAATTGTGGGTTTATGATCAGATTATCTATGAATATTATTTGAATCTTCTTTGAATTCTTATATGCATGATTTCATATCTTTGTAAGTCTCTTCGAGTTATTGGTTTGGTTTGGCCAACTAGATTGGTAATTCTTGCAATGGGAGAAGTGCTTAGTTTTGGGTTCAATCTTGCGGTGTCCTCACCCAGTGACAAAGTAGGGGTAGCGAGGCACGTATTTGTATTGTTGCCATCAAGGATAAAAAGATGGGGTTTTCATCATATTGCTTGAGTTTATCCCTCTACATCATGTCATCTTACTTAATGCGTTACTCTGTTCTTCATGAACTTAATACTCTAGATGTAGGCAGGAGTCGGTCGATGTGTGGAGTAATAGTAGTAGATGCATAATCGTTTCGGTCTACTTGATACGGACGTGATGCCTATATGCATAATCATTGCCTTGGATATCGTCATAACTATGTGCTTTTCTATCAATTGCTCGACAGTAATTTGTTCACCCACCGTATTATTTTCCTTCAAGAGAGAAGCCTCTAGTGAAACCTATGGCCCCCGGGTCTATTTTCCATATTATATTTTCAGATCTATAAACCAAAAATACCAAAAATACCTTGCTGCAATTTTATTTACTTTTATTTAGTTTTACTTTTATTAATCTTTTATATCTATCTCTATCGGATCTCATCCTTGCAAGTGACCGTGAAGGGATTGACAACCCCTTTATAGCGTTGGGTGCAAGTGTTTGATTGTTTGTGCAGGTGCATAGATTGGGGCCTTGCTAGTACCTCCTACAGGATTGGTACCTTGGTTCTCAAAACAGAGGGAAATACTTATCTACTTTCCTGCATCACCCTTTCCTCTTCAAGGGAATACCAACGCAAGCTCAAGAAGTAGCAAGAAGGATTTCTGGCGCCGTTGCCGGAGAGGATACATAGCAATTCAAGACAAGAACTCTCTCGTCAACTTGCCAATTTCTGGCCTGGTTGCCGGAGAGGTCTACATCAAGCCCACCAAGTACCCATCATAAACTCATCTCTTGCATTTACATTATTTTCCATTTGCCTCTCGTTTTCCTCTCCCCCACTTCACCAATTTGCCGTTTTATTCGCCTTTTTCTCGCCGGATCTCTTTTTGTTTGCTTGTGTTGCCATGTGCCTTCTATTTGCTTGCATCTTCGCTTGCTAAAAATATATTGATATGGATCCTCATGCACTTGCTAATCTTTTCAAAAGGCCAAATTATGATGAACCAGTTGCTAGTGAGTTGAGTGCACTTGATTATCTCTATCAAGTTTTGTTTGAAAATCATGAATCTGAAAATTTTGATGAAGTTTTGAAAGAAGAAATTTATAAGGTGATTCATGATAGTCCCTTGAATGATCAGCATGATTGCAATGTTGCTAGTATGAATTCTCTAAATACCCATGATGCTTATGATATGCAAAGCCACAAGCTTGGGGATGCCATGTTTGATGAAGATGATATTTTTTATCCCCCAAGTTTTGATGAGAAATTTTATTACGATGATTGCATGCCTTCGATTTATGGTGATGGTGATGACACGTATCCTATAATGAGTAATGATAACCATGAAACTTATCATCATGATTTTAATTTGCAATGTGGTTATGTCAATCTAGTGTCTCATGATAGTTATTTTATCGAGTTTGCTCCCACTACCATGGATGATAAGGAATTTGCTTATGAGGAGAGTAATGAAAATTCTATGCTTGTGAAATATGAAAAGAATGATTTATGTGATAGTTATATTATTGAATTACTTCATGATGCTACCGAAATTCATTATGAGGGGGGAACATATGCTTGTAGGAATTGCAATAATATCAAGTTTCCTCTCTATGTGTTTAAAGTTTTGAAGTTATGCTTGTTTTGCCTTCCTATGCTAGTTGATTCTTGTTCCCATAAATTGTTTGCTCACAAAATCCCTATGCATAGGAAGTGTGTTATACTTAAATGTGTTTTTCATGAGATTCATGATGCTCTTTTGCATATTTCAATTACTACTTTTATGTGAGCATCATTGAAATCATCATGCCTAGCTAGGGGCGTTAAACAATAGCGCTTGTTGGGAGGCAACCCAATTTTTATGATTTTTCTTTTGTTTCTGTTATTGAATAAATTACACATTATTACCTCTGTAGTAATTGTGTTTTAGTGTTTTAATTAGTGTTCGAGCCAAGTAAGACCTTTGGGATGGTTTACGGTGATTGTTGATTTGATCTTGCTGAAAAACAGAAAATTTTGCGATCAGTCCAGGAATTTTATAAATTCACCAGAGTGTCGAATGAGTCTGAAATTTTTACACAAGATTGATATACAAATTTCCCAGATTGTCCTAATTTTTCAGAATTTTTGGAGTTACAGAAGTATTCGAAGTTTCCAGATTGCTACAGACTATTATGTTTTTGACAGATTCTGTTTTCTTTGTGTTGTTTGCTTATTTTGATGTATCTATGGGTTGTATAGGGGGGTATGAACCATGGAGAAGTTGGAATACATTAGATATTACACCAATATAAATAAAGAATGAGTTCACAACAGTACCTAAAGTGGTGATTTATTTTTCTTATACTAACGGATCTCACTAGTTTTCTGTTGAGTTATGTGTTGTGAAGTTTTCAAGTTTTGGGTAAAGATTTGATGGACTATAGAATAAGGAGTGGCAAGAGCCTAATCTTGGGGATGCCCAAGGCACCCCAAGGAATATTCAAGGATACCAAAGAGCCTAAGCTTGGGGATGCCCCGGAAGGCATCCCCTCTTTCGTCTTCAATCCATCGGTAAATTTACTTGAGGCTATATTTTTATTCACCACATGATATGTGTTTTGCTTGGAGCGTCTTGTATGATATGAGTCTTTGCTTTTTAGTTTGCCATAATCATCCTTGGTGCACACATATTTTGAGAGAGACATGCATGAATCGTGAATTTATTAGAATACTCTATGTGCTTCACTTATATCTTTTGAGCTAGGCAATTTTGCTCTAGTGCTTCACTTATATCTTTTTAGAGCACGGTGGTGTTTTATTTTATAGAAATAATTGAACTCTCGTACCTCACTTATATTATTTTGAGAGTCTTTAAACAACATGGTAATTGGTTTAGGTTATGAATTTAGTCCTCATATAATGGGCATCCAAGAGGGATATAATAAAAACTTTCATATAAAGTGCATTGAATACTATCAGAAGTTTGATTACTTGCATATAGTTTTGAGATATAAAGAGGGTGATATTAGAGTCATGCTAGTGAGTAATTTTGGATTGGTAGAAATACTTGTGTTAAAAGTTTGTGATTCCCATAGCATGCACGTATGGTGAACCGTTATGTAACGAAGTCGGAGCATGATTTGTTTATTGATTGTCATCCTTTGTGTGAGGGTCGGGAGCGCGCGATGGTTAACTCCTACCAACCTCTCCCCTAGGATCATGCGTCTAATACTTTGCTTCGATAACCAATAGACTTTTGCAATAAGTATGTGAGTTCTTTATGACTAATGTGAGTCCATGGATTACACGCACTCTCACCCTTCCACCTTTGCTAGCCTCTCTAGTACCGCGCAACTTTCGCCGGTGCATTAAACCCACCATATACCCTTCCTCAAAACAGCCACCATACCTACCTATTATGGCATTTCCATAGCCATTCCGAGATATATTGCCATGCAACTTCCACCGTTCCATTTATCATGACACGCACCATCATTGTCATATTGCTTTGCATGATCGTAAGATAGCTAGCATGATGTTTTCATGGCTTGTCCATTTTTTTATGTCATTGCTACGCTAGATCATTGCACATCCCGATACACCACCGGAGGCATTCATATAGAGTCATATTTTGTTCTAAGCATCGAGTTGTAATTTTTGAGTTGTAAGTAAATAAAAGTGTGATGATCATAATTATTAGATCATTGTCCCATGTGAGGAAAGGATGATGGAAGCTATGATTACCTCACAAGTTGGGATGAGACTCCGGACTTTAAAAATAATAAAAGAGGCCAATGAAGCCCAAATAAAAAAAAGAGGCCAAAGATGCCCACCAAAAAAAATGAGAGAAAAGAGAGAAGGGACAATGCTACTAGCTTTTTCCACACTTGTGCTTCAAAGTAGCACCATGATCTTCATGATAGAGAGTCTCCTATTTTGTCACATTCATATACTAGTGGGAATTTTTCATTATATAACTTGGCTTGTATATTCCAATGATGGGCTTCCTCAAATTGCCCTAATTCTTCGTGAGCAAGCGAGTCGGATGCACACCCACTTAGTTTCTTTTTGTGCTTTCATACACTTATAGCTCTAGTGCATCCGTTGCATGGCAATCCCTACACACTCACATTGATATCTATTGATGGGCATCTCCATAGCCCGTTGATATGCCTAGTTGATGTGAGACTATCCTCTCCTTTTCCTCACAACCTCCACCATATTCTATTCCACCTATAGTGCTATATCCATGGCTCACGCTCATGTATTGCGTGAAAGTTGAAAAAGTTTGAGAACTTAAAAAGTGTGAAACAATTGCTTGACTTGTCATCGAGGTTGTGCATGATTTAAAAACTTTGTGTGGGGAAGATGGAGCATAGCCAGACCTTATGATTTTGTAGGGATAACTTTCTTTGGCCATGTTATTTTGAAAAGACACGATTGCTTTGTTAGTATGCTTGAAGTATTATTGTTTTTATGTCAACATTAAACTTTTGTTTTGAATCTTATGGATCTGAACATTCATGCCACAATAAAGAATATTACACGGATAAATATGTTAGGTAGCATTCCACATCAAAATTTTTGTTTTTTTCATTTACCTACTCGAGGACGAGCAGGAATTAAGCTTGGGGATGCTGATACGTCTCCAACGTATCTATAATTTTTGATTGTTCCATGCTATTATATTATCTGTTTTGGATGTTTTATATGCATTAATATGCTATTTTATATTATTTTTGGGACTAACCTATTAACCTAGTGCCCAGTACCAGTTTCTGTTTTCCCCTTGTTTTTGAGTATTGCAGAAAAGGAATATCAAACGGAGTCCAAACGGAATAAAATTCTACGCTGATTTTTCTTGCACCAGAAGGAACCCAGGAGGCTTCGAGAAGAGGCCAGAAGACCTACGGGTGGGCCACAATCCACCAGGGCGTGCCCCTGGGGGGGCGCCCCCCTGGCTTGTGGTCCCCCCGTAGCTCCTCCAATCCTAACTCTTCGCCTATAAATTCAGAAATATTCCCCCAATACAAAAGGGAGCCAGGAAAATACTTTTCCGCCACCGCAAGCCTCTGTTCCCGTGAGATCCCATCTTGGGACCTTTTCCAGCAATCTACCGGAGGGGGATTCGATCACGGAGGGCCTCTACATCAACACCATTGCCCTTCCGATGATGCGTGAGTAGTTTACCTCAGACCTTCGGGTCCATAGCTAGTAGCTAGATGGCTTCTTCTCTCTCTATGTTCTTCAATACCATGTTCTCCATGTTCTTCATGGAGATCTATCCGATTTAATACTCTTTTGCGGTGTGTTTGTCGAGATCCGATGAATTGTGGGTTTATGATCAGATTATCTATGAATATTATTTGAATCTTCTCTGAATTCTTATATGCATGATTTCATATCTTTGTAAGTCTCTTCGAGTTATTGGTTTGTTTTGGCCAACTATATTGGTAATTCTTGCAATGGGAGAAGTGCTTAGTTTTGGGTTCAATCTTGCGGTGTCCTCACCCAGTGACAAAGTAGGGGTAGCGAGGCACGTATTTGTATTGTTGCCATCAAGGATAAAAAGATGGGGTTTTCAACATATTTCTTGAGTTTATCCCTCTACATCATGTCATCTTACTTAATGCGTTACTCTATTCTTCATGAACTTAATACTCTAGATGCAAGCAGGAGTCGGTCGATGTGTGGAGTAATAGTAGTAGATGCATAATCGTTTCGGTCTACTTGATACGGACGTGATGCCTATATGCATAATCATTGCCTTGGATATCATCATAACTATGCGCTTTTCTATCAATTGCTCGACAGTAATTTGTTCACCCACCGTATTATTTTCCTTCAAGAGAGAAGCCTCTAGTGAAACCTATGGCCCCCGGGTCTATTTTCCATATTATATTTTCAGATCTATAAACCAAAAATACCAAAAATACCTTGCTGCCATTTTATTTACTTTTATTTAGTTTTACTTTTAGTAATCTTTTATATCTATCTCTATCGGATTTCATCCTTGCAAGTGACCGTGAAGGGATTGCCAACCCCTTTATAGCGTTGGGTGCAAGTGTTTGATTGTTTGTGCAGGTGCATAGATTGTGGCCTTGCTTGTACCTCCTACTGGATTGATACCTTGGTTCTCAAAACTGAGGGAAATACTTATCTACTTTGTTGCATCACCCTTTCCTCTTCAAGGGAAAACCAACGCAAGCTCAAGAAGTAGCAGAATTTTTATCCAAAAATTAGCTTCCTTGCGCCCGAAGTTGAGCTCCAACCGACTTACGAGGTGGGCATAACCCACCAGGGCGCACATGGGCCCCCTGGCTGCGCCCTGGTGTCTTGTGGGGGCCGTGGGCCTCCGTTTGCGTTGATTCCACTTCTCAAAATTCACAAATATTCCAAAAAAAATCTCCGTAAATTTTTATCGTGTTTGGACTTTGTTTGATATGGATATTCTGCGAAACAAAAAATATGCAACAAACAGGAACTGGCACTGGCACTGGATCAATATGTTAGTCCAATAAATCATATAAAATGTTGCCAAAAATATGTGAAAGTTGTATAATATTGGCATGAAACAATTAAAATTATATATACGACGGAGATGTATCACGGCCTCACATGACCCTTGGCGCGGGCCGCGCGGGCGCGGCCCTTGCAGGGATCTGGCCTGCAGGGCTCGTTGGTGGGCCACGCTCGGCAGCCGGTGCATGCCGCGCCTTGGGCCGCAGATGGTCGGGCCCATGTGCCTTCGGTCCCTCGAGCTTGGCGATACGGTCCACGGGTTTGTAGCGGTTGCGCCCCCTCCGGTGGGGGAAGGTCTGGGCTGCATGGCCCAAACCGCCTGGGAGTTTGCAACACGTGGCGCACGACGAGATATGGGGCTGCCTCCACTCCCCACGACGCCTCGGTAATTGCCCGGGGCTGGCGTGAGGCCCGGGCCGCATATAAGGGGGGAAGGGGAGGAGTCCCTTATCCTAAACCCCTTGTCTTGGTCTCCTCTGGCGCTTGCCACCATAGCAGCGATGGCACCCGTGAGGAAGTTTTCGTCCGCCGAGAAGGAGAAGGCGGTGACAGATGAAGTGGGTGCGTTGAGGCCGGCGAGGGGCGGTGGCCGTCGTTGCACGACCGTCGCTGCGCTCGAGGCGCCTCGTCGGGGGCACGGTCGATCCTCGCTGGTGGCCCATGTCGGCTCGAGTAGCCGCGGAAGGAGCCCCGCCCGCGGGCGTGGTCACGGAGGGCGAGGCGGTCGCGGGCGAGGCCAACGGGGCAATGCAGCCTCCCGGCCACAGAACCGCTCCGCCGACGCGGTTCACGAGTTCATCGTGAGGATGGAGGACAGGACTCGCACCTGGCTCCAGCTCCCGGACTTCTTTGCGAGGGAGATGGAGGGACGCGCTCCCCTGGTCCTGTGGCTGCAGCCAGACGGCAGCT
Organism: Elymus sibiricus; assembly: GCA_039707655.1. Classification (NCBI taxonomy): domain Eukaryota; kingdom Viridiplantae; phylum Streptophyta; class Magnoliopsida; order Poales; family Poaceae; genus Elymus; species Elymus sibiricus. Next base: position 257,367,381 of record CM077669.1, read on the forward strand.
GCAATGGGTCCTCCTGGCTGGCAACGGAGTTCAACCCACTCGGCTTCATGTTCTTGAAGCATGGGTGGAAACCATTCGTCCTTGCCCGCGGGCTGCAGGAGGGGCACGTCCTTAACTTCAAATTTGATGGGGCCTCCACGCTCTTCATGAAGATCTTCGGGGAGGCTGGCGATCGCCTAGACTGTTGCATGGAGATCAGCAGCAGTAGCGGCTGCAGCAGCTACAGCTCCTCCTCCGGGGGGAGTGATAGTGATGATGACTCCGATGGCTCTCCGAGCACCCGCATCAAGGAAGAGGACTCCGACTAAGCGTGGCGGCGTCAGGTTCAGGATCTCGGGAGGCATCGCGGGAGTCTAGCTTCTCCTTTGTGATGTTTCTCTTTCCCTGTAGCGAACCATGCTAACCCCGCGGGGGTGCGCAAAAACCGGGTTATGTCCCTCGTGCTCCAAATTGAACGCTTTTGGGTGGAAACTTAGCTTCTCCTCCTTGCTATGCGTTGCCAGGGCTCAGCCACCGGGTGCATCTCTGTCATTGCTGGTACAAGGGGTCCTGCCGCGTGATGATTCGTGGGGGAACCGCCCCGGGGAGAAATCCTGCGTGAAAGCATTTGCACCTAGGTAGGAATGCGCTTACCGATTTTCACTTGGGTGTCGCACGAGGAAGATACGCACCACGCGCCTTGGTGAGGTGACGTGCGTGTGGGCACGCCCGCGAGCCAAAACCCAGTCCTCTGGGTCCCAGCGTCGCTGGGACCTGCCCAGGCGCAGGCACCGTGCCCAGCCCCCGCGCGCGTGAGGCCCAAGGGGGTCGGTGGGCTCGTGTCGCGGGAGAGGCCGGTGATTTTCCGAGGCGGGGACCATTTGCCCCGGGGCTATTACGGCCCCACCGCGGGGTTTGTTCCTGTCTCACCCAGCACGGAGCATGGGGCTTCCACTAGGCGTGGGCGCGAGTCCTCCCGGGGCCGAGGGGCGGCCCTTCGGGAGGCTCCGGCGCGTGTACAACCCCAACCTCATTTTTACCTGAGAGGGTCACGGGCGGCGATTTTAAAAGAGGGGTCGGATACCCCAGGGACACGGCTCAGGAGCTCCTTCCTCAGTTCTTCTTCCACCAGCGCGGAGCATTGGGCTTCCACTGGGCGTGGGAGGGAGTCCTCCTGAGGCTGAGGGGCGGCCTTTCAGGAGGCTTCGGGGCGTGTACAGCCCCACTCATTCTTACGTGAGAGTGTCATGGGTGGCGAGTTCAAAGGAGAGTAGGGTACTCCGGGCACAAGGCCCAGGAGATCCCTCCCCAATCCGTCGGGAGGCGGTGCACGTCTCGCGACCCATAATATGGGCGCGGGACGCACCGCGTGATCGTCATGCTGCTTCGCCAGGGCGGCGGGGCACCCATCCAGGGACGGCTTTACCCCCGCCGCCCCGAGTCGTGCCCCCATTACCCGCCCGTGGCGGTTCTCTGGGAGGCGGGATACCAAAGACCTTGGTGAGATGACTAGCACGGGAGGCCAGCCCGTGAGCCAGAGCTTGGTCATTTGGATTTCTCGGCGCTGCGAGGACAAGTCCTGGCGAAGACGCCGTGTCCAACCCTCCCCCAGGGAACCGCCGAGGGGGCGGCGCGGGGGGCGAAGATCCTGGCGGGGTCGAGATGCTATGCTTGACAACTTAAAACAAATGACACAATCTTGACAGGGGTTAATCTGGTTCATTACATAACAAGGAAATCCCAGCTCCGGGGTAACGAGAAGTACACAAGAAAGAGTGGGGGCGCGGGGGGTCGCCTGATTCGAACAAATCACGGAAGTAACCTGGCGGCCACGCTGCTGCAGGAGCGTCAGGCCATTTGTCGACGCGCGTCATGGGGGTTCACCCTTCATGGGCGGACCGGCTCCTGAGCCTTGGGAGATCCGGGATGCTCGAGGGGCCTTGGTGCCACGCGAGGCGCCATCGCGGGACGCGCCAGTCCTTGGAAGACGGCGCCAGTGTTTTCCCAGCAAAAGGGGTGCAAACATGGTGAACGGCGACGTGCGGATGGAAAAAGCCTTGAGACCCGGCCCGGTTAAGGCCCGTGGCGTCAACGCTCATGGGCGTCCCGCCACGCTTCGGGCGACGCTCCTCCCGCATCCTAACGTCTTCTTGGTCGGTGAATTCCCGCGACATCAGCGCCTGGCGCTACGTTCCTCCCCTTCGGGGGCGTGCTGCGAGGCACGCCTCCAAGTGATGCCTGGAAACCTCCCTCGTCACGCCAGCCAAGTTGTATGCTTCCCACGCGGGAACCCCCGGGCCCAACCTGAGGAGGATGCCGGGCGCGCCTTCCTATGCGGGGAGGCGGTTGGTGCCGGCAGCTGGCTCGGGACCCGCGTCGGCAAGGGCCGCGTTCTTTGTCTTGACGAGGCTCGAGACGGTCAACGGCTGCTCCTCCCTCGGGGGTGCAGCCACATGAAGCCCAGCTCCTCCCTCATCGTTGCGACGCTCAGCCGCGACCGCCTTGTAAGCCCGCTCGAGGGAACGGACCGCGTATGTTTCATCGCAGGTGATGGTGATGACGCCACCGGGACACGACATCTTGAGGATGTTGTAGCCGTGGTGAGCCACTGGCATGAACCTGGCCAAGGCTAGGTACCCCAGGATGGCGTTGTACGGGAGGCCGATGCGCACTGCATTGAAGTTGATGAGCTCGGTGCGGTGATTGTCGCGCGTGTCGAAGGTGACGGGGAGGCGGACCTGCCTTATGGGGACGACGGAACCACCGGTGGCGCCGCGGAATGACATGGTGGGCGCCAGCTCACTGTAGAGCACCCGGAGGGTCTCAAAGGTCTCCACGGAGAGCACGTTGAGGCTGGCGCATCGGTTTTTTCAAGGCGGCTTGTTCAGCTTCAACAGATTGTTTGTAGGCTTCAAAATCCGCCTTGGTTTTTTCCAGCTCTTTTGAGGAAAGCCGCCATTTTGCGTCAGCTTCAGCTCGGGCATCTTGTTGAAGCGCCAGGTTTTTCCTCAGGTCGGTCAAGCTTGACTCGGCCACATTTAAAGTTTCCTGCGCAATAACAGTTGTTAAGCGGAAGTTTGCCAATCCTAAGCCGGTAGCACGGTGCATAATGACGCTTGGGGGCAGTGAAGAAATTTATTACAAGTCTCAAGCACATTGCAAGCAATATACTTGACACTTGGGGGCTAATGTATATCAGTTCTTTCAAGCATATAATACAAGCAGACCCGAATCATCTTCAAGAAGATAAACCGGCCCTTGGGGGCTACAGGCTCTACAATTTGCAGAACAGATGACTATTTTTTCTTTACAAAAGTACAAGACCCGGTTATCTCGAGAGATAAGCCGGCCCTTGGGGGCTATGGCTGGAATTTTTTCATGTGAGCAAATTAAGTGCCAACCTATTATTTACATAATGACCCGGCCCTTGGGGACTACACGCTGATGAAGTAAAATGTTTATGTTATTCAAGACCCGACTTATCTTCAAGAAAACAAACCGGCTCTTGGGGGCTACGTAAGGATATATGGAATGAGGATAAGTTGAGTATACCTCGTATTTTTTCTTCATCATACCAACTAAGTTGGCTTCCATGTCCCGGCTTGCGGAGAGGCGGCTCAGATATCCAGAATGCAGCTCATCAACAGTAAGCTTCTCAAGATTGGGAAGATCAATTTTGGCCTTCTCCTTCTCAGGTGAAGGCGCCTCATCCTTTCTAATATGCATGGTCAACACATTGGAAGGGGCTGGAGTTGTATAACCCATCCCAGTAATGATAACCCCTTCTTCATGGGAAGCAATGTTTTCAGCTGTTTGCAGAGGACTGGGCGGTTTAGGATCAGCCTCCGGGTTAGCTTCAGTAATCACAACGTCAACATCCGCCGGCTCAACAGGCTGGGGTGTTTCATCATGGGCGCCTTGATGAGCTTCAAAGGGATCAACATGGGTGTCAGGAGTGTCAAGCTTCGGATTCTCCGGCTCGGGGGCATCAGGATTGGCGGATGACCCGCTTATTTTCCTCTTCTTGGCTTGAGCCCTATGAACAAAAGATTTCATGATAAGTTGTATGCAAGGATAAAAGATTAGAAAGCAACATTGGATGCAAAGAAGAAAGTTACCCTGGGTTGATGACAAGAGGTGGCAGCTTTGAAGTAGTTGAGTCGCCGGAGGAAGGCGGTGTTTCCTGATAAATTGAAGTTGGGCAATATGAGCAGTTTATTGCATAAGGCTAACATGCAGAAGAAATGAAAACGAAGTTATGAATTACCTCATTACGGCGTTTCCGAGGAGCCGAAGCATCGGGTAAACCAACCACTAGATCTTCAGAGCCGCCGCTCCGGGTCTGACGCCTGGAGTCATGTTGCTGCTTCTTCAAAAGAAAGTTGGGATCCAAGTGAGCAAGGGGGTGTGAAAACTTTACTTTCCGGATGACCCGCCGTATTTTCTCTCTTGGCAAAGGTTCCGAGTCGGAGGAGATGGTAGTTACCTCTGCTGCCCCGGCTTGGCTTGTCTCCGCGTCACCCTGAGAGGTGTCACCGTCAATAAGTTGCATGAAAAGAAGGTCAAGAGAGTCAAGTTCTACCTCCGAGTCATCCAGTTCAAGCAGCTCCTGAGCTGTTGGTTTCTTCTTAGAGCCGGAGCCTGGGTCTTAGTTGCCTTGGTCTTCTTCTTTGAAGTGGAGGCTGTGGTTATTTTCCTCTTCCAGAAGGGAGATTCGGCCTAAATGCATTTGCAGAAAAGTTAAATGAGTTGTGTGAAGTGCAACATCTAAAGGGAAAGAGTGAAGGATAAAGTAAAAAGTCTTACTGCGGGAGCCGGGTTAAGAGTATAGAAGGGGTTTAACCCCGTCTTGTTGTAGACCTCCTGAGGTTCTCCCAGCAATGATTTGACAATCAAGTTGTGATCCTTGTTTGTCAGAGGCGTCTGGTTGAAGCGCTGAGGGTCATTCACTTCACCAGTATATTCACACATTAAGCCGCCGCGTCGGCTCAACAGTAAGATTCTCCAGGAAACCCAACAGCGGGTTAAATCAATGCGAGTTAACCCGTTGGCTAGTAAGGCCCTAATCTTTGAAATTGTTTGAGCGTATTGGGCGCGCTCTATGGCGGACAACCGGTCTGGAAGCTCGGTGGTGGTGCAGAGCCGGTAGGGACGATAACCCGGCAATGGATTTTCTTCAGCTGGAGCAGTATCTCTGCAGTAGAACCAGGTGAGATTCCAGTCCTTGGGATGACTGGGCAGAGTGTCTGAGGGAAAGGACACATCTCTCCGCCTCTGGATTGACATGCCCCCGAGTTCAAGACTTGGCCCATCTGCTATATCAGTCTAGCGGTTGATATAAAAGAAGTCTCTAAAGAGATCAATAGTAGGTTCTTCTTGCAGATACGCCTCGTAGAACACTTGAAACTGGCACAAGTTGGTGACAGAATTGGGGCCAATGTCTTGAGGGTGGAGTTTATAAAAGTGCAAGGCATCCCAGAAAACTTTGACCTGGGCGGTGAGAAGCCACAGAGAAGATGATCCGTAAAGATAACCACCTCCCCATCTTTGGGTTCGGGAGTGATCTCGGCGCCAGGAACCCGCCAATGGATGACGTCTTGAGCCGGCAAAACCCCCATGACTACGAAATCGTTAAGTATATCCTCGGTAACCCCGGAGCCTACCCAATCGCAAGAAGCGGGGGCCTTAGCCATGACGGAACGGGTTAAACGCTGTGGAAAGGCATGGAGATATGGCGGGTTAAGAATACTACATGACCAAAATAGCTAAGACGACAACGCTGTTTGGCGGGTCATTTTTAAAATTATGAGCCGACGTCAGTTACAGGTATGAGGCGGACTAAATTTTGCCAGAGTGAGCCAGCAGCGTCATGGCGGATCAACTAAACAGTGGATATTGAAAATGCTGCTAAGTATGGACAAACAAGTTTCACCGACTACAGCTACAATTGCGGATCTACGGACGAAGATAAAAAGGGAAATATTTATTAACCCTAAAAACAGTGATAGAAGAACGGGCAGTCAATGCGCAGATTCCGGTGAAGAAGTGATTTACTCCGAATATGAGATACATACTAAGTAGAGCACCGCGTGATTTGACTAGCGTTTCGAAGCCTAAAGATGTTTCCTTTCCAATCAATAGCAAGCGCTCCGATGAATGGCGCCAGACTCGGAGGAACTCCGGTGAACTAATGAGGAACTAAGAGGGAAGAAGTGTGGAACCTGGAAGATGCAGGGAGTGCGGGCGTGCGCCGACGAGCTCTGGACGCAAACAGGGTGATGCAGCGGCCTTTGTTGAGGAGGACGGCGCGGTCTTGACGGTGCGGCGGAGCTTCGGTTGCGCAGGGCGTCTGGAGGAAGAAGAAGAGAGAGCGGTAGCGGGGGAAAGTGAAAAGGATGGTCCCCCTGCACCTATTTATAAGGGGGAGATGGAACAGCAACAGTCCAATGCGGGAATCGAGGGGACTGGATGATGATTGACCAAGAAAACGCCTCGATTTTCGGGTTGACCAGTTAATGCAAAGATTCGTTGTGATGTCATTAAGATTTTTTGGATTTACCAGAGATGACGTCATCTATTTTACATGGCGGGTTATGAAGATTTATTTTAGGTCACTTGATTATGAAGACTTAAAGATTGACATGAACAGGTTCAAATCAATCTGGGGCCTAATGTTGGGGATATAACCCCGTGATATAACCCGCCCAGGAGGGGCCGGGTTAGGAAGTTGGCGACTTAGCCATAAGGCCTTAAATGAGCCTGAAGACCAAGCCAAGCCTGGAGGTGACTTACGAGAAGGGCCAGGCGAAGGCCCAGAGCCGGAAGACGGTGTGTGACCCGGAGGCGTAAGCCCCGGGAGATGGCTTGCCAGAGAAGGCAAGGCGATTTGGAGATAAGGTCGGTTACTAGATGTAACCCGGCCCAGACTCTTGTAATCCCAGGGCCTCGACCTGTGCATATAAAGGCGGGTTCCCTAGGCGGCTTAAGGTACGAAACCTTTGATCGAGAGCTAGGTCAGCGAATCCGGTCCATTGTAATCGATACTCAATCAATACAACTCAAAGCAGGACGTAGGCTTTTACCTCCTTCAAGAGGGCCGAACCTGGGTAAACCCGTGTCTTTCGTCCCGACCAACCCCTTCGAGTTAACCGCCGTAGCGATGGCTTCACCCCTAAGTCCTTTCACTAGGACATCTGCCGTTATAAAACCACGACAGTCTTGGTGACGGAGACGTTGCAGATGATGGGGGTGCATAGCAGGGGAAGCGTGCCTGCGGCGGCCATGGACTCGAGGTCGTCCTTGTGATCGAAGGAGATGACATACAGGGACCACCCGGCGGGCCGCGTGGCTCCGGGCCCCCGAGGGAGCTGCTCGTCGCGCGGTAAAGCTATCCGAGCCAGTGGTTTGACGAGAGGGCTTGGGCTTCGCCGAGGAAGTAGGAAGCCAGGCGAGGCTCCTGGCTTCCTCCAAACCCCCCGCTAGATGAGCCGCTACTCCTCTCCCCGGGTGACGGTGGCCGCGGCGGCAGGGCCGCGACGTCTTGGAGGCGAATCACATGGGACCGTCCTTGCCGGGCGTCCTCCCAAGGGCGCCCGCGCTCGTCATCGCCGCGAGGCTGCCCACGTTGGTCTTGGTTAAGGTTGTTGTTGTTGTGGTTGTTCCTCCTACCGCCGCCGCTGCCATCCCCGCGTCCGGCGCCATGGATGCTGCGGCCCTGACGGTGGTCGGTGCGCTCCCTACGGGACGGCTCGAATGCCCGACAGTCCCCGGTGTTGTGGGTGTGCACGTTGTGGTAGATGCATAAGGGGCATCGATCTTCCCCGGCGGCATCGCCTCCAAGGCCAGCCTGCAAGCCGCAGCCGGTCACCGGGACTCGGAGGGGGAGGAGGACGGCGTGAGGCGGTCCTTGCTCGGGCCCGCCGGGTCGAGGCCCGACCACGTCGCCGCCTGGTGGCGGGGGAGGCCCGCCGCCCACGCTTCCTTCTCCCAGCGTCGGGGCCTGGAGTGGGCGGTAGGGCGCCAGAGCCCTCCTGGCTACGGTGACGAGCTCAGCGATGTGGTCTGCCCAGGCGTCGAGGCCCCCGTCCGTCGGGCGGTGTCAAAGTAACTCGCTCGCCATGAGCAGTGCGTCCTGCGCATTCAGGTCTCCCACATGAACGCTGGTTGGGGGGGACGCGACAGGGTGGTTTCCCCGCCGCGTAGGGGGGCGCGAACGGTCCCGCCGCTCGCGAGCGTCGCGGCCGTCAGTGGCTTCGTCCGCAGCCTAGTGAGGGCCGTTGCGCTCGCTCGGTGTTGAGCGCCCTGCGCGCGCGGCGGGTGTCAACCATCGGGCCGGCGCGTGTGGAGACAAGGCGGAGCCAGAGAGCTGCCGCGCACCCCTACCTGGCGCATCAAATGTCGGATTCGGGGCTCCGCAGATCCAAGAAGGTTCGAACACTGGGGTACTCTCCCTCTTCGGCCCTACTCTACCTCGCAACCTCACGACGACTCTCCGGTGGCTTGAGCTAGGAAGACGAACAAGAACACCCACAGTTTGCGCAGGTTCGGGCCACCTCGCGGTTTAAGACTCTACTCCTGCTTGGTGGATTGCTTGGGGAGAAAGAGGAGTACAAGGCTTGTTCTTGCCCAATCGAAGTGTCTCTCTTGCGGGGGCTGGTTCCCCCCTTATATTGGCTCCGGTCCTCTTCCCTCAAAAATATCAGGCGGGAAGGGTTGCCACAACGACCATTTTGAAAGGGGACAAGGTTGCAGCTTATCCTGACAAAAGGTGGTCTTCGCCTGCTAAAGTTCCCCGCCGTGACGCGCTCGCATTGATCTCTTGGACTTAGGAAACCCAGTGAGAAAATCCATCTCGATGTGATCGAATTTCCACTCTAGAATAGACAAAGGCTGAAGGAGACCTGCTGCACGTTGATGTTCCGCCTTCACTCTGTGGCATACATCACACTCATTCACAAACTGAGCGATTTCAGGCTTCATGTGCATCCATCAAAAGGTTTGCTTGAGATGCTGATACATCTTGGAACTACCTGGATGAATTGAGGGAAGGGAACTGTGGGATTCGTCCATAATGACATTCCTGAGCTTTCCCTTTGGAACCACAAGACGATCCTCAAAGAACAAGGTGTGTTTGTCATAACACGGATGCACTTATACTTTGTAATGCTCTTGGCCATGCCTATCTTCACCTTCTTCACCATAGCATCGAGAAGTTGGGCTTGGCGAATTTGATCTTCCAAAGTCGTAGAAACTTGATAGTTGGCAAGAAACCCTTGAGGAACTACTTGGAGGTTGATCTTGCGGAAAGCTTCACAAAGCTCAGGTTGGAAACGCTTGAGAATAAGACTGTTGCAGTATGCCTTTCTGCTCAAAGCGTATGCAATCACATTTGCTTTTCCTAGAGTATACTCAATGCTCAGGTTGTATTCCTGGATCATTTCCACCCAACGTGTTTGCCGGAGATTGAGATTGGGTTGAGTGAAAATGTACTTTAGGCTCTTGTGGTCGATGAAGAATTCAACCGGACTTCCCAACAAGAGGTGTCTCCAGGTCATTAGAGCATGAGCAACTGCCACGAGCTCAAGATCATGAGTGGGGTAGTTCTTCTCACTAGTCTTCAGCTGACGAGAGGTATAAGTACCACTTTTCTATCTTGCATGAGAACACCACCAAGACCTTGCAGAGAAGCATCACAAAACACTTGGAATGGTTTGGATTCATCGGGAGGAGTGAGAACTGGAGCTGAAGTCAGCTTTTCTTTGAGTGTATTGAACGCCACATCACACTCAGGAGTCCACACATATTTGACATTCTTCTAGAGGATATTAGACAAAGGCTTAGCAATCTTGGTAAAGTTCTCGACGCATCTTCTGTAGTACCTTGCAAGTCCGAGGAAGCTTCAAAGTTGCTTGATATTCTGAGGAGGCTCCCACTTCACAATGGCCTCAACCTTTTCAGGATTCACCTTGATGCCCTCGACAGAGATGATATGCCCAAGGTTCACCATTTCATTGAGCCAGAATTCACACTTGGAGAACTTTGCATAGAACCGATGCTCTCTTAACTTGTCAAGCACAAGCCGGAGATGCTCTGCATGTTTTCTTCGATCTCGGAGAAGACTAGAATGTCATCAAGATACACTAAGACGAACACATTCTGGAATGGAGAGAATACGAAGTTCATCAAGCGGGAGAATTTTGGAGCAACATTTGGAATATCCTCTTCACGGATACGGATTTCATGAAAGCCCATTCGAAGATCGAGCTTTGAGAAAACCTTGGCCCCTTTCAATTGTTCAACCAATTCATTAATGTTGCGAAGTGGATACTTGTTCTTGATTGTCTTTTTATTCAGTAGACCGTAATCGACACAAAGTTGTTCCGTGCCATCATTCCTCTTGACAAATAGAACACCACGACCCCAAGGTGAAGAACTTGGTCTGATCAAACCCAGACGTTCTTGTTCATCTAGCTGCTTCTTCAATTCTTTCAGCTCTTCAGGGCCAAGTTTGTAAGGACGCTTGCATACCGGTTCAGTTCCAGGTTCGAGTTCAATCACAAACTCCTCTGTCCGGTGAGGAGGCATTCCTGGCAATACTTCTGGAAAGACATCTTCATACACACAAACGACGGGGACTTGAGTTATGGCTGAGATTTCGCCCTTCTGATTGAGAGAAAAGAGACGTATAGTGTCATCGCGAGCAACGAAAATGGTCACATCTTTGGAAGAATGAGTCAATTTGACTGCTTTGGCTGCACAATCGACATAAGCCTTGTTCATCCCAAGAAAGTACATGCCAAGAATTAGATCAATATCAGAATTTCCAAGAACAATTGGAGAGGCTAGAAAGGAATAGTTGCCCATTTTGATAGAAACATCTGAAACCACCAAACGAGAATTCATCACTTTGCCAGGAGAAACTATTGATAGGGGCTTGGGCAAATTAACAAGACACAAATTATGCTTCTCGGTGAACGGCAATGAAATGAAAGAATGTGATGCACCAGTGTCAAACAAAACTCTTGCAGGAATAGAATTAACCAATAGATTACCCATGATCACTTCAGGAGACTCTGATACTAGAGATGCATTGAGCATGTTGACTCTGGCTGACTTGGGATTGTGCTTCACCATAGCATTTCCGGGAGGAAGACACCGCTGGTTTGTGCACTTGTTGGAATAGTGGCCCGTCTGACCACAGTTGTGACAAGTAACCTCTAAGAGTGGAGGGAAGTAGCCTGGAGGAGGATCACTTCCTGACCTTGGAGCCTGAGGTCTTTGCTGGAATCCTGGGTTGGGTGGGTGGGAAGAACCACGACCACCATGCTGCTTCTCCTGCCGAGGAGGACGAAACGGAGAAGGTGGAGGAACCCAATACTTCTGCTGCTTAGGAACAATCTGAGAGGAGGACGAAGAAGGGTGAGAGTCTCTGAGCCACTTCTTGGAAGTCTCGGCCTTGAGTTGAGCTGCTTCAAGCTTTAGAGCCAAGTTGTAAAACTGATCAAACCAGTGGGCTCTGCAAGAACGAGAGCAAGCTGAAGATCTTCCCCGAGGCCACCTCCGAACTGGTAAATCTTGCTCTTCTCATCGGGCACGTCATGCTTGGCATAAAGAGCAAGACTCTGGAACTCAGTATTGTACTGATAGACAGTCATACTCCCTTGCTTTAGGTTCCTGAACTTCTCATGCGTACCGTTGACAACACTCATTGGGATATGATGAGATCTGAAGTCACGACAGAACTCGTCCCAGGTAACCACACGACCAACTCTAGAATCTTTGTATTGCTGCCACCACTCTGCTGCCTTGTTCTTGAGTTGGAATGTTGTAAACTTGACATAGTCCTCAGGCCTGACATCACTGCACTCAAAATGCTTGTTGATGTCGACGAGCCAATCATCGGCATCGAGAGCCTAAACACGGTTGCTGAAGGACTTGGGCTGATTGGCAAGGAACTGACTGAGAGTTGCGAACTGTGGCTGATTGTTGAAATTTCCATGATGGCCTCGATACCCCTGATTCCTCTCTTGTATCATCTGAAGCAACATCTGAGTATTCGCATTGGTCGCGGCCATCAGAGCTTGCCAAGCCTCCGGAGGTGGAGGTGGGGCTGGTGGAGGGTTAGCATCATCCCCCTCACGACCCGAGATTCCACGAGTTGCTGGAGCCATCCTGAAGATGGACATGAATATTAGAGCCCAGTTGACAGTATGAAGCTGATAAGCTGAATCAAAGGCTCGAAATATTGTAACATGAAGTCTTATCAATTTTCATTGTACTAAAATTAGTTAGAATGCTTCCAACGATTACCGACAACATCATGAGATTTGAAACCCACTTGCAATTCAACAAAGTATTGAGCTAAAAATGGCTCGGAACAAATGTATAACCAACCATACATTTGTTGGAAGAATTTTCTAGGTGACTACTGGAATTTCCACCAGTGAATTCCCATAATTTTTTCTTGCCTACGTTATCAGGTTGCAGGTCCAGGAACGTACCCAAGGTAATCAGCTGCAAAACTGCACCCGCAACCCTCAACACATATCCGAGAGATTCCGCAAACTCGTCTACCTCAAACCTTTGAAAAACAGCGATATTAGACCTGGTAGATCATCCGAGCTATCTCCACCAGTACTGGGGAAAAGTCACGGCACTATTTGCCACCAAGCAAAGTATTGAAGCGTTTTGAACAGCCTCATCCTGAGATACTAAGGAAACTGAATGATAACGATGTGTCGAGAACCCCCTGGAGCTCTACTCCCCAGAACAAAGTCAATTCAGACAGGAGGCACCAAATATATAGTTCCGTCGCATCGGCATCATAGAGGCTCCAAAATACCCGCGTGATCCTAATAATTTTTTTAGTGAGAAGAGGGGTAGAATTAAAATTCCTACGTCAGGATTCCTCACCAGAGCATAGAAGAGGAATAAAAAGAATCCTACTCTCCGATATATACCTAGACTCAAAATAGATTTTACTAGACTCGACTCGGACAAGTTCGATCAAGCAAGGGGGCTCCTATGGTTGGTATGGCTCTGATTACCAACTTGTAATGCCCAAGATGCGGTCCTATACTTATTCGAGCCCAAAGCCTTGATAGGGATAGAAGTACATCTCGTCATTTCACAAATATAGATATCATCGCAACACATGTAAGAGAAGAGATGAGTATATGAGTTGGCTTACACTCGCCACATGCTACCTTACATAATCCATACAATCATCCAGAAGTGCAGGTTCTGACTACGGACGAAATCAAATGATAAAAGCACATGACATCAATCTTGCTAAGCCTAGGAAGACGACCAAGTAGCTCCCCTAATCGTCCGGGTAAGTCAAGTACATGCGCCCACGCTCCTCGTCAAACTCCCACTGGAGCTGCGAAGCATCAGCTGGATCAAACTCATCTGTACATGTACATGTATTGTTGTAGTAATCTGTGAGCCACGGGGACTCAACAATCTCATTAACCCGGGTACCAAAACTATCTAAGATGGTGGGTAAGGTATGGTTAAGTGGTGAGGTTTGTAGCAGCACTAAGCATTTATTTGAGTGGCTAACTTACGAGTACAAGATTAAGATGAGAACCTATGCATCTCATACGAGTACTAGTTGTGATCAAGAAGTGATCCTGAACACCTACTCATGAGTCAAACATAACCCCACCATGTTCTCTTTCTGAACTCCCTCGAAAAGAGACGATCATGGCTACACACACGGTTGGTGTATTTTAATTGAGTTTACTTCAAGTTTACTATAACAGGTGTTAAACAATTTCCAAGTTGCCACATAACCGCGGGCACGGCTCTTAGAAAGATTTAACCCTGGAGGGGTGCTCCAACTCATCCATAACAAACTAGCCACAACCTGCTGTGGAAAACCTCAACCTCGAGATAGCCCAAGGTACCCTCTTAGTCCCAGTGCACAAGACATTCGAAAAGGGGAAAACAAATCCAGCAACGCCACCCGGTGAGCCAGACCCGCATCTAGAGTCGTGCGGTCTCTATCTACGGGCATCATCCGTCTATGCGAAGTGGACGGTAGCCAAGAAAATGCCTCGAGTTTCCCCGAGGTGGCACCGCCGACTGCTAGGTAGGTGGGCCAACACTCATGAGGAGCACTGCCCAGGGGTTGATTAATTATCCACAGGGTAGCTAAGCCCTATGCATTTTTATTAAGTTGTTAAGCAGATGTAGTACCAATGTTGGGCCTTGCCGAAAGAGTTTTATCTCAAAACGAATAATCAAGGGGGTCCCCTTAACAACCCCAAGCATGTTAGGAGTTCGCAATATGGAACATAACACCGGTAAATGGAACTAGGGTAGCAAAAGTGGAAAAATCACCGAGCAAAAGGCCAAGCCTTCCACCTTTACCAAGTATATATGTGCATTACATAAAATAGCAATAATAATGTGATATCCCAAGATATCCTTGTTATCACATGGAAACAACCTGCACCTGCAACTAGCAACGCTAAAAGAAGGGACTGAGCAAGCGGTAACTTAGCCAAACAAAGGTTTGCTAGGAAGTGGAGGTGTTAGAGGCTTTTCATGGCAATGTTGGGAGGCTTGATATTCAAGTGGTAGGTAACGAGACATAATGATAGAAGCAAGACAACTAGCATAGCGAAAATAGTATCGGGATCCGGGTAATGATCATCATGCCTGGAGGGTCTTCAGTGGGATAAGGAACTGGCTCCTCGTAGGTGTTCTCGACAGGATCCTCGAACTCAGTCTCGTCACCCGAAACTACCCACAAGAAAGGATAACATACAATAAACACACATCCATGGCAATGCGCAAACAAATATGATGCACGTCCATTTAATGTATTTAACATGGCAATCCTATTCTAGTCAGGTTAAGTGAAGCCTTGATCCATGTGGACATGGATCAAGTGATACCTCACATGAAAATTCTTAGTTACTAGCAATCTGGACATAACAACAACATGAGCTATTTTTATACGCATGTTCATGAAAAAAAATGAATTCTATGCATGAAATTGATGCAAATGCATATGAAGAACGTTGCAATCGAAGTTACGGAACTCTCAGGGCACTCACGACAAGGTACGGAAGGAATTGATGACAAAACAGAGTTTGAGGGAGGCTATGGGAATTTCCTTGGTATCTCAAGTATGCCACTGGATTGGAAATGAAATTCTAGATGATATGCACCTAAAGATCATGAAAAACAAATGGATAGAACTCCCAGAAAGACCAAAACAATTATGCAACACAATCTTTGCAAAACAACAACATAGCATTTTGCACACATCAAAACCACAAGCTACATGATTCTAAAATGCACAAACAAAGCATGGGGCAGTAGCATGTAACATGCACTTCATTTCATCAAAAGGAACCATACTTAAAAGGGTCATGGATCACATGGTAACTTAACATTTAGGGACTAAGAGAAAAAAATACCAGTTTTTCACAAACAGAGTTAACCTGAAGGCATATTGACAGCAAGGAAAAAGTATGCTACAGGACATATCATGGCATGAAAATCTACAACATGGTACTCTACATGATGCGCTACAAATCACTCCACATAAGCATCATCAAAATATGCACAGAAGCATGGCTAGCATCAACACAACATGGCAATCTAAAATAAGCAGTTTCTCAGACTTGGAAAAAAACAGAGAAGCGAATTAGCGGTTTTTATACCAGCTAAGCATGTTGGCAGCAAGAAACAAATATGTAGTAAATCTATTCGATGGCAATAAATGGCACATCCACAAAGTACATAACATGCACTTCAGTTCATCCCACATGGGCATTTGCAAAAGAGCTATGAACTCATGGCAATCATCAAGACAAAATGCTTAGTTTCAATCTAGATTCCAGACAGTGAAATTTAGTGAACTCTAAAATAACAATATTTTGTAACATGTTGGCAGCAAGAAAACAACAGCCAAACATGGATTTTTCATGGCAACCAAAATTACCAGGGGCTAGTACACATATCAAAGGGCATATCTCATGTTAAAAATTATTTCAAAGGGTGCATGGATTAAATCACACAAAATAGACAAAATGCTATCACAACAATAATAACATGCACACAAACTTTCTCAAATGACAAAACTAATAGCACATATGGAGTCCTTGGATTTTTGTACCCAAAATCTTATATAATATGCTTATGTTGTTGTACAAAAATATGCCACAATCAAATAAACATTGAAACTGCCCAAAATGGCAACCTAGGATATGCGAGATTTGACATATCCCAAAATGATTAAAAAAACAGAAAGGCTCGGGCGAGCTAGGGGCATCGAGGCCTCAACCAACCATCAAGCTAACTGGTGGACCCCGGGGGCCACGCAAACCCTGTGAGGCTGGCAAGTGGGGCCCTGCAGTCAACCTCAGAAGGAGTGCCAAAAAAGGGGGATTAAACCTTCGCGAGTGGAATTTGAACAAGCGACCTCTCGCACGCGGGCGCGCGCGTGACCACTGGGCTACGCCTCTGGATCTTAACTTGGAAGGGGTTTAAACCCTTTTATTCAGGTCTCGGCGCTAGCTCCTTCTGCCTTGCGATAGAGAAGCCAGCGACGGTGCCGCCGAGGCTTCAGGCGACCACCGGAGCTGGCGACCGGCGGTGGGGGTGCGGGATCCACTTGGGGATCCGTTCCCGGGGCTGCGAGGACCTATGGCACGCGGTTGAGGAGCTTGGCTCGGCTCGGTTCATGGCGTTGCTCGGCGGGGCTAGATGGACACGGCGTGGCTGCGGATGAACCATGGAGCTGCTGCGCATGGTCATGGGCTGGTGGAGGGGTAGCTGGGCGCACGGGCGCCCGTTATAGCGACAGAGCGGACACGCGCAACTCTAAGCTGCTCAACTGCACAAAACTGAAGGAAAGATTCAGTTTTTCTTTCCAGAGCGTGGAGCGCGCGATGATGGCATGGGTCCGGTTGCGTCTACAAAATGCTGTCGACGGCAAGAAAGCGCAGGGAGGACGACGGAGGTTAATAGCTACCTTAGACAAGTCGAGGACAATGGGGACGCAGCGAAGTGATGACGACAAGGCGAGGAACTCCAGCGCAGGTATGTCCCGAACTAAAGACGAAGGATAGGAAGAAGAGGGCGTCGATGGGGCGCTCAGGGCTCGGCCTTGATGTCAAAACGGGACCAGCGCCATGTTCTCTTGCGAGTAGACGAAGCAGCGGGGTACGACAAGGCTACCACGCCGACGGCAGGCTCCGGATCGGGCCGGTCATGGCGTTTGGAGAGGGAAGGGGGCCACATTGGGTGCCTCTTACCTGCTGGCGACGACGGAGGAGGAGGAGAGGGAGAGGGGGAAAACCGTAGGCGAGGGGCCTAGATTTATAGGGGGCGGGCTCGAGCTCGGCCACCGTGGCTATGGCCCCTGGTCCCTTTGTTTTCTTACCGTGAGACGGAGGTGGAAAGAGGAGGAAGAAAGCAGAGGTGAGAGAGACTGCAAGTGGGTCCAGGATCGGCGTTCACGCTGGATTACCAGGAGGAGGCGAGCGAGGGAGGCTGTTGGGCTGCAGGAGTGAGCTGGCGTGCTGAGCTACGGTTAGGAGGACGCCCAGTTGGCTGGTGATGGCAGGCTCTCTCTCTCTCTCTCTCCCCCCTAAAAAACCTCTTTTTTATAAACAATAACAGAAGTTGCAAAAGAAATCTTAGAGAAAATAGAGGGATGGTCTTGGATGAAACAAAATATGTTTTGAACTCACAAAAATATGATCTATTAAATAAAATTTGTTTGGATATTTTTAGAGATAGAAAACTAATTCAATAAATTCAAACTTGAGGCATTTTTTAATTCAACAAAAACAATTTGAAAATGGCTGAAATTTGAAGGGGGGCTTAAAGCAATATTTAGGGGTTTTAGAAAAATGGCGGACATTAAAATATGGCAGTAGGAACACACTTGCAAAATAAAAGAAGAAAATAGGGATGGATGTGGTTTTTGGTTGAAAAAGATTTGAGGTTGCATCAAGCAAGTTCATACCACAACATTGCAAGCACATACCCACAACACACTAACACTCAACATATGATGATGCAACAAAATGAAATGGATGTCATGATGCCATGATGACAATGATGACATGGGACACATTATGCAATTCAAATTCAAACCAACATGGCATGTCATACAAGGTTGGGTTCATGGAAATGGATACAAATATAGAGAGTTGCACTTGGGCTGTTACAATGTACCTCTAGCTATGTGTTTAATCTCTCTCTCTCTCTCTCTCTCTCTCTCTCTCTCTCTCTCTCTCTCTCGTGTTATTGATATGACACGATCTTGATGTACCACGAGATTTGCTAATATAGTTGGATCATATGGTGTTCTTCCATCTCTATCTTGGTGTGATGAATTGAGTATTTTCCCTTTGAGATCTCATTATGTTGGATTGACTACGTTGGATTTGAGAACACTTGATATATGTCTTGCATGTAGATACCCGTGGTGACAATGGGGTGTTCTATTGAGTCACTTGATATATGTTTTGGTTCTCAACTTGCGGATCCCCGTGGTCACATTGGGGTAATCTAGGCACATAGGTTGATGCCCGTTCTCATCCTACTTTCTCTGATAGAAATCGTGGGGGTACTCTTTGAAGTTCTTTGTGTTGGATTGAATATGATGAATCTGAAATTGTTTGATGCATGTCGAGTAATTAACTCATGGATACTTGGGGTGACATTGGAGTATCTAAGTGACATTAGAGTTGTTGCGAGTCTTGCGCTCGGTCTCTTGAAGGATAGCAACTAGATGCTCACGATAGGATAAGTCTTCTTGGAGATCAATGTCTTGCAAATCAACAGTGCGCTCAGGAGTCTTGAAACACGTGCGGGGCTGAGAGACATGAAAGACATCATGCATATTGGAGAAATTTCAAGGAAGCTCGAGTTGGTAGTCAAGGTCGCCTCTCTTGCCAACAATCTTGAAAGGACCCACAAAGCATGGTACAAGCTTTCCTTTGATGCCAAAGCGCTGTGTGCCCTTCATGGGAGACACTTGGAGATAGACAAAGTCATCATTTTGAAAGGCCATGTTACCATGATTCCTATCATAATAGCTCTTCTGGCGGGATTGAGCAGCTTTGAGATCATCACGAATGACACGGCACATTTCTTCTGCTTCAGAGATCATGACATTGCCAAGAATTTGACGTTCACCAGTCTCAGACCAAATGAGAGGGGTATGACACTTCCTGCCATAGTGAATCTCGAATGGGGCCTTGCCCGAACTTGCTTGGAAACTATTGTTGTAGGAGAACTACGCAAATGGGAGACAGTCTTCCCCCTTCATGCCAAAGGAGATAAAACATGCCCTCAACATGTCTTCAAGGATTTGATTGACTCTCTCTACTTGACCACTTGACTGAGGGTGGAAAGTGGTGCTAAAACAGATCTTGGTACCCATAGCTGACTGAAAGGAACCCCAAAACTTGGAAGTGAAGATGCTTCCACGGTCTGAAGAGATAAGCTGAGGAATAACGTGCAAAGAAACTATCCTTGATGTGTACAGCTCTGCCAGCTGAGCTTCCGTGAAAGATTCTTTGACCGAAAAGAAGTGGGCGACTTTAGTGAGCTTGTCGATGACCACAAAGATGGCATCATTACCTATCTTGGCTTAGTAAACCAAGTGACAAAATCCATCTCGATGTGATCGAATTTCCACTCTAGGGTAGGCAAAGGCTAAAGGAGACCTGCTGGACGTTGATATTCCACCTTCACTCTGCGGCATACATCACACTCATTCACAAAATGAGCGATTTCATGCTTCATGTGCGTCCACCAAAAGGTTTGCTTGAGATCCTGATACATCTTGGAACTGCCTGGATGAATCGAGAGGAGGGAATTGTGGGCTTCGTCCATAATGACTTTCCTTAGCTCTCCCTTTGGAACCACAAGATGATCCTGAAGAACAAGCTGTGTTTGTCATCAACACGGAAGCACTTATACATTCGAATGCTCATGGCCACGCCTATCTTCACCTTCTTCACCATAGCATCGAGAAGTTGATCTTGAGGAATTTGATCTTCCAAAGTCGGAGAAACTTGAAGGTTGGCAAGAAACCCTTGAGGAACTACTTGGAGGTTGATCTTGCGGAAAGCTTCATACAGCTCAGGTTGGAAAGGCTTGATAATAAGATTGTTGAAGTACACCTTTCTGCTCAAAGCGTCTACAATCACGTTTGCTTTGCCTGGAGTATACTCAATGCTCGGGTTATATTCCTGGATCATTTCCACCCAACGTGTTTGCCGGAGATTGAGATTGGGTTGAGTGAAAATATACTTTAGGCTCTTGTGGTCGGTGAAGACTTCAACCGGCCTTCCCAACAAGAGGTGTCTACAGGTCATCAAAGTGCCAGTTGTGTAGTTACATCAATCTCAAACGGAGTGTGGCCCTCAATTGGGATCATTGACAGGTTCTATGTAGCTACATATAGGTTGTCCACTGATAACCCACAAGTATAGGGGATCACAACAGTTTTCGAGGGTAGAGTATTCAACCCAAATTTATAGATTCGACACAAGGGGAGCCAAAGAATACTTGAGACTGTTAGCAGTTGAGTTGTCAATTCAACCACACCTAGAGATTAAATATCTGCAGCAAAGTGATCAGTAGCACAATAATATGATAGTTTGGTAGCAGTAGCACCAGTAACTGTAGTAGCAATAGTTTTGTAGCAGTTGGAACAGCAGCAGTAGCAATAGTAAGTTAGCAAGAACAATAAGTTGAAAACTCGTACGCACTGGATCGGTAACTCGTTGGATGATATTCGTCATGTAACATTCATAACCTAGGGCGACACAGAACTAGCTCCAGTTCATCAATGTAATGTAGGCATGTATTCCGTAAATAGTCATACGTGCTTATGGAAAAGAACTTGCATGACATATTTTGTCCTACCCTCCCGTGGCAGCGGGGACCATAAGGAAACTAAGGGATATTAAGGCCTCCTTTTAATAGAGAACCGGAACAAAGCATTAACACATGGTGAATACATGAACTCCTCAAACTACGGTCATCACCGCGAAGTATCCCAAATATTGTCACTATGGGGTTGACGGATCATAACACGTAATAGGTGCATATGACTAGGCAAGATCGCATCAAGAACATAGATATAGAGATGATAACATGAACGGTTCAGATCTGAAATCATGGCACTCGGGCCCTAGTGACAAGCATTAGGCATAGCAAAGTCATAGCAACATCA
This sequence comes from Elymus sibiricus, assembly GCA_039707655.1. Classification (NCBI taxonomy): domain Eukaryota; kingdom Viridiplantae; phylum Streptophyta; class Magnoliopsida; order Poales; family Poaceae; genus Elymus; species Elymus sibiricus. Next base: position 257,388,580 of record CM077669.1, read on the forward strand.
ATCTCAGAACATAATTGACACTAGGGATCAAGCCCTAACAAAACTAACTCGATTACATGATGAATCTCATCCAACTCCTCACCAACCAGCAAGCCTACGAAGGAATTACTCACTCCCAGTGGGGAGCATCATGGAATTGGTGATAGAGAAAGGTTGGTGATGACGAAGACCGAAGATTCCCCTCTCCGGAGCCCCAAACGGGCTCCAGATCTGGCCTCCCGATGAAGAACAGGAGGTGGCGGCGGCTCCGTATCGTAAACTGCAATGAAACTTTCTCTCTGATTTTTTTCTCCGAAAATAGGTATTTATAGTGGCGGAATTAGGGTCAGTGGGGCCACGTGGTGGGCACAACCCACCAGGGTGCGCCCTGGTGGGTGCTGGCCACCCTGGCCCCCCTCTTCGGTGGATTTTAGCTCCAATAATTCACATATATTCTGAAATAATTCTCCAAAAAGTTTCATTCCATTCCGAGAACTTTTATTTCTGCACAAAAACAACACCATGGTAGTTCTGCTGAAAACAGCGTCAGTCCGGGTTAGTTCCATTCAAATCATGCAAATTGGAAACAAGGGCAAAAGGATGAGGAAAAGTAGATACATTGGAGACGTATCAACTCCCCCAAGCTTAAACCTTTGCTTGTCCTCAAGCAATTCAGTTGACAAACTGAAAGTGATAAAGAAAAACTTTTATGAACTCTTTTGTTCTTGTTTACATATATATGCTTAAGTAGCACCCAGGTTTTCAACAAAGATTATAACTAACCATGTCAACAATAACTCTTTGAAATTATATTAACTCATAAGAATAACATAAGCAACTAGCGAGCAATAATAAGATATCTCAAGCGCCAACACTTTGTCAAAACAATCATGATACAATATGACAATAATGGTATCTCGCTAGCCCTTTCTGAGACCGCAAAACATAAATGCAGAGCACCTCCAAAGTTCAAGCAGCGACTAAATATTGTAATTCATGGTAGAAAAGATCCAATCATGCTGCACCCAACATCAACTATACACAATGCATGAGGATGACAATAGTGCTCTCAGGTCTGGCGCTTATTTGAGAAAGTGATGACTAAACATAAAAGTAAATAGATAGTCCCTTCGCAGAGGGAAGCATGGATTTGCAGCGGTGCCAGAGCTCAAAAAGTTTAAAACAGAGATAGATATAATTTTAGGAGGTACACCCTTCCTGTCAATGTTACGACCAAAAGTTATCGATATCTTCCATGCTAAACAAATTAGCGGCGGTTCCCAAGCGGTAAAAGTAAAGGTATACTCCCCCTCCACCGACAATCACACTCCACGGCGGGCCGCATCCACGGGTACCATCCAAACCAACAACATTCCTGGGGGAGTTTTGTTTAATTATTTTTTATTTTTTGATTTCGGGACTGGGAATCCCTATTACCACCCTTCTCGTGTAAGGACAAGTGAATAAACACTCATCATGAGAATAATCCGCTTAGCATGGAAGATACTAACCGCCCCCTGTCGCTCCATGAGTGGTCCAGGCACACAAAACAGATGTTCATTTGAATTTTTAGAGTTGGCACATGCAAATTTACTTGGAACGGCAGGGTAATACCGCATATAGGTAGATATAGTGGACTCATCTAGCATAACTTGGTTTAAGGGTTTTGATACACAAGCAGTATTCCCGCTTAGCACAGGCGAAGGCTAGCAATTAGATTGAGAAGCGGCCAGCTAGAGAGCGAAAATGGTCATGAACATGCATTACATATAATCTACATTGAATACTAGCATGAGTACGATATGGACACCATGAACATAAATATCATGAAGGCTATGTTGGTTTTGATTCAACTACATGCATGAACATGTGCCAAGGCAAGCCAGTTGAAACATTCAGAGGAGGATACCATATCATCATACTGCATCACAACCATTTTAATGCATGTTGACACCCAAGATAAATCATTATCCACTCCTAGCTACTTAAGCATGGCATGAACAACTATAATCTCTAATGGTCATTGCAAACATGTTTGATCATAATGAGTTGAATCAAGGGATACTAGGTTAAACATATTTACAAAAACAAAAACAAGTTGAGTTCATACCCGCCTTTCTCTGCCACAGTCAATTCATCAAATGTCGTCATTATTGCCTTTCACTTGCACGACCGAACGATAAGAAGATAATAATAGTGCAAAAGTGCCGTGGACTAAACTGGAATCTGCAAACATTTTATTCAAGAGGAGGAGACAAAGTAATATGGGCTCTTTGTTAGATAAACAACAATGCGGATGAGAGCCACTCAATAATTTCATCGTGGTCTTCTTCTAGGTACAACTCAAGTAAAAAGAAAAGGATTTCAGAGAAACACACTGATATATTTTTGGAGTTTTTGGTTTTTCTTGAAGAACGCAAATTAAAGAGGAAAAACAAAAATGAGAAAAAACTATTTACACGGGAAAGCTCCCAACAAGTAAAAGAAGAAGCGAGAAATCTTTTTGGGTTTTCTTTTGATGCCACAATTAAACTAAGGTAGAAAGAAAAACTAAAAAGAAGTAGGAAATATTTTTGGATTTTCTCAAAGTTTTTCAAACACACAAGAAGAAGCGAGAAAACAAATCTAGCATGGCTATTACAATGAAAAAGTGTGAACACCGACAACTGGAATGAAATGTGTGAACATGAATGTAATGTCGGTGGAAATACGTACTCCCCCAAGCTTAGGCTTTTGGCCTAGCTTGGTAATCACCATCAGTAGTAGCCGTCCGGACCCAAGTCATAGTGAGGCGGAGGCGGCACCTGAGCATCCCCCCCTGGGGCTCCTCCTCAGCAGCTACTAGGTTGTTCCGGTAAGCTATAATGTCATCTGGCATGATCCTGTATCCGTTCCTGGCAATAGAATCAAACAAAGCAGGTGTAGGCAACGGAATAACATCACGTGTTTCCTTGCTAAATACTAGGTTATAATGAATGTCACGGGGAGAATCGGTTACATCTAGGAATTGGTGAGCCTGCAATGACTTGTGATCAAGGTAAACTCGGGATAAGAGATAATCATGTCGGCAAAACGAGACTCTAAAGTGGCTCGCTGGACGAGTAGCATAAATACCACCATGTATCTTTCCCTTAGTTTTGATAAGATGTAAGCGTCGAGCAATAATAGCCCACATACTAAAGGTGTGATCATCATAAACTGCACGACGTAAAATAGCAAGGTCAGGGGCACTGAGTGCGCTGACCTTCTCCCTAGCAGTTAAACACTTAGCGATGACCAAAGCGAAATAATGTACTGAGGGAAACTGCAAGATGGTAGCAGTGGCACTCGACACACCTCTATCCTCACCCACGGTTAACGTGAGGAGAAAGTCCTGAAACTCAGATGGCCTAGGTTCTCTCAAGTCCCCATCAGAAGGGATCAAGCATATGTTGCAGAAGTGACGTTAACGGTATTTTGTAAGTTTCAGCATAAAGATTAAACTACACTTCAGGAGGGTTGTTTCTGCCTAGATAATGAAAGCTTTGCACAAAAGAATTTGTAAGGATGTGATATTGGTCACACTTAGCTGTGAGGAACTCGGTTAACCTAGCGTTTGCAACAAACTGAGCGAACTCTTGATGGAACCCGGCCTCCTCCATGAAGGCATCATGCGGCCATTCACACGGCCGCACCTCCACCTTTCTTGGGGTGTGAAGGTCATTGTCCGATGATTCCCCAATGACTCCCTTGGCATTTTTCTTGGAGGAGAACTTCCTAAAGATTTGCATTTTTATTCCTATAAAAATTCTGAAAAAAATTAGTCCACAAAAATTTGTCAACAAAACTTTGTAAGATTGTTAGCAACTACTCCTAAGCATGCATAGAGGCCATTTTGAGCATTCAAACTACTTAGAACTCTAAGAATTCAACATGCAAGCTCATCTACAGCAGCACCAAGAGTAGCTAATTACTCTAAAAATAACCCACTAAAACAACAACTAATTGGAGCAATGGAGGAGTCACATACCAAGTAGCAATCCCTCCAAAAAGTTTCAGAAATGGAGCTTTGAGCAAAGAGATCGAAATCCGCGGGTTTGAAAGCAAGAACACGAAAATGGTGGCTGTGGTGATTTTTTTCTGGAGGTAGGGGATGATGTGGGCTAAAGAGATAAGTGAGGGGGGCCATGTGGGGGCCACAACCCACCAGGGCGCGCTTGGGGGTGCTGGCGCGCCCTGGTGTCTTGTGGGCACCAGGTGCAACCCCCTCTGGTATTATTGGCACCAGAAATTCAAAAATATTTGGAAAAAAATCGTGTTAAATTTACAGGGCATTCTGAGAATTTTTTATTTTTGGGTCATTTTTTATTGCACGGAGAAAACAGAAAACAGGATAAACATGGCATTTTATTCTATTTGACTAACTAAAACAGAAAATAAAAAGTGGGAGCAGAGAGTTGTGCTTACTAAATTCATCGACTTCATACCTCTTAAAAATGATCCATTAATAAGGTTGAGCAAGTCTTATTAACAACCACTTCCGATTAGCACGAAACCGAAGAAGTTTCGTAAAACACTAGGTTACCTCAATGGGGATGTGCATATCCCCGACGATAAGTATATCATATTTGTTTTTGGCAGTAGGAAGAGGTAATTGAAAACTTCCAATAGTAATGGTTGGAGATTCTTCACTAACATTTATACCATTCACTTGGAATTGTTTCTTCGGAAAGTGCACCGTATGCTCATTACCATTGATATGAAAAGTGACTTTGCTTTTATTGCAATCAATAACATCCCCTGCAGTATTCAAAAAGAGTCTACCAAGGATAATCGACATGTTGTCATCCTCGGGCATCTCAAGAATTACAAAGTCCGTTAAGATAGTAACATTTGCAACAACAATGGGCACATCCTCACAAATACCGATAGGTATGGCAGTTGATTTGTCAGCCATTTGCAATGATATCTCGGTAGGTGTGAGTTTATTCAAATCAAGTCTTTTATATAAGGAGAAAGCCATAACACTAACACCGGCTCCCAAATCACACAAAGCAGTTTTGACATGGTTTCTTTTAATGGAGCAAGGTATAGTTGGTATTCCGGGATCTCCCAGTTTTTTAGGTACTCCATCCTTAAAATAATAATTAGCAAGCATGGCAGAGATTTCAGCTTCAGGTATCTTTCTTTTATTTGTGATGATGTCTTTCATATAGTTTGCATAAGGGGCCATCTTCAAAATATCAGTTAAGCTGGTACGCAAAAAGACTGGCCTAATCATTTCAGCAAAGCGCTCAAATTCTTCATCATCCTTTTTCTTAGATGGCTTAGGTGGAAAGGGCATGGGTTTTTGAACCCATGGCTCTCTTTCTTTACCATGTTTCCTAGCCACAAAGTCTCTTTTATCATACCGTTTATTTTTAGTTGTGGGTTATAAAGATCAGGAGCAGGCTCTATTTCAACATCATTATCTGGTTCCTTATCATTACTAGGTTGAGCATCATCGTGAACATCATCATTATCATTTTCATTATCACTCGGTGAATGTTCACTACCAGACTGAGTTTCAGCATCAGAAATAGAGACATCATTATTATCAGGAGGTTTTTGTGTCTCAGGTTCACTAGAGGTATGCAAAGTCCTATCATTTTTCTTTTTCTTTTTCTTCTAAGAAGGACTAGGTGCATCAGTATTAATTCTTTGAGAGTCTTGTTCAATTCTTTTAGGATGACCCTCAAGATAAAGTGGTTCTTGGGTCATTCTACCTCCTCTGGTTACTACTCTAGCAGCAAAATCATGCATATTATTATTCATTTCATCAAGCAATTCTTTTTGAGACTTAGCAACTTGTTCTAACTGAGTTTGAACCATAGAGGCATGCTTTCCTACACCTCTAACATCATTACTGATTCTAAATAGCAAGTCACTCAAGCGAGCAATCATATCGGAATTGTATTTCAATTGTTTCAGAACATGAGCATTGAAATGATCTTGCTTGATAATATAGTTGTCAAACTCATATAAGCATTGACTAGGATGTTTATTGTGAGGAATGTCACTTTCATTAAATTTTAATAAAGAATTTATCTCTACCACCTGTGGAGGTGGTGGTGTGTCAAGGCCATGTATTTCTTCAATAGGTGGCAAATTCTTAACATCCTCAGCTTTAATACATTTTTCCTTCATAGATTTCTTTGCCTCTTGCATATCTTCAGGACTGAGAAATAAGATACCCCTCTTCTTCGGAGTGGGTTTAGGCGGCGGTTCAGGAAGAGTCCAATCATCATAATTCTTAAATATGTTATTCAATAATTCCTCAGCTTGTTCAACAGTTCGTTCCCTGAAAACACAACCAGCACAACTATCCAGGAAGTCCCTAGAAGCATCAGTTAGTCCATTATAGAAGATATCAAGTATTTCATTTTTCTTGAGAGGATGATCAGGCAAAGCATTAAGCAATTGGAGAAGCCTCCCCCAAGCTTGTGGGAGACTCTCTTCTTCAATTTGCACAAAGTTAAATATTTCCTGTAAGGCGGCTTGTTTCTTATGAGCAGGAAAATATTTTTCAGAGAAGTAGTAGATCATATCCTGGGGACTACGCACACAACCAGGAGCAAGAGTATTGTACCATGTCTTAGCATCACCCTTTAATGAGAACGGAAATAACTTAAGGATATAATAGTAGCGAATCTTCTCATCATCAGCAAAGAGGGTGGCTATATCATTCAGCTTAGTAAGGTGTGCCACTACAGTTTTAGTTTCATAGTCATGGAAAGGATCAGATTCAACCAAAGTAATTAACTCTGGGTCGACAGAGAATTCATAATCCTTATCGGTAACAAAGATAGGTGAAGTAGCAAACTTAGGATCACATTTCATTCTAGCATTCAAAGTCTTTTCCTTATACTTGCAAAGATAGGTAACAAAGATCGTTTCTATCCTTGCAAGAAAGAATTTCTCTAGTTATCTCCTTGTCCATAACATAACCTTTAGGTATCTTAGGCATTTCAAACTTAGGAGAGCTAGGACTAATAGGAGTTTCATATTCATCATCAGTTTCATAAGCTTCATCAGTTTCAGCAATCTCATCATTTTTAGTAGTTTCATTCTCTTTAGCTCTAGCAATTTGTTCATCAAGAAATTCTCCTAGTGGCACATTATCATCAAGCATGGTACTAGCATCATCAATAGCATAATTCATAGCAGAGGTAGCATCATCAATAACTTGCAACATATCAGGATTACTAACATGTGGTGGTGTTGCAAGCTTACTCATAACAGAAGGTGAATCAAGTGCGGAGCTAGATGGCAGTTCCTTACCTCCCCTCGTCTTAGAGGGAAAAATCTTAGTCTTTGGATCCTTCAGATTCTTCATAGTGATAAATTGATATAAATCCCAAGTGACTCAACAAATATTGCTATGCTCCCAGGCAACGGCGCCAGAAAAAGGTCTTGATAACCCACACGTATAGGGGATCGCAACAGTTTTCGAGGGTAGAGTATTCAACCCAAATTTATAGATTCGACACAAGGGGAGCCAAAAAATACTTGAGAGTATTAGCAGTTGAGTTGTCAATTCACCCACACCTGGAGATTAAATATCTACAGCAAAGTGATCAGTAGCACAGTAATATGATAGTTTGGTAGCAGTAGCAACAGTAACAGTAGTAGCAATAGTTTTGTAGCAGTTGGAACAGCAGCAACAACAATAGTAACTTAGCAAGAACAATAAGTGGAAAACTCGTAGGCACTGGATCGGTAACTCGTTGGATGATATTCGTCATGTAACAGTCATAACCTAGGGCGACACAGAACTAGCTCCCGTTCATCAATGTAATGTAGGCATGTATTCCGTAAATAGTCATACATGCTTATGGAAAAGAACTTGCATGACATCTTTTGTCCTACCCTCCAGTGGCAGCGGGGTCCATAAGGAAACTAAGGGATATTAAGGCCTCCATTTAATAGAGAACCGGAACAAAGCATTAACACAGTGAATACATGAACTCCTCAAACTATGGTCATCACCGCGAAGTATCCCAAATACTGTCACTATGGGGTTGATGGATCATAACACGTAATAGGTGCATATGACTAGGCAAGATCGGATCAAGAACATAGATATAGAGATGATAACATAAACGGTTCAGATATGAAATCATGGCACTCGGGCCCTAGTGACAAGCATTAGGCATAGCAAAGTCATAGCAACATGAATCTCAGAACATAATGGATACTAGGGATCAAGCCCTAACAAAACTAACTCGATTACATGATGAATCTCATCCAACTCCTCACCGACCAGAAAGCCTACGAAGGAATTACTCACTCCCGGTGGGGAGCATCATGGAATTGGTGATGGAGAAAGGTTGGTGATGATGAAGACCAAAGATTCCCCTCTCCGGAGCCCCAAACGGGCTACAGATCTGGCCTCCCGATGAAGAACAGGAGGTGGCGGCGGCTCCGTATCGTAAAACGCGATGAGGGGAGAATAGCTACTACTCCTGTTATTTCGTTGTCTCCTTATATTCTGAAGGTTGGACGTGTTTGCATGGCAATTCCTCCCACAGATGAAGTGAAGCCCAACTTCAGAACACCTCCAGCTGAGGCATTGCAGCAGGGAAAGGAGGAAGGCCTAGAAGTCCTGCAGAGTTCCCAGGGCGGTAGTACCGCGCGTCTATAGCGGTAGTACCGCGCCTACGGTACTACCGGCCCTGACTACCGTTCTACTGCCGCTTACAAATTCGGTACTGGACTCCGAGCGACTCCAAGCGGAAGAGGCGCGGCAGTTGATATTTAGTACGGCGGTAGTACCGCTTATCGCGGTAGTATCGCTTGCCATAAGCGGTAGTACCGCTTATCTGCCTGCGCGCAGAATCTGGGCTGTGCAGCCTGTGTACCCCTTCGTTTCGTCTTAGGATTTAAATACCCTTCCCTTACCTTCGTTTTAGGGTTAGACAAGAAAGATAAGAGTTTGAGAACAACAGGTTCCTCCCGGATGGGCGGCCTATTGCGAGTATCTATTGGTGTGTTTGCTTGCTGATTGTATTGATCTGATGTGTTGCCATGCGTGGGAGTTGATCTAGGTCAGTTCCAGTGCGAGGTATTAAGGGAAATCAATTCGATCTACTTCTGATTGAGTTCTCTTGTTTGTTATCCTGCTGCCGTTCTGTTGATTGCCGTGAAAGATCGGGCCTAAACCCCTTTGGATCACCTTGATCCATATCATTTGGTATCAGATTTTGCTAGGTTTCTCACGGCGCGCTTGCTTTGTTGCTTTTGAGTTTTGCTGAGATTGATCTGCTGAGGTTGATTGTGATCTATGCAGAATTCCGTTGATGGATCGCATTCCTTCGCTGCTGGTGAGACGAAAGCGGATCTTGTACGTCCTATCTTTGCTGACGATTTGCCCCCTAATGTCCGGGCTGGTTTTGACAGTACGTGTGATTACATTAAACAGAGCCATGATTCTTTGGCCATGCTAATCGCCGGCTTGTCTACCAGGATTGATGCTTTGGGAGATGTTGTTCCTCGTGCACGGGTGCAGCCGCCTCCTCTTGCACAACCTCGTGACATACTGCCACGCCGCCCTGCTGATGTTCATGCTCGCCGCCACGGGCCTATTGCACAACCTGCTGATGGAGACCTTGAGGATGACGGTGATTATGCACCACAACGGCGACCGTTTGATGCCCGTTTTGCCGGTGCTCATCGTGCTCTGACAGATGATCGTAATACGTTTGGACAGGCTGTTCGTGTTCCTCTGGATGATGGTGGTATTGGCCGTGTCAAACTGTCCATCCCTCCTTTCTCTGGTGACCGTGGTCCTGACGATTATTTGGAGTGGGAGATGCGTATGGATCAGATTTTTTCTACCCACCATTATAGTGAAGAGAAGAGACTTCAACTTGCTGCAGTTGAATTCACCGGTTACGTGCTGATTTGGTGGAGTCAAATTCTGCGTATGCCAACTCGCCCAATGTCTTGGAGAGGTATGAAAGAACTCATGCGACGTCGTTTTGTTCCTGAACATTACAAGCGTGATATGTACCACAAATTGCAGCGGCTCACTCAAGGTAATCAATCGGTGGATGAATATTATAAAGAGATGGAGTTGTTGATGATACGTACAGGAACAACTGAGGACCCGGAGGCCACTATGTCTCGGTTCTTTCATGGGCTGAATGTTGAGGTGCAGGATCGTGTGGAGATGGTGGTCTACGCCAACATCCAAGATCTTGTGCACCAAGCTGAGCGTGCAGAGCAACAACTCAAACGACGCCAAGTTTCAGCCACGAACTCATGGCGTCATTCCCCTATCGAGGCTGCTGGGTCTAGTGCTAAGCCGGCACCTTCGACACGCTCCAACAATTTTTCTAATGATCAGGCGCCAAAATCAGGAGTGTCCAAAGCTGCGTCTACTCGGTCCACCGCTGGTCTAGAGTGTTTCACTTGTGGAGGCCGAGGACACATGAGGCGTGATTGCCCTAATACAAAAAGGGTTATGCTCACCCAAGATGGTTATGTCTCTGCCAGTGATGATGAGACGGTTGCTGATCCGTCTAGTGAGGAGTCTAAGGAACAGGACACCGTTGATGTGTACCCTGAGGATGTTGCCCTAATTGCATTAACTTGATGGTGCAACGTGTGCCATCCGATCGCATAGAAGGACAAGGGCAGCGCTGGAATATTTTTCAGACCCAATGCACAGTCAAGAACACCGCTTGCAAGCTGATTATTGATGGTGGAAGTTACACCAATATTGTTAGCAAGAATTTGGTGGATTCTCTCTCATTGCCTACATGGAAGCACCCGCAGCCACATTGTGTTGAGTGGTTGTATAATTCTGGGAAGCTGAAGGTCACCCATAAGGTGCGCCTGACCTTTTCAGTAGGTACTTATGAGGATGTGGTGGTTTGTGATGTTTTACCTATGGATGCATGTCATGTGCTGCTCGGCCGACCATGGCAATTTGATAAGCGTTCCACCCATGAGGGCAGATCCAATGTATACTCCTTGTGGCATAAAGGACAACGTCATGTGCTGCAGCCTATGCTTGACAAGGATATCAAAGTGGAGGCAAAGAAGGTCCAACAAGTTCAGGCGAAACCGAGGACGGTTTCCATTCAAGTTGGGGGGGATGATGAGGGGAGAATAGCTACTACTCCTGTTATTTCGCTGTCTCCTTATATTCTGAAGGTTGGACGTGTTTGCATGGCAATTCCTCCCACAGATGAAGTGAAGCCCAACTTCAGAACACCTCCAGCTGAGGCATTGCAGCAGGGAAAGGAGGAAGGCCTGGAAGTCCTGCAGAGTTCCCAGGGCGGTAGTACCGCGTGTCTATAGCGGTAGTACCGCGCCTACGGTACTACCGGCCCTGACTACCGTTCTACTGCCGCTTACAAATTCGGTACTGGACTCCGAGCGACTCCAAGCGGAAGAGGCGCGGCAGTTGATATTTAGTACGGCGGTAGTACCGCTTATCTGCCTGCGCGCAGAATCTGGGCTGTGCAGCCCGTGTACCCCTTCATTTTGTCTTAGGCTTTAAATACCCTTCCCTTACCTTCGTTTTAGGGTTAGACAAGAAAGATAAGAGTTTGAGAACAACAGGTTCCTCCCGGATGGGCGGCCTATTGCGAGTATCTATTGGTGTGTTTGCTTGCTGATTGTATTGATCTGATGTGTTGCCATGCGTGGGAGTTGATCTAGGTCAGTTCCAGTGCGAGGTATTAAGGGAAATCAATTCGATCTACTTCTGATTGAGTTCTCTTGTTTGTTATCCTGCTGCCGTTCTGTTGATTGCCGTGAAAGATCGGGCCTAAACCCCTTTGGATCACCTTGATCCATATCAAAACGTGATGAAACTTTCTCTCTAATTTTTTTCTCCGAAAATAGGAATTTATAATGGTGGAATTAGGGTCAGTGGGGCCACGAGGTGGGCACAACCCACCAGGGCGCGCCCTGGTGGGTGCTGGCCACCCTGGCCCCCCTCTTCGGTGGATTTTGGCTCCAATAATTCACATATATTCTGAAATAATTCTCCAAAAAGTTTCGTTCCATTCCAACAACTTTTATTTCTGCACAAAAACAACACCATGGTAGTTCTGCTGAAAACAACGTCAGTCCGGGTTAGTTCTATTCAAATCATGCAAATTAGAGTCCAAAACAAGGGCAAAAGGGTGAGGAAAAGTAGATACGTTGGAGACGTATCATCCACCGGGTTAGAGAAGTGACTGTGTGGCATGTGATAACGTACTGGCGACTGTTGCGCATGTTGTGGAAAAACTTGGTGTTGGATGTGTTGCTGCTACTGGTCTGGACTTGCTGCCGGTTCCTGTTAGCAAGTCTTGGCGGTACACCAGCTCCCGCTGCAGGGGGTGCTCCTAAGTCATCCCACAAGTTAGCACATGCCGCTGGCTGGATAGTGGTGCTTGGCGGTGTCTCTGGTGCCTCATTTGTTGGACAGTGTGATGACCCACAAGTATAGGGGGTCAAGCGTAGTCCTTTCGATAAGTAAGAGTGTCGAACCCAACAAGGAGCAGAAGGAAATGATAAGCAATTTTCAGCAAGGTATTCTCTACAAGTGATGTGAGTAACAGTGATAGATAGTTTTGCAGCAAGATAATTCATAACAAGTGACAAGTAGAAATAGTAAAAAAGGTGCAGCATGGTAGCCCAATCCTTTTTATAGCAAAGGTCAGGCCTGCAAGTACTCTTCTATTAAGCAAGCGCTCCCGAGGACACATGGGAATTTCTGTCTAGTCATGTTCATCATGTTGAGTTGATTCTCATTCGCTACTTTGATAATTTGATATGTGGGTGGACCGGTGCTAAGGTGTTGTTCTTACTTGAAGAAGAAACCCACTTATGATTACCCCCTCTCGCAACCATCTGCAACTACGAAAGAAGAATTAAGGTAAATATAACCATAACATGAAACGTGTGGATCCAAATCAGCTCCTTATGAAGCAACGCATAAATTAGGGTTTAAGCTTCTGTCACTCTAGCAACCCATCATCTACTTGTTACTCCACAATGACTCCCCTTAGGCCCATAACATGGTGAAGTGTTATGTAGTCGATGTTCGCATGACACCACTAAGAGAAGTAACAACATACATATCATCAAAATATCGAGAGAGTACAAACTTCACATGATTACTTATAACAAGACTTCTCCCATGTCCTCAGGAACAATAATAACTAGTCACACCTCATCAACATGTTCTAGATCAGAGGTGTAATAATGGAGATTAAGGATCTAAATAAAATATCTTTCACCAAGTAAACCAACAAGCATCAACTACAAGATGTAATCAACACTACTTGTAACCCACAGGTACCAATCTGAGGTTTTTCGACAAAGATTGAATACAAGAGATGAACTAGGGTTGGAGATGAGATGGTGCTGGTGAAGATGTTGATGAAGAAATGTTCTCCCATGAAGGAGGAAGATTGGTGATGACGATGGCTTCGATCTCCCCCTCCCGGAGAGAGGTTTCCCCGACAGAATCAGCCCGCCGGTGTGCAAAAGAGTAAAACACACCGGCGGGAGCGGGAGATGAGGGTGAGGCCGAGGCGGACCTCGCCCGGCCCGATGAAGCAGCAGCCCTGGGCCTTCAGAGCCGCAGGGGCCGGAGCTGGAGGGGCTGAGCTCGCGTGGGGCGCTGACCCTGGTGAGGCACAATGCCTTGATGCAGAACAGGACCCTGCGCCGCGCCCGATCAGCCCTCGTCTCCCTGGAGGCCGACCTCGCGGCAGAGGTGGAGGGCCTCCGCCAGGAGCGGGAGCGCCTTGCAGGAGGCTGGCGGCAGCTGGAAGTGGCCGTCAAGCTAGGCCATTGTCAAGCAAACACTGCGTGGAGGGAGAGGGAGGAGGGCATCTGGAACACCCAGGAACTCCTCAATGGGGCTATTCGGGACGCCGGAGAGGCCGCCCGACGCCTTCAAGAAGCGGCATCAGAAAAAGAGGCGTTCAAGAAGCGCGTCGCGGACCGCGAGGCCCAGCTCGCTTCCGGCGAGGAGGCGGTCGCCTGCCGCGAGAGCAGGGCGACCGTTCTGGAGCTGGACATGGAGGCCCGGGAGCATGAACTCAAGTAGACCGCTGTTGAGCAAGAGAAGTAGCGGGAGCGCCTGGAGAACCTGGACGGCGTCGTGGCGGCCGGCAAGGCATCCTACGAGGAGTGCCTAGCGACGGCCAATGTGACGTGGCTTGAGACTGTGTCGGTATTTCCCCAAAGAAGAAGGGATGATGCAGCACAGCGACGGTAAGTATTTCCCTCAGTTATGAAACCAAGGTTATCGAACCAGGAGGAGGATCATCACCACCCAATAAATAGCACCTGCACACAAACAATAAATACTTGCAACCCGACGCGAAAGAGAGGTTGTCAATATATCTACGGTAAAAAGATAGATTAGGTAGTGATAGATAGGAGAGATAGATCTCTCAAGAACACAAAATAAAAAGGGCAAATAAAATATGCAGCAATATGTTTTTGGGTTTTTGGTTTTGTAGATATGAAAACAAAGATGCAAAAAGATAGATCGGAAAGCAATATGTTGGAAAAGTAGACCCGGGGGGCGTAGGGTTCACTAGTGGCTTCTCTCATGAGTATAGCGCATGGTGGGTGAACAAATTACTGTTGGGCAATTGATAGAAAATCGAATAGTCATGACGATATCCAAGGCGATGATCATTATATAGGCATCACGTCCAAGATAAGTAGACCGACTCCTACCTGCATCCACCACTATTACTCCACACATCGACCGCTATCCAGCATGCATCTAGTGTATTAAGTTCATGAAAAATGGAGTAATGCAATAAGAACGATGACATGATGTAGACAAGATCTATTCTTTTAGGAATAGACCCCATCTTATTATCCTTAATAGCAACGATACATGTGTGTCTTGCTGCCCCTTTTGTCACTTGGAAAGAACACCGCAAGATCGAACCCATCACAAAGCACCTCTTCCCATGGCAAGAAAAATCGATCTAGTTGGCCTAACTAAACCAAAGATTCAAAGAAGAAATACGAGGCTATAAGTAATCATGCATATAAGAGATCAAAGAAGACTCAAATAATATTCATGGATAGAAACTGATCATGAACTCAAAATTCATCGGATCCAAACAAACACACCGCAAAAGTTCGCATCAAATAGATCTCTAAGAGACCATTGTATTGAGAATCATAAGTGAGAGAGAAGAAGCCATCTAGCTACTGCCTACGGACCCGTAGGTTTATGGTGGACTACTCACGCATCATCGGAGAGGCACCTATGAAGAAGATGAACCCCTCCGTGATGGTGTTTAGATTGGATCTCGAGGTTCTGGAACTTGCGGTGGCTGGAATTGTGTTTCGTCGACTCCCCTAGGGTTTTTGAAATATTTGGGAATTTATAGGCATCAGAGGCGGTGGACAGGGGCCCCGAGGAGGGCACAACCCATCAGGGCGCGTGGGGCCCCCCTGGCGCGCCCTGGTGGGTTGTGGTCTCCTCGGCCCACTGCCCCGGCACTTCTTTGGCCCAATGGGTGTCTTCTGGTCCAGAAAAAATCTCCAAAAGTTTCGTCGCGATTGGACTTCGTTTGGTATTGATTTTCTGCGAATTAAAAAACAAGCAAAAACAGCAACTGGCACTTTGGCACTATGTCAATAGGGTAGTCCCAAAAAATGATATAAAGTTGTTATAAAATGATTGTAAAACATCCAAGAATGATAATATAATAGCATGGAACAAGCAAAAATTATAGATACGTTGGAGACGTATCAGCATCCCCATGCTTAATTCCTACTCGTCCTCGAGTAGGTAATGATAAAAACAGAATTTTTGATGTGGAATGTTGCCTAACATGTTCATCATATTCTTTTCTTTTGTATAGCATGGACATTTGGACTTGTAAATGATTCAAGGCAATAGTCTAGTAATAACATAATGACTTCAATACTCAAGCATGTCAACAAGCAACCATGTCTTTCAAAATATCAACACTAAAGAAAGTTATCCCTAGCCCATCATGCTCAATCATTGATCCATTCATGAAACACACTCAAATATTAGCTATGCCCAATGCTCAAGTACGATCATAGTGCCCCTAGTTGGTGCTTTATAAGAGAAGATGGAGACTCAAAGTAAAAATAAAAATTGCATAAAGTAAATAGATAGGCCCTTCGCAGAGGGAAGTAGGGATTTGTAGAGGTGCCAGAGCTCAAGGTTTAAATTAAGAGAGAAATTTTTTTTTGGGTGGCATGCTTTTCCTCTCAACAAAAATGACAAAGTAGCTCACAATACTTTCCATGCTAGATATATCATAGGCGGTTCCCAAACAGAAAATAAAGTTTATTCCTTTTTCCACCAAACTTTCACTTTCCATGGCGGGACGTATCCACGGTTGCCATACATACCAACAATTTCCAAGAAATTTATTATTTGACAACATAAAGTAAATATTCTTTTCTTTTTTCATTTCGGGAATGGGCATCCCTATTACCGCCGCACTCTCGTGCAATGACAAGTGAATAAACACTCATCTTGAGAATAACACATCTAGCATGGAAACATATTGGACACTCCCCACCGTTTCATGAGCAGTACGAGCACACAAAAGAGAAAATTTATTTTGCAAATTTAGAGATGGCACATACAAATTTGCTTGGAACGGCATGGAAATACCGCATATAGGTAGGTATGGTGGACTCATAAGGGAAAACTTGGTTTAAGAATTTTGGATGCACAAGTAGTATTTCTACTTAGTACAAATGGAGGTTAGCAAATAGATTGAGAAGCAACCAAACCAAGAAACGAAAATTCACATAAGCGAGCATTGAGCATAACTAACACCGAATAATGCACCACAAGTAGGATATAACTTCATTGCATAACTATTGACTTTCGTGCATGCATAGGGAATCACAAACCTTAACACCAATATTCCTACTAAAGCACAATTACTCACTAACATGACTCACATATTACTATCATCATGTTTCAAAACTATTACAAAGAATCAAGTTTAATTTCCCCAATGATCTTCATGAAAGTTTTTATTATATCGTCCTTGGATATATATCACTTTGGGACTAGTTTCATATATTGTCATTGCTTTTTGGCAAGCTCAAACAAATTTAAGTGAAGCACATGAGCATAAAGATTTCATCTCTCAAAAAGGTATAAGTGAAGCATGAGAGAATTTCTTAAAATTTTACTAACTCTCAAATTAATCGAAGTGAAGCATGAGAGTATTTCTACAAAAAAATCCAAGCACACCGTGCTCAAAAAGATATAAGTGAAGCACTAGAGCAATTCTATAGCTCAAAAAGTTTAAGTGAAGCACATAGAGCGATTCTATAGCTCAAAAAGTTTAAGTGAAGCACATAGAGCAATTCTAACAAATGATAGCATAATTTTGGCTTTCTCAAATAGTGTGTCCAGCAAGCATACAAGTGACAAACTAACAAACAAAGCAAGCAAAGATACAAGACGCTCCAAGCAAAACTCATGATATGTGATGAATAAAAATATAGTTCCAAGTAAAATACCGATGGTCGTTAGAAGAAAGAGGGGATGCCACTCGGGGGCATCCCCAAGCTTAGTTGCTTGTTTCTCTTTGGATATATCTTGGGGGTGCGGTAGAATCCCCAAACTTAGGCTCTTTTCACACCTTATTCCTTCATCCATCGTGATCTCACCCAAAACTTGGAAACTTCAATCACACAAAACTCAAAAAAATCTTCGTGAGATCCGTTAGTATAATAAATCAAATCACTACTTTAGGTACTGTTGCAAACCCATTCTTATTTTATTATTGCATTATACCTACTGTATTTTAACTTTACCATGGCTCATACCCTTCAATGTAACCCATAGATTCATCAAAACAAGCACACAATGCAACGAAAACAGAATCTGTCTTAAACAGAACAGTCTGTAGTAATCTGTACTCTAACCATACCTATGTAAATCTAAAAATTCTGAACAATTAGTACAACTTAAGGAATTTGTATAGAAACACTGTGTTAAAATTTCAGCTCAAGATCACGTTCCAGCAAGAAATGAAAATTCATATACTGGACGCAAAGTTTCTGTTTCAGATTCAGCATCTCTTCTACTCATCTTATGAATCATCCTAAAGGCTCTACTTGGCACAAACACTAAATAAACCATAAAAACACAATCATAATAGAGGCAAAATTGTGTCAACACGCAAAAACAGAAAGGAAAAAAGGAAAAATTTATTCATTGGATTGCCTGCCAACAAGCGATGTCGTTTTACGCCCCTAGCTAGGCATAATGATTTCAATGATGCTCACATAAAAAGTAGTAATTGAAATATAGAAAAGAGCATCATGAATAGCATGACAAACACATTTAAGTCTAACCCACTTCCTATGCATAGGGATTTTGTGAGCAAACAATTTATGGGAACAATAATCAACTAGCATAGGAAGGCAAAACAAGCATAACTTCAAAACTTTGAACACATAGAGAGGAAACTTGATATTATTGCAATTCCTACAAGCATATGTTCCTCCCTCATAATAAATTTCAGTAGCATCATGAAGGAATTTCATAATATAAATATCACATAAATCATTCTTTTCATGATGCACAAGCATAGAATTTTTATTACTACCCACACAAGCAAAATTCTTCTCATCCATGGTAGTGGGAGCAAACTCAACAAAATAACTATCATGAGACACTTGATTGATATAACCACATTGCAAATTAAAACCATGATGATGAGTTTCATGGTTATCATTACTCATTATAGCATACGTGTGATCACCATCATCATAAATAGGAGACATGCAATCATCATAATAAATTTGCTCATCAAAACTTGAGGGACTAAAAATATCCTCTTCATCAAACATAGCATCCCCAAGCTTGTGGCTTTGCATATCATTAGAATAATTTACATTAATAGAATTTATAGTAACATCATTTCAATCATGCTTTTCAATCAAGGAGCTATCATGAATCACCTTATAAATTTCTTCTTTCAACACTTCATAAAAAAATTAGATTCATGATTTTCAAGCAAAACTTCATAGAGATAATCAAGTGCACTCAACTCACTAGCAATTGGTTCATCATAATTTGGTCTTTTGAAAATATTAGCAAGTGGATGAGGATCCATATCAATAGATTTTTAGCAAGCAAATAGAAGGAACATGGCAACACAAGCAAAGATAGCAAACAAGCAAACAAAAAGAAATCTGACGTGAAAAAGGCAAACGAAAAAGAGGGCGAATAAAATGGCAAATTGGTGAAGTGGCGGAGAGGAAAACGAGAGGCAGATGGCAAATAATGTAATTGCAAGGAGATGAGATTTGTGATTAGGAACCTGGTAGATGATGATGGAGTCTCCTCGGCGCCTGAGATTGGCACGTAGAAGAGACCGCTTCCTCCTTGGCAACGGTGCCAGAAATTCCTTTGACATGGCTTGAGAATGCGTTGGTATTTCCCCAAAGAGGAAGGGATGATGTAGCACGGCGACGGTAAGTATTTTCCTCAGTTATGAAACCAAGGTTATCGAACCAGTAGGAGGATCACCACCACCCAATAAGCAGCACCTGCATACAAACAACAAATACTTGCAACTCGACGCAAAAGAGAGGTTGTCAATCTCTCTATGGTAAAAAGATAGATTAGGTAGTGATAGATAGGAGAGATAGATCTCTCAAGAACACAAAATAAAAAGGGCAAATAAAATATGCTAGAATATGTTTTTGGGTTTTTGGTTTTGTAGATCTGAAAACAAAGATGCAAAAAGACAAATCAGAAAGCAATATGTTGGAAAAGTAGACCCGGGGGCCGTAGGGTTCACTAGTGGCTTCTCTCATGAGTATAGCGCACGGTGGGTGAACAAATTACTGTTGGGCAATTGATAGACAATTGAATAGTCATGACGATATCCAAGGCAATGATCATTATGTAGGCATCACGTCCAAGATAAGCAGACCAACTCATGCCTGCATCTACAACTATTACTCCACACATCGACCGCTATCCAGCATGCATCTAGTGTATTAAGTTCATGGAAAAATGGAGTAATGCAATAAGAACGATGACATGATGTAGACAAGATCTATTCATGTAGGAATAGACCCCATCTTGTTATCCTTAATAGCAACGATACATGCGTGTCTTGCTGCCCCTTCTGTCACTAGGAAACAACACCGCAAGATCGAACCCATCACAAAGCACCTCTTCCCATGGCAAGAAAAATCGATCTAGTCGGCCTAACTAAACCAAAGATTCGAAGAAGAAATATGAGGCTATAAGTAATTATGCATATAAGAGATCAAAGAAGACTCAAATAATATTCATGGATAGAAACTGATCATAAACTCAAAATTCATCGGATCCCAACAAACACACCGCAAAAGTTTACATCAAATAGATCTCCAAGAGACCATTGTATTGAGAATCATAAGAGAGAGAGAAGAAGCCATCTAGCTACTGCCTATGGACACGTAGGTCTATGGTGGACTACTCACGCATCATCGGAGCGGCACCTATGAAGAAGATGAACCCCTCTGTGATGGTGTTTAGATTGGATCTCGAGGTTCTGGAACTTGCGGCGGCTGGAATTGTGTTTCGTCGACTCCCCTAGGGTTTTTGGAATATTTGGGAATTTATAGGCATCAGAGGTGGTGGAGAGGGGCCTGATACGTCTCCATCGTATCTACTTTTCCAAACTCTTTTGCCCTTGTTTTGGACTCTAATTTGCATGATTTGAATGGAACTAACCCGGACTGACGCTGTTTTCAGCAGAATTGCCTTTGTGTTATTTTTGTGCACAAATAAAAGTTCTCGGATTGACCTGAAAATTTACGGAGAATATTTTTGGAATTAATAAAAAATAATGGCGAAAGAATCAACCAGAGGGGGTCCACCACCTGGCCAAAAGCCAGCCCCCCCCCCCCCCGTAGGGCGCGCCATGCAGGCTTGTGGGCCCCCTGAAGCTCCTCCGACCTCAATTCCAACTCTATATATTCCTATTCGGGGAGAAAAAAATCAGAGAGAAGAGCTCATCGCGTTTTATGATACAGAGCCGCCGCCACCTCCTGTTCTTCTTCGGGAGGGCAGATCTGGAGTCTGATTTGGGCTCCGGAGAGGGGAAATCGACGCCGTCGTCATCACCAACCATCCTTCATCACCAATTTCATGATGCTCTCTGCCGTTCATGAGTAATTCCATCGTAGGCTTGCTGGACGGTGATGTGTTGGATGAGATTTACCATGTAATCGAGTTAGTTTTGTTAGGGTTTGATCCCTAGTATCCACTATGTTATGAGATTGATGTTGCTATGACTTTGCTATGCTTAATGCTTGTCACTAGGGCCCGAGTGCCATGATTTCAGATCTGAACCTATTATGTTCTCATGAATATATATGTGTTCTTGATCCTATCTTGCAAGTTATAGACACCTATTACGAGTTATGATCCGCATCCCCCAGGGTGACAATAACTAGGATTGTTTCCGCTGATTACCGTAGTTTGAGGAGTTCATGTATTCACTAAGTGCTAATGCTTTGGTACGGTTCTCTATTAAAAGGAGGCCTTAATATCCCTTAGTTTCCACTAGGACCCCGCTGCCACAGGAGGGTAGGACAAAAGATGTCATGCAAGTTCTTTTCCATAAGCACGTATGACTATATATGGAATACATGCCTACATTACATTGATGAATTGGAGCTAGTTCTGTGTCACCCTATGTTATAACCGTTGCATGATGAATGCCATCCGACATAATTATCCATCACTGATCCATTGCCTGTGAGCTTTTCACATATTGATCTTTGCTAAGTTACTTTTCCGTTGCTACCGTTACAATCACTACAACACTGCTACTGTCACTTTGCCATTGTTACCGTTACTTCCATACTGCTTTGCTACTGAATACTTTGCTGCAGATACTATGTCTTTCAGGTGTGGTTGAATTGACAACTCAGCTGCTAATACTCGAGAATATTCTTTGGCTCCCCTTGTGTCGAATCAATAAATTTGGGTTGAATACTCTACCCTCGAAAACTATTGCGATCCCCTATACTTGTGGGTTATCAAGACCTTTTTCTGGCGCCGTTGCCGGGGAGCATAGCTCTATTCTCTGAGTCACTTGGAATTTATATCTGTTGATCACTATGAAGAATTTGAAAGATGCTAAAACTAAGATCTACCCCTCAACTACGAGGACAGGTAAGGAACTGCCATCTAGCTCTGCACTTGATTCACCTTCCGTTATGAGTAAATTTGTGACACCACCACCTGCTATTGATTCTGATATGTCGCAAGTAATTGATGATGTCACTTCTGCTATGCATGATGCTTATGATGATACTTTGCTTGATACTACTGTGCCACTGGGTGAATTTCTTGATGAACAAATTGCTAGAGTCAATGCTGCAACTGATGATATTTCTGAATCTGATGAGATTATTGAAACTGAGCACTATGAGACACCTGCTAGACCTAGCTCTCCTAGATATGAATTGCCTAATATACCTAAGTGTTATGTTATGGAAGGAGAGGTAGCTAGGGACTTTCTTGCTTGTAAAGATAGAGATGATCTTAAGAAATTACTATGCAAGTGGAAAGAAAAATCTTTCAATGCTAGAATGCAATATGATCCCAAGTTTTCTACTTCACCTATCTTTGTTACTGATAAGGATTATGAATTCTCTATCGATCCTGAGTTAATTGCTTTGGTAGAATCTGATCATTTCCATGGTTATGAATCTGAAACTATTGTGGCACATCTTACTAAATTGAATGATATAGCCACCCTATTCACTCATGAGGAAAAAATTCGTTATTACTATATTCTTAAGTTGTTTCCTTTCTCATTAAAGGGTGATGCTAAGGTATGGTTTAATTCTCTTTCTCCTGGTTGTGTGCGTAGTCCCCAGGATATGATATATTACTTCTCTGAAAAATATTTTCCTGCCCATAAGAAACAAGCTGCCTTGCAGGAAATAATTAACTTTGTGCAAATTGAAGAAGAGAGTCTCCCACAAGCTTGGGGGAGGCTTCTCCAATTACTTAATGCTTTGCCTGATCACCCTCTCAAGAAAATGAAATACTTGATATCTTTTATAATGGAGTAACCGATGCTTCTAGGGACCACCTAGATAGTTGTGCTGGTTGTGTTTTCAGGGAACGAACTGTTGAACAAGCTGAACTACTATTGAATAATATATTGAGCAATGATAATGATTGGACTATTCCCGAACCACCTCCAAAGCCAACTCCGAAGAAAAGAGGTATTCTATTTCTCAGTTCTGAAGATATGCAAGAGGCAAAGAAATCTATGAAAGAAAAAGGTATTAAAGCTGAAGATGTTAAGAATCTACCACCTATTGAAGAAATACATGGTCTTGATAACCCGACATAGGTAGTAGAGGTAAATTCCCTCTGTAGATTTGATGAAGGTGATATTCCTTATAATAAGTCTGCTCGCCAATGCTTGAATGAGTTTGATAACTTTATTGTTAAGCAAGAAAATTTCAATGATTATGTTAATAGACAACTGAAACATAATGCTTACATGCTTGATCGCTTAGGTGATTATATGAGTAGAACTGTTAATGATCTTAAGATTATTAGTAAACATGCTTCCATGGTAACTACTCAAGTAGAACAAGTACTTAAGGCACAGAATGATTTGCTTAATGAGATGATTAGTAAGAACAATGATCATTCTGTTAGAGTTGTGACTAGATGTGGTAGAATGACTCAGGAACCTTTGTATCCTGAGGGCCATCCTAAGAGAATTGAGCAAGATTCTCAGAGAGTTGATACTGATGCACCTGGTCATTCTAATAAGAGGAAAAAGAATGACGATAGGATTTTGCATGCTGCTATTGAACCTGTTATAGATTCACATGAAAACCCAAATGATATTTCTATTTCTGATACTAAGACACAATCTGGTAATGAACACGAGCCTAGTGATAATATTAATGATGATGTTCATGTTGATGCTCAACCTAGTAATGATAATGATGTGGAGATTGAACCTGCTGTTGATCTTGATAACCCACAACCTAAGAACAAAAGATATGATAAAAGAGACTTTGTTGCTAGGAAGCATGGTAGAGAAAGAGAACCTTGGGTTCAGAAACCCATGCCCTTTCCTCCTAAACCATCCAAGAAAAAGGATGATGAGGACTTTGAGCGCTTTGTTGAAATGCTTAGACCTGTCTTTTTGCGTATGCGCTTGACTGATATTCTGAAGATGTCTCCTTATGCTAAGTATATGAAAGATATTGTGACAAATAAAAGAAAGATACCGGAAGCTGAGATTTCCACCATGCTTGCTAATTATACTTTTAAAGGTGGAATACCAAAGAAACTAGGAGATCCCGGAGTACCTACTATACCATGCTCTATTAAAGGAAATTATGTTAAAACTGCTTTATGTGACCTTGGAGGTGGTGTTAGTGTTATGCCTTTCTCTTTATATCGTAGATTTGATTTGAATAAGTTGACACCTACTGAAATCTCTTTGCAAATGGCTGATAAATCAACTGCTTTACCCATCGGTATTTGTGAGGATGTGCCTGTCGTAGTTGCAAACGTTACTATCCTAACGGACTTTGTTATTCTTGATATTCCCGAGGACGACAGTATGTCGATCATCCTTGGTAGACCCTTTTTGAATACTGCAGGGGCTGTTATTGATTGCAATAAGGGCAATGTCACTTTTCATGTCAATGGTAATGAGCATACGGTACACTTCCCGAAGAAACAACCTCAAGTTCATAGTATCAACTCCATTGAAAAAAATTCAACGATTATTATTAGAGACTTTAAATTCCCTCTCCCTACTGTCAAAAAGAAATATGATATACTTATTGTTGGGGACATGCATATCCCCATTGAGCTAACCTAGTGTTATTAAAAAATTCTCCGGTTCCGTGTCATTCGAAAAAAGTTTGTCAATAAGACTTGATCAACCTTATTGATGGATTCTTTTTGATGAACATGAGATGGATGAATTTAGAAAGCACAACCTTCTGCACCCAACTTTTATTTTCTGTTCTTTAGTTTCATTTTAGTAAAAATGCTATTATTTCTCTGTTTTCTGATTTATCCGTGCAATAGAAAAATGACCTGAAAATAAAAGTTCTCAGAATTCCTTGAAAATTTAGTATGATTTTTTCTGGAATATTTAAGAATTTTTGGCACTAAGAACCCATCAGGGGGCTGCACCAGTGGGCCACAAGCTTGCAGGGCGCGCCCCCCTGGCTTGCGGGTCCCACGTGGGGCCCCCTCACTTATTCCAGCACCCATCCACTTCGTCTTCCTCTAGAAAAAATCCCACCATTGCTCAAACCCGTGTTCTAGCTCATCTTGCTGCCATTTTCGATCTTCTTGCTCAAAGCTCCATTTGCAAAACTGTTTTAGGGGATTGTTCATCGGTATATGACTCCTCCAATGGTCCAATTAGTTTTTGTTCTAGTGCTTTAAATATTGCAAATTTTTGTTGCTGTGGTGACCTTGTTCTTGAGCTTCCATGTCAAATTTGTATGGTCCCAAGTAGTTTTGATGCATGATATAGCCTCTAGACACTTGTGGGAGTAGTTGCTATAAGTTTTGTTGAGCTTTGTTCACTTTTATTTGGAGTCACTAAAAATTTCAGAATTATTTTCCAGAGAAAGAAATGATGAGGAGATTGTTAAGAGGCTCTTCAAGCCGGGGTTCTAAAGAGAATGAAAATGAGAAGCCCAGATACAATATTCCTCGCACCGCGGAGGTTCGACCATGTGAATGGCCAAGTGAAGCATTCTTGAGGGCGGCCGGAATTCATGAAGATTTCTATTATCTGGCAGAAAATGCAAGAATCACCGACTTCCTCAACGATAAGTGTGACCAGTACCTCCTACTTACTAATATTTTCGTGCAAAATTTTCACTTTTATCCTAGGAAGAATCCTCCCATGGTAGAATTTTACTTATATGATGTGCCTAAGGAAATGTCACTTTACGATTTTTGCAATGTTTGCAAAATACCTTATGAGGGCAGTATCAGTGAACCACGTCCTAGAGACATGGAGGACTTTATTGCCGCAATCACTGTGGGGGAAGAGAGAGGGGTGTCAAAGGCCAGAGCAGCTAGTTTGCATTTTCCAGTTCTACGCTATTATTCATTATTTGCGGGGAGATGTCTCGTTGGTCGAGGGGAGAGTGGAAGCCTTAGTGCTCCCGACCTCACCATTTTGCGCCACGCTTTACTTGCTGATAGAACTTTAAGTCTGGGCGCTATGGTGGCCCAACGGTTGAATTTAAACCGTTCGAAGGGCCCCATATTCGGAGGTATCTATGCATCTCGTCTTGCCAAACACTTTAAGATACCCATTAGGCTTGACGAGGAAGAGGAAATGCTGCTACCTACAAGATATTTAGACTATGATAGTATGGTAGCACATGATTTTATTAGGAAAGATAATGATAAGAGGCTGCTTTACAACTTAGTATTTAGTCAGGGTACTTGTGAGATTATTGCTTTGCCTGCTTCTTCTTTGTTCGATATCCGTTCAGGCAGGTACACTATTATGCCCGAGGACATTTATAGATATTGGGGCCTGTCGCAACCCCCAGCACCTGAGCCTGCACCAGCCCTTGATCCGTATCAGGCTCCAATTTTTTAGTGGGAGCCATAGGAGCTGGCCAACCAGTGGAATCCTCAGTATCCTCCGGAGTATCCAGGAGAGGGTTATTTCCAGCCATGGCCCTAGACCAACTTAGGCCAAAAGCCTAAGCTTGGGGGAGTACGTATTTCTCACCGACATTACATTCATGTTCACACACTCATTCCAGTTGTCGGTGTTCATACTTTTTCATTGTACCATCCATGGTAGTTTATTTCTTCTTTTTGCTTTCTTCTTGTGTGTTTAATTAACCTTGAGAAAATCCAAAAAAATTAGTTCTAGCTTTACCTTCTAGTTTGTTTAGTTGTAGCATTAAAAGAAAACCCAAAAAGATTTCTCGTTCTTCTTTTGCTTGTTGGGAGCTTTCTCGTGTAAATAGTTTTCCTTTCTTCTTTGGGTCGTAAGGAGAAGACCACGATGACATGTTGAGTGGCTCTCATATGCATTATTGTTTATCTATCAGAGAGCCCATATTACCTTGCCTTCTCCTTTGAGTTATTGCTTGCAGATTCCAGCTTAGTCCAATGCACGTGCACTCTTATTATTTATCACACCGTTAGGTCATGCAAGTGAAAGGCAATAATGACGATATATGATGAAGTGATTGAGATGGAGAAAAGCTGGTATGAACTCGACCTATTTTGTTTTTGTAAATATGATTAGCTCATCGTTCTGGATTCAGCTCGTTATGGATTGAACATGTTTGCAATGACAATTAGAGATTATAGTTACTCATGCCATGCTTAATTAGCCAAGAGTGTATAATGGTTTGTCTTGAGTGCCAACATGCATTTTAAAATGGTTGTGATGTAGTATGATAGGATGGTATCCTCCTCTGAATGATTCAAGTGGCTTGACTTGGCACATGTTCACGCATGTAGTTGAAACAAAACCAACATAGCCTCCACGATGTTTATGTTCATGGTGATTTATATCCTACTCATGCTTGCATTCAATGTTGGTTAATCTCAAAGCATGTTTATGACTGTTGTCGCTCTCTAGTTGGTCGTTCCCTAGTCTTTTGCTAGCCTTCACTTGTACTAAGCGGGAATACTTCTTGTGCATCCATTTCCATAAACCCAAAGTTGTTTCATATGAGTCCACCATACCTACCTATATGCGGTATTTACCTGCCGTTCCGAGTAAATTTGCATGTGCCAAACTCTAAACCTTCAAATAATACCCTGTTTTGTATGCCCGAATCGCTCATGTAGTGACTAGGGGCTGTCAGTATCATCCATGCTAGGTGGGTTATTCTCACGATATGTGTTGATTCACTATCATGCACGAGAAAGTGGCTGGTATTCGGGATGCCCAGTTCCATGCTCAAAAAAATCAAATCAAAGTATAATGAAACAAAACTCCCCCAGGATTGTTGTTTGTATGGACGGTGCCCGTGGATTCGGCCCGCCGTGGAGTGTGATCGATTGGTGGAGGGGGGTAAAAACTTTACTATTCTGTTTGGGAACCGCCTATAATGTATCTAGCATGGAAGATATCGAGATCTCTTAAGTTGTTAGGTTGACAATGAAAGCATACCTCCCAAAATTATGATTCATCCATGTTTTAAAATCTCGAGCTCTGGCACCTCTGTAAATCAATGCTTCCCTCTGCGAAGGGCCTATCTATTTTATTTACTGTTGAGTCATCCTCTTCTTATAAAGAGCACCAGTTAGAGAGCACCTCCGTCATTTGTATGCTTTGTTATTAATTGATATTGAGTATGAGTGTGACTGGATCTCTTTTACCATGAATTACAATGTCTAGTCAGCCCTTGTTCTTTAGAGGTGCTCTGCATTTATGTTTTGCGGTCTCAGAAAGGGCTAGCGAGATACCATTATGTCATATTGTATCATGATTGTTTTGATAAAATTGTTGTCATCCGAGACTTATTATTATTGCTCGCTAGTTGATTATGCCATTGATATGAGTAAATGTGAGACCTAAATGTTATTGTGAATATGGTTAGTCTATAATCTTTGCTAAAAATCTGAACATCAGTTAGACCTATTTACAACAACAAGATCAAACAGAGTTTGTAAAAGTTTTTCTTTATCACTTTCAGTTTGTCAACTGAATTGCTTGAGGACAAGCAATGGTTTAAGCTTGGGGGAGTTGATACGTCTCCATCGTATCTACTTTTCCAAACTCGTTTGCCCTTGTTTTGGACTCTAATTTGCATGATTTGAATGGAACTAACCCGGACTGACATTGTTTTCAGCAGAATTGCCTTTGTGTTATTTTTGTGCAGAAATAAAAGTTCTCGGATTGACCTGAAAATTTACGGAGAATATTTTTGGAATTAATTAAAAATAATGGCGAAAGAATCAACCGGAGGGGGTCCACCACCTGGCCACAAGCCAGGGGGGCGCGCCCCCCCTAGGGCGCGCCATGCAGGCTTATGGGCCCCCTGAAGCTCCTCCGACCTCAATTCCAACTCTATATATTCCAATTCGGGGAGAAAAAAATCAGAGAGAAGAGTTCATCGCGTTTTATGATACGGATCCGCCGCCACCACCTGTTCTTCCTCGGGAGGGCAGATCTGGAGTCTGATTTGGGCTCCGGAGAGGGGAAATCGACGCCGTCGTCATCACCAATTTCATGATGCTCTCCGCCGTTCGTGAGTAATTCCATCGTAGGCTTGCTGGACGGTGATGGGTTGGATGAGATTTACCATGTAATCGAGTTAGTTTTGTTAGGGTTTGATCCCTAGTATCCACTATGTTCTGAGATTGATGTTGCTATGACTTTGCTATGCTTAATGCTTGTCACTAGGGCCCGAGTGCCATGATTTCAGATCTGAACCTATTATGTTTTCATGAATATATATGTGTTCTTGATCCTATCTTGCAAGTTATAGACACCTATTACGAGTTATGATCCGCATCCCCCAGGGTGACAATAACTGGGATTCTTTCCGGTGATTACCGTAGTTTGAGGAGTTCATGTATTCACTAGGTGCTAATGCTTTGGTCCGGTTCTCTATTAAAAGGAGGCCTTAATATCCCTTAGTTTCCACTAGGACCCCGCTGCCACGGGAGGGTAGGACAAAAGATGTCATGCAAGTTCTTTTCCATAAGCACGTATGACTATATATGGAATACATGCCTACATTACATTGATGAATTGGAGCTAGTTCTGTGTCACCCTATGTTATAACCGTTGCATGATGAATGCCATCCGACATAATTATCCATCACTGATCCATTGCCTGCGAGCTTTTCACATATTGATCTTTGCTAAGTTACTTTTCCGTTGCTACTGTTACAATCACTACAACACTGCTACTGTCACTTTGCCATTGTTACCGTTACTTCAATACTGCTTTGCAACTGAATACTTTGCTGCAGATACTAAGTCTTTCAGGTGTGGTTGAATTGACAACTCAGCTGCTAATACTCGAGAATATTCTTTGGCTCCCCTTGTGTCGAATCAATAAATTTGGGTTGAATACTCTACCCTCGAAAACTATTGCGATCCCCTATACTTGTGGGTTATCAGGGCCCCCGAGGAGGGCACAACCCATCAGGGCGCGCTGGGGCCCCCCTGGCGCGCCCTGGTGGGTTGTGGTCTCCTCGGCCCACTCCCCTGGCACTTCTTTGGCCCACTGGGTGTCTTCTGGTCCAGAAAAAATCTCCAAAAAGTTTCGTCGCGAATGGACTTCGTTTGGTATTGATTTTCTGCGAAGTAAAAAAGCAAGCAAAAACAGCAACTGGCACTTTGGCACTATGTCAATAGGCTAGTCCCAAAAAATGATATAAAGTTGTTATAAAATGATTGTAAAACATCCAAGAATGATAATATAACAGCATGGAACAAGCAAAAATTATAGATACGTTGGAGACGTAGCACAATGCCACGCTCGAGGAGAGGGCCTCAAAGTGCAAGGAGGAGATCGACGATCAGGCCCAAGGTGAGATCGCGCGGAGGACCAAGGTCCTCACCGACAAACACTCCAAGAGTTTGTGGGCGCAGCAGGGCCACTTCTCGAAGAGGCACGGCGAGCTTGACGCCGAAATCGTCAGGCTCAAGAAGCTGCTAGCGGCATCGGAGGCCGAAAACCTGAGCGTGAAGGAGCTTGAGGCCGCGACTCATTGTGAGCTAGAGGAGCTCCTGGCACAGGTGGAGGCGGTTAGCAATGAGGCTCAGTGAACCCGCGACGAGGCTGCGCAGAGGCGCGGGGAGCAGCACACGCTCTCCAAGATGTTCTAAGAGCTCGCGGCACACGCCCGTTGCTCCGTGATCGCCTTTTCCCTCGAGAGAGTGGAGGATCCTCGGGAAACCGACGATGCCAGCTACCTAGTCTTCTTCACAAGGCTCATGGAACAGCTGGAGGCAGGCTTCGCTCGGTGGAATGAGATCTGTGACACCGAGAGTCGTGACCTCCTAAGCCAGGCGTCGACCCGTGTTTTCAGCAACCTGCTGCGTGTCGACGGCGACTTCGACTTCAACCAAGTGCTACTTCCGGTACCTGAGGAGCTACGGGACACACTCGCAAGGGAGGTAGAGGACCACATGGTGAGCCTGCTGGAGCAGATCTCCCCTCACGGGGAGGGTTTCGGCAAAGACAGAGACGCCCCACTACTGCCGTCGACGGTTACTCTGCCGCCTGAGCCCCCTGTGCCCTCCTTCCTGTAATGGAGTAGACGCGGCCCCCTGGGGGCGTGAAGACATTCTTATGGCACTTTTGTATTATGCCCCTAATATTTTATCCGTCTCCGCCTTCCTCCCTAGGCCCTTTTTATCCTTTTTACATTGCCTTTGTGCCCTATGTCACTGGGTCTTAGCCCCCGAGGTAGGCTGCACCATCACTAGTATGCTTGGAGCGAGGGCTCAGCAAGGCCAGAGGGTGCAGGGCTCTTTGGGATGGTAGGAGAACCTGTGGCGCGATGCTCAGAGTCCCCCCTCATGCCAAGGAAATTAGGACGCCTCGAAAGGAAAATGAGGGTGAGGGAAACCGAGGGGGTTTTGAACTTAGCTCCTTCAAGGTGCACGGCGTTGGAGCAAGCCCTTTGTGTGCGCGACGCTGCTCGCGAGGCCTCCGAGGTGAGGCTCATGAGGCCTTAGATGTCCTGCACTAGGGAAACTGCCATGTTTTGCAAGGGGCTCGGCAGGGGGCGCTCGCGAGGTCGCATGTGGGTGTTACACGTGTAGACAAAGGCACCAAGGACCTGGGGAGGTGACATACACGAGAGCAGGCCCGTGAGCCAGAGCTGAGTCGCTAGGAGCATGCATAGGCCTATTCTTTTTATTTTTCTTCTTCCTAGGTGAACTAGGAGCATGGGCGGCTGGCTCTTCATCCACTTCCTCTTCCTCAGCCTCAACTGGGTCTTCAAACATGGAAGTGGGCCTGCCAGTGACACATACAATTCTCTTCCTAGCTCTCTTCTTCTCACATGCCTTCTTAGGCATAGAGCTCTTTGAAGGCTCAACAGATAGTGATGTATTTTCTCTGGCACTCTCAGGTGCTCTCATAGCTTCAGAGCTATCATACTCTTTCCTTACTGGCCTCTTAGCTGAAGTGGCCTCTGTAGCAGATTTATTAGCAGCCCTCTCTTTCTTGTCTTACTGCTTCTTGGCTAGAACTTCCTCTGGCACAAAGTCTAAGTCCTCCTCATCAGAAATGAACTTTATCCTTGCCCTGGTGGCAGCCTTGGGCAGCCCATGAGAACTTGGGGTTCCTGGATCTTCTGAAGATGAAGAACTGGCATCTAGGCTTGTGCTTGAACTCATGTCAACTTCCCTCTCCCTGAAGTCATTCTGGCTATCGTTGGACACTGACATGCTGACCATGTGAATAGAGTATAGAAGGGCAGAGGGGTTGAGCATCACAAAACACAGAAAGTTTTAGCAAATTTGAACTCAGAATCTTAAGTTTACTTTTCTGCAAAAAGGATTTCGGTTCTCCACCGAGTCAAAAAATTCGGAGCCACCGAGACGTACAACCTCCTCAACAGAAACTTGGCAGCCTCTTCAGTTTCACCAAAAATAGCCACTCGGTTTCACCGAGACTGTTCTGTATAGCCCTAAAACAAAAATCGGTAGAACCGATTTTTCTGACTCGGTGACACTGAGATTCGATTTGCGGACAGTTAAACCTAAAAATTCATCGTCCTCTAATCTAATGGAATTTCTCGAGGATGGAACTTGTTCACACAGTGGGAAGGAGATGGAAATTAATGTTTTGCACATGAATCGGACGGGGTGTGCAAAGATTCGAGGCATTACCCTAACTTGGCGATGACCTCCTACAGAGGTGACGGCAGGGCGATTGATGTCGAAGGTGAGAATCCTCCTATGGTGTAGACGCATGGGAGCGAGGGAGAAGTCCAAAGACGTTGAGCGGCAGCTAGGTTTTTGCGGGGACCACGGGTTTTGAAGAAGTAATTACAAAAACCGGTTCCTCCAAGAATATATACATCCTATAGCTATCGGTGACACCGGTTCTAAAATATCGGTGCCACCGATTTCTTCTACTGTTAGTTGACAGGGAAACACGGTGAAGCCGAGATTATGGAATCGGTGCTACCGAGATTCATAAAACCAGATCGACCCTAGGCTTTGGTGGAACCGAGATTTTGAGGTTGGTTACACCGAGATTACACTGGGGAGGTTTTGGAAGTTAGCTCTTAACGAAACGGAACTCCGAGTGCTCCTTACACAGAGGGTTCGAGAAGTGCTTGCTCAAATTTTGTGATGAAGCATGATATGAATTTGAGACAAGAAAGCATAGATAGATAGAGGAGGGTACATAGGCATTCTTGTATATCCAATTGGCCAAAGAAAAATGAAAGCCAAATAACAACAATTGGATATCCTCGAATGAGAAAAGATATGCATACCAACATGCTCACACAAAAAATTGTCAAATGAAATATGGCAAACATACAAAACCACTCTAGTATCTACCAAGAACTTTGGCGATGACGGAGTCATCTATATATGAGTACATTGACTTAGGAGCCAAGTAAGAATACTTGATCATATGTCATACTCATTGTTTAAGCACAAGTGGGGTTGCCACTTTTACTGTTTTACATAAAGCATTTAATGTGTTCACATCTTTAAGAGATGCTTTAACTCAATTCTTAGAGTAAAGCTCCCCCTTGATGTGACATCCCCCCTAAGAGGGATAAACTAACCTTGGGTTTTGTCGTAGAAGACTTCATGTGGATGAGGTAGTAGTGGTTGCTCCTTGTTGATGAAGATCATCTTGAGTTGGGAGCAATCCTTGCTGTTTTTCTTACTCTTCTCACCTACATGGGTTAGTCCCACACAAGATCCAAATACAAGGATATCTATGGACATGGAGTGCAATGTATACATGATGATGTCCATGGATTCATTAATTACCTTGTCCCTTGCTTACCTTTGAGGGAATGTGTGACTCCTTGAACTATTGCATAAAGTTGGAGTTGATTGCAAATAGTCCTTGCCAATAATGAATGTGAGTGAATTTCATTGGCGGAGTCACCCCTCAAGAACTTCTCTTGTTCTTCTTCTAGGGGACCCACATCAAGTTGATGGGAATCCTTGGGGTTGAAGTAGCACTAGTTGAAGTAGATCTTGGAGTAGCCTTGGGAACCCACTTGACCATAGCTTGGGACTCTTCTTCATATGAGTCAATCTCCTCTTGAAGCATGTCCTTGCCCTTGAACTTGTGGTCTTGTGGTGGAAGGCCATATTGAGCTTTTGTTTCCTTGGGAAGAGTATGTTCATACTTCTCCTTTTGGGGAACAAACTTTGGCTTGGGGTATTGACCTTCTTCCCATTCAACTCCATTGGCATTGAAGTAGCCAATGCCTTGGTTCTTCCAATATCCTCCATGCTTGCGTACAATCTCCTCGAATTGCTTACATTCGGCAAGACTTTTGTAGATACCTTTTTCTATAATCCCTTTCAATAGATCATTTTCTTGCTCAAGTGTAACTTGGCTAAGAGAATCATTAATGCAATCAATAGAACTATTACAAGCAATATCATTGGATTTATCATTTTTGTCGGGCCCATGGGACTGGGGGTACCCAGGCCCGTCTACATGCGGCCCAAGGCGTGGCACGTGTCTCAGGCCCGGAGAGTTTCTCCGCCAAGCCTCGGGGATCAGTCCCTCGTGAGGGTCCCCTCCTCGCGAGGTGCACGCCGGCGAGTGCCGTCAGGAGGCAGATGGAGTTCACCCTTGAGGTCGCCTCCCGGAGCCTCATCGTGGGATCCTCTCTTGAGGCTGTCCACGGGAGCCTACGCGGGGCATATTGGCCAAGGACGGCACGGCAGGATCATGCGGCCCTGCTCCTTCACGTGGCTGACGCGGCCCGCACAGGGAAGCCCCCAGGGTCGCACCAGCTGGCGTGGACAGAGAGGGTTTCCTCTCTAGTGATAGAGGAGCAACGCCAGCTCGCGGCCCCCCAAAGCAATCCCCAAAGGTTTCCTTTCTCGTGTAAAAGGACTAAGACCGAGCGCTTGGTAGGACGGAGCTCACCCCCGAGCCCACAAGCACGTCACGACGAGGAGCTTTGGCAGGCGAAGACCACTTTTGTCAGGATAGGCTGCAGTCTTGTCCCCCTTCAAACTGGCCATTGTGGCAACCCTTCCCGCCTTGTGTTTTCGGGGAAGAGGACTAATGCCAGTATAAGAGTAGGGAACCAGCCACCGCAGAGGGCATTGAACCCTGGGCAGGAAAGAACACACCTTGTACTCATCTTCATCCTCAAGCAATCCAGGCAAGTAGGAGTAAGGTCTTACACCGCGAGGTGGCCCGAACCTGGGTAAACTATGTGTCCCTTGTTCGTCTTCCTTAGCTCGAGCCGCCGGAGAGTCGTCGTGAGGTTATGAGGCAGAGTAGGGTAGGAGAGCGAGTGCACCCCAGAGTTCGAACCTTTCTGGGTCTCTGGAGCCCCGATTCCGACATTTAGCGCGCCACGTAGGGGTGCGTCGACGTTCTCCAGCTCCGTTTCGGCTCCAGCCTCACCAACCCCATGGCCGACGCTCGCCGTGTGCGCGCTGAGCGCAGGGCGGCCCGAGTCATTCAGACCGCCCCTGTTGGCCGAGGTGGTCGTCGTCACTCCGCCAGCGCCGAGGTCGCAGCGGCCACCAACCCCGCTGGCCACGAGCAGCAGGACTCCTTCGCGCACCCCTCTGTGCAGAGGGAGGGCCGCAGCGCCACGGCTTCCTCTACCCATGCTCGCCTCGAGCGGGTGAACGCGCAGGCGGCATTGCTCATGGCACATGAGCTGCTTCGCTACCGCCTTGCAGATGCAGGCTATGATGTGTGGCTGGGCCACATCACCGA
Organism: Elymus sibiricus; assembly: GCA_039707655.1. Lineage (NCBI taxonomy): Eukaryota > Viridiplantae > Streptophyta > Magnoliopsida > Poales > Poaceae > Elymus > Elymus sibiricus. Next base: position 257,424,490 of record CM077669.1, read on the forward strand.
GCTTGTCACCGCCGCCGGGGAGGCCCCGGTGCCGAGGCCATGGCACGCCTGAGAAGGACCGCCGCCCATTCTGCATCTACCATGACGTGCATACCCCCAGCACTGAAGACTGCCAAGAACTAAGGATCCTCCATGACGAGCGTGATGGCCGGCGCCCGAAACTCAACGACCGTGGCGCTGGCCACGGAGGCGGCGGCGGTTGTAGCGGCGGCAGGTGGGATAGCCGCGGCGGCAACCCTTGCCATGGCTGGCATGAGCAACCTCGTGACAACGGCCGGCGCGATCAGCCTTGTGAGGTGCGCCCTCGGGACAACGCCGTTCTCCCACCGCTGCCGCCGTCGCCGAGGAGGAGCGATGACAGCTAGCGCGATGTGGGGGCCGGGGGCTACCAAGAGCCTCGTGTGGTGGCTTGCCTCCTCGGCGGAGCCCACACCCCTTCGTCGAACGCCGGTTCAAGCAGCTCTCTCATGAGATGAACGCCACCCTCCCAAGACCGGAAGCCGCGAGACCCCTCAAGTGGTCCCAGTACGCCATCTCCTTCGACGCCAGGGATAGCCTCAAGTCCACGGCCATCGCAGGAGCACTCCCCATGATGTGCACCCCCACCATTAGCAATGTCGCCATCACCAAGACCCTCATCGACGGAGGCGCAGGCCTCAACGTGCTCTCTGTGAAGACCTTCGAGACGCTCCAGGTGCCCTACGACCAGCTAATGCCGACCAGGCCATTCTCTGGGGTGACCGACGGCTCTACCACTCCGTTGGGGCAGATCCGCCTCCCTGTCACATTCGGCACGCGCGACAGCTACCACACCGAGCTCATCGATTTTGACGTGGCGCACATCGGCCTCCCGTACAACGCCATCCTAGGATACCCGACGCTGGCCAAGTTTATGGCAGCAATGCACCACGGATACAACGTCCTCAAGATGCCGGGATGCAGTGGCGTCATCACCATCGCCTGTGAAAAGAAGGACGCGGTCTGCTCCCTTGAGCGCGCCTACAAGCTTGCCGCACCAGAGCATTCCGAGGACGCAGGGGATGCTGGGCCTCGCGAGGCTGCGCCCCCAGGGAAGAAGCAGCTGCTGCCCGTCCCAGGCCTCGCCAAGACGAAGAATGCAGCACATGACAACGCGGTTCCCGTGCCCGTTGCTCGCGCCTGCCGCCTCCCGGCATAGGAAGGCGCGCCCGGCTCCTCCCTTAGGCTAGGCTCGGGGGCTTCCCCCTGGAAAACGTCTAACTTGGCCGGTATGACGAGGGAGGTGCTCGGGCACCACTTGGAAGCGTGCTTCATCACGCGACCATACAAGGAAGGAGCGTGGCGCCGAGCGCCGGCGTCGCAGGAGTTCATCGACCAAGGAATCGGCGAGCTGCGGGAGGAGCGTCGCCCGGAGCATCTTGGCAGCCAGGCTGTCGCCCCCAGGAGGAGCGGCAGGGAGCGCATGTGCGTCGACATCGCGGGCCTTAACAGGGCTGAATCCCAAGGCCTCTTCCAACCACACGTTGCCACCAGCTACGTCCGCATGCCCTTTGGCTTGGTGAGCGCCAGCGTCGCCTTCCAAAAGCTGGCGCAGTTCACGATGGCGCCTCGCGCGGCGCCGAGGCCCCGCGAGCCTCCAGGACCTCAGGAGTCGGCCGGCCCCTGAGGAGCGAACCTTCGCGGCATGCTCCGTCGGGCGGCCAGACACTTCCGCAGCAGCACAATTGCCAGGTGACTTTTTGGTTTGTTCAAATTGAGGGTGCCCTCCAGGCTGCGATACCCTCAGGTTGGCAAGGGTCTGACCCTGCAACATTCTTGCTTTTTGGATGTGTAGCGAACCTTGTTATCTCTCCCGGAGTTTATGTTATTTTCTTAAGCCTCGCGTTCGATGCCTCGCCGCCATTTGAAATGGCTGCGTCCCCGCGACCCGTCTTTCGAATATCCCTTGGCTGGTGTTGGACACGACGTCTGTGCTCGGGTCCACCCCTGTAGCATTGATAAATCCAAGTGATCGAGCTCTATCTCGCGGGCTTGCTCCCGTGCACGTCCCTCCTGAGGTCCTTGGTGTCTCGCCCCTCCAGGGGATTGCAGAGAGTAGGTGAGTAAGGGCGCAGCTAATTATGTATGACTGCCAGTTTGGTGCTTCATCACCTCGGGCGCCATGCTGAAAGCACATTTGATCCCTTGGTGGTTTTGGTAATTAATAACAACATATATGTCATTGGACTCATGTTTCCACTAAGTATATTTCAGGAAAAGTACAATGATGGGATGGCTATAAATTGTGAGGAGATACCCCAAGATGCAAGGAATGAATTGGCAAAGCTTCAAGCTAGAAGACACTCTTTTTTACTTTGTGAGAAATCACTTTGAGTCCATAGGAAAGCCAATACTATTAAAAGGGGGTAAGGTATTGTTGGTGAACAAATTGCTCCACGTGCACAAGTGCTAGCCACCAAAAACACCCACAAGCTCTCCCGCAAAATACTCTATCGAAACCCTAATCCACAAAATCGGTGCCACCAAGATTTCATCCGGCCCTACCGATTTTCTACCCAAGATAGAACCCTAGCCAAACCCTAGAGTTTCGGTACAACCGAGTCTGCATCGGTGCAACCGAGTTTTGGTGACCACGGTTCGGGTGACTGATTTCATAGAATCGGAATTTCCGAGTTTATGCTTCGTTCTCACCGAGTTTTGGGAACTGCCCTCGGCCACTTGTTTCGGTACCACCGAGATTCCTATATCGGTCTCACCGAGATTCCGAAAGTTGCCAGAGTTTTAACAAGTCGGTGCCACCGAGTTTTACTTTGGTTTCACCGAGTTGGGCAATAATGTTGTAACGGTTGGATTTTTGGAGAAGCCTATATATACCCCTCCACCACAAATCACTCGTAAGAGAAGCACTCAGAACTGTTCCCCACTTCCCATATCCAAATTTCTAAGAGAGAACCACCTACCCTTGTGTTGAGATCAAGATCATCCACTTCAACCATATGGATCTTGATTTCTAGCCTCCCCAAGTTGCTTTCCACCCAATTAATCCCTTCTACCAAGCCAAATCTGTGAGAGAGTGATTGAGTGTTGAGGAGTCTATCATCTTGAAGCACAAGAGCAAGGAGTTCATCACCATTATCAAGCCTATTACCTTCTGGAGGGTGGTGCCTCCTAGATTGGTTAGGTGTTGCTTGGGAGCCTCCTACTTTGTGTTGTGGAGTTGAACCAAGAAGTTTGTACGGGCAAGGAGATTGCCTACTTCATGAAGATCTACCCATAGTGAGGCTAGTCCTTCGTGGACGGAAGCTGTTATGGAATAGTCAAGGTTGCTACTTCGTGGACCCTTATGGGTGGAGCCCTCCATGGACTGTCGTGACCGTTACCCTCTGTGGGTTGAAGACTCCATAAACGTGGATGTACGATAGCGCCACCTATCGGAACCACGGGAAAAATCTTCATGTCTACAATTGCGTTTGATCTTCTAACCCTTACCTCTATTAAATGTGCTTGTCTTTACTTTCCGCTGCTATACTCTTAGACATGCATGTGTAGGGTGTGCTTGACTTGCTATCATTGCTAAAATCTACCCACAACTAAAATTGGGAAAAGGTAGAACTTTTATTTGGTTAAGTAGTCTAATCACCCCCCCTCTAGACATACTTTCGATCCTACAAGTGGTATCAGAGCTTTGGTCTCCATTGCATTGGTTTCACAACCTAGGAGAGTATGGCGTCTAGTGAGGGAAGTTACCACCGTAGAGGTCCGTACTTTGATGGTACTAGTTTTGCTAGTTGGGAGCATAAGATGAAAATGCATATTCTTGGTCATTACCCCGCCGTTTGGGATGTTGTTCGTGTGGCTTGCAAGGTCAATTCTTTGGTGATGGAAAGGAACCGGCTCGTGAAGCGACCGCGGATGAATTGAAGATGTTGCAATACAATGCTCAAGCATGTGACATTCTCTTCAACTGCCTATGCCCCGAAGAATTCAACAAAATCAGCCGTCTTGAGAATGCAAAGGAAATTTGGGATGCTTTAGTTGATATGCACGAAGGTACCGATTCCGTGAGGTAATCTAAGTTGGACGTGCTTCAAAGCCAACTTGACAAGTTCAAGATGAAGGATGGTGAAGGAGTTGCGGAGATGTACTCTAGGCTTGCTCTCATTACCAATGAGATTGCCGGCTTTGGAAGTGAAGAAATGACCGACAAATTCATCATCAAGAAGATACTTAGAGCTTTGGATGGAAAATATGACACCGTGTGCACTCTAATCCAAATGATGCCAAATTACAAAGATCTAAAGCCTACGGAAGTCATTGGTAGAATTGTTGCTCATGAGATGTCACTCAAAGACAAGGAAGAACTTCACAACAAGTCTAGCGGTGCTTACAAAGCCACAAGTAATGCTCCCGCTACTTCAAGTGACAACCATGTTACCAATGAAGATATAAGCCTCATGGTCAAGAAATTCAATAAGTTCTACAAGAGTAGAGGCAAAGAGAGGAACTCCAACTCAAGATATGAAGAAAAGCGTTCATCTAGTCGTGACCAAAATTGTTACAATTATGGAAGGCCCGGACACTACTCCAATGAGTGCACGGCCCCCCACAAAAGAATGGAAGAGTCACCTAGAAGGAAGAGCTCAAGAGATGAGTCACCTCGAAGAGAGAGAAGGAGTAGAGATGATCATTATGAACGAAGACCCTCAAGGAGAAGTAGGGATTTGGAATAGAAGGACAAGTACACCAAGAGCTACTCAAGAAGAAGACATCAAGCTCATGGTGGTGAATGGGTTTCCGGCTCCGATTCCGACGACCACTCCGAGAGAAGTTATCACTCCGACCCCGACAATAGTCAAGATGAAGGTGTTGCTGGACTTGCACTCTTTTCCTCGAACTCCTACGACATATTTGATTCACCAAATGAAGGGAGTGGAAGTTGCTTCATGGCTAAAGGCCCCACGGTATCACACCCCGAGTATCTTGATTTTAATAGTGATGAAGATGACCTACTTGGAGATGATGACTTGCTATTTGATAAAATTAGTGATATTAGTCAAAATGAGCTAGACAATGATCATGCTAGTCAAGATAAGTCGTGTGATGATGATAAGAAGGAAATAGAACGACTAACTAAAGAATTAAACACTCTTAAGTAAGCTCATGAATCTACTTTAGAAGATCATAGAGAGCTTGTAAGGACTCATGAGAAGCTACGCTTCGAGAAGCTCAACTTCGAGCAAGAGCATGAGTTTCTTAAAGCAATCAATGACGATCTTCGAAAGAAGACTTCTTCTTATCTAGCCAAACGACTACTCTTGACTACATTTATTCCACTAGTTAAGACTAAGCAATCTAGTAACAAAGGCAAGAAAGGTTCTTCAACTAGTAGTAATAAAAATGATAAATCAAATGATGTTGCTTCTAGTAGTTCTATTGATTCCACTAATGATTCTCTTAGCCAAGTTACACTTGAGCAAGAAAATGATCTATTGAAAGGGATTATAGAGAAAGGTATCTACAAAAGTCTTGCCGGATGTAAGCAATTTGAGGAAATTGTACGCAAGCACGGAGGATACCGGAAGAACCATGGCATTGGCTACTTCAACGCAAATGGAGTTGAATGGGAAGAAGGTCCATACCCCAAGCCCAAGTTTGTTTCTCAAAGGGAGAAGTATGAACATACTCTTCCCAAGGGAACAAAAGCTCAAAATGACCTTCCACCACAAGATCACAAGCTCAAGGGCAAGGACAAGCTTCAAGAGGAGATTGACTCATATGAAGATGAATCCCAAGATTTGGTCAAGTGGGTTCCCAAGGCTTCTACAAGCTCAACTTCTACAAGTGCCACTTCAACACCAAGGATTGCCATCAACTTGATGTGGGTCCCCAAGAAGAAGAACTAGAGAAGTTCTTGAGGAGTGACTCTGCCAATGAAATTCACTCACATTCCTTATTGGCAAGGACTAGTTGCAATCAACATCAACATTATGCAATAGTTCAAGGAGTCACGCATTCCCTCAAAGGTAAGCAAGGGACAAGGTAATTAATGAATCCATGGACATCATCATGTATGCTTTGCACTCCATGTCCATAGATATCCTTGTATTTGTCTCTTGTGTTTGGGACTAACCCATGTAGGTGAGGAGAGTAAGAAACAAAAAGGATTGCTCCCAACTCAAGATGATCTTCATAAACTATGAGCATCCACCACTACATCACTCACATGAAGTCTTCTATGACAAAACCCAAGGTTAGTTTATCCCTCTTAGGGGGCATGTCACATCAAGGGGGAGCTTTACTCTAAGACTTGAGTTAAAGCATCTCTTAGAATGTGACAACATTAAATGCTTTATGTAAAAGTGGTAACCCCACTTGTGCTTAAACGATGAGTATGACCTATGATCAAGTATTCTTACTTGGCTCCTAAGTCAATATACTCATATATAGATGACTACGTCATTGCCCAAGTGCTTGATAGATGCTAGAATGTTTGTGCATGTTTGCCATGATTTCATTTGACATCTTATTATGTGAGCATGTTGGTCTGCATATCTTTACTCATTCGAGGATATCCAATTGTAGCTACTTGGCTTTTGTTTTTCTTTTGCCAATTGGATATACAAGAATGCCTAGGACCACTCTCTAGCTATCGATGCTTTCTCACCTCAAGTTATATTCATGCTACATCACAAAACTTGAACAAGAACTTCTCGAACCCTCTGTGTGAGGAGCACTCGGGGTACCGTGTCGACAAGAGCTGCATTCCAAAACCTCTCATGTGCATCTCGGTGAAACCAACCCCAAAAAACTCGGTTCCACCGAAACACTGAGTTGATCAAGGTATTTGCCTCGGTAACACCGATTCCATATTCTTGGTTACACCGAGTTTCCCTGTCACCTGACAGTTGAGGAACTCGGTGGCACCGATAATTTCGAACCGGTGTCACCGACAGTGAAGGGTATTTAACCTGGCGGACCCGACTTTTGAAAATATTCTTTCAAACGTTCTGCCTCCCCAACCCTAATCTGCCGCTCCAGACCCCCTGGTCGTCACCTTTGCGTCCCCGTGCACCTCCGCCGTTGGGACTCGCCGCCGTGGACAGAATCTTCACCACCGTCTTCGCCGTAGCAGATCTTCACCGAGTTAGGGTGACAATCCGACCCCCTCATGCGCTCCTCGATCTAATTCTTGCGCATTAGGGTAGATTTATCAATAAACCATAGTTTGCAATCTTCCTATCCCACCAAAAATCTCATTAGAATAGCGAACAAGAAAATTTTAGGTTTAGCCGTCCACAAAACGCATCTCGGTGACACCGAGTCACAAAAATGAGTTCTACCGATTTTGGTTCTAGGGTTCCTGAGAATGGTCTTGGTTAGACCGAGCAGTCTTTCTCGGTGACACCGAAGTGACTACCAAGTTTCTGTAAAGAAGACCATATGTCTTAGTGGATCCGAAAATCTTGACTCGATGGTACCGAAATTCATTTTGCAGAAAGCTAAAACTAAGATTTTCTTTGTTCAAACTTTGAAAAATCTCTGTGTTTTGTGATGCTCAATCTTTCTACTCTTCTATACTCTATTCACAGGGACAGCATGTCAGCTTCAGGTGATAGTCAGAATGACTCTAGAGAGCCTAGCATTGATGCAAATCCAGGGACTAGTCCTGAGCCTAGCTCATCTTCAGAAGATCCAGGCACCCCAAGTTCTCATGGGTTGCCTAAGGATGCTACAAGAACCAGGAGGAAATTGAACTCCGATGAAGAGGACTCTGATTTTGTGCCAGAGGAGGTTCTTGCCAAGCAAAGGCAAGACAAAGTAGACAGAGCTGCCAAAAGGTCTGCATCAGAGGCAACCTCATCTAGGAGGACTATCAGGAAGGAGTATGCCAGCACAGAGGCTATGAAAGCACCAGAGAGTGCTAGGGTTTCCATGTCTATAGAGCCAGCCAGAAGCTCTATGCCCAAGAAGCCAGTTGAGAAGAAGAGAAGCAGGAAGAGAATTTTTCACGTTGTTGGAAGACCTACTTCCATGTATGAGGATCCAGCAGAAGCTGAAGAAGTGGAAGAGCCATCTGCCAAGGCTCCTCCCAAGAAGAAGAAGAAGCTTCTAGCAGATGCTATGCCCAAGGATGCACCAGCTAAGAGCACCAAGTCTGCTCCCAAGAAGCCTTCAGCACCCAAGAAGCCCAAGAGGACCACCAGAGATATCCCTCTTGCTGCCAAGAACAAGAGATCTACCACTATTGATGAAGAGGAAGAAGTTTCTGTGTTGAGGAAGCTCGGACCTCATCTGCCCGCTCATAATGATACTCATCCCATAGCTGAGGACATGAAGAAGAGGAAAGACTCAGGGCTGAGGCTATGGATAGCAAATGACCCTTATGCCTCGAGGAGAAGGACTTCTGTTGATCCTAGATTTCACACCAAGGAGCAGCAAGATTTTTATGATACTGTCTTGTTAGACAAGAGCCCAGCTGTCAGTGATATGAGATATGTAGACTAGGACTACATTAAGAAGAATGAAGATTATTTTCCCCATGTGCAAGAGAACTTCAAGGCCATTGACATTGATGCATTTGTTGGTAGAGAGTTTACCCCTTGGAATGATGAAATGATCATGCAATTCTACTCCACAGCTCATTTTTATGGAGATGGTAGAATTGTCTGGAAGACAAAAGGTGTCAGGTATGATTCCACAGTGGAAGAGCGGGCTAACATCTTAGGAGCCCCATAGGTAGAAGATGGTGATTTGGATGTATACTCTGAGGCCAAGATGAATCATAATTCCATGGCAATGATGTACAAGGAGATTCCTGCTGACTATGTGCATTCACATAAGTTTGGCTCAGTGTACTACCTGTAGGCAGGACTGACCACCACCAACACCAACATGAGGTACACCTTGATGCCCAAATCAGGAGATGACAAGATGATCCGAGGATACTCCATAAACATGCTGCATCATGTAGACCTTCACACCAGATTTAGGGTCATGGACTTGATTGTTGAGACTGTGAAGAGGACTGCTGCTAATCAGAAGAGATCATGTGCATATGCACCATATATTCATATGCTTATCAATTCAAAGCTTGAAAAGAATGTATATGCCCTTGATCGAACACATATGCCTCTCCAGCTAGAGTTTGAGGACAATGTTGTGGAGATGGACCCAGATCATCCCACTTCATCTACTGCACAGGCAGCAGCTGAGGCAGCCAAAGCCACTAGTGCTCCAGTGCCAAGGACAAGGAATGACCAGATGGACCTCATTCTTAGCTCTATCCAAGGCATGTAGAATAACATCACGGAGATTTTGAAGTACCAAAAGAGTCTGGAAAGGATTGTTGAAGACAAGCTTCATACTTTCAACAACAAGGTGGATGGGCTGACAAAGACAGTTGATGAGCTCAAGAAGGAGGTGGACTCAGTACCCCTTCCCCACACCTCATAGCATGATGATGATGATGATGATGATGACAGTCAACCTCTCAGGCCCAGCACTCAATTCAAGACCCAAGCTAGATCTGTGACAGTGCCAGCTTTAGAGTTGAGACCATCCTCATCAGCACCTCCTGCAGCTCCTTCAGTCCCACCAGCTCCATCAGCACCTCCAGTGTCTACTCCAACCCCTTCCATGACATATGCAGAAGTCTTCGCAGAAGCGGTTCTCTCGACTCCTACATCAACAACCGGAGGAGATCAGCCCCAGAGAGATGATTAGTCCTATACCTTTGAACTTTTTGGTAACTTGTTGCCAAAGGGGGAGAAGTTGTATAGATCATTAGGGCTTCGAGAGAGAGAAAGTGTGTTGCTTTTTATCGCTCTCCAAAACCTTAAAATATTTTGGTTGGTTGTTTGTGTTAAACTTGTTGGTGTTTGATCATGCACTTCTTATGTGTTGCTACTACGTCTTATCTTTTGAGATGATCATTCACTTTTTGCTTGATGTGTATTGCTATGTTGTTCATTCATATTATTCTCGCACACCACCAAGTTGTATGTGACATGGAAGAGTGCCCCATGAACCTAATCGATTGTGCATTTGCATTCAAACGCAAATTTAAATGCACAAATTTAGGGGGAGCTCTTGCTTATCACATTCTTCTCAAAGCGATGACTCTATTCATTGATTATATCATATGTCGAAGCTTTGATCTATATGTTGTCATCAATTATCAAAAAGGGGGAGATTGAAAGCACATTTGCTCCCTTGGTGGTTTTGGTAATTAATAACAACATATATGTCATTGGACTCATGTTTCCACTAAGTATATTTCAGGAAAAGTCCAATGATGGGATGGCTATAAATTGTGAGGAGATACCCCAAGATGCAAGGAATGGATCGGCAAAGCTTCTGATAGAGGCGAAGTTGTCCCTGTCTTTCGATGAGATGTGGATATCGTTTATGGTAGAGTCGACTTTGACGATCCGACTACGAACGTGCAAGGACATCGCGCCTTAGCAATCGCTAAACCAACTCCGAGAGGTTATTGACCACGCCGGAGCACGATCAACCTGACCACGAGGGTCTGTTTCCTGCAAGCAAACGAAGAACAAGCAAGAAACTAAGATTGCAATCTGGATATTGCGAATATAAGAGGAAAGATTTATTGATGAAGTGGGGTTCTGTGACGCCTTTGTCTGGTCGTGGAACACAAACGAAGAACGCGAAGTTGCAGCTATGGCTAACTTTCAATCTAAACAAAACCCAAGTCTAAAACGACGCCCTAAGGGTTGTATATATGGGGGAATAGAGGGGGATTTCGTGGCCCCTTGGAGGAGGGGTCCGAAACCAGCCCTAACTTAGTTTCCCCACACATACGGACTCTAAAAACAGCCTATAATGTGGTATTTCGATATTACATGGGCCTGGCCCAAAAATAAGGTGACGCAGCACCTATATTAGCCTATGGACGAAATTTATGAAGTGGCATCTTGTATATTTCGTCCAAGCCTTCATACTCTCCTTATGGTGGCTTCAAAGTGCGAAAATCACCACTGGAAACTCCATTGTTCCTTCCCGCGCGCGCACCTTCTTCTCCATGCTTGATCCCGCTCCAATGGCCATCCTTCTTGTCCATGCTAGTTCCTTCATTCATAAGTAAAACAAAAGTATCTAATTTAGGCAGCATCATATGTTCATGAACATTAGAAGGATTTCCAAGAAACGAAAGTACCTGATAATTTAGTTGGCGTGCGCGGGCTCTAGTAACTGGTACAATATGTGTAGCTGGTGGGGATGTGGGTGTAACATTAGTAGGGATGTCCTCATCATCCTCCCCTTCTTGAACTGAAGTCGTCCTCGACGGAAGCTCATCATCCTCACCCAAATAAGGCTTCAAATCTGCAATGTTAAAAGTGGGACTAACCCCAAAATCTGCAGGCAGCTCAAGTTTATATGCATTATCATTTATTTTCTCTAACACCTTAAAAGGACCATCAGCACGTGGCATGAGCTTTGACTTGCGCAATTCAGGAAACCTATCCTTACGCAAATGTAACCAAACAAGATCTCCAGGTGCAAAGACAACATGTTTTCTACCCTTATCTCCAGCAAGTTTCTATTTAGCATTCATATGCTCAATTTTCTCCTTAGTTAACTCATGCATCTTTAATATTAGTTCAGCACGTTCTTTAGCATCAAAATTAACCTTCTCCGAAGATGGAAGAGGCAACAAATCAATAGGTGCACGAGGTAAGAAACCATATACTACTTCAAAAGGGCACATCTTAGTAGTAGAATGCAGCGAACGATTGTAAGCAAATTCAATATGAGGCAATCATTCTTCCCACATTTTCAGTTTTTTCTTCAAAACAGCCCTAAGCATAGTAGACAATGATCTATTCACTACTTCAGTTTGTCCATCTGTTTGGGGGTGACATGTATTACTAAAAAGCAGTTTAGTCCCCAACTTAGTCCATAAACATATCCAAAAGTGGCTAAGAAATTTAACATCACAATCTGAAACAATTGTATTTGGCACACCATGCAAGCGAATAATTTCGCGAAAGAACAAATCAGCAACATTAGCAGCAGCATCACTTTTATGACATGGTATAAAGTGTGCCATTTTCGAAAATCTATCTACGACAACAAATATGCTATCCCTCCCCTTCTTTGTTCGAGGTAAACCTAAAACAAAGTCCATAGATATATCCTCCCAAGGAACACTAGGTACAGGCAAAGGCATATATAAACCATGAGGATTGAGTCGTGACTTAGCTTTTTGACATGTAGTGCAGCGAGCAACAAAACGCTCAACATCCCATCTCATCTTTGGCCAAAAGAAATGTGTAGCAAGTACGTCCTCCGTCTTCTTCACGCCAAAGTGTCCCATTAATCCTCCTCCATGCGCCTCTTGTAACAACAAAAGACGAACGGAGCTAGCTAGAATGCTTAGCTTGTTAGCACGGAACACAAATCCATCATTAATGATGAACTTGTTCCATGTTCTCCCTTCTTTACAATTCTGCAACACATCTTTAAATTCAGCATCATGCATATATTGATCTTTGATGGTCTCCAAACCAAATATTTTAAAGTCAAGTTGTGAAAGCATAGTATAACGACGAGACAATGCATCAGCAATAACGTTTTCTTTATCCTTCTTGTGTTTAATGACATAAGGGAAAGTCTCAATGAATTCAACCCATTTAGCATGCCTAGGGTTTAGTTTTGCTTGACTTTTAATATGTTTCAAAGATTCATGATCAGAATGTATAACAAATTCTTTGGGCCATAAATAATGTTGCCATGTTTCCAAAGTCCGAACAAGAGCATATAATTCCTTATCATAAGTAGAATAATTCAGACTAGGCCCACTCAATTTTTCAGAAAAGTATGCAACAGGTTTACCATCTTGTAATAACACACCTCCTAATCCAATTCCACTAGCATCACATTCAAGCTCAAAAGTCTTATTAAAATCAGGAAGTTGGACTAATGGAGCATGTGTTAACTTATCTTTCAATACCGTGAAGGCTTCTTCCTGTGCGGTAGCCCAAACAAAAGGCACATCCTTCTTTGTAAGCTCATTTAGAGGTGCAGCAATGGTGCTGAAATCCCTCACAGAACGCCTATAGAAACCAGCGAGTCTAAGAAAACTCCTCACTTGTGTGACCGTTTTGGGCTGCGGCCAACTCTCAATAGCTTCAATCTTGGCTTTATCAACTTCAATTCCCTGTGGAGTAACAACATAGCCAAGAAAAGATACTCGGTCGGTGCAAAAGGTGCACTTCCCAAGGTTACCAAACAAACGTGCATCACGTAGAGCAATAAAAACAGCACGCAAATGATCCAAGTGTTCTTCCAAAGATCTACTATAAATTAGTATATCATCAAAGTAGACTACCACAAATCGTCCAATGAAAGCACGTAAAACCTCGTTCATTAATCTCATGAAAGTGCTAGGTGCATTAGTTAACCCAAAAGGCATGACTAACCACTCATATAATCCAAACTTAGTTTTAAATGTTGTTTTCCATTCATCTCCCAATTTCATACGAATTTGATGGTATCCACTACGCAGATCAACTTTGGAGAAAATTGTAGAGTCACTTAATTCATCAAGCATATCATCTAGCCTAGGAATAGGATGACGATATCGAATAGTAATATTATTAATGCCTCTACAATCAACACACATACGAGATGTACCATCCTTTTTCGGTACTAGAATAATGGGAACAGCACAAGGACTAAGAGATTCGCGTATATAACCTTTGTCAAGCAGCTCCTGTACTTGACGCATAATCTCCTTCGTCTCCTCTGGATTGGTACAGTATGGTGCACGGTTGGGTAGCGATGCACCAGGAATTAAGTCAATCTGATGCTCAATCCCTCGAATAGGTGGTAATCCCGGTGGCACGTCCTGTGGAAAGACGTCAGCGAACTCCTGCAAAATGTTAGCAATAGCAGGAGGCAAAGAGGGAGGCATGTCCTCGAATGAAAATAATACCTCTTTGCATACAAAAGCATAGCAAACAGATGTAGTAACATCCAAAGTAGTAATATCAGATTTAGTGGCAAGTAAACAACCACTCTTCAGTTTTATTTCAGATGATTAGATGATTGTTTATGAGGCTTATTATGTTGCTGAAATTACTTTGCCACAATCTGATTTTCACTCTCACTTTGCTTCTGTTTTGCTTTACTAGCTCTAGCAATGTCATCTTTCATAATATGTTCGAGAGACATAGGAAGCAAAGTTATATTTTTATCCTTATGAACAAGAGTATACTGATTTGTCCTACCATGGTGTACAGAATTTTTATCAAATTGCCATGGTCTACCAAGTAAAACGAAGCATGCTTGCATGGGTACCACATCACAATCAACATAATCAGAATATGTAGCAATGCTAAAGTGCACACGAACAGTATGTGTTACCTTAACCTTGCCACTATTGTTGAACCATTGGATGTAATAAGGATGAGGATGTGCTCTGGTGGTTAGAGATACCTTCTCCACCATCTCCATGCTAGCCAAGTTGTTGCAACTCCCTCCATCGATGATGACGCGACCAGAACGCTCCTTCACAACTCCCTTTGTATGGAACAAGTTGTGCCTCTAATTTTGCTCAGCATGTGTAACCTGTACACTCAGAACACGTTGAGCAACTAAACTTTCATACCTGTCAGCGTAGTCAGTAGCCATGTAGTGTGTCTCTTGTTCAGTCTCCTCTACACCTTGTTCTTCACTCACAATAAGAGCCAGGGTCTCCTCATCATAATCACTAGCGGAGTCATATCCACCATCCTCTGTCACAATCATCACACGCTTGGATGGGCATTCCCTCGCATAGTGACCTCCACCCTTGCAACGACGACATATAACCTCATGTGTTTGCCCCGTAGATGCAATGGAAGAAGAAGAGCTCTGTGCAGGCCCGGAAGGTGTGCTCCTCGCGGAGGGTGGGGCGGGGGCCTGTTTCCTGGTATCTCGGTTGGAGTTGGTGGCTGAAGTAGGCGGTACTGCAGCAGGACGTGTGGAAGTAGATGGGGTATGTGGCGTCCATGATGAAGTGCGACGTGCAGAAAAATTAGTTCTTGCCAATGCCTGTCGATCCTGCACTTCACGTTCAGCTTTGCAAGCAAGATGGAATAAACGAGTGATGGTATTATACTCCTTATACTCTAATATAGTCTGAATATCTCTATTTAATCCACCCATAAAACGTGCAAGCATAGCTTCATTTTCCTCAACAATACCACATCTAATCATGTCAGTTTGTAATTCCTAATAATATTCCTCTACAGAATTTTTTCCTTGTCTTAAACGCTGCAAATTTTGAAGCAATTCACGTTGATAATATGGGGGAACCCAATGATTACGCATAGCAGTTTTCAAAGCAGCCCAAGTAGTTGGGATATTAGCATGATGTATTCTACAATGTTCAGACCACCAAACACAAGCAAAACTAGTGAATGAACAAACAGCAGTAGCAACACGTCTATCCTCAGGAAACTGTAAGCATGTAAAATGTTGTTCTGTTTCTGACTCCCAAGTAAGATATATATCAGGAACATATCTACCATCAAATGTAGGAATATTCAATTTTAGTTTAGGGAGATGGTCATGATCCCGTACCTGAGGGGGTGGTGCAGGCCTACCGTTGCGGTTGTAGCCATGTGGACGACCTGGTGCTTGTGGTGGTGGTTGCTCCTAGGGCTGAATTGGAGCAACCTCTCCCTCATCATCGTAAGCACCATCATAATCCTCAGCATAATCCTCATTCTGCTCAACGACAGTAGCAGCAACAGAAGCCGCAACAGTAGCAGCAGTAGCAACGGCACCAGAATTTTGGCCTTGGGCGAGAGGCACATGTCGCGCTCATCTCTCTAAAAGCGCGCCATGTTGATGTTGTTGCTGGACAGGGACGTTAGCTGCAGCTGGTGGTGGTAGACGGGCAAGCACCTCATTGAACTTGGCGTCCAGCTTGGTGTCGAATGTCTTCTCAAAACTATCTAGCTTCTCCATGGCCTCTCCAAGGCTCTTCACGAAGTCTTGTACCTAGTTAGCCATCATTTGCTGGAATTTGTCATGAAGCTCCTTGTTGGTCATAACCTCCCATTCGACCTCGTCAGCTTGTGTTCCTGGCATGGTTAGCAGCAATAGGAACACACAAGAATATGAACCTACAGACTACTAGGAAGTGGTGGTGGTGGTGGTGTGTCACAAATCCGTCAAGCAAATCTCAATTTCTTACCAGTTCTTACCCAGCAGCAGGTGGTGATCGGCAACCGTTGTAGTCAAAACTCTCAAAGCTTGGATAGAACGATTGCCAGGTGGTGTCAAACACACGACGTAGATGTATGTGGAGCTGGGCAGGCTTATAATATGGTAGCAAAAAGGGTCAGCAATAATCAGTTCGGAGATGCAAAGTTGAATAAACACTCAACGACGGTACTGTGCTGGTCCTAGGCTAGACCGTGCTAGAGACGCGATCCTAGAACACCAAAAAAATCACGACGCTACACGTAATCAAGGGAAGAGCACACTCTGTATATTTTTTTGGCGCCTCTTTTTTTTGTGCTCTTTTTTTTTGCTCGGAAAATCACTATAATGGCGAGTGTCTCAAAACTCTTCCCAAGTCGTGTAAACAGCATAGACACAAAAATGTTTTGACTAATTTTTTTTTCAGGAGCGATCCGGGGCTGCGACGACCAAAAAATGCGACAAAAATCACTATGATGGCGAGTGTCTCAAAACGCTCCGGAAAGCATAAAAATAGGATAGGGAAAAAATATTTTCACCCGCCGAAATTTTGGCCTAGAAAGTGCTATGAAAAGCGTGCCAGACTCAGTCAAGGAAACGCTCCGGATTTTTTTTTCCGAGACCTACTCAGTCAAGGATACACGAAAATAAAATCAAAGGAATCTCGAAAGCAATCCTAATATGGGATGGACTTGGACTAGGATTGGTGATGGATATGAATCTGGTGGAACTCGGCTAGTGGAGGATGTATGTATGGGTGGTGGAACACGGGTTGGTGGTGAATCTGTGATGGAGGTGGACTCGGATTGGCGTGATGGTGGATATGTGGTGGTATATGGCAGCGGTGATGTATCTGGTGTGGTGGTGGGATATGGCAGCAATGAAGATGATGCGGCGGCGGCGTGACAAACTGTGACCAGAACTCGAAACTCTAAAGAACTAGACGCTAAGACCAGCAACTTGACACGACGATGCATACGCAAATTCAACAAAGCAAATACCGAACCGAAAATTGCAACGGCTCAGATTGGTTCGGATATGATGATCTAACACTAATTTTTTTTTGGCTTTTTCGTGGACTGTAGGTATGAAGAACAGATGCAATCTAAACTATGAATAACTGGTAAAATCTCACCGAGCAACCTGGAAATCTGATACCACTTGATAGAGGCGAAGTTGTCCCTGTCTTTCGATGAGATGTGGATATCGTTTATGGTAGAGTCAACTTTGATGATCCGACTACGAACGTGCGAGGACGTCGCGCCTTAGCAATCGCTAAACCAACTCCGAGAGGTTATTGACCACGCCGGAGCACGATCGACCTGACCACGAGGGTCTGTTTCCTGCAAGCAAACGAAGAACAAGCAAGAAACTAAGATTGCAATCTGGATATTGCAAATATAAGAGGAAAGCTTTATTGATGAAGTGGGGTTCTGTGACACCTTTGTCTGGTCGTGGAACACAAACGAAGAACGCGAAGATGCAGCTATGGCTAACTTTCAATCTAAACAAAACCCAAGTCTAAAACGACGCCCTAAGGGTTGTATATATGGGGGAATAGAGGGGGATTTCGTGGCCCCTTGGAGGAGGGGTCCGAAACCAGCCCTAACTTAGTTTCCCCACACATACGGACTCTAAAAACAGCCTATAATGTGGTATTTCGATATTACATGGGCCTGGCCCAAAAATAAGGTGACGCAGCACCTATATTAGCCTATGGACGAAATTTATGAAGTGGCATCTTGTATATTTCGTCCAAGCCTTCATACTCTCCTTATGGTGGCTTCAAAGTGCGAAAATCACCACTGGAAACTCCATTGTTCCTTCCCGCGCGCGCACCTTCTTCTCCATGCTTGATCCCGCTCCAATGGCCATCCTTCTTGTCCATGCTAGTTCCTTCATTCATAAGTAAAACAAAAGTATCTAATTTAGGCAGCATCATATGTTCATGAACATTAGAAGGATTTCCAAGAAACGAAAGTACCTGATAATTTAGTTGGCGTGCGCGGGCTCTAGTAACTGGTCCAATATGTGTAGCTGGTGGGGATGTGGGTGTAACATTAGTAGGGATGTCCTCATCAGCTTCAAGCTAGAAGACTCTCTTTTTACTTTGTGAGAAATCACTTTGAGTCTATAGGAAAGCCAATACTATTAAAAGGTGGTAAGGTATTGTACGTGAACAAATTGCTCCATGTGCGCAAGTGCTAGCCACCAAAAACACCCACAAGCTCTCCCACAAAATACTCTGTCAAAAATCCACAAAATCGGTGCCACCAAATTTTCATCCGGCCCTACCGATTTTCTACCCAAGACAGAACCCTAGCCAAACCCTAGAGTTTCGGTACAACCGAGTCTGCATCGGTGCAACCGAGTTTTGGTGACCACGGTTCGGGTGACTGATTTCATAAAATCGGAATTTCCGAGTTTATGCTTCGGTCTCACCGAGTTTTGGGAACTGCCCTCGGCCACTTGTTTCGGTACCACCGAGATTCCTATATCGGTCTCACCGAGATTCCGAAAGTTGCCAGATTTTGAACAAGTCAGTGCCACCGAGTTTTACTTCGGTTTCACCGAGTTGGGAAATAATGTTGTAACGGTTGGATTTTTGGAGAAGCCTATATATACCCCTCCACCACATCCCACTCGTAAGAGAAGCACTCAGAACTGTTCCCCACTTCCAATATCCAAATTTCTGAGAGAGAACCACCTACCCTTGTGTTGAGATCAAGATCATCCACTCCAACCATATGGATCTTTATTTCTAGCCTCCCCAAGTTGCTTTCCACCCAATCAATCCCATCTACCAAGCCAAATCTGTGAGAGAGTGATTGAGTGTAGAGGAGTCTATCATCTTGAAGCACAAGAGCAAGGAGTTCATCACCATTATCAAGCCTATTACCTTTTGGAGGGTGGTGCCTCCTAGATTGGTTAGGTGTTGCTTGGGAGCCTCTTACTTCGTGTTGTGGAGTTGAACCAAGAAGTTTGTACGGGCAAGGAGATTTCCTACTTCATGAAGATCTACCCATAGTGAGGCTAGTCCTTCGTGGATGGAAGTTGTTATGGAATAGTCAAGGTTGCTACTTCGTGGACCCTTATGGGTGGAGCCCTCCGTGGACTCTCGCGACCGTTACCCTCCGTGGGTTGAAGACTGCATAAACGTGGATGTACGATAGCGCCACCTATTGGAACCATGGGAAAAATCTTCGTGTCTACAATTGCGTTTGATCTTCTAACCCTTACCTCTATTACATGTGATTGTCTTTACTTTCCGCTGCTATAATCTTAGACATGCATGTGTAGGGTGTGCGGTACTTGCTATCATTGCTAAAATCTGCCCACAACTATAATTGGGAAAAGGTAGAATTTTTATTTGGTCAAGTAGTCTAATCACCCCCCCCCCTCTAGACATACTTTCGATCCTACACATGCATCGGGTGGCTTTCTCATGTTCATCCCATGAAGGAACCCGACACGGCGTCTGTGCTCGGGTCCGTCCCTGCAGCGTCGCTAAACCCGAGTGACTGAGCTCTGTCTGACGGGTTGCCCCCGTACACGTCACCTTCTGGGGTCCTCAGTGTCGAACCTCTTCGTGCGGTGGCCTCGGGACGGCCACCCGACGCGCGTTGCCTCATGTCACAGGTTTCATGCGCATGGAGTTGCGTGAAGAGTGAGGCGCAACCCGCCTGAACACTGAGGAAGGAGCTCCTGAGCCATGTGCCTGGAGCGTCCGACACCTCTCTAATCGTCGCCCGTGACCCTCTCACGTAATAATGAGGTTGGGTCTGTACACGCCCCGGAGCCTCCCATAGGGCCACCGCTTGGCCTCGGGAGGACTCCCGCCCACGCCCAAGTGGAAGCCCCATGCTCCGCGCTGGCGGAGATACTTTCGAACCGCGACTATGCCAATGCCCAAGTGGAAGCCCCATGCTCCACGCTGGTGGAGGATCGACTGAGCAACACGCTCGCCAGTTTCCCCTTGTACCTCGCGCAAGCGGGGGCTGGACATGGTGCCTATGCTCGGGTTAGTCCCAGCAGCGCTGAAAAACCCAAGGGACCAGGCTCTGGCTCGCGGCTCTACCTCCACGCACGTCACCCGACCAAGGCCCTTGGTGTCTAGTCTCCTTGCGCGACACCCAAGTGTAAACCGGCAAGAGTGCGACGCTCCAAGCATGGTTTCCTGTGCGCAGGATTCTTCCTCACGTGGGTTGCTTGCGCGTCAAAGGGGGGCTCTTGAGCATCCCGCCTCAGGAACCTTCACTAGCGCCCGTAGCCCCTCACCTCCTGGTTTAGTTCAGGCATCATGACCTGGCGTTCCAGCGACGGTTGAGGTACACGCGGGGCTGGGCCCTGCCGACGCAGAGCACAAGGATTCTAGAGCGGGTCACTTGCACATCAAAGGGGGGCTCTTGAGCATCACGCCTCAGGAGCCATCACTAGCGCCCGTAGCCCCTCACCTCCTAGTTTAGTTCAGGCATCGTGACGTGGCATTCCAGCGACGGCTGAGGTACGCGCGGGGCTGGGCCCTGCCGACGCAGAGCACGAGGACTCTCGAGCGGGTCGCTTGCGCGTCAAAGGGGGGCTCTTGAGCATCGCGCCTCAGGACCTTCACTAGCGCCCGTAGCCCCTCACCTCCTGGTTCAGTTCAGGCATCACGACCTGGCGTTCCAGCGACGTCTGAGGTACGCGCAGGGCTGGGCCCTGCCGACGCAGACCACAAAGGCTAGCAAGAGAAAAACCGAGCCAAGGAAGGGAAATCACAGATCACAAACAGTTATTACAAGTTCAAAACATTCCCCGCGATTTAAACTGTCATCTTATGCCTCCTCGAGGCGGATTCAATTTATTGCAGGACGGTAGAAGGAGGCTCGCCGCTAGACTCTTCGCCACCGTCGTTGCATAAGAACTTCTCAAGCAACGTGCTCACGTGGCCCCCCACAGCCGCCGCCAGGTCGCCGCGAGATTCTTCGGGCATGGGGCCCGTCACCTCGTCGAATTTAAAGTTGGCATCGCGAAGGAGGAGATGGCTGAAGACGCGGGTCGCCGCCACGGAGAAGAGATCGCGGCTCTCCTCTTCCAGGATGCCATCCACCTCCTGGGCCACGCCCTCAAGTTCCCTCACGAGCTTGGAGGAGAGCTCGGCGTAGCTGGCACCCTGAGGGATGACAGGAGTCTCGAAACTCAACCTACAGATAAAGCCCAGGGCCTTGCGGGCCCTGTGCTCATGGGAGGAAAGCGCGGCGTGGTCCGAGGCCGCCCTCGCATCGGCAACAGCCTGAATCTCCTTCGCCCGGGCATCCAGCTTGGTGTTGACTTCGGAGACCTACTTGGTGTGAGCTTCGTGGGCCTCGGCCACCTCGCGCTACAGCGTCTCCAAGCGCCCACGCTCCATGGCCTGCTTGGTCGTCACCATCGCAAGCTCAGAGTCACAGTATGTGAGCCTCACCTCGCGGGCCTTGACGTCTTCTTCCTGCAGCTGGAGTTGTTGCGCTTGCGCAGCCTGTTCCCGAAGCGTCTTCAGGCCGGCTTCCGCTTCCTTGAAGCGCTTGGCGAGCGCCATTTTCTCGGCAAGAGCGCTCTCGCAAGCGGCCTTCGCCTCGGCGACCTCCTTCTTGCCTTCCGCAAGGATGGCCTCGGCCCTGCTGTGAGCCTCTCTGGTGGAGGCGTCAAGCTGACGCCACCCCGCGGCGGGCCTCAAGCGCTCGGCGGAGAGGCGTGCCTCGACGTCTTGAAAGTCCGCCCTAAGCAGGTCGAGCGCGCTTCGGAAGCCTGCCCCGAGCCGGTCGAGCACGTCCTGGGCGTCAGTCATAGCCCCGCGCCTGAGCAAGGCGCTCTGGTCCATCAGGGCGGGAGCTTGCACGGGGACCGACGCCCCGGCGCTTGTTGTTGCCGTAACAAGAAGGGCCCTGGCGCTGAGATGCCGGGGGCTCTGGGTCCTCCCCCATGCTTGGCTCCCGCGGTTCGCCTGGAAAGGCTGCCACGCTGACCTCTGGGGCCCCCGGGGTGACCACCGCTTGAGGGCAGCCTGAGTCGCGCCATGCGCCATGGCTGGCTGCGGGGGCCAGGATGGCCGATGAAGGTTGAGGCGCCCCTCCCTTCCCCACGGGCTGAGAAGCTGCAGCCTCGGTAGGTGGCGCCGGGGCTGAGCAGCCATGGCCTCGGTAGGTGGTGCCTGAGGCCAGACCGCCGCGGCCCTGGCAGGCGGTGCTGGGGGCTGGACCATCGTGGCCCTGGCGCACGGGCCCCCTCTGTAACAGCTTGAGACCGACGCTCCAGAAGATTCCCGTTCTATTCCGTTGTCATCGTGTGATTCGTTTGGTTCTCGCATTCATCATCGCATCATTCGCATAGCATTGGCACTCTGTTGTCATCATTTTTCAAAACTTGCATCCATTCATAGTTGCCGGTTCTCTCCGTTCGTGCCATCGACCGTTTCAAGACCAACCACACACGCACATGCACGCGCCCGTGACATCATTAAAATATTATTTTTTAAGTGGGATAAAAACGTTCTTGGAATGGGTTGAAAGCTGGCGCGCGGTCTTAATATTTTGTAGTTAGACCGCCTGCCAAATTTCGTCGCATTCGGAGTCCGTTTGATACCCCAACCGTTAAACATATTGCGGCACTATAGCCGGTCGAATCGCAGACGTTTTTGGTATATAAAATTGTCGGGCTGCTAGCGTCTTCCCTCTCTTCTCATGCCTAGCTTCTCTGCACAGTGCATAGACCCCTCGTGCGCGTCCGATAACTTCCCTAAACCCGGAACGCACGGTCCTGACCGTTGGGTCCGGTTCAACCCCGAAATACCCCAAGCCATCATTTGTTTCTCATTTAAACTCCCCTAACCCATTTTATCTCAACCATTCAATTTTATCAGAAGGTTCTAAAACGTCTGTGTTTAGTAAACCTTACCTATTTAAATGGTCCAACCCTAGAGTTTGAGGGACAAGATCCCTTGTTTTCCTCCCTCGCGCTGCCACTGTCTTCTCCACCTCGGGATCCATCCCGAGCAAACCAGCGCGCAGCCACCACACCAGATCTTCTTCCTCGATCCACCCATCCCACCAACCAGTGCGCTCCCCTATGCACGAGCCAACCCCATCACGCAGCCAGTCATCCAACTGGCAACGGACGCGTCCGACGACCGCAGGGACGCGAGCCCATAGCTGGTCCAACCATCGTGCTCTCATGCCCGTGGACGGGCTCGTCCCTGAGCACCGCGCCGCCCTGCCGGAAGCCACCGTCGGCGACGTCGTCTGCCGGAGCCGCAGGTCCAGTGCCATTACCCGTCCTGCTCTTCTCCTCTCTCTGTTTCCCCTGGTCTCTCTAATCTCTCTCTCTCCCGTCACTCAGCTCTCTCCCTTGTCTGTTGTTCTTCGGGGAACAACCAGGGCCATGGACAGGAGACCGTCACCACCATGGAGCTCCGTCACCGGCCGGATTAGGTGCCCCGAGGGTCGGATCCGTCCATCACCAACTATCCTCGACCGGATCCTGTTTTTTCCCAGCCCTTCTCTGCCGTCCTCGGCCGTCTTCTCGCCATGGACGCCGGGCTCGATGTTTCCCCAATGTGAGCAAGTCCCTCGTTCTGAAACTTAGTTCTTTTGTCTAGATCCGTTCTGGCTGATATAATGTTTAGGCCACTGTGTTTTGTCTCAAAAACATTGCTAGCCGAGATGGTCATTGCCGTGTGCTGTGATCCGAGGGGTCTGGGGTTCGAAACCCAACCGCCCCTGTTTTGTTTTGTCTTATTTCTATTAAACCTGTTTTGTCTTTCAGTTTTGTCAAATCAGAGCCTCTGTATGATACATCTTTGGCGAGTATCCATGTTGCATCAAAGTCACACCGTAGCCCACTGGTCACTCGTGCTTGCATCTATACAGGAGTTCGTGGGTTCGAATCCCAGGCTCACCATATTTTTTTGCCTTGCCTTTTAATTGTAGTGTGAGGATGAGACCCTTGACCCACCTGTCATACGCCATCCGGATCTAAGCCTGATTCTCACACCTGTCATACGCCATCCGGATCTAAGCCTGATTCTCAGATTCGGACTGTTACGGTTTTGTTTTCATCGACAAAATTCTCAAATATCCAGGACATTGCATATTTAGAAATGCCATGTTTTTTAATACCTAATAACTAAATAACCGCGTATCGGATTAAAATGATTTAAATATGTAGAATGCTTAGGATTTTGTGTAGTTTTACAGTGTCCAACTTTCATCCATGTTTAAAATGTTTAAGCTTGATGTTTGATTAAATTTGCATACATGCCATGTTAAAACGGTTTATTGCATAACTAATTAACCGTAGCTCCGATTATAATGTTCCACATATGTAACTTGACTAGAAAAATGTGTAGAATGACATGGTCCACTTTTTTTCATGTTTAATCAATATAAAATTGTGTTAGGACAGATCTGTACCAAATTTATAATTTGCACATGAGGTCATTTCGGAAGTGCTATATGTTGCTTTCGGCCTCATTTAAAACGCCTAGATGATGTAGTTGTGTATGCTTCACCTCTTGCCATGATAAACAACATTTAAAATGATTATTTACTTAAACAATATTAACCACATTTCTCATAATATGGAGAGTTATTGTTTTGTTTTATATATGTTCTCCTTCTCCATTTAAAATTGCTTTAATTCCATCTTCACCTTATGCCATGTTCACCCATGTGAAACAGCATTTAATATTGATGAGTACCTAAACGAGAGTGAACTAAATAATTTGAATGTGGAGTTTCGTCAATATGCAAGTTCATATTGAGCTTCACTTAATGCGTAGTTTTTCTTTGTTATGCTTGCCATGTCTTGCGTATTTAAACCGGACATGCATCATATTTGTTTGCGCATCATGTCATGCATGTGTTGTGGTGTTTACTGTGTTATTTGTTTGTTTCCGGATTGCTTCTTCTCGATAGAGTTCCGAAAGCGTTCGGAGTGTGAGGATTCGTTCGACTACGTTGGTTCGTCTACTTCATGGATTCGTTCTTCTTCCATGCGGGATCTCAGGCAAGATGACCATTTCCCTGGATACCACTACTATCATTGCCATGCTAGTTGTCTCATTTCTATCGCTATGTATCGCTACCTACCACTTGTTTGTCAAGCCTCCAAAAATGCCATGATAAGCCTCTAACCCTCCACATCCCAGCAAACCATTGTTTGCCTATGTTACCGCTTGCTCAGCCCTTCTTATAGCGTTGCTAGTTGCAGGTGCAATTGTTCCCATGTGCCAACATGGATAACCTTGAGATATCACAATATTATTGTTATTTAATTTAATGCACCTATACACTTGGTAAAAGGTGGAAGGCTTGGCCTTTTGCTCGGTGTTTTGTTCCACTTTTGCCGCCCTAGTTACTTGTGTACTGGAGTTATGTTCCATATTGAGCGCTCCTAACATGCTCGGGGTTGTTATGGGGACCCCCTTGATTTTCGTTTTGGGATAAAACACGTCTGGCAAGGCACAACATTGGTACTACATTTGCCTAATAACTAAGAAAATGCATAGGGACCCGCCGGCACCCGCGGATAATTTAATCAACAACCCGGGCCAGTGCTCCTCATGAGTGTTGGTCCAACCTGGGTGATGTCCGGCGCCCCCTGGTCACCCGGGGTCTCAGCCAACCCGACGTCTAGCCTATCCGGTCGTGCCCTGAGAACGAGATGCGTGGCTCCTATCGAGATTGTCGGCATGACGGGCGGCCTTGCTGGATTTGTTTTACCTTTCTTGAACGTCTTGTGCGCGGGATTTCGAGGACACTTCGGGCTATCTCGAGGTTGTGATTTTCCATCAGAATTCCGTGAATACTACGGGTTATCCCGCGGTTGAGGAGTTCCAACGCAGCTTGTGGTTAGTTTGTGATGGATGAGTTGGAGCACCCCTGCAGGGTTAAATCTTTCATGAGAGTCGTGCCCGCGGTTATGTGGTAACTTGGAAATTTGTTTAACACCCGGTCATAGAAAACTTAAAGTAAACTCAAATAAAATACACCAACCGTGTGCGTAACCATGACTGTCTCTTCTCGTGAATTTCTGAACCGAGAGAGAACACGGTGGGGTTATGTTTGACTCGTAGGTGGGTGTTCAGGATCACTTAGTGATCATTAATAGATTACGTCCGTTTATGCGACGATCACCTCCCTTATTCTTGTACTCGTAAGTTATCCACTCAAATCAATGCTTAGTGCTTGCTGCAGCCTCACCACTTAACTATCCCTTACCCATTAAGCTTTGTTAGTCTTGATACCCTTGGAAATGAGATTGCTGAGTCCCTGTGGCTCACAGATTACTACAACAACAGTTGCAGGTACAGGTAATGTGATGCTTTGACGTGAGAGCGATGCTTGTTTGATTTGGAGTTCTTCTTTTTCATCATCGATCATAAGATGGGTTCCAGGCCGGCAGCTTGGGATAGCAAGGATGGATGTCATTTTATCGTTTGGTTTCGTCCGTAGTCGGACCCTGCTCTTATGTATGTTGCTTGAATATGTTGTTGTATTGATGTGATCTTGATTAGCTTGTGGCGAGTGTAAGCCAATTCCATATACTCATCTCTTCCTTACATGTACTTGTAATGATATCCATTCTTGCGATACGACGAGATGTGCTTCTATCCCTGTCGAGGCCCTCGAGCCAAAATAAGGATAGGATCACATCTTGGGCGTTACACCCTTGCCGCGTCGGGGAGACGCTGGGCGCCGCCACGGCGCCCGCACGACCAAGCACAGCGCCAAACTAGCACAAACCGCCCACGCGCCCGCCGAGGCTTCGGACGAGGGTTGAGGCTGCCTTCGGGACGGGAACTACCTTCGCCCCAGTGTTCGCCTTCTTCTTCTCCTCACCGCCGTCGGAACAGCTGCGCCGGCGAGAGGAGCTTGAGCAAACCGGTCACAGACACGCAGTGTCTGAATGGATTGAGGCACTTACTCGTCCCCGACAGCCCACTTCCTCTTCTTCGCGATGGCGGATGGCGTGCCCTTGCCACCCTCGCGCACCATCTCGACACCGCCTGGAGGGCGCTCGGCGCGGCCCTCGCCAGGTCTAGCTTGGTTCCCCCTTCCTTGGGGGCCAAGGAGGCCTCCTGAGGGGGTGCGGCCGCCGCTAGGATGGGAGCCGCGCCTTCGACGTGGGCCCCCATCTCCGATGCAGGAGTGGCTGCGGGGCCAGACCCCGCTCCATCTTCCGCGACTTAGGGCCTGGGGGGAGTTGCCTCGCGCTGCTCGTCTAAGGCGTCGCCGTCATCCCTAAGGCCGCGCAATGACGTGTGGAGACTGGGCGATGACACCCGACCGGCGTTCCCCTCTTCTTCCGTTGCCTTCGAGTCCTCGTCGCCATCACCCTAACCAGAGGACGTCACCACAATGGAGGGGTTCCTGCACGACCCAACGAGTCCCCACTCATCGAAGATGGGCATCTCCACAAACAACTCCTCCATGTCGGCACAGCCATACAGCGGCGGCGCTGCCTCCAGAAGGTCCTCGGGGTCGTAGCCGAGTAAAGACGCCAAGGATCCATCTAGCTCATCGCGCGTCAGGCCGCTGACGTGCAGCCTCATCGCGTCCCTCGCGCCGGTGAACTCCCACAGGGGCCGCGAGCGCGCCTGGAGCGGCACGATACGCTGCCCCAGGAATTTCTTAATAACCATCGCCCCCGTCAGAGGGGCATCCCCGTGTGCGGCGATGCGCTCCAGGACGAGCTCCGCCCTCGGGTCGGTGAGCTTCTCATGGCACCACCCGTGGATCTCCGCAGGCTGGCCCGTGGGGGCCGTCAAGAGCGAGCTGACCCGGCGCGCGTTCATGAAGACCCAACGCTGCCGGTAGCCCTCCAGCTTCTTCCCAGCCTGCAGGTGGATGCTCGCGCCCGTGACGTCAACAAAGGAGACGCACGTGGAGCATTGGTCCGGGGCGCTGAACCACAGGCTGAAGAAGTGGCGAAAGAGCGCCACCGAGGTCCTCACGCCCACGAAAGCCTCGCAATAGCAGGCAAAGATGGCCAGGAGGAGGATGGAGTTGGGCTGAAGGTGCAAGGCGTGGATCTCGTAATGGGTGAGGATGGCGTAGAAGAACTTGGAGAACGGTGGGACCAGCCCGGCCTAGATGCTGTGGAAGAAGAAGGGGTAAGCGGACTTCGGCAGGCCACTCGGCGCTGCCGAGCCCGGCCAGATTCCAGTCGCCTGCCCCTCGTTCAGCATGTCGGCCACTAGCGGGAGCACCGGCCCCAAGTCCTCCGCCTCAGAGACGGTGGAGGGCAAGAGAGCCGGTCCAACGGCGGCAGGGCTTGCGGCGGAGGCCATGGCCTTCCCCTACTTGCCAGCGGGCGCCATCTGAGTGCCGAGGCCGCAGGGGGAGCGAAGGAGGTACCTCGAGAGAGGTTGGATCTGGAGCGGTTCCGTGCGGAGGAGGAAGGTGCAGGGAGATGGATGCAACACAAAGAATGGCAATGATAGCTCCACCCCGCGTGCCCGCTTTATGTCAGCCCGGGCAATCACCGAAGCGTCATGGGGAGGTCGGGCGCCCAGAGCCTCACCGCACGTCGAGCCTGGCCCGCATGCGTTTGGAGCCCGCACAGCTTTGCCCCCTATCGGTCGGGTCGTGCACGCCGCGGGCTCGGGGGCTACTGTCGGCCCCATGGGACTGGGGGTACCCTGGCCCGTCTGGTTGGGGAACGTTGCATGGGAAACAAAAATTTTCCTACGCACACGCAAGATCTATCGATGGTGATGAGCATCTATGAGAAGGAGAGTGGATCTACATACCCTTGTAGATCGCTAAGCGGGAAGCGTTAAGAAACGCGGTTGATGTAGTCGAACGTCTTCGCGATCCAAATCGCCGAGCGTCCCGCGATCCAATCACGATCCGTCCCGATCTAGCGCCGAACGGACGGCACCTCCGCGTTCAGCAAACGTACAGCTCGATGATGATCTCCGCCTTCTTGATCCAGCAAGAGGGAGCGGAGAGGTAGATGAGTTCTCCGGCAGCGCGATGGCGCGGCGGCGGTGGTGGTGGAACTATTCTAGTAGGGCTTCGCCTAAGCACTACTGAAAACTAGCGGACTTGATCTATCAGGGAGAGAGGGCTGCACCGTGGCTTAGGGTTTTCTGGTGCGGCTGCCATCTCTCCCCTCCAGTATATATAGGAGGAAGGGGAGGGAGGCCAGTGCCCCAAGGGCTGCCCCTAGGTGCGGCCGAAGTGGGAGAGGTGGAGGAGTCCTACTCCAATCCTACTCCAAGTAGGATTCCACTTCCACTTGTTTTTCCTTATCTCCACTTGGACTTTCCCACCCCTAGCCGCATGGGCCTTGTTGGGAGGGGGGGTTCGGCCAGCCCACTAGGGGCTGGTTCACCTCCTCCCACATCCCATGAGGCCCCTCCCGATGGTCCCCCGGTACCCTCCCGGCACTCCCGGTACACTACCAAAATACCCGAAACTTATCCGGTGACCAAAACGGGACTTCCTATATATCAATCTTTACCTCCGGACCATTCCGAAGCTCCTCGTGACGTCCAGGATCTCATCCGGGACTCCGAACAACCTTCGGTCACCACCATACATAACTCTATACTACCGAAACGTCACCGAACCTTAAGTGTGCAGACCCTGCGGGTTCGAGAACTATGTAGACATGACCGAGACACCTCTACGGTCAATAACCAATAGCGGGACCTGGATGCCCATATTGGTTTCTACATATTCTACGAAGATCTTTATCGGTTGAACATCTATGTCAAGGATTCAGTTAATCCCGTATGTTGTTCCCTTTGTTCTTCGGTATGTTACTTGCCCGAGATTCTATCGTCGGTATCTCTATACCTAGTTCAATCTCGTTACCGGCAAGTCTCTTTACTCATTCCGTAATACAAGATCCCGTGGCTAACACTTTAGTCACATTTCTTGCAAGGCTTGTTGTGATGTTGTATTACCGAGTGGGCCCTGAGATACCTCTCCGTCACATGGAGTAACAGATCCCAGTATTGATCCATGCCCACTCAACAGACACCCTCGGAGATACCTGTAGAGCATCTTTATAGTCACCCAGTTACGTTGTGACGTTTGATACACACAAGGTATTCCTCCGGTGTCAGTGAGTTGCATGATCTCATGGTCATAGGAACAGATACTTGACATGCAGAAAACAATAGCAATAAACTGACACGATCATATGCTACATTCATAGTTTGGGTCTTTGTCCATCACATCATTCTCCTAATGATGTGATCCCGTTATCAAATGACATCTCATGTCTATGGCTAGGAAACCTTGACCATCTTTGATCAATGAGCTAGTCTACTAGAGGCATACTAGGGACACAGTGTTGTCTATGTATCCACACATGTATCAGTGTTTCCAATTAATACAATTATAGCATGGATAATAAACGATTATCATGAACAAGGAAATATAATAATAACTACTTTTATTATTGCCTCTAGGGCATATTTCCAATAGTCTCCCACTTGCACTAGAGTCAATAATCTAGCTCACATCACTATGTGATTTACATTGTAATGAATCTAACACCCATACAGTTCTGGTGTTGATCATGTTTAGCCCTTGGAAGAGGTTTAGTCATCGGATCTGTGACATTCAGATCCGTGTGTACTTTGCAAATATTTATGTCGTCCTCCTTGATGTAATCGCGGATGGAATTGAAACGTCGCTTTATGTGTCTGGTCCTCTTGTGAAACCTTAGTTCCTTGGCTAGAGCAATGGCACCAGTGTTGTCACAGAACAGAGTCATTGGGTTTAGTGCACTAGACACTACTCCAAGATATGTCATGAACTCCTTCATCCAGATACCTTCCTTCGTCGCCTCTGAGGCAGTGATGTACTCCGCTTCGCATGTAGAATCAGCTACCACGCTTTGCTTGGAACTGCACCAGCTTACCGCACCCCCATTGAGAATAAATACGTATCCGGTTTGAGACTTAGAGTCATCCGGATCAGTGTCAAAGCTTGCATCGACGTAACCCTTTACGACGAGCTCTTGATCACCTCCATAAACGAGAAACATGTCCTTAGTCCTTTTCAGGTACTTCAGGATATTCTTGACCGCCGTCCAGTGTTCCACTCCTGGATCACTTTGAAACCTTCCGGCCATACTTATGGCAAGTCTGACATCGGGTCTTGTGCACAGCATTGCATACACGATAGCGCCTATGGCTGAAGCATAGGGGACGACACTCATCTTTTCTCTATCTTCTGCAGTCACTGGGCATTGAGTCTTACTCAACTTCACACCTTGCAATACAGGCAAGAACCCCTTCTTGGACTGATCCATTTTGAACTTCTTCAAAACTTTGTCAAGGTATGTGCTCTGTGAAAGTCCTATTAAGCGTCTTGATCTATCTCTATAGATCTTGATGCCTAATATGAAAGCAGCTTCTCCTAGGTCCTTCATTGAAAAACTCTTGTTCAAATATTCCTTCACGCTTTCCAACATTTCTATATTGTTTCCAATCAGCAATATGTCATCCACATATAATATTAGAAACGCTATAGAGCTCCCACTCACTTTCTTGTAAATACAAGCTTCTCCGTAAACTTGTATAAACCCGAACGCTTTGATCACCTCATCAAAGCGAAGATTCCAACTCCGAGATGCTTGCACCAGTCCATAAATGGATCGTTGCAGTTTGCAAACTTTGTCAGCATTCTCTGGATCGACAAAACCTTCTGGTTGCATCATATACAACTCTTCCTTAAGGAAATCGTAAAGGAACGCTGTTTTGACATCCATCTGCCAAATTTCATAATTGAAAAAGGCAGCTATTGCAAACATGATTCTGACGGACTTAAGCATCGCTACGGGTGAGAAGGTCTCATCGTAGTCAACTCCTTGAATTTGTGAAAAACCCTTTGCCACAAGTCGAGCTTTATAGACGGTGACATTACCGTCCGCGTCCGTCTTCCTCTTAAAGATCCATTTGTTCTGAATGGCCTTTCGCCCTTTAGGTAATACTTCCAAAGCCCATACTTTGTTTTCATACATGGATCCCATCTCGGATTTCATGGCCTCTAACCATTTCTCGGAATCCGGGCCCATCATCGCTTCTCCATAGCTCGTAGGTTCATCGTTGTCCAACAACATGACCTCTAAGACAGGGTTGCCGTACCGCTCAGGAGCAGTACGCGTCCTTGTCGACCTACGAGGTTCGATAGCAACTTGATCCGAAGCTTCATGATCATCATCATCAACTTCCTCTTCAACTGATGTAGGCTCTACAGAAACATCTTTCTGCGCTGCGCTACTCTCAGGTTGAAGTAAAGGTTCAACAACCTCATCAAGCTCTATTTTCCTCCCACTCAATTCTTTCGAGAGAAACTCTTTCTCAAGAAATGTTCCGTTTTAGCGACAAACACTTTGCCTTCGGATCTGAGATAGAAGGTATACCCAATTGTCTCTTTTGGGTATCCTATGAAGACGCATTTCTCCGCTTTGGGTTCCAGCTTTTCAGGCTGAAGCTTTTTGACATAAGCATCACATCCCCAAACTTTAAGAAACGACAACTTTGGCTTCTTGCCAAACCACAGTTCATATGGCGTCGTCTCAACGGATTTCGATGGTGCCCTATTTAAAGTGAATGCAGCTGTCTCTAATGCATAACCCCAAAACGATAGTGGCAAATCGGCAAGAGACATCATAGATCGCACCATATCCAATAAGGTTCGATTACGACGTTCGGACACATCATTACGCTGTGGTGTTCCAGGCTGTGTAAATTGTGAAACAATTCCACACTGTCTTAAGTGACTGCTAAACTCATAACTCAGATATTCTCCTCCTCGATCAGATCGTAGGAATTTAATCTTCTTGTTACGATGATTCTCAACTTCACTCTGAAATTGCTTGAACATTTCAAACGTTTCAGACTTGTGTTTCATTAAGTAAATATACCCATATTTACTTAAGTCATCAGTGAAGGTGAGAAAGTAACGATAACCACCACGCGCCTCAATGCTCATTGGACCGCACACATCAGTATGTATGATTTCCAACAAGTCACTTGCCCATTCCATTGTTCCAGAGAACGGGGTTTTAGTCATCTTGCCCATGAGGCATGGTTCACATGTGTCAAGTGATTCAAAATCAAGTGACTCCAAAAGTCCATCAGCATGGAGCTTCTTCATGCATTTTACACCAATATGACCTAAACGGTAGTGCCATAAGAAAGTGGTACTATCATTATCAACTCTACATCTTTTGGCATCAATGTTATGAACATGTGCATGACCATCAAAGATATTACTCATATAAATAGAACAACCATTATTCTCTGATTTAAATGAGTAACCGTCTCGCAATAAACAAGATCCAGATATAATGTTCATCCTAAACGCAGGCACTAAATAACAATTATTCAGGTTCATCACTAATCCCGATGGTAATCGAAGAGCGAGCGTGCCGACGGCGATCACATCAACCTTGGAACCATTTCCCACGCGCATCGTCACTTCGTCCTTTGCCAGCCTCCGTCTATTCCACAGTTCCTGTTTTGAGTTGCAAATGTGAGCAACTGCACCGGTATCAAATACCCAGGCACTACAACGATAGTTGGTAAGGTACACATCAATGACATGTATATCATATATACCTTGTTTGGTGTTGGCCGCCTTCTTGTCAGCCAGATACTTGGGGCAGTTCCGCTTCCAGTGTCCAGTTCCCTTGCAATGAAAGCACTCAGTTTCTGTCTTGGGTCCAGCCTTGGGTTTCTTCACGGGAGGGGCAACTGCTTTGCCACTCTTCTTGGAGTTACCCTTCTTACCCTTGCCATTCTTCTTGAAACTAGTGGTTTTATTGACCATCAACACTTGATGCTCCTTCTGAATTTCAAACTCAGCGACTTTCAACATCGCAAACAGCTCGGCGACTGACTTGTTCATCCCGTGCATGTTATAGTTCAACACGAAGCTCTTGTAGCTAGGTGGCAATGATTGAAGAACTCTGTCAGTGATCGCCTCTGCTGGAAGGGGCATTCCCAATTCAGCTAGACGGGTGGAATACCCAGACATTTTGAGTATGTGTTCACTGACAGACCTGTTCTCCTCCATCTTGCAAGCATAGAACTTATCGGAGGTCTCATACCTCTCAATCCGGGCATTCTTCTGAAAGATAAACTTCAACTCCTGGAACATATCATATGATCCATGACATTCAATACATCTTTGAAGTCCCGGTTCTAAGCCATACAACATTGCACATTGAACCATTGAGTAATCATCAGAACGAGCCTGCCAGGCGTTCGCAATGTCTGGAGACTCTACTAGAGCGGGTGGATCACCAAGCGGTGCATCAAGGACATAAACCTTTTGGGAAGCCGTAAGGATAATCCTTAGATTATGGGCCCAGTCCACAAAGTTACTCCCATCATCTTTCAACTTAGCTTTCTCTAGGAACGCATTAAAATTCAGGGGTGCTACTGCGCGAGCCATTGATCTACAACATAAATTTTGCAAAAACAACTTAGACTATTGTTCAAGATAATGAGTTTAGTTAATCATATTACTTAAAAAACTCCCACTCAAATTGACATCCCTCTGGTCATTTTGAGTGTCACATGATCCAAATTCACCAACTCAAGTCCGATCATCACGTGAGTTGAGATGGTATCAATGGTGAACATCTTCATGTTGATCATATCTACTATATGACTCATGTTCGACCTTTCGGTCTCTTGTGTTCCGAGGCCATGTCTGTACATGCTAGGCTCGTCAAGTTTAACCCGAGTGTTCCGCACGTGCAACACTGGCTTGCACCCATTGTATGCGAACGTAGAGTCTATCACACCCGATCATCATGTGGTGTCTCGAAACGATGAACTTTCGCAATGGTGCACACTCGGGGAGAACACAATTTTATCTTGAAATTTAAGTGAGGGATCACCTTATAATGCTACCGTCGTCCTAAGCAAAATAAGATGCATAAAAGGATTAACATCACATGCAAATCATAAGTGACATGATATGGCCATGAACTTGTGCTTTTGATCTCCATCTCCAAAGCACCGGCATGATCTCCATCGTCACCGGCATGACACCATGATCTCCATCATCGTGATATCCATCAATGTGTCGCCATGAGGTTGTCGCGCCGACCGTTGCTTCTACGACTATTGCTAACTCATAGTGATAAAGTAAAAGCAAAAACGGCAAAAATAAATTAAAGACAACCCTATGGCTCCTGCCGGTTGCCGTACTCATCGACATGCAAGTCGTGATATTCTATACAATGCATGATCATCTCATACATCACATATATCTCATCATGTAATTGGCCATATCACATCACAACATACCCGGCAAAAACAAGTTAGACGTCCTCTAATTGTTGTTGCATGTTTTATGTGGCTGCTACAGGTATCTAGCAAGAACAATTCTTACCTACGCATAAACCACAACGGTGATACACAAATTGCTATTCAACCTTCTCAAGGACCACCTTTGTCGAATCCGATCCAACTAAAGTGGGAGAAACAGACACCCGCCAGCCATTTTATGCAACGAAGTTACATGTCAGGTGATGGAACCGGTCTCTCGTAAGCGTACAAGTAATGTTGGTCCGGGCCGCTTCATCCCACAATACCGCCGAATCAAGAAAAGACCAAGGGAGGAAGCAATCTGAATATCAACACCCACAAACTCCTTTGTGTTCTACTCGTGATCTCATCTACACATAGACCTAGATCATGATGCCACTGTTGGGGAACGTTGCATAGGAAACAAAAAATTTCCTACGCACACGCAAGATCTATCCATGGTGATGAGCATCTACGAGAGGGAGAGTGGATCTACATACCCTTGTAGATCGCTAAGCGGGAAGCGTTAAGAAACGCGGTTGATGTAGTCGAACGTCTTCGCAATCCAAATCGCCGAGCGTCCCGTGATCCAATCACGATCCGTCCCGATCTAGCGCCGAACGGACGGCACCTCCGCGTTCAGCACACGTACAGCTCGATGACGATCTCCGCCTTCTCGATCCATCAAGAGGGAGCGGAGAGGTAGATGAGTTCTCCGGCAGCGCGACGGCGCGGCGGCGGTGGTGCTTTGGAACTATTCCAGCAGGGCTTCGCCTAAGCACTGCTGAAAACTAGAGGACTTGATCTATCGGGGAGAGAGGGCTGCACCGTGGCTTAGGGTTTTCTGGTGCGGCTGCCCTCTCTCCCCTCCAATATATATAGGAGGAAGGGGAGGGAGGCCGGCGCCCCAAGGGCTGCCACTAGGTGCGGCCGAAGTGGGAGAGGTGGAGGACTCCTACTCCAAGTAGGATTCCACTTCCACTTGTTTTTCCTTATCTCCACTTGGACTTTCCCACCCCTAGCCGCATGGGCCTTGTTGGGGGGGTTCGGCCCGCCCATTAGGGGCTGGTTCACCTCCTCCCACAGCCCATGAGGCCCTTTGGGGGGAGAGGCCCCTCCCGATGGTCCCTCGGTACCCTCCCGGCACTCCCGGTACACTACCGAAATACCCGAAACTTATCCGGTGACCAAAACGGGACTTCCTATATATCAATCTTTACCTCCGGACCATTCCGGAGCTCCTCGTGACGTCCGGGATCTCATCCGGGACTCCGAACAACCTTCGGTCACCACATACATAACTCTATACTACCGAAACGTCACCGAACCTTAAGTGTGTAGACCCTGCGGGTTCGAGAACTATGTAGACATGACCGAGACACCTCTACGGCAATAACCAATAGCGGGACCTGGATGCCCATATTGGTTCCTACATATTCTACGAAGATCTTTATCGGTTGAACCTCTATGTCAAGGATTCAGTTAATCCTGTATGCTGTTCCCTTTGTTCTTCGGTATGTTACTTGTCCGAGATTCGATCATCGGTATCTCTATACCTAGTTCAATCTTGTTACCGGCAAGTCTCTTTACTCGTTCCGTAATACAAGATCCCGTGGCTAACACTTTAGTCACATTGCTTGCAAGGCTTGTTGTGATGTTGTATTACCGAGTGGGCCCTGAGATACCTCTCCGTCACACGGAGTAACAAATCCCAGTATTGATCCATGCCCACTCAACAGACACCCTCGGAGATACCTGTAGAGCATCTTTATAGTCACCCAGTTACGTTGTGTCGTTTGATACACACAAGGTATTCCTCCGGTGTCAGTGAGTTGCATGCTCTCATGGTCATAGGAACAGATACTTGACATGCAGAAAACAATAGCAATAAACTGACACGATCATATGCTACGTTCATAGTTTGGGTCTTTGTCCATCACATCATTCTCCTAATGATGTGATCCCGCTATCAAATGACATCTCATGTCTATGGCTAGGAAACCTTGACCATCTTTGATCAACGAGCTAGTCTACTAGAGACATACTAGGGACACAGTGTTGTCTATGTATCCACACATGTATCAGTGTTTCCAATTAATACAATTATAGCATGGATAATAAACGATTATCATGAACAAGGAAATATAATAATAACTACTTTTATTATTGCCTCTAGGGCATATTTCCAACATGTCTACCTGCGGCCCAAGGAGCGGCACGTGTCTCGGGCCCGGAGAGTTTCTCCGCCAAGCCTTAGGAATCAGGCCCTCGTGAGGGTCCCCTCCTCGCGAGGTGCACGCTGGCGAGTGCCATCAGGAGGCAGATGGAGGTCACCCTTGAGGTCGCCTCCCGGAGCCTCATCGTGGGATCCTCTCTTAAGACTGTCCATGGGAGCCTACGCGGGGCATATTGTCCAAGGACGGCGTGGCAGGATCACACGGCCCTGCCCCTTCACGTGGCTGACGCGGCCCGCACAGGGCAGACCCCAGGGTCGCACCAGCTGGCGCGGACAGAGAGGGTTTCCTCTCTGGTGATAAAGGAGCAACGCCAGCTCGCGGGCCCCCAAAGCAATCCCTAATGGTTTCATTTCTCGTGTAAGAGGACTAAGACCGGGGGCTCTTCAGGACGAAGGTCACCCGTGAGCCCACGAGCACGTCATGACGAGGAGCTTTGGCAGGCGAAGACCACTTTTGTCAGGATAGGCTGTAGTCTTGTCCCCCTTCATACTGGCCATTGTGGAAACCCTTCCCGCCTTGTGTTTTCGGGGAAAAGGACCAAGGCCAGTATAAGAGTAGGTAACCAGCCACCGCAGAGGGCATCGTACCCTAGGCAAGAAAGAACACACCTTATACTCATCTTCATCCTCAAGCAATCCAGACAAGCAGGAGTAGGGTCTTACACCGCGAGGTGGCCCGAACCTGGGTAAACTATGTGTCCCTCGTTCGTCTTCCTTAGCTCGAGCCGCCGGAGAGTCGCCGTGAGGTTGTGAGGCAGAGTAGGGCACGAGAGCGAGTGCACCCCAGAGTTCAAACCTTTGTGGGTCCTCGGAGCCCCGATTCCGACAATTTTTATTGCTACTAGTTGAAGAACCTTTCTTGCCTTTGTTACTAGTTTGCTTAGTCTTAACTTGTGGAACGAAAGTAGACAAGAGTAGTCGTTTGGCTAGATAAGAAGAAGTCTTCTTTCGGAGATCGTCATTGATAGCTTTAAAAAACTCCTGTTCTTTCTCCAAATTGAGCTTCTCGAAGCGTAGTTTCTCATGAGTTCTTACAAGCTCTTTATGATCTTCTAGAGTAGATTCACGGGCTAACTTAAGAGTGTTTAATTCTTTAGTTAGTCGCTATATTTCCTTCTTATCATCATCACATGACTTATCTTGACTAGCATGATTATTATCTAGTTCATTTTGACTAATATCACTAGTTTTGTCAAATAGCAAGTCATCATCTCCAAGTAAGTGATCCTCATCACTATTAAAGTCAATGTATTCGGGGTGTGATACCTTGGGGCCTTTAGCCATGAAGCAACTTCCAGTCCCTTCATTTGGTGAATCAAATATGTCGTAGGAGTTTGAGGAAACAAGTGCAACTCTGGCAACACCTTCATCTTGACTATAGTCAGAGTCGGAGTGATAGCTTCTCTCGGAGTGGTTGTCGGAATCGGAGCTGGAAACCCATTCACCAACATGAGCTTGATGCCTTCTTCTTGTGTAGCTCTTGGTGTACTTGTCCTTCTTCTCCGAGTCCCTTCTTCTCCTTGAGGGTCTTCGTTCATAACAATCATCTCTACTCCTTCTCTCTCTTCGAGGTGACTCATCTCTTGAGCTCTTTCTTCTAGGTTACTCTTCTCTTCTTTTGTGGGGGGGGGGGGGGGCGTGCACTAATTGGAGTAGTGTCTGGGCCTTCCACAATTGTAACAATTCCGGTCATGACTAGATGAACGCTTCTCTTCGTATCTTGAATTGGAGCTTCTTTCTTTGCCTCTACTCTTATCGAACTTGTTGAATTTCTTGACCATGAGGCTTATCTCTACATTGGTTACAATATTGTCACTTGACGTAGCGGGAGTGTCACTTGAAGCTTTGTAAGCACCGCTTGACTTGTTGTGAAGTTCTTCCTTGTCTTTGAGTGACATCTCATGGGCAACAATCCTTCCAATGACTTCCGTGGGCTTGAGATCTTTGTAGTTTGGCATCATTTGGATCAATGTGCACACGGTATTGTACTTCCCATCCAAGGCTCTAAGTATCTTCTTGATGATGAATTTGTCATTCATCTAGTCGCTTGCTAAGCCGGCAATCTCATTGGTGATGAGAGCAAGCCTAGAGTACATTTCGGCTACTCCTTCACCATCCTTCATCTTGAACTTATCAAGTTGAATTTGTAGCACATTCAACTTAGATTCCTTCACGGATTTGGTACCTCTATGATGATAATTTCCCTCACTAGACGCCATAATCTCCTAGGTTGTGAGACCAATGCAATGGAGACCAAGGCTCTGATACCACTTGTAGGATCGAACGTATGTCTAGAGGGGGGGTGATTAGACTACTTGAGCAAATAAAAATCTAACATTTTCCCAATTTTAATTGTTGGCATATTTTAGCAATTGTAACAAGTCAATTTCACCCTACACATGCATTCTATGAGTATTGCAGCGGAAAGTAAAGACACGCATATGTAAGAGGGTAGGGATAAGAAGATCAAACGCAATTTGGAGACACGAAGATTTTTCCCGTGGTTCCGATATGTGGTGCTATCGTACGTCCACGTTTACGGAGACTTCAACCCACGGAGGGTAACGATCGCGAGAGTCCACGGAGGGCTCCACCCACGAAGGGTCCACAAAGTAGCAACCTTGTCTATTCCATGATGGCCTACGTCCATGGAGGACTAGCCTTACTCGGGGTAGATCTTCACGAAGGAGGCGATCTCCTTGCCCTTACAAACTTCTTGGTTCAACTCCATAATAATGAAGAAGGAGACTCGCAAGCGACACCTAATCAATCTAGGAGGCATCACCCTCCAAAAGGTAATAGATGTTGTAGTATGATCAACTCCTTGCTCTTGTGCTTCAAAAGATAGTCTCCTTAACACTCAATCACTCTCTCACAGATTTGGCATGGGTATAAGAGATTGATTGGGTGGAAAGCAACTTGGGGAGGCTAGAAATCAAGATCCATATGGTTGGAGTGTATGATCTTGACCTCAACACATGAGTAGGTGGCTCTCTCTCAGAAAATTGGATATGGCAAGTGGGTGTATGTTCTGAGTGCTTCTCTTTCGAGTGAGAGGTGGTGGAGGGGTATATATAGGCTTCTTCAAAAATCCAACCATTACAACATTATTGCCCAGCTCGGGGAAACCGAAGTGAAAACTCGGTTGCACCGACCAGTGCAAAATGTGGCAACTTTGGCGTTTTCAGTGAGACCGATATATGAATCTCGGTGGTACCGATATGGGTGTCCTAGGCAGTTACCAAAACTCGGTGAGACTGATTCCTCAAACTCGGTGGGACCGATTTTAAGAAATTGGTTAACAGAATGTTGGTCACTGGTTTCGGGTGCACCGAATGGAATGTTGGTAGTACCGAGATGCTAGGGTTTGGTTTGGCTTCTGTCTAGGGTAAAACTCGGTGGATCCGAATGGCAAATGTTGGTGTCACCGAATTTTGACTTTTGGCTTTGGACAGAAGATTTGTGTGGGAAAGTGGGTGAGTATTTTTGGTGGCTAATCTCTAAGCACTTTGGCAACCAGATAATCATATTTACCTCATCCCCTTCTAATAGTATTGGCTTTCCTATGGACTCAAAAGTGATTTCTCACAAAATGTAAAATGTAGAGTCCTCATTCTTGAAGCATGGCCAATTATATTCCTTCCTTTCCTTGGTGAGGTTCTCCACACAATCCTTTAGCCATCCCATCGTTGAACTTTTTCCTGAGATACACTTGGTGGAAACATTAGTCCAATGAAATATATGTTGTTATTAATTACCAAAACCACCTAGGGAGAAGTTGTGCTTTCAAAAGGTCATGCCAAAGCTTTCCAAAAGAGGGAATCTTGGGGTTTTACCCCCCTCAATAATTGAGTCAGGGCTAGAAAAACTTACTAGAGGTAGAAGGGGTCTTTGAGGGACTGTGGTAAAAAGCTAGACTCAAGGAGAGCAAGTTAAGGGGTGAAAATAGTAAGTTTGGAAAGTGACTAGAAGGTGTTTGTTGCTAGTAAGAGAAAGGTAAAAGATTCTCCTTGCCATGATATTTAACAGGGGTAAATGGTAGATAGAAATGAGGTTGATCACCAAGTTTTAGATCATTTGAAGAAAGTGGCCAATGCAACTTTGGTAAACCCTAGAAATCAACAGAATCTGATTTCCTTAGATCCAGCTAGGCTATCCTATTCTCCTTGATGCACCACTTGGTCTGGTGGATCATTAGGTATTAGAACATGCCCACAAAGTTTGAGATCAAATGGATATACTTGACAATGCAAAGTTGCTCAAACTTGAATCTGTCCAGCAAGGGTTTTGGGGCACTTTTGTGAACCAAAACTATTTGGACTGGAATGCAACTTGGCAATATCATCCCATTAGGCTTATGTGACTTTCTAGAATTTTCCTAGATTTTATTGACAATATTTCTTAAAGAAATATTTCAAATGCTATAAATGAACAGAAAGGATTTTGGAGGTTTTTGTCCAATATTTTGAACATGACCATGTGTTGAAACTCATATATATGGAAAATATATGCCCACTGAGTTTCCCTAAATTTTCTTAAATATTTTTGAAACAATAAAATATGTTTTCCCTATAAAAGACCATTTCTGGCCTCAAAAAGGCATTTAAATAATATACAAAAATGAATTTTAAGATAATATTTTTGAGCTTTTGGGAAGTCTTGTATATAATAGGTTTCAAATAAAATATTTGGGATGGAACATTCGCCCAAATTTGAGGACTTTTAGTTCAAACCTCAATTGAGGGGTTTTTGAAAACCTAAATTGAATAAATGCCTTTTTGGCCAAAAATCTTTTGTATAAAGATAGTTTTATGCCCTATAGACATGGCTTGGTCATTGGGTAAAGATTTGGATCAAAGAGATGATTTCTGAGAGTAGGATATTTTTTGTGATTTAAGAGCACACTCAAGCAAGCAAGCAAATAGCAATCAGTTCAAGGATCACAAGCATACAAAAAGTTTTTGTTGGTCCAAATTTTTGAGCTTTAATAACTTAGTCATGTGAGGCAAAACAAAACGTGTGATAGACCTACCCCCCTTACAAAAATCTCATCCCCAAGATTCCTAGGCTAGGCGTTAACGAGATACAGAAATCCGGGTCTGAGGTAGTCTTCACGTTCCCATGTAGTCTCTTCTTTGGTGTGGTTGATCCACTGGACTTTGAAGTGCTTGATGATACGGCTCCGAGTACAATGCTTGGCTCCATCTAATATGTGAGCGGGGTTCTTGCAATAAGTTAGGTTTGGCTAGAGGTCAATGGCTTGATGAACGAGGTTCGGGTCTGGGTCTGGCATGTGTGTGTATTTCCAAGGTCGGAATACGTGAAAAAGTCTCGAGTCTAAGTGCTAGCCCTAGGGTTATCCATGTTGGTTCGCGACATCATGATGTATTGCGCTAGTCTCGATTGGTCAAAGTCTAGCTGTAACCTTCTGCTCACGGGGAATCGTTGACTTCCTCAAAGCAGGTGACTTCCAGTCGCATGTGGTCTTCATCTAGGTAAGTGCTGAAGCTTGTCCATGTAGGCTCCTTGTCGTGATCTTCTGCTTGACTAAGCTGTCCAGGCATGTTCTTCAATCACCATTGGCCATTTGTCTTCATAAACACGGACGCACACTTTCATCGTGTCTTTGAGTGTTTGTTTTACTTGTCTCTTCATAACCATTTGTGGTGAAGGTTTGGATTGAGCCTGGTCCCAAAGACCAAGCTTAGAGACCTTGTGGCAAAACAGGTCCCCCCATCTAAGAAGGTCCTAGTGGGGTTTTAAGTAAGTTGACTATTCAAAAGTGTAGACTAGCCAACTAGTATTCATGGTCCGAGGTTCGGACAAGAGGAGAGGACTATCTTTGGCAGGTGGTTCACCATAATCTAGTCAGGGTCAGGTCCTCGATTGGACTGGAAAAGGTTAGTGATGAAGTCGTGGCAATTGTCCCACTCCATTCTAGGTACTGAAAGGAGTATGAAAGCACATTTGCTCCCTTGGTGGTTTTGGTAATTAATAACAACATATAAGTCATTGAACTAATGTTTCCACTAAATATATTTCAGGAAAAGTTCAATGATAGGATTGGCAAAAGGATTGTGGAGATTGTGGAAATACCCCAAGATTCAAGGAAATGGATTGGCAAAGCTTCAAGCAAGAGGACTCTACATTTTACTTTGTGAGAAATCACTTTGAGTCCATAGGAAAGCCAATACTATTAAAAGGGGGTAAGGTACTGGTTGGTGAACAAAATGCTCATACGTGCACAAGTGATAGTCACCAAAAACAGCCACAAGCTCTTCCACAAAAGTCTGTCCAAAGTCAAATATCCAAAATCGGTGCAACCAACACTTTCCACTCGGTGCCACCGATTCCCATACTCAGACAGACATTAGCCAAACCCTAGCCTTTCGGTGCAACCGATTCTGCTTCGGTGCCACCGAGTTTAGGTTGCCAACTTTCTGTTACGCAAATTCACAATATCGGTCCCACCGAGATTGTTGGATCGGCGTCACCGAGATTGGGCAATCTGACCGTTGGTCACCTTATCGGTGCAACCGAGTTTCCTATATCGGTCTCACCGAGATTCAAAAGTTGCCACCTTTTGGTCACTTCGGTACCACCGAGATTAACACATCGGTGTCACCGAGTTGGTCATTTTGTGTGTAACGCTTGGATTTTTGGGGATGCCTATATATACCCCTTCACCACCACCCACTCGAAACAGAAGCACTCAGAACTATTCCATACTTGCCCCATCCAGTTTTCTGAGAGAGAGCCACCTACCCTTGTGTTGAGGTCAAGATCATCCACTCCAACCATATGGATCTTGATTTCTAGCCTCCCCAAGTTGCTTTCCACCAATCCCATCTCTTCTACCAAGCCAAATTTGTGAGAGAGTGATTGTGTGTTGAGGAGTCTATCATCTTGAAGCACAAGAGCAAGGAGTTCATCATCATTGCCGAGCCTATTACCTTTTGGAGGGTGGTGCCTCCTAGATTGGTTAGGTGTCGCTTGGGAGCCTCCTACTTCGTGTTATGGAGTTGAACCAAGAAGTTTGTAAGGGCAAGGAGATCGCCTACTTCGTGAAGATCTACCCATAGTAAGGCTAGTCCTTCGTGAACGGAAGCCGTTATGGAATAGTCAAGGTTGCTACTTCGTGGACCCTTATGGGTGGAGCCCTCCGTGGACTCTCGCGACCGTTACCCTCCGTGGGTTGAAGACTCCATAAACGTGGATGTACGATAGCACCACCTA
Source organism: Elymus sibiricus (assembly GCA_039707655.1). Classification (NCBI taxonomy): domain Eukaryota; kingdom Viridiplantae; phylum Streptophyta; class Magnoliopsida; order Poales; family Poaceae; genus Elymus; species Elymus sibiricus. The sequence continues at coordinate 257,469,465 of CM077669.1, forward strand.
TCAGAACCACGGGAAAAATCATCGTGTCTACAATTGCGTTTGATCCTCCTACCCCTTTCCTTTCTACTCATGCTTGTTGTTACTTTCCGCTGCTATACTCTTAGACATGCATGTGTAGGGTGTACTTGACTTGCCACAAATGTTAAAATCTGCCAACTCTAAAATTTGGGAAAAGGTAGAATTTTTATTTGGTCAAGTAGTCTAATCACCCCCCCCTCTAGACATACTTTCGGTCCTACAAGTGGCATCAGAGCTTTGGTCTCCATTTCACTGGTCTCACAACCTAGGAGAGTATGGCGTCTAGTGAGGGAAATTATGATCGTAGAGGTCCGTACTTTGAGGGCACTAATTTTGCTAGTTGGAAGCACAAAATGAAAATGCATATTCTTGGTCATAACCCCGCCGTTTGGGCTGTTGTTCGTGTTGGCTTGCAAGGTGAATTCTTTGGTGATGGAAAGGAACCGAATCGTGAAGCGACCGCGGAAGAATTGAAGATGTTGCAATACAACGCTCAAGCATGCGACATTCTCTTCAACTGCCTATGCCCCGAGGAATTCAACAAAATCAGCCGTCTTGAGAATGCAAAAGAGATTTGGGATACTTTGGTTGATATGCATGAAGGAACCGAGTCCGTGAGAGAATCCAAGTTAGACGTTCTTCAAAGTCAGCTTGACAAGTTCAAGATGAAGGATGGTGAAGGAGTTGTAGAGATGTACTCTAGGCTAGCTCTCATCACCAATGAGATTGCCGACTTAGGAAGCAAAGAAATGACCGACAAATTCATCATCAAGAAGACACTTAGAGCTTTGGATGAGAGATACGACACCGTGTGCACATTGATCCAAATGATGCCCAACTACAAAGATCTCAAGCCTACGGAAGTCCTTGGAAGGATTGTTGCTCATGAGATGACACTCAAGACAAAGAAGAGCTTCACAACAAGTCTAGCGGTGCTTACAAAGCCACAAGTGATGCTCTCGCAACTTCAAGCGACAACCTTGTCACCAATGAAGAGATAAGCCTCATGGTCAAGAAATTCAACAAGTTCTACAAGAATAGAGGCAAAGAACGAAGCTTCAACTCAAGATATGATGAGAAGCGTTCGTCAAGTCGTGACCGCAACTGCTATAATTGTGGGAAGCCCGGACACTACTCCAATGAGTGCACGACTCCCTACAAACGAAGAGAAGAGTCACCTCGAAGACGAAGCTCAAGGAATGAATCACCTCAAAGAGAGAGAAGGAGTAGAGATGATCGTTATGAACGAAGACCCTCAAGGAGAAGTAGAGATTCGGAGAAGAAGGACAAGTACACCAAGAGCTACACAAGAAGAAAACATCAAGCTCATGTTGGTGAATGGGTTTCCGGCTCCGACTCCGACAACAACTCCGAGAGAAGCTATCACTACGACTCCGACTATAGTCAAGATGATGGTGTTGCCGGAATTGCTCTAGTGACTACCAACTCCTATGATCTATTTGATTCACCAAATGAAGGGAGTGGAAGTTGCTTCATGGCTAAAGGCCCCAAGGTATCACACCCCGAGTATCTTGATTTCAATAGTGATGAAGATGATTTGCTTTGTGATGATGACTTGCTCTTTGACAAAACTAGTGATGTTAGTCAAAATGAACTTGATAATTCTCATGCTAGTCAAGATAAGTCAATTGATGATGATAAGATGAAAATAGAACAACTAATTAAAGAACTAAACACTCTTAAGTTAGCTCATGAATCTACTCTCGAAGATCATAGAGAGCTTGTAAAAACTCATGAGAAGCTACGCTTCGAGAAGATCAACTTGGAGCAAGAGCATGAGTTTCTTAAAGCTATCAATGACGATCTCCGAAAGAAGACTTCATCTTATCTAGCCAAACGACTACTCTTGTCTACATTCATGCCTCAAGTTAAAACTAAGCAAACTAGTAACAAAGGCAAGAAAGGTTCTTCATCTAGTGGCAACAATAAAAATGCTAAACCTAATGATGTTGCTTCTAGTAGTTCTATTGATTCCACTAATGATGATTCTCTTAGCCAAGTTACACTTGAGCAAGAAAATGCTTTATTGAAAGGAATTATAGAGAAAGGTATCTACAAGAGTCTTGCTGGGTGTAAGCAATTTGAGGAAATTGTACGCAAGCACGGAGGATACCGAAAGAACCATGGTGTTGGCTACTTCAACGCTAATGGAGTTGAATGGGAAGAAGGTCAATACCCCAAGCCCAAGTTTGTTCCTCAAAAGGAGAAGTACGAAAATACTCTTCCTAAGGGGACAAGCACTCAAGATGACCTTCCACCACAAGACCACAAGCTCAAGGGCAAGAACAAGCTTCAAGAGGACATTGACTCATATGAAGATGAATCCCTAGCATTGGTGGAGTGGGTTCCCAAGGCTACTTCAAGCTCAACTTCTACAAAGGCTACTACAACACCAAGGATCCCCATCAACTTGATGTGGGTCCCCAAGAAGAAGAACTAGAGATTTCTTGAGGTGTAACTCCGCCAATGAAATTCACTCACATTCATTATTGGCAAGAACTATTTGCAATCAACATCAACTCTATGCAATAGTTCAAGGAGTCACACATTCCCTCAAAGGTAAGCAAGGGACAAGGTAATCAACAAATCAATGGACATCATTACACATGCTTTGCACTCCATGTCCATAGATATCCTTGTATTTGTCTCTTGTGTGTTGGGACTAACCCATGTAGGTGAGAAGAGTAAGGAAACAACAAGGATGCTCCCAACTCTTGGTGATCTTCATCAAACTTGAGCATCTACCACTACCTCACCAACATGAAGTCTTCATCGACAAAACCCAAGGTTAGTTTATCCCTCCTATGGGGGGATGTCACATCAAGGGGGAGCTTTACTCTAAGACTTGAGTTAAAGCATCTCTTAGTATGTGATAACATTAAATGCTTTATGTAAAAGTGGTAACCCCACTTGTGCTTAAACGATGAGTATGACCTATGATCAAGTATTCTTACTTGGCTCCTAAGTCAAAATACTCATATATAGATGACTTCGTCATCGCCCAAGTGCTTGTTAGATGCTAGTATGTATGTGCATGTTTGTCATGATTTCATTTGACATCTTATTCTGTGAGCATGTTGGTCTGCATTTATTTTCCCATTCGAGGACATCCAATTGTTGCTATTTGGCTTTTGATTTATCTTTTGCCAATTGGATGGACAAGAATTCCTAGGACCACTCTCTAGCTATCTATGATTTCTCACCTCATATTCCATTCATGCTGCATCACAAATTTGAACAAGTACTTTTCGATCCCTCTGTGTGTGGAGCACTCGGAGTTCCGTATCGACAAGGACTGACCATTAAAACCTCCCAAGTGCATCTCGGTGGAACCAACCCACAATTCTCGGTCTCACCGAATGCCTAGGGTTTATCTGGTTTTCAATCTCGGTACTGCCGATTCCATATTCTCGGTTACACTGAGTTTCCCTGTCAACTGACAGTTGAGGAACTCGGTGACACCGAAAATTTAGAATCGGTGACACCGACAGTGAGGGGTATATATGTTGTGGACCCGACGCTTTGAAATTTCATCCTCAAACCGTCGCGCCCCAAAACCCTAAGCTGCCGCAAAGGACCCCCTGGTCGTCGCCCTTGTCTCCCCGCGCTCCTCCGCCGCTGGGATCCTCGCCGTCGACGGGAATCTTTGCCGCCGTCGCCGCCGTAGCGGATCCGTCGCCAAGTTAGGGTACGGATTCGATTTTTCTTGCGCTCCCCGTCCGATTCTTGCGCAATGAAATTGATTTTATCTATAAGCCACCGTTTGCACATCTTTCTATCCACGAGAAAACTCCATAGATTAGTGAATGGTGGATTTTTTAGGTTTTGCCGTCCGCCTCATGAATCTCGGTAGAACCGATGCAAAATAATCGGTAGCACCGATTTTGTTTTCTGGCACACTGAGAACACCTCAGTGGAACCGAGTGCTATTTTCGGTGTAACCGAGAATGGTGCCAAGTTCCTGGAAAGCAGGTTGTTTGTCTCGGTGGGTCCGAAAATTTTGTCTCGGCTGTACCGAAATACATTTGGCAGAATGCAAAATTTGAGAAATCTTAAGTTCAAACTTTCAAAAGCAGCTGTACTTTTTGTGATGACTCATCTTCTTCTGCTCCTCTATACTCTATTCACAGGGTCAGTATGTCAAGTGCTGAGGACAGTGAGAACAACTTCCAAGAGGAGAACATTGTCATGAGTTCAGGCACTAGTCCTGAGTCCAGTTCCCCTTCAGATCCAGGCACTCCCAGTTCTCATGGGTTGCCCAAGGCTGCTACTAGGGCCAGGAAGAAGCTAAATTCAGATGAGGAGGATTCAAATTTTGTGCCAGAGGAGATTCTTGCCAAGAAGCAAGAGAAGGCTGCTAAGAAATCTGCCAATGAAGCCACCTCTTCAAGGAGGACTGTCAGCAAGGTTTATGCTAGCTCTGAAGCTATGAGAGCACCTGAGAGTGCTAGAGCTACCATGACTGTTGAGCCCCCAAGGAAGTCATTGCCTAAGAAAGCAGGGGAGAAGAAGAGAGCTAGGAAGAGGATTGTTTATGTTGTTGGCAGGAAAACCTCTATGTTTGAAGACCCAGAGGAGGCTGCTGGTGCTGCTGCTGACGAGGAGGAAGAACATGTTGAGAAGGCCCCTCCCAAGAAGAAAAAGAAGCTTATGGCTGATGCTATGCCAAAGACTGGCACATCCAAGAGCACCAAGTCTGCTCCCAAGAAAGCTGCTGCTGAATACCCGAAAGTATCCAACTTGGGGTTTGTTACCGGTGAGTAGCTCGTATGCCGTTTTACCGAGAAGCTTGTGCAAGTAGAGTCGGTTTGTGGCATGACACGCTGTTTCCACGGCTTCTGCCCTAAAGTGTCGTGGCGTCTTGTATTCGTCAAGCATCGTTCTTGCCATCTCAATAAGAGTTCGGTTCTTCCTCTCAACAACTCCATTTTGTTGAGGTGTGTACGTAGCCGAGAACTCATGTGAGACACCTTCTTCATCAAGAAAGGTATCCACATGGGTGTTCTTGAACTCCGATCCGTTATCGCTCCGAACCTTCTTGATCTTCACTTCAAACTGATTTTGCGCTTTGCGAACGAAATTCTTGAAGATCTTTTGTACCTACGACTTATCATCAAGAAAGAATACCCACGTAAATCTGGAAAAATCATCAACTATAACTAGACCATAGGAATTTCCACCGAGGCTCTTATAAGCATTGGGACCAAAAAGATCCATGTGAAGTAACTCGAGTGGTCTCCTAGTAGTCATGATATTCTTAACGGGGTGACTACCACCTACTTGCTTTCCAGCTTGACAAGCACTACAAAGTCTATCTTTGTCAAAGATAACATCTTTAACACCAAGTATATGATCACCTTTGATAAGCTTGTCTAAGTTCACATGCCAACATGTCCTAGTCTTCTATGCCAAAGCCAACCTTTAGAAGATTTTGCAATAAGGCATGTACGAGGTTTGGATCTCTTAGTGAAATCGACAATGTATAGATCACCTCTACGGAAACCGGTAATGACCATGTTATGATTGTCTTGACGAAACACTTGGCAATCTACTTTCGTGAATAGCACATTAAAACCAAAGTCGGCAAGTCTAGATACGGAAAGAAGATTGTAGCCAAGAGATTCAACAAGCATAACATTTTGAATAGAGCTATCATGGGATATGGCCACCTTACCAAGACCAAGTACCTTACCCTTGGAGTTGTCTCCAAATGTTACGTACCTTCGCGGTCCATGGTTTGGTGTGATCTCTTCAAACATTTCTCTATCTCCGGTCATATGATCGGTGCATCCGCTATCGAGGATCCACTCTTTTCCTCCGGACATGTAATCCTTGAAGTTTGCTATAAGACTTAGATTCATCATAATCTTCTCATACTCGATGTCGAACAATTCATCTTCATCATAGTAGCCATGTTCCGCATTGTCATCATCAAGTGGGAAATCCTCGTCACAAAGAACAAGAGATTCGTTAGTGTTGTGATCATGACAATGTTCAAGTTTATGAATGCGAATGGCCTCTATAATGATGTTGTTGATAGTTATGACATCTCCTTTAGCACGCATGAGGTCTCTAAGCTCAAATAGATAGTTATCAAACTTGGGATTACTAGGCGTCATTTTGTGAAAGGCAATAGTTTTACGAAGAATTTCATCAAGATTACTCAATGAATAACTTGGATATCGTTTCTCCAAGTCATTCCACAAAGTATAAGCACATTCAAAATTCTTCATTTGATTAAGCACATTTCTAGGCAATGCTCTAACAATGAGATTAACAGTTCTAAGATTGCATAGCATATCAATTTCCTCTTCGTGTGTGGGATGTAAAGGATCAATGGGAGGTACATAGGGGCTCTTAACATATTTGCTTAATTGAAATTCATTAAATAGCTCAAGCGTCAAAGTTTTCCATTGACTATAGTACTCTCCATCAAGAATGGGCACTCTACAACTCAAACTCCCTATACTAGACACATCCATCTTCCTCCACGGTGATGAAACCGAAGCAATGGAGACCAATGCTCTGATACCAATTGAGGGATCACTAGAAGAGTGTCTAGAGGGGGGTGAATAGACTACTAGCAGGAATTTGAAACCTAACTTTTTCCCAAGTTAATTGGTTGGCAGATTTTAACAATCATAGCAAGTCTAGCACACCCTACACATGCATGTCAACAAGTATGGCAGCGGAAAGTAAAAACATTGCACATGAAGTAAAGAGTTGAGATAGGAAGATCAAACACAATTGGAGACGCAAAGATTTTTCCCGTGGTTCCGATAGGTGGTGCTATTGTACGTCCACGTTTATGGAGTCTTCAACCCACGGAAGGTAACGGTCGCGAGAGTCCACGGAGGGCTCCACCCATGAAGGGTCCACGAAGTAGCAACCTTGACTATTCCATAACGGATTCCGTCCACGAAGGACTAGCCTCACTATGGGTAGATCTTCACGAAGTAGGCGATCTCCTTGCCCTTACAAACTTCTTGGTTCAACTCCACAACACGAAGTAGGAGGCTCCCAAGCGACACCTAACCAATCTAGGAGGCACCACCCTCCAAAAGGTAATAGGCTCGGCAATGTCGAAGAACTCCTTGTTCTTGTGCTTCAAGATGATAGACTCCTCAACACACAATCACTCTCTCACAGATTTGGCTTGGTGGAAGAGATGGGATTGGTGGAAAGCAACTTGGGGAGGCTAGACATCAAGATTCATATGGTTAGAATGGAATGGCATGATCTCAACACATGAGTAGGTGGCTCTCTCTCTCAGAAAACTGGATGGGGCAAGTATGAAATAGTTCTGAGTGCTTCTCTTTCGAGTAGGTGGTGGTGAAGGGGTATATGTAGGCATCTCCAAAAATCCAACCATTACACCTAAAGTGACCAACTCGGTGACACCGATGTGTGAATCTCGGTGGTACCGAAGTGACCAAAAGGTGACAACTTTTGAATCTCGGTGAGACCGATATATAAAACTTGGTTGCACCGATAAGGTAACCAACGGTCAGATTGCCAAACTCGGTGACGCCGATTCAACAAACTCGGTCGGACCGATTTTGTGAAATTGGGTAACAGAAAGTTGGCAAGATGAACTCGGTGGCACCGAAGCAGAATCGGTTGCACCGAAAGGCTAGGGTTTGGCTTAGGTCTGTCTGAGTATGGGAATCGGTGGCACCGATTTTGGATATTTGACTTTGGACAGACTTTTGTGGAAGAGCTTGTGGGTGTTTTTGGTGACTATCACTTGTGCACGTATGAGCATTTTGTTCACCAACAATACCTTACCCCCTTTTAATAGTATTGGCTTTCCTATGGACTCAAAGTGATTTCTCACAAAGTAAAATGTAGAGTCCTCTTGCTTGAAGCTTTGCCAATCCATTTCCTTGCATCTTGGGGTATCTCCACACAGCCCTTTTTGCCAACCCATCTCTCCATGGACTTTTATCTGAAATTCACTAGGTAAAAGTATTAGTCCAAGAGACAATGTATGTTGTCATGAATTATCAAAACCACCAACGGAGCACATTGTGCTTTCAGTAGCGAGGCACGTATTTGTATTGTTGCCATCAAGGATAAAAAGATGGGCTTTTCATCATATTGATTGAGTTTATCCCTCTACATCATGTCATCTTACTTAATGTGTTACTCTGTTCTTCATGAACTTAATACTCTAGATGCAGGCAGGAGTTGGTCGATGTGTGGAGTAATAGTAGTAGATGCAGAATCGTTTTGGTCTACTTGATACGGACGTGATGCCTATATGCATAATCATTCCCTTGGATATCGTCATAACTATGCGCTTTGCTATCAATTGCTCGACAGTAATTTGTAAACCCACCGTATTATTTTCCTTCAAGAGAGAAGCCTCTAGTGAAACCTATGGCCCCCGGGTCTATTTTCCATATTATATTTTCAGATCTATAAACCAAAAATACCAAAAATACCTTGCTGCAATTTTATTTACTTTTATTTAGTTTTACTTTTAGTAATCTTTTATATCTATCTCTATCGGATCTCATCCTTGCAAGTGACCGTGAAGGGATTGACAACCCCTTTATAGCGTTGGGTGCAAGTGTTTGATTGTTTGTGCAGGTGCATAGATTGGGGCCTTGCTTGTACCTCCTACTGGATTGATACCTTGGTTCTCAAAACTGAGGGAAATACTTATCTACTTTGCTGCATCACCCTTTCCTCTTCAAGGGAAAACCAACGCAAGCTCAAGAAGTAGCAAGAAGGATTTCTGGCGCCGTTGCCGGGGAGGATACATAGCAAGTCAAGACAAGAACTCTCCTGTCAACTTGCCAATTTCTCGCGCCGTTGCCGAGGAGGTCTACATCAAGCCTATCAAGTACCCATCATAAACTCATCTCTTGCATTTACATTATTTGCCTTTTGCCTCTCGTTTTCCTCTCCCCCACTTCACCAATTTGCCGTTTTATTCGCCTTTTTCTCGCCGAATCTCTTTTTGTTTGCTTGTGTTGCCATGTGCCTTCTATTTGCTTGCATCTTCGCTTGCTAAAAATCTATTGATATGGATCCTCATCCACTTGCTAATCTTTTCAAAAGGCCAAATTATGATGAACCAGTTGCTAGTGAGTTGAGTGCACTTGATTATCTCTATGAAGTTTTTTTTGAAAATCATGAATCTGAAATTTTTGATGAAGTGTTGAAAGAAGAAATTTATAAGGTGATTCATGATAGTCCCTTGAATGATGAGCATGATTGCAATGTTGCTAGTATGAATTCTCTAAATACCCATGATGCTTATGATATGCAAAGCCACAAGCTTGGGGATGCTATGTTTGATGAAGATGATATTTTTTGTCCACCAAGTTTTGATGAGAAAATTTATTATGATGATTGCATGCCTCCAATTTATGGTGATGGTGATGACACGTATGCTATAATGAGTAATGATAACCATGAAACTTATCATCATGATTTTAATTTGCAATGTGGTTATGTCAATCAAGTATCTCATGATAGTTATTTTGTTGAGTTTGCTCCCACTACCATGGATGATAAGGAATTTGCTTATCAGGAGAGTAATGAAAATTCTATGCTTATGAAATATGAAAATAATGATTTATGTGATAGTTATATTGTTGAATTAATTCATGATGCTACTGAAATTCATTATGAGGGGGGAACATATGCTTGTAGGAATTGCAATAATATCAAGTTTCCTCTCTATGTGTTTAAAGTTTAGAGGTTATGCTTGTTTTGCCTTCCTATGCTAGTTGATTCTTGTTCCCATAAATTGTTTGCTCACAAAATCCCTATGCATAGGAAGTGTGTTATACTTAAATGTGTTTTTCATGAGATTCATGATGCTCTTTTGCATATTTCAATTACTACTTTTATGTGAGCATCATTGAAATCATCATGCCTAGCTAGGGGCGAAAAACAATAGCGCTTGTTGGGAGGCAACCCAATTTTATTTTTATGTTTTTATGTTTTGTTTATGTTCTTGAATAAATTACACATTATTACCCCTGTAGTAATTGTGTTTTAGTGTTTTAATTAGTGTTTGAGCCAATTAAGACCTTTGGGATGGTTTACGGTGATTGTTGATTTGATCTTGCTGAAAAACAGAAACTTTTGCGCTCAGTCCAGTAATTTTATAAATTCACCAGAGCGTCGAATGGGTCTGAAATTTTTACACAAGATTGATATACAAATTTCTCAGATTTTCCTAATTTGTCAGAATTTTTGGAGTTACAGAAGTATTCGAAGTTTCCAGATTGCTACAGACTGTTCTGTTTTTGACAGATTCTGTTTTCTTTGTGTTGTTTGCTTATTTTGATGTATCTATGGGTTGTATCGGGGGGTATGAACCATGGAGAAGTTGGAATACAGTATATATTACACCAATATAAATAAAGAATGAGTTCACAACAGTACCTAAAGTGGTGATTTATTTTTCTTATACTAACGGATCTTACGAGTTTTCTGTTGAGTTTTGTGTTGTGAAGTTTTCAAGTTTTGGGTAAAGATTTGATGGACTATGGAATAAGGAGTGGCAAGAGCCTAAGCTTGGGGATGCCCAAGGCACCCCAAGGAATATACAAGGATACCAAAGAGCCTAAGCTTGGGGATGCCCCGGAAGGCATCCCCTCTTTCGTCTTCAATCCATCAGTAAATTTACTTGAGGCTATATTTTTATTCACCACATGATATGAGTCTTTGCTTTTTAGTTTGCCACAATCATCCTTTCTGCACACATCTTTTGAGAGAGACACGCATGAATCGTGAATTTATTAGAATACTCTATGTGCTTCACTTATATCTTTTGAGCTAGGCAATTTTGCTCTAGTGCTTCACTTATATCTTTTTAGAGCACGGTGGTGTTTTATTTTATAGAAATAATTGAACTCTCGTACCTCACTTATATTATTTTGAGAGTCTTTAAACATCATGGTAATTGGTTTAGGTTATGAATTTAGTCCTAATATAATGGGCATCCAAGAGGGATATAATAAAAACTTTCATATAAAGTGCATTGAATACTATGAGAAGTTTGATTCCTTGCATATAGTTTTGAGATATAAAGAGGGTGATATTAGAGTAATGCTAGTGACTAATTGTTGATTGGTAGAAATACTTGTGTTAAAAGTTTGTGATTCCCGTAGCATGCACGTATGGTGAACCGTTATGTAACGAAGTCGGACCATGATTTGTTTATTGATTGTCATCCTTTGTGTGAGGGTCGGGAGCGCGCGATGGTTAACTCCTACCAACCTCTCCCCTAGGAACATGCGTCTAATACTTTGCTTCGATAACTAATAGACTTTTGCAATAAGTATGTGAGTTCTTTATGACTAATGTGAGTCCATGGATTACACGCACTCTCACCCTTCCACCTTTGCTAGCCTCTCTAGTACCGCGCAACTTTCGCCGGTGCATTAAACCCACCATATACCCTTCCTCAAAACAGCCACCATACCTACCTATTATGGCATTTCCATAGCCATTCCGAGATATATTGCCATGCAACTTCCACCGTTCCGTTTATCATGACACGCACCATCATTGTCATATTGATTTACATGATCGTAAGATAGCTAGCATGATGTTTTCATGGCTTGTCTGTTTTTTTTATGTCATTGCTACGCTAGATCATTGCACATCCAGGTACACCGCCGGAGGCATTCATATAGAGTCATATTTTGTTCTAAGTATCAAGTTGTAATTCTTGAGTTGTAAGTAAATAAAAGTGTGATGATCATCATTATTAGAGCATTGTCCCATGTGAGGAAAGGATGATGGAAGCTATGATTCCCTCACAAGTTGGGATGAGACTCCGGACTTTAAAAATAATAAAAGAGGCCAATGAAGCCCAAATAAAAAAAAAGAGGCCAAAGATGCCCACCAAAAAAATGAGAGAAAAGAGAGAAGGGACAATGCTACTATCTTTTTTCCACACTTGTGCTTCAAAGTAGCACCATGATCTTCATGATAGAGAGTCTCCTATTTTGTCACTTTCATATACTAGTGGGAATTTTTCATTATATAACTTGGCTTGTATATTCCAATGATGGGCTTCCTCAAATTGCCCTAGGTCTTCGTGAGCAAGCGAGTCGGATGCACACCCACTTAGTTTCTTTTTGAGCTTTCATACACTTATAGCTCTAGTGCATCCGTTGCATGGCAATCCCTACTCACTCACATTGATATCTATTGATGGGCATCTCCATAGCCCGTTGATATGCCTAGTTGATGTGAGACTATCTTCTCCTTTTCCTCACAACCTCCACCATATTCTATTCCACCTATAGTGTTATATCCATGGCTCACGCTCATGTATTGCGTGAAAGTTGAAAAAGTTTGAGAACATAAAAAGTGTGAAACAATTGCTTGACTTGTCATCGGGGTTGTGCATGATTTAAATACTTTGTGTGGGGAAGATGGAGCATAGCCAGACCTTATGATTATGTAGGGATAACTTTCTTTGGCCATGTTATTTTGAAAAGACACAATTGCTTTGTCAGTATGCTTGAAGTATTATTGTTTTTATGTCAACATTAAACTTTTGTTTTGAATCTTATGGATCTGAACATTCATGCCACAATAAAGAATATTACATGGATAAATATGTTAGGTAGCATTCCACATCAAAAATTCTGTTTTTATCATTTACCTACTCGAGGACGAGCAGGAATTAAGCTTGGGGATGCTGATACGTCTCCAACGTATCTATAATTTTTGATTGTTCCATGCTATTATATTATCTGTTTTGGATGTTTTATATGCATTAATATGCTATTTTATATTATTTTTGGGACTAACCTATTAACCTAGTGCCCAGTGCCAGTTTTTGTTTTTTTCCTTGTTTTTGAGTATTGCAGAAAAGGAATATCAAACGGAGTCCAAACGGAATAAAATTCTACGCTGATTTTTCTTGGACCAGAAGGAACCCAGGAGGCTTCGAGAAGAGGCCAGAAGACCTACGGGTGGGCCACAAGCCACCAGGGGGGGGGCGCCCCCTGGCTTGTGGGCCCCCCGTAGCTCCTCCAACCCTAACTATTCGCCTATAAATTCAGAAATATTCCCCCAATACCAAAGGGAGCCACGAAAATACTTTTCCGCCGCCGCAAGCCTCTGTTCCCGTGAGATCCCATCTTGGGGCCTTTTCCGGCAATCTACCAGAGGGGGATTCGATCACGGAGGGCCTCTACATCAACACCATTGCCCTTTCGATGATGCGTGAGCAGTTTACCTCAGACCTTCGGGTCCATAGCTAGTAGCTAGATGGCTTCTTCTCTCTCTATGTTCTTCAATACCATGTTCTCCATGATCTTCATGGAGATCTATCCGATGTAATACTCTTTTGCGGTGTGTTTGTCGAGATCCGATGAATTGTGGGTTTATGATCAGATTATCTATGAATATTATTTGAATCTTCTCTGAATTCTCATATGCATGATTTCATATCTTTGTAAGTCTCTTCGAGTTATTGGTTTGGTTTGGCCAACTAGATTGGTAATTCTTGCAATGGGAGAAGTGCTTAGTTTTGGGTTCAATCTTGCGGTGTCCTCACCCAGTGACAAAGTAGGGGTAGCGAGGCACGTATTTGTATTGTTGCCATCAAGGATAAAAAGATGGGGTTTTCATCATATTGCTTGAGTTTATCCCTCTACATCATGTCATCTTACTTAATGTGTTACTCTGTTCTTCATGAACTTAATACTCTAGATGCAGGCAGGAGTCGGTCGATGTGTGGAGTAATAGTAGTAGATGCAGAATCGTTTCGGTCTACTTGATATGGACGTGATGCTTATATGCATAATCATTCCCTTGGATATCGTCATAACTATGCGCTTTTCTATCAATTGCTCGACAGTAATTTGTTCACCCACCGTATTATTTTCCTTCAAGAGAGAAGCCTCTAGTGAAACCTATGGCCCCCCGGGTCTATTTTCCATATTATATTTTCAGATCTATAAACCAAAAATACCAAAAATACCTTGCTGCAATTTTATTTACTTTTATTTAGTTTTACTTTTAGTAATCTTTTATATCTATCTCTATCGGATCTCATCCTTGCAAGTGACCGTGAAGGGATTGACAACCCCTTTATAGCGTTGGGTGCAAGTGTTTGATTGTTTGTGCAGGTGCATAGATTGGGGCCTTGCTTGTACCTCCTATTGGATTGATACCTTGGTTCTCAAAACTGAGGGAAATACTTATCTACTTTGCTGCATCACCCTTCCTCTTCAAGGGAAAACCAAAGCAAGCTCAAGAAGTAGCAGTTGTCATAAAAATGTTCAGTGCGAATTGTTTGTCGAGGTGGAATCCTTGGTTCATCTTGCCTTGCTGGTATTTAGTTGACGAGATGGGTGAGAGAGAAAAGTAGCATAGAGGGGTGTGCCTAAAAGGGGTGGTATGGTGCGAGTGCAATCAAACAAGTGCCGGAAGGGCCAAACACAAAAATTAAGATAAGGTAGGTGATATAGTCACATACTTGTTGCCTAGGGCAAAAGTGCGACTTATATCAAAACACAAACAAATAAAACAAGCAACACACGACAGGGTTCCATTTGAACCATCACACAGACTCGACTTCGCATAGGGGATACACGACTCAGCCTACCTTAGGGGTTCTCGGACTCAGTGGTCGTGCTTGGCTTCATGTTTGGGAGAGAAGGACGCGCAGTCTTCTGGGTCTTTCTCATGTGTCACTACGTGTCTTGTAGTTGTCTGATGAAACGATCCGGGTTGGTGCCTGGAGAATCTTCTAAATCTTCTCTTCTGGCAAGCTGACGGGGCGAAGGCGGTTCCTCGTGGCTGCCATTGTTTGGGTCTTCTGTTGTCTTCTTAATCATGACAATCCCTCTTGTATACTAAGGCGTCGATGTTTCCAGGTAGGCAATCCTTTATGCAATGATATTATCAAGGCATGGTAGAGGTCCATCCTATCAATCACGATGATGACAACATCAACACCAAGAGCGGGGAATGAAGAGAATTGTTTTCCTGCTCACTACGGTGAGGCGGACCAAATGGCGAGGTTCTCATCCACCGGTGGTTGTCGATGTAACAACGGTAAAGACATGGTCGCTCTATTGGCGATGTTTATCATGTTCTTGCATATCTTACGCCTTGATCATCGTAGGCCAAGGTTGTTTAATTCGGGGGCGGTGTCGTGGGTGTCACCATCTTCTGAGTCTTGACGTCCTCATTCCTTGAGAAGGTATCTTCTATTTGTCTCCGTTTGTCGTGGTGTCGCCAAACTTGTTTTCAAGAGATGTGGGCAAATGTCCGGCAAGGTGGTTTCCTTCTAGGTTACCCACGAGGATTACAAGGAATCCAGTGGTCGGGGGCATAGGGGTACTAGCGACCGTTTGCAAAGTTTTGAAAATGCAGATGAGGAGAGCCAAGAGAAAAATGGTGGTTGTGGTAAGGCAAAAATCTTTGGTTTCTTTGAAAATTTAGAAGAGGTGAGAAATACAAAAGTTTTTTAAGTCGTTTGAAAGGTCTAGAAAAATAGTTTTGTCCTGGCTAACGTCCATGCTAACTAAGGCTTCCTACAGTCAAGATGGCTTTGATACCAGCACTGTGGGGACACCGACTCATAAGTCGAAGTCACCGAATGCACATGTACAGTGATCCCAGAGATCAATGCTCACTGAACACAGAGAAACTGAATAACAAGAGTCTTACATCCATTACATACCGTCTTACACAAATATGTCCTTTATGGCCAAGTCTTCATAAACTCGCAGCGGAAATCTTCAATGATAGTGTGGACCCATGCCATCTGCCTTAACCCTACAGGCATTCTGACTGGGAAGCGTCCTAGCTCGCATGTTCGTCACCAAGGTACTCTTCATCATGTCTTGTTCTTTCATGTCTGGCCAATTAAATAACTAGTGGCAAGCCAATGAGTACTTTTGAATGTACTCGCAAGCAATCCATGTTTGGAACAAGATAAACAATGCATGGCATAACCCTAAGCAGGTATTTTGCAGAAAGCTAATTTTGAGTGCAATATCATGTCCTACCATTTATAAGATCATGCATCAACAGGTTGTAGAAATCCATATGAACAGGTTACAAATATCAATATACACAGAGTATCTCAACTCTAGTTTCCTCATCTCATCAAGTCATCCGACTTAGCTCAAGTATCTCTTTGTCACTCACACACCAAGTTTTGCAAAACAATGGACGTATCCCTAGAGAGGTCATCCAACTGTCCTTGACCATGGACACTGCTATTCGAATAGTTTTACACTCCACAGAGGTTGCACACTTTACCCACAAGACTCGGGGAACTTCCATGTTATCCACGACTCGCGGTATATTACATACCCGAGGTAAGCACCCGAACGATGTCTTTCCCTTGACAACACTAAACAAAGAGTCCACTCATTGGCACAAAGCCCTCATGATGTACATAACAAGTACCATCCAAGAGGGGACCAACGGTGTGCCCGATGTCTGTGAAAACAGCCATAGTCATCCTTCCAGGGAAGACCCTGTATCGAGAGGGTAACTCTGTCCCTCCCGCCACTAGTAATGCGGGCCCTCTGCTAGCATCGACCAAAGTAATCAACAAAGCCCCGTCCCATAAGGGGTATTGTGGTCGTACATGTAAGGTTGGAGTAACGGTCGCAACTTAGACCAATCCGTCTTCGAAAACAACACACTCACTTGCCTCGGCACACCACTTCTTTATCAAGTGGTTACCTAGCTCAACTTCTCCCTCGGGCAATAGTGGCACCCGATGGGGTTTTCAAAAAAGTCTTCGGTAAATCTTTTGTTTCCTTATCGACGCACATACCCGTCCCATTTGCGTAGCATCTACTAGCATCCTATCTACTTCCCACCCACATAAATCTAAACGAAACATAGAGTTATGACATGCAAGTATCAACGAGCAAATACAACGGAGGCAACCCAGCAAGTTTGTCACCACATCATCATGCCTTTGATGCAATAATTAAAAGTGTTACAATGTCATGCAAGAAATAGTTTCACCGACATGGTCAAAGGCCTGCTTGCCTGGCTCAGCAAATTCTTCGAGGTCTTCACAAGCTTTTGCTCCAACTCCAAATACTTCGTCTACTTCGTCAACTAACGTCGGAAAAAACCATAATAAGCTACACAATAAGGCAGAAAATAAAAGTGTTCTAGATTAGAAATTTTATTTTTCTTGGACACCTCTGGCTAAAAGAAAAATACCTAAAGTGGTTCTACTGGATTTGAATCAATAGAGATTTTTGAATAGATTAATAACGTGGAAATGAAGGAAATGATGATATTATAAGAATATCACAGAATATATTTCTATAAAAATGAGTGAATGCACCCGTTAAATCTGGCATGATTTTTGAAACTTTTAGAAATTGGTTTCACTGGATTTGGAGTTGGGATGAATTTTCTAGGGCTTTTCTAAGATGAAATAAATGGGAAAGGGAGCTATTTATTAGATCTAATAGAAACAATGTATAGGAAAAATGTTCACCAAGGCTAGATATAGAGTGGAAATTTGAATCATCAAATTTTGATTAGAATTGAATTATGTGGAAAAAATTTAGTCTCTGGAATAAAAAAGAAAAAGAATTACCTAACGGGCCAAAGTTGCGCCCTGGGCACAGGATAGCGGCGGGTGTACTGGGCCGGCCCAGCGGCTCAGCCGCGTGCATGCGGGGGCCACATCGGTGGCGTATTCTAGGGAATATGTCTTCTGTGCAGGGAGGCGAGGAGAGGCTAAACCGCCTCCACTTGAAACATCATGCCCAGCCAGCGAGCCACTTATAGGTGGGGCCCGCCCGGCAGGTCCATCTCCCTCCTCTTGCCCGAACAGAAGAGAGGCAGGGAGGCGGGTCCGAGCGCACGTTGGCGGCGTTCCGGTGGCTCGGGCCACGTCCGGCGAAGCTCCCACCACCGGTGTGCTCGGGGGAGAGGCCCACATCCGCCTGGGCTTCATTTTGCCTGGGGAGCGTCATAGTGAGCGTGACTTGGGCCGCAACTGACTTCGACGAAGGGCAGCCACGGGTTTGGTGCTCCTGCCACCGGGTAGGGAAAATGGAGCGAGGGGAGGAGTGTGGCGTTGCTGGCGGGATCCTGGTATAGCTAGGAGGAGAGGAGGAGCTCGGGGTGTCGTGGATTCGAGCGACGGCCAAAGCGGGCAATGCCGACCGTGGGGAGGAGTTCGAGCTCGGGAGCTCATTTCTATTTGCTAGAAGTTGATTGAAAGTGGGAGGGAGGTGTTGGAATGCTCGAGTGGGCTCTAGGAGGGCCCCTTGGCAGGGGAGCACTTGAGGAATTGGAGATATTGTGGCATCGGGGAGGGAGGTGTTGGAATGCTCTCGGGCACGGCGAGCACGCGCGTCAGAGCCGCATTGGAGATATTGTGGCATCGGGGAGAGGTGTGGGAAGTTGAGAGGGATTCCCTGGCGTGCTGGGGTGCTTTGCCGAAGCTGGACATGAGCTACTAGACAAGGTCGATTGGCAGAGCACCGTTGTTGCAGGTCAACAGCGTGGTCACCATGCCACAGTGTGTCCAGATCATTATTTTGCTCGGCCAAGGATGTCTAGCATGTGAGGCACAGGTGCTTGAGTGCTCTGGTGAAGTTGCATTGCATACGGAGCTACGTGGAGGTGTTTTTGATTGTGGTTAACTTTGCAGTAGCAAACTTGGGGGCTAGCTCAGGGGGTTTTACTGAAGGGCTTATGAGATAAAAAGTTGCCTGGTGGTCTTAGGCATGGAAGGAGAAGATGTACACCAATTTTTAGCTCCGAGAGATAAGTGGATAGGGCACTTGTAGTTCAAAGGTACTTTTGCTGCCAAAACTTAGGTTTAGATGAACTGCTCATTAATTCCACATGAGCATCCCATCTTTGGATGTGGAGTGATGCACTAACATGCAAATGAGGTTGTGGTAAAGTTTGGGGGCTTTGCGTGTACAGAATAAAATGTGAGGGGGGAAAGGTCATGCCAAAGCTGTCCAAAAGAGGGAATTTTGGGGTTTTACCTCCCTCAATAATTGAGTCAGGGCAAGAAAAAGTTACTGGAGGTAGAAGGGGTCTAGGAGGGACTGTTGTAAAAAGCTATACTCAAGGAGAACAAGTTAAGGGGTGAAAATAGTAAGTTTCGAAAGTGACCAAAAGGTGTTTGTTGCTGGTTTGGGCAAGGTAAAAGATTCTCCTTGCCATGGTGTTTAAGAGAGGTAAATGGTAGATAGCAATGAGTTTGATCACCAAGTATGAGATCATTTGAAGAAAGTGGCCAATTCAACTTTGGTAAACCATAGAAATCAATAGAATCTGATTTCCTTAGATCCAGCTAGGCTATCATATTCTATGTGATGCACCACTTGGTGTGGTGGCATCATTAGGGGATTATAACATGCCCACAAAGTTTGATATCAAATGGAGATACTTCACAATGCAAAGTTGCCCAAATTTGAATCTGGCCAGAAAGGATTTTGGGGCACTTTTGTGAACCAAAACTATTTGGATTGGAATGAAACTTGGCAATATCATCACATTAGGCATATGTGACTTTCTAGAATTTTCTGAGATTTTATTGACAATATTTCTTATAGAAATATTTCAAATGCTAATCCATGTTCTTATCTGATGTGATGTACTACATCACGCCACACATTCTCCTTCCCCAGCACCACATGCCCTTCTAGCAACCACTCTAAATGCATACCACAATGTCTTTCTACCACCTCTCTAGCAACCACCACATGGACTTTAGAAGGTATATGTTCGCATTTATCTCTATTTTTACATAATAATCACATGCAAGAGAAAAGGTATGTAATCATTATGAACCACATTAGAAGATACACTCAAATGTATCCGAGAACAATTAGAGAATAATTTCGGCCAGCAGATACTTAAACTGGAGCCGACTCATCAAGACCATCAATTCCCACCGATCGATACTAAAACTGTAGTCGACTCTATAACAAAAAGAGTATCTAGAACCTAATTATATATTGACCATAAATATACAATTCAATATCTCGTTTTATCCGTCTACCCCTCAACTCCGCCATGGTGCGCGCTCCTCAACTCCTCCATCTGCTAGCTCGCCTAATGACTTTTGTCGTCGCCTCCACCGGCTATGACCAGAGCAAAAATAATAATATTGTGACATTTTGACACACGACTAAGGAAATTGGATGAAGTAAAAAAGGGACTTTCAATGTCTTTAATAGATGTAGTCAATGATACAAAAAAAGGGCGGCAACTTACCGACAAAATCATGAAGCATATGATAATAGGTTCTAAAAAAACATTTCCTCTTGTCCTTTGCGCAGGTATATCTCCATGGTAAGTAAGTGTAGATGAGAAGCACATGGTCTCTAAGCCTGTAGTTAGGGACAAATCGGCCAACAAACAACAATTTTATGAAGAAAACAATTCTGAATATGAAACTACAACAGTTTCACCGAGTAGTGTAATTTATGAATTATGATATTGTACACGTCAAGGGTTATCTAGCTTCCTATTAGTCTAACATCTAATAAGTCAACTCCAAAAGCGCCTAGCTGAGAATTGGTACTCCCTCACCAAAGCATCTCTTTGCACTCTAATAACTGACCTGGCATGGACCTTCTCAGTTAAATAATGGTGCATCTAATTGCATACCAAACTGCAGTAAAAATGCAAATTCAGTTACTACAGAGAAGTTGTTTGGATAATCCTAGGCCAAAATGTTTTCAGTTGAAAAACATGAATGCTCTTGAACTAACAATGTTTACTGTGACCATTCTGATTCACTTATACCAAAAAAAATGTATTATATAGAAGAACAAAATTAATTACTACTAACCATAATGCATGTAAAGGAAACATATCAGAAAATTCAAATTATGTATTGGTCATTGCCATAGCTGCAAGTGGATGAACTGTAAATATTGTACAACTCAAAAGGATGCACCTCCACACATTATATACACTGAATGATGGATAATATCACAAAAGGAGTTTCACGCTATACCGGCGTAAAGCAACATGCCATGGAAACTTAGATGTCACCATATTATGTATGAATTACCTTGAGAACTGAAAGATGCAAATTGCAGGAGCTACTTGGTGTCCCTATGGTCACTATTCTGCCGGCTAAATTTTCCATTGTCTCATCCAAATCTTAGACCCCAGTATCTACAAAAAAAGAATGCCAATATTGTTTTCATGAACAATGATTATATAAATAGAACAAGTCTCTTTTTTAATCTCATGATTAAAGCTACTGCATATTACAACTACCGACGATCAAAGCCATTACAAGAAAGTTCCAAAATGCAAAGATGATCAAAATCCCAAGGTAAAGTATGCACGGAAACTGAGGAACAGCCTGTGCAATTTCTTGCCTACAAATAGAATGAATTGATGGAAATCTCAACGCAGTTATATCATATATCCATGGTTATTCTCTCAACTCTAATTTTTGTTTCATGAAGATGCGTTACCCAACAACGAGACAGAGATAACAAATTGAATGGCACCTAGATGAGAGATGACAAAAGCAATGAAGCTTTATCTTCCTGTGGTCCAGAACGACGAAGATGGCACATGATGGTATGTCGCCAACCCTTGGTCTGTGCGCCGACGACATAGATGACTAAGCCTGAAACTTAATATGAGTACGAATAATCAATAGTGACGATGACTGTTGCGAGATTGCGGCGAGGTACCCTTACCTGGACAATGATCCTTGGTCAGAGCGCAGAGGTAAGTGGTGGCGTTGGATACATGAAGGTCGTCGACTCTAGAGGCGACGCTGGATATTAATGGAGATTGTGCAACTAGACAACGAGGTCGGGTGGATCATCTGTGTGGCCTGCTTCCGATCCAATCTGCAATATTCCCGCATCCGGAAGCAACCCCATCACGTAGCCATACAAAACAATACAGGAATCATGATTAGATCAATATACAATGATCAATTGGATTGTATTAGAATTGGAGAAAGAGAATCAATATACAATTATCAATATATAAAAACCATGCATGTCATCGACTCGAGAGGCGGCGCTGGATATTAATGGAGATCGTGTTGCTGGAGGAAGTGGGCGAGGTGTTGCGGCATGGAGATCGTGGAGCAAGCCACCTATGGTCGTCTTGTTCCTGCAGATATTAAGCTATTAGTATAGAATCCAATGTTTAAAACCAATCAATCTACTCTCATTCTCTCTCAATGAAAGTTAATCCCTGGTGTTCTTCATCCAAACTGAATTAAATCAAACCGAGTAGGACCAAAATAACTACGAGGAAGGCATATAAGAGGGATTAGTGGGAAGGAGAGGATTACGTCCTGGATTTTCAAGAGAAACGTGTGTTAATGGGAAGGAGGGGATCCTGTCCCGATTTTTTACAGGAGAGATGTGCATTAAAGGAAACATGGATAGCGTCCTGATTTTTTGGATACAGAAAAAATGAAAACGTGGAGGAGATCTTGTGAGGGGGGGTGGGAGGTGAGACAGAAAAAAACAGACTAAAAAACCCGGGGTACCAAGCTACCTACTCCCCCTCTTGGAGTAGAGTCACTGTCGGAGTCTGGGATCTACGTCCAAGAACTTCTCCAAGATCAAGGTTCGAACACTTGGGGGCTTGACTTGCAACCCGCGACACGACGGCAAACACGGCACGGTTGACGGCAAACTCGCTCTACCTCACCGAAAACGACAGGGACACACGAGCTACCCAGGTTCAGGCCACCGTGCGGTGTAAAACCCTACTCCTGCTTGTGATTTGGTTGCCTTCGAAAGAGAGGATCTTGAGGCTCCGGTACATGGTGGTTGGGGGAGAGAATGGCTCGATCCCCTTACATGGACGTGGCCCTTCCCCCATTGTCGTGCCTTGGTCCTCTTCCCCGAAAATATCGGCGGGAAAGGGTGGCCACAGGGTGGCCATTCGAAGGGGGACAGGAGCCAGGTATATCGTGACTAAAGGTGGTGTTCGCCTGATAAAGTAGTCTTCGTGACGCGGTCGTGGGCTCGGCGATGACCTCTGTCATGCAGCGCCAATCCGTCCTGATCTTCTTTCACCGAAATGGAAACCTTTGGGGAACTTGCTTTTTGAGAGGCGCCGCCCTCTGCACCCTTATCGCCAAAGAGGTAACCTGGCCTCCGCCCTACCCTGCCATCCTTAGACTGACAGCAAGGCGTCGTCCATGGGGTGGGCACGGTGTCCTGCGGCAGGCTTCACGCACCAAGCCCCGTGAGGCCGCCCTCGCGAGGGGGGCCTCACAGGGCAGCCTGGCGCGCGGTAGCCTTGGTGGAGCCTGAGCTGGCGGTAGGGGTCCTGGAGAGATGTGCCCTTCATGAGGCAGCTTCCCCTGGGGCAGGGCTGCCTCCTAGGGCCGGCCCACGCATTGCCCTCCGGGCTAGCGGCAGACAAGCCGTGGTACCCTAGTTCCCACTGGGCCGACTGTAGCCCCTGGGCCCGCGGCACGCACGTGCCGCGAGTGAAGCCTGAAACGGTGCGGGTCGAAACGTCACGGGCCCTGACGAACTGCCGGGCCAGGAAGTGATGTGTGTCAGCTAAAATGGGACGGGACGTTCCGAGTCCCCCACGACGCCCCGGTAACCGCACGCACACCTAGAAAACTAATGCGCGCGCCGGGCAAAATCATCATTGCTCGCCTTCCTTCATACGCCTCGCTTGTCCATCGCTCCTCCTTCTTTACTCGCACACCGCTCGCCGCTTTCAATGCGCCTTCTTCTCTGTCTCCTCCGCTGCTGCTCACCATCATGGCGTCGAAAAGGAGCGCTGCCGCCACTGGAGCACAGGTGGAGCCCGCACCGCTGGCTTCCTTCCCTGGGAGTGGTGGTAGCCAATGCTCGAGGTCCCTCCTGACGCAGAGGCGCTGGGCCGCTGCCGACGAGTAAGTCCACCAGCCTCCCCCTTGCCTATCACTGCTCGCCGCCGATAAGGGTAGCGGACTGAACAGCTGACCCCCATAGGGAGCCTGGGCGCAAGAGGCAGAGGGCCGCCTCGTCCGCGACACCTTCGCCGGTACTACTCGCCGGGGAGGTCCCTGCTCCGCGCGTCGACCCGGCCCCAGGGGGATCCGGTGCCGGCGACGCCCATCAAAGGGCCACAACGATCCCCCAGCGCGCGGCCGACGACGCTGCCCCGGCCAAGGGAAGGGACCCTTGGAGGAGGAGACCCTCGCGGGGACCTCCCGGGCGGCCACCCCTGGGGGCGGCACCGGGACGCCCCAGTGCCTGGCCCTTCAGGGGGTCATGAGAAGCACCCTGGCCCTGCGCAAAGCCTTCGGGAACGCCCGCACCGTGCTCGATGCACTCGAGGCCAACCTTAGAGCGAAGGGTGAGCGGCGCCTGCAAGCCAAGTCCCGCTCTAGAAGGAGGTCGACGAGGTCAAGGCCCAGCTCTAGGACGCCGAGCGCGACCTCCGGGTCGCCCTTGAGGGCAAAGGGGACATTGAGGCGGAGTTGGCGTCGCTCTAGGCGCAGGTTGGCGAGGCCGCCGAGGCCGTGCAAAGGGCCCAGGACGACAAGGCACGGGCGATGCAGTCACAACGCGCCAAGCTGTTCTTGGGCCTGGCCATGCGCGCCAACGGTGCGCTCGGTCGCTTTGTCGAGGACATCCCCGCGCTGCCCCGCGCGCACTCCGACGGGGGCTACCGCGACTTGTTCACCAAGGTGGTGGAGACGCTGGAGGCAGGGGCCTCCAAGGAGGATAAAGACATCGAGGGAGGCGCTCGCGACCTCCTGGACTGTGCTGCGATGCGCATCTTCTCCAACATTCGCCGCCACGACCCCACCTTCGACTTCTCCCTCGTGGTGGAGCTGGTGCCTGCAGAGCTTCAGGGTCCGCTTAGGGACGAGGTGCGCGAGCACGTGGACTCCCTGGTCGAGCGGTTCGCACAGGTCGAGCCCTCCGAAGAGGGCGACAGCCTTGGAGGGGCCCTACCCAGCGACGACGACGAGGGCGGCGCCTCCTCCGCGTGAAAAATTATCTTTTCTTTCCTCGCGCACTGTGAATTACCCGACCTCGTGGGGGTGTAAGGACATTCATGGGTATCTTTTGCTTTAAGTACTTGATGCCTTATGTGTTTAATGTGCTTTCGTTCTCCCTCCGGGGCCTCCTTCTTTGTCCTTTTACATTGCCTTTGTGTCCTACGTCGCTGGGACCCAGCCCCCGAGGCGGGCTATACCGTCGCTGGTATGCTTGGAGCGAGGGCTCAGCAAGGCCAGAGGGTGTAGGGCTCTTAGGGATGGTAGGAGACCCTGAGGCGCGATGCTGAAGGTCCCCCCTTTGACGCACATACGGCTCGTGCCAAGGAAGTCGGGATGCCACGGGAGGGAGCGAGAGGAAAAAGACCCGAGGAAGAAGCTACTTAAGGAAGTGCGGCTTGGAGCGGGTCCTCTGTAAGGAGCGACTCGTGAAGTGCAGCCCCTCGCGTGGCCCTTTGTCTGGGCGACGCCGCTCGCGAGGCCTCCCGCGGGGGCTCCTGAGGCCTCTCAAGTCCTGCACCAGGGAAAGTGCCAAGTAATGCAGCGGGGGTGCACTCGCTCGGTCACCTGTGGGTGTCACGCAAGGAGACGAGGGCGCCAAGGAACTGGTGATGTGACGTACACAGGAGCAGGCCCGCGAGCCAGAGCTCAGTCGCTTGGGTTTTGTGGCGTTGCAGGGATTGACCCTTGCACAGGCACCATGCCCAGCCCCCGCCCACGTGATAGACACTGGGGAGCTTATGAGCGCGCACCCCTCTTGAGGCGTAGCCAGCTGCAGGCACACAAGGGATCTGACGGAAACAAGCTTTACTGATGTATGAAGCAAGTTCATTACATAACAGAAAGATACATGCGATGTGTTTGAAACGGGTTGGCTTGAGGCTGTGGCCGAAAGGCGCCCCTTAAAAGATGACATAAATGTCGCCGTGATGGACACGGGTCAGCCTGAGGTTGGTACCGCTGAAAAGCGCCCTCATTGTCAAAAGGTCCGCCATGTCTGAGCATGGGGTAACCGCCAGCGCTGAGCATGGGGCTTCCACGAGTGGGAAGGGACTCTCACGTGCTAAGGGCAGCGTGGGTAGAGAGCCCCCGAGAGTGTACAACTCTGTCTCGCTCGTATCCGTGGAGCACGGATAGAACTTACGGTGATGGAGGGCGTTCCATTTGTTTTCTACCGTAACACCCTCCACCGTCATTCGTGGGGCGCGGGAGGGCGGGAGGCGATTGTCCTCCACATCCGTGATGTGGGACTCCAGACTCATGCGTGCCCGCCTCGCGAAGGTGGTTGCATTGTTTTCCAAGCTGAAGGGCATGCAAATGAGCAGAGATGGTGGAGAGAAGGGCCTCGCAAGGCGAGCCTATTTGAGGGAGATAAAGTCGACACGCATGCGCCTGCTGCTGCGCGGCTTGGAGACGGGGGTGGGGCTGCCGACCCACCTGGGGTGGGGGCCTCGCGGGTGATTCCTGCATCCTGGAGCCTGCTAACTCCCTGCTGCTTGATGGGCCGCACGCTTCGACGTGCGGCTAAGTGGTGCTCGACCACCTCCTTCGGCAGGCCGGGCATGCCTGATGCTATCCACGACGATGGATCAGAGCTATCCCGAAGGAAGGAGGCGAGCGCGCCTTCCTATTTGAGGAAGGGGGCACCGCTGATGGCGCAGGAGGGGCCTGTGCTGCCCCCTTCCAGCGACGCCCTCTGGGACCCAGCCCACTCCTGAGGAAGAAAGGGCTTCTTCTTCGTGGGTGCTTCCCCGGCAGGCCCGGGCATGTCCTCGTCGGCAGGGTATGCGGTGGCGGCAGCCTTGTAGGCATGCTCGAGGGTGTGCACCGCGTCCTTCTCGTTGCAGCGGATGGTGATGGTGCCACCATAGCCGGGCATCTTGACGAGGCCATAGGCGTGGTGGGTCACAACCATGAACTTGGAGAGTGCCGGGTAGCCCAAGATGGTGTTTTAGGGTAGGCCGATGTGCACCACGTCGAAGTCGGTGAACTTCGTGTGGTAGTTCTTGCGGATGCCGAAGGTGACAAGGAGGTGCACTTGCCCGAGGGGAATGGTGGAGCCATTAGTGATGCCTGAAAAAGGTCTGGTGGGCATCAGGCGCTCGTAGGGCACCTGAAGCATCTTGAAGGTCTCCATGGAGAGCATGTTGAGCCCTGCGCCGTCGTCGATGAGCATCTTGGTGACAGCCACGTTGCTGATAGTGGGGGTGCACAGTAGTGGAACAATGCCCACGGCCTTCGTGGACTTTGGATGATCGCTGCCGTCGAAGGCGATGGGGAGCTCGGACCACTTGAGGCGGCTAGCGGGCTCGGACGCCGGGAGGGCCGCGTTCACCTCACGAGAGAACTGCTTGAAGTGCCGATTGGACGGTGGGGCCTGGGCCCCGCCGAGGATGCAGGACATCCTGCGAGGCTCCTGGTAGCCCCCGGCGTTCTCGGCGGGAGGGAGGTCGCTGACGCGTGGTGATGCAGCGTTGGCCTGGGGGTCGGCCCGCTGCGGTTGGTTCTGCCAGCCTTGGTGGTTGCTGCCGCCGGCACCGTTGTTGTCCCAGCGATTGCCTCCGCTGCCGCCGCCGCGACCCCTGCCGCCGCGCTCCTTGCGGCTGCCGCCGCGGCCGGTGCGGCCCTCACGAAGCTGCCTGAGCTCGTAGTAGTCCTCGGTGTTGTGGGAGTTCACGTTGTGGTAGGTGCAGGCGGGGCAGTCGTCCTTCTTGGATTCGCCGCGGTCACGGCCGCGCTTGTGGTCTGGCTCCGCCGTGAGCACGGTGGGGCCCTTGCGCTTGGGGTCCTTGCCCTTGGACTTCGCCGCGCCAGTCTCGGCATTGGGATCGATGTGGAGGAACATGCGCCCCTCTTCTGCCTTGGTGCGGCGGTCGGGGAGGACGAAGAGCTCCTTCGTGGAGTCCAGCTCGTCTATGACGAAGAGCTTCTCGCGCATCATTACGTTGGTGACGCCACTCATGAATGGGGACACGATTGCAGCATCGGTGGCCTTCGAGATCCTGTTGCGCACCTGGCTGAACCGCTGGACGAACTTGCGGAGGAGCTCATCAGGGCGCTGGTGCAAGGCCCGTAGGTCGTTGAGCGTGAGGGGGCAGTCACTCGTGCCCGTGAAGTTGGCGATGAACTGCTTGCACAGGTCCTCCCACGAAGATATGGACGCCTCGGGGAGGTTCAGGAGCCACGCGCGCACGGCCTGCTTCAGGGCCATGGGGAACCAGTTCGCCATGACCCGGTCGTCCCCCCTCGCGGCCTAGATGCTGATGTAGAGGAGGAGGAACTCCGTAGGATTGGCGCTGCCGTCATAGTGGGGAGGAAGTTCTGGCTTGAACTTATCAAGCCACACCACGCGGCGCAGCTCGGGAGCGAGGGCCAAGTAGCCCCCGGTGGAGGCGACGCCGCAGTTGAGGGCCGCGCAATTCTGGCACCCAGCCGTGGTGACGTCTTGGAGAAAGCGACCCTGGCGGTTGCACAGCTTCTATGGGGTCACGCGTGCGTCCTGGGGTGCGCGGTGAATGATCTGGCAACTATCGCCGTCACCTGTAAGTGTTGCCGAATTGTTGAACTGCTCCGCCGCGCGCGCCATGGGTTGCCGCTTGGGCACGGCGCGGGCCGGAGGACAAGGAGGAGGAGCATCGTGCTCGTCTTGGTCGGCGCACGATGATGGAGGAAGCAGGGAGCGAGAGGGCGCCTGGTTGTCGTGGCTTAGAGCGTCGCACATAGCATAGACTAGCTCAGTGATGCGCTCGAGCCAGGCGTCGTAGCCGTCGTTGGTGGGGCGGTAGCGCAGAAGCTCCTGAGCCATGAGGAGCGCGACGCGCAGAGCAGGAGGGTCGCGGCGCGCGAGCGAAGAGACGATGGTGGAGCGGCCGCGCGCCTGCTCATTCACCGACGGGTGGACGGAGGAGGCCACACCCTCCCCGACGGGCTCAATCGCGACCCAGGGGCGCTGGCCCAAGACACCATGGGCGGCGGGCGCCGCGGGGGCCCGGGCGGCAGCTCGGCCCGCAGCGCGCTCCTTGTGGGCGGCGGCTTCGTCCATGTTGATGTTGATGTCGAGGTCGAAGGCGCGAAGACGACAAGTCCCCCTACCAGGTGCGCCAAATTTCGGAGTTTGGGATCTGCGTCAAAGAACTTCTCCAAGAACAAGGTTCGAACACTTGGGGCCTTGGCCTGCAACCTGCGACACGGCGGCAAACATGGCACGGTTGACGACAAACACGCTCTACATCACCGAAAATGACAGGGACACACGAGCTACCTAGGTTCAGGTCACAGTGCGGTGTAAAACCCTACTCCTACTTGTGATTTGGTTACCTTCGAACGAGAAAAGCTTGAGGCTCCGGTACACGGTGATTGTGGGAGAGAATGACTCGATCCCCTTACATGGACGTGGCCCTTACCCCTTAGTCATGCCTTTGTCCTCTTCCCCGAAAATATCGGCGAGAAAGGGTGGCCATAGGGTGGCCATTCGAAGCTGGACAAGAGCCAGGTCTATCCTGACTAAAGGTGGTGTTCGCCTGATAAAGCAGTCTTCGTGACGCGGTCGTGGGATCGGCGATGACCTCTGTCTTGCAGCGCCAATCCGTCCTGATCGTCTTTCAGCGAAATGGAAACCTTTGGGGAACTTGCTTCTTGAGAGGCGCTGCCCGCTGCGCCCTTATCGCCAAAGAGGTAACCTGGCCTCCGCCCTACCCCGCCGTCCTTAGCCTGACAGCGGGGCATCATCCATGGGGCGGGCACGGTGCCCTGTGGCTGGCTTCATGCACCAAGCCCGTTGAGGCCGCCCTCGCGAGGGGGGCCTCGTGGGGCAGCCTGGCGCGTGGTAGCCTTGGTGGAGCCTGAGCTAGCGGCATGGGTCCTGGAGAGACATGCCCTTCACGAGGAAGCTTCCCCTGGGGCAGGGTCGCCTCCTTGGCATGTCCCACGCGTCAGCGGCACACGGGCCGTGGTACCCTAGTTCCCACTGGGCCGACATTCACGACCGTGATAACTATGAAAAAGGCATATAAAAGGGATACGTGGGAAGGAAAGGATTGTGCCCCGGATTTCATGAGAAACGCGTGTTAATGGGAAGGAGGCGATTGTGTCCCGATTTTTTATAGGAGAGATGTTCATTACTGGAAAGATGGATTGCGTCCTGATTTTTTGGATATAGAAAAAATGGAAACATGGAGGAGATCATGCGAGGGGTGGGGCTGGCGAGGGTGTAGTGGGAGGTGAGACGGAAAAAAATGACGAAAATAGGCTACCAACTCCCACTTTAGGAGTTGAGATACGGTTGAATTTTTTTCCTACTATTAAGTATCTACATCCCTCCTTAATTGCGTTACCAATTAATTAATTGTGTTAATGGCTCGATTTCATAATTGATTTGGTCCAAAAAACTTCCTACTTAAACATATTAAATTAATTCATTGCCTGGCTAATTAATTGCATTAATGACTTGGTTTTTAAATTGATTTAGTATTTGGTTTCCAAATTATTCTTGCATTAATGGCTGGGTACTGACGAACGATGTGCGGGCTCCCTTTAGGAGTAGAGATTGCTTGTCTGGCTAATTAATTGCATTAATGACTTGATTTTCAAATTGATTTGGTGTTTGGTTTCCAAATTATTCTTGCATTAATGACTGGGTACCGATGAACGATGTACAGACTCCCTTGAGGAGTATAGATTGCTTTTCTGGCTAATTAATTGCATTAATATTTGGTTTTCAAATTGATTTTGTGTTTGGTTTCCAAATTATTCTTGCATTAATGAGTGGGTACCGACGCACGACGTACGGACTCCCTTTAGGTGTAGAGATTGCTTGTATGACTAATTAATTGCATTAATGAATTGATTTTCAAATTGGTTTGGTGTATGGTTTCCAAATTATTCTTGCATTAATGACTGGGTACCGAAGAACAACGTACGAACTCCCTTTAGGAGTAAAGATTGCTTGTCTGGCTAATTAATTGTATTAATGACTTGATTTTCAAATTGATTTGGTGTTTGGTTTCCAAATTATTATTGCATTAATGATTGAGTATCGACGAACGACGTATGTACTCCCCCTTTAGGAGTGGAGAAAATTGCCATAAAAAACAAATCCCCCAAAAAAATCTGAAACTTGCCATCAAACAGAAAGTTGTCATGCTTCACAACTATAGTTGCCATCCTTGGGTAACTAAATTTGTCATCACAAAATGTGAGGGAGAAATTGCTTCGGGCCACACGTGTGGCACTTATCAAGGTCCTAAAACTAGTTAAAGATTAGATAAGTCTAAACATGATATTTTCTGGGATGTTTGTTTGAAAGGTGGTTTATTTTTACTTTCTTAAATTTGCCAAAACCCGGCCAGGTTCCTGACAAATTAATATATTTATTCATTTTGGATCAGTTTTTTTTGTGGATTTAAGAAAAGGATATCAATAATGGCTAAGACAAAAATGGGGCTCAAAATGAATAGGTTGTTGTCGCCCTACAATGATTACGCGCCCAACGAGTTCCTATGTGTTTCATGTTCTCGTGGTGAGTATGTCGATGAAAGTCAATGAAGACGACGCATGCAGGCATTGTTATCTTGATGTAGGCGTCAAAGTGGTCTAGGCTGCAGAGCCTCCCATCCCCTTTTGCTTTAGGGGGAAACCTTAGGTCCGGGTTAGCTCAAATCAGACGATCACGTGTTTTGTGTCGTGTACTCTATTGGGGGCATCATTTTTGGAGATGGTCTAGGCTGGAGAGACATGTGGTTTTTAGGAGGTTTGCATTGTAGTTACCACTTCCTTCTCTATATGGTTCCCTGATATGGGCGGTTAAGTCATGCCGCGGGGTGTGGCGGTGTGCAGTGGCGATTCTTGCTAAAGTGTGGCTTTGTAGGGGTGGTGCATGGTGGCGGTGTCGATAGTTGGTGGTGCGAATGCTGATGCCATGACTGCTCAACGAACTGATGGTCGTTCGATGCCACGACGATGCATTGACGACTTGTGGTGTACTATGTGTGGGACATTGGTCATGCCCAGTGATACGTCTCAAATGTATCTACTTTTACAAACACTTTTGCTCTGGTTTTGGACTCAAATTTGCATTTTTGAATGAAACTAACCCGGACTAACGTTGTTTTCAGCCGAACTACTTTGGTATTATTTTTGTGCAAAAATAAAAGTTTCCGGAATTGGACGAAACTTTTTGTCAATTATTTTTGGAATATATAATGACTTATGGAGCAAAGAACCGCCGAAGGAGGGCTGCCCGTGAGCGAGAAGGCAACAGGGCATGCCCTGTTAGCTTGTGGGGCCCACGTGGCTCCCCCGACCCTAATTCCACTCCTATAAATTCACATCTTCGGAGGAAAAAAAATCAGAGATAAGATTTCGTCACGTTTTACGAGACGAAGCCGCCGCCACCTCCTGTTCTTCCTCGGGAGGGCTGATCTGGAGTTCGTTTGGGGCTCCGAGGTCCGGAGAGGAGGATTCATTTCCGTCGTCATCACCAACCCTTCTTCATCAACACAACCATGATGCTCACCACCGAGAGTGAGTAATTCCTTTGTAGGCTTTCTGGACGGTGATGGGATTGGATGAGATTGATCATATAATCGGGTTAATTTGATAGGGCTTGATCCCTAGTATCCACTATGTTCTCAGACTGATGTTGCTATGACTTTGCTATGCTTAATGCTTGTCACTAGGGCCCAAGTGCCATGATTTCAGATCTGAACCTGTTATGTTTTCATGAATATAAGAGTGATTTGGACCCTATCTTGCAAGTTGTATGCACCTATTACGTGTCATGATCTGCATACCCCAAGGTGATAATAATTGGGATTCTTTCCGGTGATTGCCGTAGTTTGAGGAGTTCATGTATTCACCATGTGATAATGATTTGTTCCGGTTCTCTATTAAAAGGAGGCCTTAATATCCCTTAGTTTCCATTAGGACTCCGCTGCCACGGGAGGTTATGACAAAAGATGTCATACAAGTTCTTATCGCAAGCACGTATGACTATATACGAAATACATGCCTACATTACATTGATGAATTGGAGCTAGTTCCGTGTCACCCTAGTGTGTAACTATTACATGATTTATGTCATCTAAACCATTATCCATCACCGATCCACATGCCTACGCTTTACATATACTGAATCTTGCTAAGTTACTGCTTCTGCTACTGTCACAACTGCTAAAAATTACTGCTGTCACTATTACTGTTATTGTTCCTACTATTACTTGTCGTGCTACTAAAACTTTGTTGCAGAGAGATATCCTAGGTGTAGTTGAATTGACAACTCAATTTCTAAAGCCTATAAATATTCTTTGGCTCCCCTTGTGTCGCATCAATAAATTAGAGTGAAATACTACCCGTGAAGACTGTTGCGATCCCCTATACTTGTGGGTTATCAAGACCTTTTTCTAGCACCGTTGCTGGGGAACATAGCTATATTTATTGTGTTAACTTGAGGATGTCCAATTGCTACTATGAAGAATCTGAAAGATACTCGAACCAAGATCATCCCCTCTTGTACGAGAGCTGGTAAGGAACTGCCATCTAGCTCTGCTTTTGATTCACCTACTATTTTGAATCATCTTATAACACCAACACCTATTGCTCGTTCTAATATATCGCATGAACTTGATGATGCTACTTCTGAAATTAATGATGATACTACTGCTACACTTGATGAAACTGAAACTGTGCCACTGTATGAATTACTTGATGCTCATATCGCTAAAGCTAGAGAACTCGAAAATGCTGAAACTGGTGAAGATTTTTAGTCACCTATTACACCTTGCTCTCCTAATAGATATGAATTGCCTGATGTATCTGAGGGTTATGTTATGGATGGAGAGGTAGCTAGGGACTTTCTTGCTTGTAATGATAGAGATGATTTGAAGAAACTACTATGCAATCTGAAAGAAAAATCTATGATGGAGAAAATGAAACATGATCCTAAATTTGCTACTTCTCTTATATTTGTTACTGATAAGGACTATGAGTTCTCTATAGACCCTGAGTTAATCCCTATAGTAGAATCTGATCCTTTCCGTGGTTATGAAACTGAAACCGTTGTTGGACATCTCACTAAACTAAATGATGTTGTCATTTTGTTTACTAATGAGGAAAATATGTGCTACTATTATGTCCTTAAGATTTTTTCCTTTCTCGCTAAAAAGTGAGGCTAAGGAATGTTTCCTCACTCTTGCTCCTCGTTGTGTGCGCAGCCCCCAGGATATGATATATTACTTCTCTGAAAAATATTTTCCTGCTCATAAGAAACAAGCTGCTTTACAGGAAATATTTAACTTTGTGCAAAGTGAAGAAGAGAATCTCCCTCAAGCTTGGGGTAGGCTTCTCTAGTTATTAAGAGCTTTACCTAATCATCCTCTCAAGAAGAATGAAATACTTGATATCTTTTATAATGGACTAACCGATGCTTCTAGGGACTACCTAGATAGTTGTGCTAGTTGTGTTTTCAGGGAAAGAACTGTCGGGCAAGCTGAAGAATTATTGAGTAATATATTGCGAAATGCTGATAATTGGACACTTCCTGAGCCACCGCCGGAACCAATTCAAAAGAAGAGAGGTATTCTATTCCTCAATCCTGAAGATATCTAAGAAGCCAAAAGAACTGTGAAGGAAATAGGTATTAAATATGAAGATGTCAAGAAGTTACCACCTCCGAAGAAATACATGGACTTGACACCCCGACATAGGTAGTAGAGGTAAAATTTCTTTGCGCCTTTAATGAAAGTGATATACCTCATACTAAGACTCCTAGTCAATGCATGGATGAATTTGATAATTACATTGTTAAGCAAGAACATTTTAATAGTCATGTCAAAGATCAATCAAGACATAATGCCATGATGATAGACTGCTTGAGTGACTTGATGTTTAGAATTTCTAATGATGTTATGGGTCTAGGTAAACATGGTTCTATGGTTCATACTCAACTAGACCAAGTTGCTAAGTCACAAAATGATTTGCTTGCTGAATTAAATGAGAATATGAATGAGCAAGCTGTTAGAGTAATGACTAGAGGAGGAAGAATGACTCAGGAACCTCTTTATCCTGAAGGTCATCCGAAAATAATTGAATAGGATTCTCAGAGAACTAATGATAATGCACCTAGTCCTTCTAAGAAGAAGAAGAAAAAGAAAAATGATAGGACTTTGCATGCTTCTAGTGACCCTGTTATAGAAAAACCTGCTGAAAAACATAATGATGTTTCTATTTCTGATGCTGGGACACAATCTGGTAGTGAACATACACCTAGTGATAATGAGGATGATGATAATAATGATGACGTTCACATAGAGGCTCAGCCAGATAATAATAAAGAACGTGATAATGATGTGGAAATAGAACCTGCTGAAGATCTTGATAACCCACATCCCAAAAATAAACGTTATGAGAAGAAAGACTTTGTTGCTACAAAGCATGGTAAGAAAAGAGAGCCATGGGTTCAAAAACCCATGCCATTCCCTCGTAAGCCTTCTAAGAGTAAGGACAATGAGGGGTTTGAACACTTTGCTGAAATGATTAGACCTGTCTTGTTGCACACTCGCTTGACTGATATTTTGAAAATGCCCCCTTATGCTAAGTATATGAAGGATATTATTACCAACAAAAGAAAAATGCCTGAAACTGAAATTGCTACTCTGCTTGCTAATTATTCTTTTGATGGTGGAGTGCCTAAGAAGTTGGGAGATCCGGGTATACCCGCAATACCTTGCTCCATTAAACGAAGTTCTGTTAAAACTGCTTTATGTGATTTAGGAGCCGGTGTTAGTGTTATGCCTTTCCCTCTATATAAAAGACATGATTTGAATAAGCTGACACCTACTGAGATATCTTTGCAAATGGCTGATAAATCTACTGCTATACCTATTGGAATTTGTGTGGATGTTCCTGTTGTGGTTGCAAATGTTACTATCTTAACAGACTTTGTTATTCTTGAGATGCCCGAGGACGACAACATGTTGATTATCCTTGGTAGACCCTTTTTAAATACTGTAGGGGCTGTTATTGATTGCAACAAAAGCAAGGTTACTTTTCACGTCAATGGCAAACAACATACCGTGCATTTTCCGAAGAAGCAAACTTTGGTTAATAATATTAATGTCATTGAGCCAAGTGCACCACAAAATTTTAACATGATTTTTAACATGACCCAAAAATAAAAAGTCTCAGATTGCCACAAAATTTAACATGATTTTTCTGGAATATTTAAGAATTTTTGGTGCTGAAAACACATCAGGGAGGAGCACCTGTGGGCCACAAGCCAGCAGGGCGCGCCCACCCCCTGGGTGCGCCCTGATAGCTTGTGGGGCCCACAGGGCCCCTGCCTTATCTCTTCAGCCCATGACATCCCCTACCTCCAGGAAAATTCATTCACACACTCTCTCTCGTGTTCTTGCTCCCAAAACTGTAATTTTCGATCTGTTTGCTCCGAACTCCGTTTCCGAAACTATTTTGAGGAGTTGCTCCTTGGTATGTGACTCTCCCATTCCTCCAATTAGTTTTTGCTTTAGTGGTTTATATTTTTGCATATTTTGCTGCACTTGGTGCTACTTAAAATGAGCTTGCATGTTGAATTCTTTGAGTTCCAAGTAGTATGAATGCTTGATATAGCCTCTAGGTACCTATATGAGTAGTTGCTACCAATCTTGCAAAGTTTTATTTACATAATTTTGTGGCCCAAAATTTTCAGAAATTTGTTCTTAGGGAAATGAATTTCCTAAGGAGCTCCTCAAGAAGGCGTTCTTCGGGTGAGTCGTCGAGCAAGGGCTCGGTACGGCAAGCTTATGTTGAGCCCTGAACAAGCCTGATAGTCATGGCTGACGCTAAATCATGCCGCTGGCCATGCAATGAGTTCATGAGAGGTGCAGGTATTAAAGAGGAATTTGAAGAGTACATTTACAATACCGGCCTCACTGTCTTCCTTGCAGAAAAGTGTGTTCAACACTATAATCTTACCCGTTCATTCACGCATGGATTTCAATATCATCACCATTCTTCGAGTGTTGTTTAATCTTTATGATAGATCTTTTAGTATGACTCTATAAGAATTTTGTGATGCATGCAAACTTCCATATTGGGGCTCGCTAGAAAAACCACAAACATCAGATTATAATATGTTTCTTAAAAGTCTTTGCGTTGGAGAGGATAGAGGGGTAAGACAAGCTAGAATAAAAAGTATTCATTTTCCCTCTATTCGTTACTTCGCATTATTTAATGGAAATGTCTCGTAGATAAGCAAGATTTCAGCGCACTGTGCGCTCCTGATTTGAGCCTTATTGAAAGCACAACTTCTCCCTAGGTGGTTTTGGTAATTAATAACAACATATATTTCATTGGACTAATGATTCTACCAAGTGTATTTCAGGAGAAGTTCAATGAATGGATTGGCAAAGGATTGTGTGGAGATCCCCTAGATGCAAGGAACATCAATTGGCGACAATCTTCAAGACTCTACATTTTGCGTTTTGTGAGAAATCACATTTGAGTCCATAGGAAAGCCAATACTATTAAAAGGGGATGATGTATCCATGATGATCTGGTTGCTCAAGTGCTTAGAGTTAGACACCAAAAATACTCATGAAATTCTCCCACAAAATACTTTGTCTAAACCCTACCACTCAAATTCGGTGCCACCAACTTTTCCAAATCGGTCCTACCGACTTTCACCTAGTCCCATTTCGGTGCAACCGAAATCAGTGACCAACTTTCGGGTTTGCTATTTCTAAAAATCGGAATTTCCGATTCTTACAAATCGGTTCTATCAAGTTTTAATAACTGCCTAGGTCAGCCAAATCGGACCCACCGAGATTTATATATCGGTCTCACCGAAACGTCAAAAGTTGCCACATTTTGCACTAGTCGGTGCAACCGAGTTTTTACTTCGGTTTCACTGAGTTGGGCAATAATGGTGTAACGGTTGGATTTTTAGATATGTCTATTTATACCCCTCCACCTACCTATCACTCGAAGAGGAAGCACTCAGAACAAACCAACACTTGCCCCATCCATTTTCTGAGAGAGATCCAAAAGCTCAAAAATATTATTTTAAAATTCTTTTTGTATTTTATTTAAATGCCTTTTTCTGAGGCCAGAAATGGTCTTTTATAGGGAAAAATTATTTTATTGTTTCAAAAATATTTGAGAAAATTTAGGGAGTGGACATATATTTTCCATATATATGAGTTTCAACACATGGTCATGTTCAAAATATTGGACAAAGCCCTCCAAAACCTTTTCTGTTCATTTCTAGCATTTGAAATATTTCTATAAGAAATATTGTCAATAAAATCTCAGAAAATTCTAGAAAGTCACATATGCCTAATGTGATGATATTGCCAAGTTTCATTCCAATCCAAATAGTTTTGGTTCACAAAAGTGCCCCAAAATCCTTTCTGGCCAGATTCAAATTTGGGCAACTTTGCATTGTGAAGTATCTCCATTTGATATCAAACTTTGTGGGCATGTTATAATCCCCTAATGGTGCCACCACACCAAGTGGTGCATCACATAGAATATGATAGCCTAGCTGGATCTAAGGAAATCAGATTCTATTGATTTCTATGGTTTACCAAAGTTGAATTGGCCACTTTCTTCAAATGATCTCATACTTGGTGATCAAACTCATTTCTATCTACCATTTACCTCTCTTAAACACCATGGCAAGGAGAATCTTTTACCTTGCCCAAACCAGCAACAAACACCTTTTGGTCACTTTCCAAACTTACTATTTTCACCCCTTAACTTGTTCTCCTTGAGTATAGCTTTTTACAACAGTCCCTCCTAGACCCCTTCTACCTCCAGTAACTTTTTCTTGCCCTGACTCAATTATTGAGGGGGGTAAAACCCCAAAATTCCCTCTTTTGGACAGCTTTGGCATGACCTTTCCCCCATCACATCAGATAAGAACACGGATTTCACCAACATCATACAACATGGTAGTGATGTTATTTCCCTCCCATGGATACATGGGTCTCGAGCATTGCATACCGTTTGATGGGCGCGTGCAGGAGGCTGACGTTGTCTAGCGTCGTGGCGGCATCAACGACAAAAGGGTCTGGCAAGATCAGTGCATTGAGTGCTCCTAAAGATGGGACTGTGAAAGAAGGCAGAGACGAATTCTACAACATGCACATGACATGCACGCTAAGGGTGTGCTAGACAGGTTGGTGCTCCCGACTAGCCAACGGGCGGCTTGGTGAGGCCACCGGATTTCTTGGTGTGCATGACGCGAGGTTAGGGTACATCATAATGTTGTAGGTAGGGCGTCAGTCTTTGCGAGAATTGTGTCTTTGGGTTGATCTATGTATTTATTTTATAAGGCCTTGTTAAATAATGCAATAAAGATGGATGCGTGCATCGCGTGATGTAGAGGTCAGAATAATCCTCCTCACAAAAAAGATCACCAAGGATTTGAAATGGGATGTCCCTGTCCCACACGAGAAGTACAAGGATAAGGTTTGCCATATGAGCACGCATAGTTTCACGGGGAAATTTTATCTCTCTTCGGATTTATATTAATGTTTCTCCTTGTGATGAATGGGTTTAGTTGTTCTGTCTAGTTTGATGCGCCGATTGGATATATTTTCATCACGGCATGCTACACACCCGAGTGGGAGAAGTGGTGGAATACCTCAACTATGAAACAAGTATCATAGGTTTTGTGTTTTCCCCAATTTCACGCCATTATTTCTTCTTATGGTCTTGAGTGCCTCATGTTAGAGATTTGTAGAGTCTTCAACAATTACACCAACACAAATATTCGTACTGATTTTTCTCAATGCACGGTTGATATCGCATATGCTTATTTTCTATAAATTTTCTGCAAATGTTCGTGTGTATCTGTTTTAATCTATGACTAGAAAGAATATTGGTTCTTGTGCATATTATTTGCCTTGTACAATGTTCATATTTTTGAGACCTAAGGTTCGTTCAGAAAGGTTGGAGGACTTCAAAAGGAGTGGCCATCTATAGACCTTGGAGGGTAAGTTTGCATTAACCTATATGAAATTCAAGTCTGTTTCTGTAGGTTGGTCGGAATCCTAGATGTGAACTTCATTAATTTATTCCCGAGTTTCTTAGTCAATTTAAATTTGAGTTTAATTTCTATTTGAGCATGGCTCTTCTGTGTAGGTTTTCTATTCCATGACATTTATTTCACCAAGTCTGGAATATGTTGGGACTTCATCATGGAGATTGTTTTCCGTATGTTTTGGTTAACAATTAGCTTGGCGTTCTGCATTAGTCATGGTTTGCTATTGATTCTTTTTGGTTCAGTTATGTATCTTTGACTATCTAACTCCATGAATGAATCTATGTACATATATTTATTTTCCGAGATAATTGCACGTCTCGTCCTGGAAGTCGACGGCGAGGTCCAACATGATCCTGGAAGTTGAGAAGTGTTTCAATACGGCCCTGATACATGGAAATACGTGGTTAATATGGTCCTTATACTTGGAACAACGGTCCTGATTATTGCATATTCTCGCGTACGACACGTCAGCACGGGGCCACGCCCGTCTGGGACCCATGTGTCAATGGGCGCGAGGAATAAAAGAAACAAACAGGCTGCTGGGTATCAAACCCGTGACCTCTGCACAAACGTCGCACGTGCTAACCAATAGACCAACCACTTTCTCTTGATTACTATAGGGATGTATGACCTATATATATATATATATATATAGAAAGTCTATTCATCACCCAGGGTAATATATATATATATATATATATATATATATATATATATATATATATATATATATGCATCTCATTGTCTTTTTCGCTGTAGCACACACACATAATTTTTTTCTCTGAGGACGCGCGTGCTAGCGAATAGCTGGCAGTAGTATTTGTTTTTTTCACGAAAAACAGTACTATTTTCTACTAATAAGATGCACCTGGTTTTATACTATTTTTTTTTTCCGAAAACATGGTTTTGTATTTAGATAAACAGAAAAACAAAATGCATTTTTTTGCGAGGAAAACGAAATGCATTTATAGTTGTGTCCAACCTGTTATTTTGTTGGACTAATAACTTTAGCTTGTCGCATTTTTACCATGAAAAATATTTACTAAGATGTCAGAAATTAAAAAAAAATAGAAGTTCTTCTAAATATGTTGTAGGTAAGATAAATTTTATTGTTTAAGTGAAAGCACACTTTGCACTATTTCTCCGCATTTCATATTTACCTTTATTTTTGTCAGTTGACTGGTTTTAGTAGATTTTCACGCGCTAGTTTTCTATTCTAAATATGCAAAAACATAATAAATTAATCTCATGTTTGATAGATTACCGTGCCAAGTACAACTCAACTTCCTTTTAGTTCGGTAAATACTTTCAACCCTGAAAGCACATGTTGGTTTACGCCGTAAAAGAACACCTGCCGGTTTCGGTATGTGCGATATGTGTTATGTGTTTAAGACTTTTTTTTTGCGGAACGACGTGTTTAAGTTTTCAACCTTGAAAGCACATGTTGATTTTGAATGTGCTTACATATATCATTAGAAGTAATCCATATATTTCTGCCATTTGTCATGATTGTGAAATTCCAAAGTAATTTACGTGGTTGAATAATAAAATTAATGTTTGTTTCATTATTAGCTTCTGGTTATTAGTAAACGAACGAAACTTAAAATGACCACATTAAGGATTTTTTAAAAATGCACACAGACGCACTAGCAGTAATAAGAAGAAAATAATCAATTTATTACCAGCCATAGCGTTGGCTGAGTTGATACTTCCAATTTTAAAGACATTTGTCCCAAGTATAAGGTATAAGGACTGTATAAATCACGCATTTATATGTACTGAGACCGGATTAAAGCAATTCTTAACTTTTACGACCATGCTAGACCTTGCCGCCGACTTCTGCATGCAATTATCTCTTATTTTTTGGTTCTGTCTTGACAACACACATATGAACTGGGTAGGACATGTTAGTAGTACAAGGAATATGCCTTTTCATTTGTGCAGGTGTTTATCTATATGCATTTTAGCCCGTAGCAGCATTTTATTAATAGTTGTAAAAACTTTTAGGACCGTGTTACATGTGTTTATTATTTGGATTTGTTTATAGATCAGGTAAATAAGTTTTAAAATGTATGGTTATGGAGGGGAGCTTCTTTCAGAGCCAAAGGGAAAATATCCAGCCGTCATCAGTCACCCACAACAAAAGTCACACACGATCAGATCAAGTCGTTATCACTTGTGTTAACCAAAAGTCAACACATCTAGGGTCACCGCTTGCAAGAACAGATCCCATAAGTAGAAAAGCAAAGGAGGAAGCGCCCATTCCTTTTTGGGAAGGTGAAGATTGCGAGGACAAGGGAGGGGAGAAGCCAAACTCACAGCAGAGTAGAGGAATCACCAATCCATCCAGGGGAAGGAGGAGGAGGAGATGGAGGAGAGGGGGAAGGTGGTGTGCATGGCGAAGCTGGCCGAGCAGGCGGAGAGATACGATGGTATGGCGGAGAGATCCCTCCCTTGGTTTGGTTGCGCTTGCGCCCTGGCCCTGCTTGTGTGCACTGTGTTTGTTCCCGGTGCTTTGCATTTCGGGTCGATCGCTGACAATTTCTTGGGGGAATGGAGGGGGGAGTTGGGGGTTCTTGGTTCCTGTGCCCGCTGGGACCTTTGCCCTGCGATTCCCAGTTTGATTTGCTTAGTTTGTCGAGCATTTAGGCTGCTGACCATGTCGGCCATTTTGTTCATTTCTGCTGTCCATGTGCAAAATGATCAGTTGATCGCAAACGTTGTTTGGTGATTATTATTCCGGGCCGATTTTCTTTTTGACGATTTTAGGGCCGTGTTGCTGCCCCTCTTTGATAGGAATCATTTTTCATGATTATTTTGGGCCCAATCTTGGCAAATTTGAGTGCTTGATGGTTTGTGGGGGCTGATTCTATAATTTGAGGGGCCCTGACCTTGAGTTGCTTCCTGCTATGTCATGATGTTCCACCGAGAAAAAGAAGGAACTTCGGATCATCGATGATGCATTCTGTTCTGAGAGTTGGCAGACATACCAATAGTTCTCTATACTCTGCATCTGGGTAATGCATGCAGCCATTTTATTAATTATTGACCGTACAAAGTAGTACATCAGTAAGCCTGAAGCCACCATCTTGGCAACACCCGTCGCTACTCATGTCCCTTTGATGAAGGGATGCCGAATGTCCGAGCTGAATACCAAACATACATCACACCAAAGCCTAACATCTAAAGCCGGATGCCCCAGTCCAGCCACAATGCCGGGACTGGGTCACACACCGGTCTGGTGCACTCTGAGCAAGTGGCACAACCGGTCCGGCAGACCCTTAGCACGTATCAGCATACATGCTCCAGAAGCCGCCGTCTTCCGCATACCCATCTTCAGGAGAAATCAATGTAATGACCTTGCGAGGCCTGCCATCAACGCCACCATGACGCCAGACGACGCCACCATCCTGCATGCGTTCATCATCCCGCGTCCGTCATCGAGACCCCACTGCACCATGCCCCCGAGACTCGTCGTCGTAGATGGTAGATGCCACGCCGTCCCACCGTGGTTCCCACCAGACAATCACGCGGAGACCGACGCCCAGCCACCATCCGTCCACATGTCTGTCCAGCCGATGAATGTTTCCAAAGATGATGCCCCCACAGGGGTGACGACGAAGATGTCGCCATCATCCAATCCAGGAGGCCCCTTCAACGCCTCCAACGAGGGCTACGACGCCCACGGGCGCCGCCGTCAATGGTGGCCTCCCCCAGATCTGAGGTTTCCCCCTGGAACAATGGAGTGAGGGACGCCCCCACCATCGCCTCCAACGAGGAAAACGACACCCACGGGCGCCGCCATCGATGGTGGCATCCTCACCCACTTCAGCAGCTAGGCCACCATCTCCTCCTCAACTTGATCTGCCGTCGGGAAGCCACCGCGAGGCAGCACCCACCGTCCAGATCCCTTTGGACCGACGATGAAGACAACCAAAGATAGAGGAGGACACATCGCTACGTGACCGGCGCCATGGCCACACACACGTCGTCCCGAGGCGCCCGCTCAAGATCCACCGCCACAGCCATGCCTCCAAGCCGCGACGGAGGGATACCCCGCCACTGCCATTATCCCCCCGCATGAGCTAGGTAGGATCCGGCG
This sequence comes from Elymus sibiricus, assembly GCA_039707655.1. Lineage (NCBI taxonomy): Eukaryota > Viridiplantae > Streptophyta > Magnoliopsida > Poales > Poaceae > Elymus > Elymus sibiricus. The sequence goes on from CM077669.1 coordinate 257,513,604, forward strand.
GCGGTGGGATTGGGTGGCGGCGAAAACCCTAGGGAGGGAAGGGAGGCGGAGGAGAGGAGAGGGGAGGGGAGGGGAGAGAGAAACCCTAGGATGATCCATTGAACTTCCCTAGTGTGGAAGAAGTGGAACTGTGTATTCCAGGTTTATAACAGTGTAAAACGTAGTGTTTTCTCTTTTATGGTTTATAACTTGATTTTTTTTTGGCAATTTGGTCACCGTTAAATGCTTATGTCCTCTAACCCTCCAGTTCTACGTGCAAAGTGCTAGTACTATGTCACTATCACGTTGTGTTGTGCAGGGCCCTCTTCACTTTGCACTTGCAATTCATTTTGTTGACAACTTGACATGACATCTAAAACTCGGTCTTGGCACTTGCAATTTGGTCTGCATTTTGCTGCAGTTCGTAATTTTTCTGAGAATGGAATCATGCCAGAAGGAATAAACGATACGGCCATTGTCCTTATCCCCAAAGGAAAGAACCCACAGAGTTTGAAAGACTTCCGATCGATAAGTCTATGCAATGTTATATACAAGGTAGTATCAAAATGCTTGGTGAACCGGCTGAGACCAATGTTAGATGGATTAATTTCAGAAACACAAAGTGCGTTCATCTCGGGAAGGTTAATCACAGACAACGCCATCCTAGCTTTTGAGTGCTTCCATAAAATCCAAAATAGCAAGAACCCTCATAATACGCACTGTGTGTATAAGCTGGACCTTGCGAAAGCATACGACAGAGTGGATTGGGACTTCCTGGAAGGAGCCTTGGAAAGGTTGGGCTTTCATGCACTTTGGATAAGCTGGGTTATGAGATGCGTTAAATCTGTTCGGTTCTCGGTGAAGTTGAATGGTGAAGTTTTGGAACATTTTCTTCCTTCAAGAGGTCTCAGACAAGGTGACCCCCTAAGCCCTTATTTATTTCTTTTTGTCGCTGATGGGCTCGCCACAATCTTTAACAGGGAGGTTCAAGGTGGAAGCATTTCACCGGTCAAAGTGGCCCGAAATAGTCCTGAAATATCAAATATGTTATTTGCGGATGATAGCTTGGTATGTTTTAAGGCCTCTTGTGACCAAGCCAGGGCGGTTAAGAGGGCGCTTACTATGTTCCAAAGGTGCACTGGCCAACTGTTGAGTAGCAGCAAGTGCTCTATATTATTTAGTGATCATTGCCCCAAGGCATTGCAGAAGGAAATTAAGGATATCCTCTCCTGTGAATCATCTACGTGTGAGAGTAAGTACCTGGGACTCCCAATGTAAAACACCGTGGGTTAAGCGTATGCCTGGCGCAGGGACGCGTGCGTGTTATATATGCTCAAGATTACATAGGCAGTTAGGTTATGGATTGATCTCCAAGTCAGCTAACAACCATCGGATCAATCTCTCTAACCTAACCTAGTTTGTTACAACAACTCACGCGCGCACACATAAGTTACAATGTTTAACACTCCCCCTCAATCACAACTATCTAAGTTGAGGTTGCGCCTAAAAGCTGTAGTTGCTGGAGACGACATAAAATCATGGGAGTTTTCGCCAAGTTCTTCGCTATTGTCCTGCACACTTGCATCAGAATTGTGATCAAAGGTATCTTGAGACATGGACATGTGGTCAGCAGGATCTACTACCCCGGGAACAAAGGTGGAAGGTAGGAGATGTGAGGGTAGAAGAACAAGTTCTTTGCGAAGTTGAGCGCCGGCGTTTGGGTGAAGGTTAGAAAAAGGAAAAACTTGTTCATCAAACACCACATCACGAGAAATATAAATCCGACCAGAGGAGACATCTAAGGACTTGTACCCTTTGTGAAGAGAACTATAGCCCAAGAACACACATTGTTTTGAACGAAATTCAAGCTTGTGTTTATTGAAAGGACGCAAGTTTGGCCACACGGCACATCCAAAAATGCGAAGAAAACTGTAATTGGGTTTAGTGCCAAAAAGACTTTCAAGTGGGGTTTGGTTCTTGATAACACGACTAGGGACACGATTTATAAGATAGACAGCAGTAAGGAAAGCCTCGTCCCAAAATTTTAATGGCATATAGGCATGAGCAAGAAGTGATAAACCAACCTCCACAATATGTCTATGTTTCCGTTCAGCGGATCCATTTTGTTGGTGGGCATGGGGGCATGACACATGGTGGGTGATCCCAATGCGCTCAAAAAAGGAGTTGAGCCTTTGGTACTCACCCCCCAATCAGTTTGCATAGCAATAATTTTGCGATCAAAGAGGCGTTCAACATGTTGCTGAAAAAGGTGAAATTTCTCAAAGACATCGGATTTATTTTTGAGCAAGTAGATCCAACTAAACTTGCTAAAATCATCAATAAAACTCACATAGTATTTCTGTCTGCCTACAGAAACGGGTCCAGGACCCCACACATCGGAAAAAATAAGCTCTAAAGGAGCTTTGGACTCACTAGTAGAACGGGAATAGGGTAGCTGATGGTTTCTTGGCCATCTGACATGCATCACAAACCAAAAGATGATCTGTTTTATTTGAAACTGGAAGACTAAAATCTCGAATAATTTTCTGGACCACCGGTAAGGCAGGATGCCCTAGACGTTTGTGCCACCGAGATGTTGATGGTTTGATCACACCAAGGGCTTGACGAGTAGGAGCATCATGGCGCCCAGAAACAGGAAACAAGCGGCATCTACTCTTGTTTTGAAGGATGGTTCTCTGGGTGGCCCGATCCTTGACAAAAAAAATCTCAGGGTAAATCTCAAGAAAGGCATGATTATCTTGCATAAGTTTGTAGGCAGAGAGAAGGCTTTGATCTGATTGTGGTGCATGGAGGATATTTTTCAGATTTAGGGAGCCATGAGGGGTAGATAGAACGGAATGACCAACATGAGCTATGTCCATACCTTGACCACTTGCAGTGTGGATTTGATCCATGCCGGTGTAGCGATCACGAACGGCAAGTTTCTCCAACTCATCCGTCACATGATCGGTTGCACCAGTGTCGAGGTACCAATTTGTGTCCACCCCATAGGAGTGAACCGCATTGGCATTGCGATTGCCACCGTTGCCACCGTGACCACCGCCACCTGCGGGGTTACGGACGTTGTTGTTGTAGCCGCGGTCGTAGCGTTTCTTGCAATGCTACGCGCCATGTCCTTCCTGCTTACAGATCTGGCACTTCTCGCGGTCACCACGATCACCGCGGTCACCGCCTCCCTGTCGTGGCGCACCACCAGCACCACTGCCACCGAAGTTGTCGTTGTAGCAGGCGCCCACGGGGTTGTTGTTGAAGCCGCGAGCACCACCGTTGCCGCCACCCGGTCGGCTGGAGTTGCCGTGCCCTCCCCCTTTGGCTGCAAGGTTGGGGGAGTAGGAGGAGTGCTGGGCGGCGATGCGTGCTTCGGCAGCCAGCAGGAACGAAAAAAGTTCACCACGTCCGATCGGCTGATCGGTGACTGTACGAGTTGAGATGGCTGAAACAAACCCGTTATAGTCTGGTTCATGAAGGAGGCCTTGGAGGATATGGGAGACCACATCATCTTCATCCAGCGGCTTGCCAGCAGCCGCTAGCTCATCGGCGATGCCCTTCATCTTGGTGAAGTACGTTGCTGCCGGTAGATCACCTTTGCGGGTATGCTCCAGTTGGGTGCGGAGCTGAATGACTCTGGCTCTCGATTGCGACGAGAACGATTGCAGCAGGGCCTTCCAGAGAGTTACAGCGGTGTCGCAAGAACTGACCTGTAACAGAACCTCGCGAGATAGAGACGAGATTAGGAAGGTAAGAACTTGCTGATCTTGCGTTACCCACACCGCATGCTCTGGATTTGGCGCGGAGGTGATCTCCTTCCCGGAAACATCCTTTTCCGAGAGGATCTCAGCGGGAGGCTCCTTGATAGAGCCATCAAGGTAGCTCATCATCCCAGCAGCTTTGACATGCGGCAGCACCTGCGCCCGCCAGACGAGGAAATTCTCGCGGGTGAGCTTCTCGGATATGGTGTGGCCGAGAGATGCAAGGGAGGGCGCAGCCATGGCGACGACAGAGGAGGAGGACGACATAGCTAGGCTAGATGCGATGGAAAAGGTGTAGCTCCGTATACCATGTAAAACACCGTGGGTTAAGCGTATGCCTGGCGCAGGGACGCGTGCGTGTTATATATGCTCAAGATTACATAGGCAGTTAGGTTATGGATTGATCTCCAAGTCAGCTAACAACCATCGGATCAATCTCTCTAACCTAACCTAGTTTGTTACAACAATTCACGCACGCACACATAAGTTACAATGTTTAACACCCAACCCCAGAGGGAAGGATGAAAGATGCAAACTTCCAACCTATTATGGACAGATTTTTGAAGAGATGTAATGACTGGGCTGGTCGTCACATGTCTTTTGCTGCAAAAGAGGTTCATGTCAAATCAATAGTTCAAGCTCTGCTTACGTTTGCTATGGGTTTTTTCAAATTCTCAATGGGCTTTTGCGACAAATATGAGCGCCTCATCAGAGAGTTCTGGTGGGGAGAAGATGAATGACAAAGGAAAGTACACTGGATGTCGTGGGAGCGGATGATCAAGCCCAAGAGAGCGGGAGGGATTGGCTTCCGCGATATGCAGATTTTCAACCAAGTTCTCCTTGCGAGGCAAAGCTGGCGTCTGCTTCAGAACCCGAACAGCCTCTGTGCGTGAGTCCTTAAGTCAAAATATTATCCTAAAGGAGATCTCCTTGATACCTTTTTTGCTTCGGATGCTTCCCAAGCATTGAAGGGGATCGAGCATGGCCTTGAGCTTTTGAAAAAAGGTCTGATATGGAGGGTTGGAAATGGAAAAAAAATCAGATTCAAAGAGACCAATGGGTCCCAAGGAAAAGTGGGCTGAAAATCACGGAGTTTAAGAGAAGATCAAGGTTAAGACGGGTAAATCAGCTAATGAAACCCGGTAGTAAAGAGTGGGATGAGGCACTCATCCACCAACTGTTCCATACCTATGATGCTGAAGAAATTTGCAAGATCAAAATTCCTAGATGTGAAGTTGAGGACTGCGTTGCATGGCATGAAGAGAAATCTGGCTTGTTCACTGTTCGGAGCGCGTACAAGCTGGGTGCGAATTTGAAACAACATGGCAATGCGGTGGCGTCGAGCTCCTCCCATGATGCGGAGAATAGAAGCATCTGGGACCTCATATGGAAAACAAAAGTACCGGAAAAGGTGAGGATCTTTGCGTGGCGAGTGGTGACTAAAACACTCCCCACCAAAGAGAATAAGTGGAAAAGAACACTCGAGCTTGACAACATATGCAGTATCTGTGGAAGGGAGACGGAGGACGAGTTCCATGCAACAGTTAAATGCACAAAGGCCCGTGCACTCCGTGAGAAAATGAGAACCCATTGGGGTTTACCGATGAGGGCCAGTTCAGGTTCACCGGCGTCGACTGGCTCCAGAATCTACTGGGCACTTGCGATGCAGAATCAAGGAGGAAAATACTACTACTGTTGTGGCGTGCATGGTGGCTGCATGATGATTGTATTCATGCAGATGGCAACGCTATGATTAGCCACTCAGCAGGCTTCTTGGTTAAATATGCTGAGGAAACAAAATTGATAGGCACTGAGCTCACTGAAGATGAGATGAACACTCACCTGGTCGGACAACAGGAGCCTGACTCAGTTGAGCTGCGACGTGCGGAAATTAAAATGGGCAAGCAACCCCAGGAGCAGTGTTTAAGGAACATCCAGAAGAACAGCATACATGCAGACCAATCATCGAAAATGGCAATGATGCCCATACATACAGAAAGGAGCAAGTGGGAACCGCCACCTGAAGGCATATGGAAATTAAATTCCGATGCAGCCTTCCTAACCAACACTGGCGATACTATGGCTGGAATTATTGTCAGAACACACCAAGGTGTGGTTGCGTTAGCGTGTGGGCAGCGATTGCAGGCATGCAAGGATCCAGAAGAAGCTGAGATGGCTGCTGTTGCACACGGACTCTCAGTATTATAGGGGGTCAGTTTGTGTGGAATCGGATTGTGCTTCAGTTGTCGCAATGCTGAACAACAGTGGAAGTAATCAGTCGGCTCTATTCCCCTTGATCACGGACGTTTGGCACTTCACAAAAGTTTTCAAAGAAGTGACATTCAGAGGCGTGAGAAGATCCAGCAACCAAATGGCGCATGAGCTTGCTGCTCTAGCAAGGAGACAGGGAGACTTTCTTATATTAGATGACGTCCCTCCTTCCCTAAGGAGCATCCTCAGGGAGGACTGTAATAGCTCTTCCATCTGACTTAATTTGTTGCTGGATTGATTCTCAAAAAATAAAAAAATAAAAATAAAACTCGGTCTTGGCATGAGATATGGGAAACCTTCCTGATTGATAGACCTAATTTATGTGATGAAATCATGAGCATTCTTCTAGCATTATAGGCTTCCACGTTCACTGATTTCCCGCAAATGGTGGTAGACAACATCATCTTCCCCCTTTGCTTGCAACTCTTGTTAACATGTGACTCCTGGCTCTCAGAAACTAGTTTTCTTTTTCTTCTGATAGGGGATAGCCCCGACCGTTGCATCGGTTGATCCTCCCAGAACTAGTTTTTTTTTCCTATCGATAAGGGGATAGCCCCGTCCATTGCATCCGTTGATGCTCCCAGAAACTAGTTAGTGGGTGCTATGCAGTTACCTTTTAAGTAATAAAGCGCCCCTTTTCGAAAAAATGCAGTTATTCTTCTGGTTTGGATATGTCTCGTTTTGGGAAAACTTTCCTGTCCCCCCTTTCTACACACAACTTTTGAAGTAATTCATACAGACAGTTGGGCTGGAAAAGAATTGCTTCTTGAGTTCTTTTTTTCCTCCAAAATCTAAAATATAACTTTCATAACTCTTGAGTTTCCTTAGAAGTTAGTATTAACTCTTAATTCATGGTTGTTCCTGTAGATATGGTGGATTTTATGAAGATTCTTGCTAGGATGGATGTGGATATGAGCGCTGAAGAGAGGCATTTATTTTCAGTAGGTTTTAAGAATACAATTGGTGCAAGGAGGGCATCATGGAGAATCCTTTCTTCACTTGAGCAAAAGGTGACAAAGGGTGAGCAGGCTGGCCAGATGATAAGTGTCTACAGAAAGAAAGTTGAGGATGAACTAAGGATGGTTTGCAATGATATATTGTCAATCATCGCTATTCATTGCCTTCCCTTGGCTAATACGGGTGAAAACGTTGTGTTCTTTTATAAAATGTATGTACAGGTTAATAAATTCAGCTCTTCTCACAATCATCTATTGCTTCTCTATGTTGGTCTGTTTTCTGGTCATTACATTCAGAGTTCACATGGCTAACTTTAAAATTCCAATTATTTACAGGAAAGGTGACTACTACCGTTACCTGGCCGAATTTAGCACTGGAACTGAAAAGAAGTCTGCAACCGACCAATCACTCATGGCCTATCAGGTGAGAAACCTTTCAACACGTACACAGGTTCAAACTTCTTGTTCTAAGGCTCGCATTCCACCTCTGACAATCTTCTAGCAAATGTTGCTGCAGCATGCCATGGTTGTCGCGTCCACTGAGCTTTCACCTGCTCACCCAATCAGGCTTGGTCTTGCACTCAATTTCTCAGTGTTCTTTTATGAGATAATGAACTGTCATCAGAGGTCATTCACCCTTAATGACTCCTTTCTCCTTTGTTCTGATGTTTTTTAGTTTAAAATAGATATCCCTATTCGTTGTGCTTCGCTTTTTAAAATAAATAAATAAAATGGGCAGATCTACCAGGAGGCGACTAAATTCAGATGAACCCATCACATCTTGTAGCCACTTCATTTACTAGGTTATGTTTGCTGTAAACTTTTCCAAATATAGAGAATCACGATTCCTCAAAATTGTTTTTTTAGAAAATGGAAGATTTATTACCATGGCCTCTGCATGAAGATGCATATAGCCAACCTTATTAACTCTATGGATACTTATAATTTACATAGTTAAATGCAATGTTAAATAGTTAAATTCATTGACAGCTTAACCCCATTATTGGAAGTTTTCTGGGTCTGCCCTTGGTTTAGAAAAATACGGAGATGAATGTTCATTATTCGTGATTCTGCATGTTGGTACCATGGCAGCTTGCATGTCATCCCAGCATGCTTTGCACAGGTCTTCGAAAAAATGAAAGCGACAACCTTACTTTGGGTGTTTTTCATGTTTGTTTCTCTTTCCAGAGCTTGCCAAGTTGCAAAACAAGCATTTGATGAGGCTACTACTGAGATTAATTCCACTGGTATGGACGGCTACAATGATAGCGCACTAATGATGCAGCTTCTGAACGACAACCTAGCATTGTGGAAGTCAAAACTATTACTTGTTTAGGTATGAAAGAGCCTGTTGAGTATCTCGTTTGCTTTCCCTTTGTTGACACCAGATTTTGGCATGGCAAAAACCGCAATTAAGATGACCCCAAATGAAAAAGTGCTCAACAAAAAAACTGTTCATTGTTAGAGTTATATTCTAGCCTGTATATTTTCCCCGTTGTATGAGGGGTTTCCTGCATATTTACCACCTGTACATGTATATATATTGGACATTGGCCCTCAGGGAATACAAGTTGCATATTCCTAACATGGTATTAGAGCTAGGTCAATTTTTCGCACGCCGCAACTCGTGTTATTGATCCTCCGTGGCCGCCGACGCTGCTTTTCTCCGCCGCCGGTTCTCCAAGTCCTGCCCGCCTCCTCTCCGTTCCTATGCATCGAAGCCATCCTCTGCATCGAAGCCAGGTTCTCTCGACCAGGGACTTCCTGAAGCCGGCCCTCCTCTGGATCGCAGTCGTCGGTCCACGTCCTCCGCCGGATCCTGCGCTCCTTGCCACTGCTGGTCTCCCGCCCAGCCGGATCCCGTGCTCCCCGCCCGCTGCCGGTCCCCGTCCTCCGCCTCGCCCACTGCTGGTCTCCCGCCCTGTCGGATCCCGCGCGCCCCTGCTGCTGCCGGTCCCCGTCCTCCGGCCGCCCGCTGTTGGTCTCCCGTCTAGCTGGATCCCGTTTCCCTCGCCGGACCTCGCCGCCAACCGCCGTCAATCGCCGGTCTCCGCCGTCCTTGTCGGATCCCGCCCCTGCTGCTGGTCGTCGGGTCCTCCTATTGTCTACTGCCGCCGGGATCGCTGCTTGCTCCCATCGGGACCTCTGCCAGTAACTGCTGCCTGGCTGGTGATTTGTAAAAAAAAGGAGAGAGATGTTTTCGTCGTGTCTGCATGTCCCTCGCTGCCCGGTGACTCCTGACGGTGTTTTCTTCACTACTCCCATCTCGCATATGGGTCGTTCCTCGGCGCTTGATGCTTGTTCATCTGTCACGTCGTCCCCTTCGGCGTCTTCCGCATGCTGTGCTGGTAGCTCTACTGCTGCTCCTCCTGCGAGCTCCACATATGATGATTGTCGCTCTACACCGACTCCTCTCACGACTTTCACCGGTGAATGTCGCTCTTCCCCGACACCTCTCGCGACTTTCACCGGTTGTACAGGTACATCTCCATGGATTCTTGATACTGGAGCATCTTTTCATATGACTCATGATTCATCCACTCTGTCATCTACTCGACCTCTCGATTCTCCTGTTCATGTTCTTACTGCTGATGGTACCTCTATCCCGGTTACTGGTCGAGGCACTCTTAGCACTTCATCTTTTCATGTTCCCGATGTTGCTCATGTTCCCCGGCTTACCATGCAGCTCATTTCTGGTGGTCAGATTGTTGACTCTGGTTGTAGGGTCATTCTCGACTTTGACTCCTGTTCCGTTCTGGACCGTTACACTGGTGCTGGCCCCCGGCGCCGTGACTCTCAGGGTCTCGGGGAGCTTGACCGGCTTCACCTTCCGTCCGCTGCCATCGCCAACAGTCTCTCCACATCCGTTGCCCCTGTCTACCAGCTCTTTTCAGCAGTGGCATCATCGCCTTGGTTACTTATGTGGCTCTCGTCTCTCATGCTTAGTTCGGCGTGGTCTTCTTGGATCCGTCTCCGGCGGCGTGTCTTTAGACTGTCAGGGTTGCCGGCTTGGTAAACAGGTTCAGTTACCTTATCCTCATAGCGAGACTGTGTCTCAGCGTCCTTTTGACCTTGTTCACTCTGATGTCTGGGGTCCAACTCCCTTTGCTTCGAAGGGAGGCCATCGCTACTATATTATCTTTATAGATGATTTCTCTCGACACACGTGGATATATTTCATGTCTTCTCGTAGTGAGGTCTTATCTATCTATAAGCGTTTTGCTGCCATGGTTCACACTCAGTTCTCTACGCCTATTCGTGTGTTTCGTGCTGACTCTGCTGGAGAGTATATCTCCAAGATGTTGCGTGGATTTCTTGCTAAGCAGGGTACTCTTGCTCAGTTCTCTTGTCCTGGTGCTCATGCTCAGAATGGCGTGGCTGAGCGCAAGCATCGTCTCCTTGAGACGGCTCGTGCGATGATGATTGCCGCCTCTCTTCCGCCTCACTTTTGGGCTGAGGCTATCTCCACTTCCACATATCTCATCAATCTTCAGCCGTCCACTGCTTTACAGGGTGGTGTTCCTTTCGAGCGTCTCTTTGATCGTTCTCCGGATTAATCGGCGCTTCGTTTGTTTGGTTGTGTTTGCTATGTTCTTCTTGCCCCTCGTGAACGCACCAAACTATCCGCTCAGTCAGTTGAGTGTGTCTTCTTAGGCTATAGCGATGAGCATAAGGGTTATCGTTGTTGGGATCCTGTCGGTCGTCGGATGCGTATTTCCCGGGATGTGACTTTTGATGAGTCTCGTCCCTTCTACCCGCGTCCGTCTTCCTCGACCTTTGCAGTGGATGATATATCTTTCCTCACTTTTCCTGACACACCTCTCACTCCCATTGAGCCCTTGCCCGTCCGTCCTACTGCCCTTGCTTCTCCGACTGTTGCAGATTCGACGCCCTCATCTCCCATGGTTTCCTCACCTCACTTGTCACATGATTCTGCACCTTCATCCCCGGTGTCTTCTCCGTCACCCTCGCCTATTCCGGAGATTCCTCCTCGTACTCTTCCGTCTTTTCCTTAGTATTATACTCGTCGTCCACGTGTTGTGGATGTGTCTACTGATGTGCCATCTTCCTCGTCTCAGCCTAGTTATGGCTTGCGTCCTCGTCCGCTTCCGCCCGTTGATCGCCTTGGTTTTCCAAGCGTTGGTGCTGCCATTCTTGAGCCGACGTCTTATCGTCAAGCTGTTGTTCATCCCGAATGGCAGTTTGTGATGGCCGAGGAGCTTGCAGCTCTTGAGCGCACCGGCACGTGGGATCTTGTTTCTCTTCCTTCTGGTGTTCGTCCCATCACTTGTAAGTGGGTCTACAAGGTTAAGACTCGCTCTGATGATTCTCTTGAGCGTTACAAAGCTCTTCTTGTGGCCCGTGTCTTTCAACAGGAGCATGGTCGTGATTATGATGAGACTTTTGCTCCTGTGGCCCATATGACCATTGTTCGCACACTTCTTGCCGTGGCCTCTGTTCGCCACTGCTCTGTGTCTCAGCTTGATGTTAAGAATACCTTTCTTAATGGTGAGCTGCGTGAGGAGGTTTACATGCAGCCCCCACATGGGTATTTTGTTCCTGATGGCATGGTATGCCGTCTTCGTCGCTCTCTCTATGGCCTTAAGCAAGCCCCTCGCGCCTGGTTTGAGCGTTTTGCCTCTGTGGGGACTGTCGCTGGTTTTTCAGCGAGTGCTCATGATCCAGCGTTGTTTGTCCATCTTTCTGCTCGTGGTCGGACTCTTCTTCTTCTATACATTGATGACATGATTATCACTGGCGACGACCCCGAGTATATTGCCTTTGTGAAGGCTCGTCTTAGTGAGCAGTTTCTTATGTCTGATCTTGGCCCTCTTCGCTACTTTCTTGGGATTGAGGTCTCTTCTACCTCTGATGGCTTCTATATTTCCCAGGAAAAGTATATACAGGATCTTCTTGCTCGTGCTGCTCTTACTGATGAGCGCACTGTTGAGACTCCCATGGAGCTCAATGTTCACCTCTGTGATACTAATGGTGACCCCTTGCCTGATCCGACGCGTTATCGTCATCTTGTTGGGAGTCTTGTCTATCTAGCTGTCACTCGTCCGGATATCTCCTATCCGGTCCATATTCTGAGTCAGTTTGTCTCCGCTCCCACTTCGGTTCACTATAGTCACCTCCTTCGTGTTCTTCGATATCTTCGGGGCACGATCTCTCACCGTCTGTTCTTTCCTCGCTCTAGTTCATTACAGCTTCAGGCCTATTCGGATGCTACGTGGGCTAGTGATCCCTCGGATCGCCGTTCACTTTCTGCTTACTGTGTTTTTCTTGGTGGTTCTCTCATTGCCTGGAAGACGAAGAAGCAGACTGCAGTTTCCCGTTCGAGTGCCGAGGCTGAGTTGTGAGCTATGGCACTGTTGACGGCAGAGGTGACTTGGTTACAGTGGTTACTTCAGGACTTTGGTGTTTCTGTCACTACACCTACTCTACTACTGTCTGACAGTACAGGTGCTATTAGCATTGCGCGCGACCTTGTGAAGCATGAGCTCACCAAGCATATTGGTGTTGATGCTTTCTATGTGCGCGCTGGTGTGCAGGATCAGGTTATTGCTCTTCAGTATGTGCCTTCCGAGTTACATTGGCGGATTTCTTTACGAAGGCCCAGACTAGAGCGCAGCATGGCTTCTATGTCTCCAAACTCAGTGTTGTTTATCCACCATGAGTTTGAGGGGGGGGGGTGTTAGAGTTATATTCTAGCCTGTATATTTTCCCCGTTGTATGAGGGGTTTCCTGCATATTTACCACCTGTACATGTATATATATTGGCCATTGGCCCTCAGGGAATACAAGTTGCATATTCCTAACATTCATATCGTCGAAACAAACAACTTTCTTTTTGGGTCATCTTCATGCGAGGTCGTATGCAGCCTCTGGTAGAGTTAATCATGAGTCCCTATGTGTATGCGTGTCCATGTAGGATACCTATACCTAGTTGGTTTGGGTTAGGCTATGTTCAGCACATATATATGCGTGTACCCCCGTCCTTGTAATACACCCGGTCAGATCAAAGCAATACAGAAAGAAACAACAGGCTCGATACGAGCCTGCGGCTATCCATCGTTTTAGTTCGTGAGTTCCGTCGACGTCACCGAACACAAGTTCACGTACGAGGAGGCTGGGGCTAGGCACGTACATTGAAAATCAATCCAGCTGCTAGCTAGCTTGCTTGCACGTACGTGGATCTCTCGGAGGATTTTGAGGGTTCAAAACCAACAATTGGTATCTAGAGCCTCGACGATCTGCGATCAACGATGACGAACACTGACAAGCAGTCGGTCAACTCCAAGTCTGATGACGATGGATCCAAAGCTAACAAGAACGGCAACAAGATGAAGAAGGGCGGCAAGTCAGCGACCAGTGGTGGAGGAACGGGCGGCACCAACGTACAGGCGCATCGCAGCATCCCCATCCAGTACGCGATGCTCACTGACGCCAACTACGGCGTGTGGGCAGTGAAGATGAAGATCATTCTCCGAACCCTTCGAGTGTGGCAGGCAATCACGGACGACGACGTCGACGAGGAGTGCGACGAAGGTACCATGGCCGCCATAGCCTAGTCTGTGCCGGATTCCGTGCTGATGACATTGGCAGAGTTCGAGACGGCAAGAGAGGCGTGGAACACACTCAAGGAGATGAGGATCAGAGAAGATCATGTCACGAAGGCTCGGGCACAAGTGCTGAAGCGTCAATTTCACAAGTTGTAGATGGAGGAAACCGAATCGGTGAAAGACCACGCCATGTGTCTTACTACTTTGATGGGAGAGATCCGCGCGCTTGGTGCAAAGCTCGAGGAAGTTGAGATCGTGGAGAAATTTTTCAGTTCGGTGACTGATAAATTCACGTACACCATCAGCACGCTCGAGCAGCTTTACGACATCGACGACATGACCATAACGGAGGCGATCGGACGCCCGCGGACATGGAAAGAGAATGCTCGTAGCTGTCGGAAAGGCAAAGGAGAAGGTGATGACCAACTCATGTACTCGCGAGCAGATTGGAGGCCCCAAGTAGCAAAGAAAGACGTGACGGTGGTGAAGGCTCAAGCAACGCGAAGCGCGGCGGACAAACCGGAGTAGGCAAAGGAAAAGGCAAACCACAAGGTCGTGGTAAGGCGGACCAATCTAAAGAGCAGAAGCAACGTAACTTGGATATGTCCGAGGTCAGGCGCTATAACTGCAACGAGATGGGTCACTTTGCGAAGGATTGTCCGACGCCTAACATGCGGGAGATCAAGGCAAATTTGGCGAAGCTGAAAGACGAACGTCCAGGTCTTCTGATGGCCGAAGTTTGTGATCTCGTCCAAACGGTGGTTGTGAAACCAAACCGGAAGGTGCTACTTCATGAGAAGAAAGTAATACTGAAGTTATCCGGGAACCAGAATGTGTCATGGTATCTATACACGGGTGCCAGTAACCACATGACGGGGTGCAAGGAGAAATTCCTTGAGCTGGAATATGATGTTGAAGGCTCGGTCAAGTTCGGTGATGGTTCAAATGTGGAGATTTGCGGCAAGGTTCTGTCCTCTTCGAGGGTCTCACAGGAGAACATCGCATACTCACTGGAGTGTACTACATCCCATGGCTTCACAACAACATCATCTCTATCGAGAAACTTGACGAGAATGGATGCAAGGTGGATATTGAGAACGAAGTGATGACAATCTTCGACAACCTCCGACACGTGATAGCCCGTGTGAATCGCACGCATGAAAGGCTCTATATCCTCAACCTTGATCAATCTCAACCGGAGTGTTGGCTCGCCAAGAGTGATGATGATTCGTGGTTATGGCATGCTAGATTTGGACACGTTAACTTCTACGCCTTGAAGAAGATGTCGAAGATGGAGATGGTATCCGGGATGCCATTTATCGACCATGTTGATCGAGCATGTGACGGGTGCTTGGTTGAAAAACAACACCGCAAACCGTTCCCTGGTCAGTCTACCTATCGTGCAAAAGATGCACTCAAGCTGCTCCATGATGATCTATGTGGCCCTATCACTCCAGCAACTCACGCAGAAAAGAAGTACTTCTTCCTTTTGGTAGATGATTACTCAAGATACATGTGGGTCGTTCTCCTCCGATCTAAAGACGAGGCATTTGAAGCGTTCAAGAAGCTGAAGGCTGCAATGGAGATGGAACACAAACTAAAGTTCGCGCTCTAATGACAGATCACGGCGTAGTGTTTACGTCGAATGAGTTCAACGACTACTGCGAGAAGATTGGCATAAAAAAGTTCCTCACGACACCTTATACGCCGCAGCAGAACGGGGTTGTTGAAAGGTGCAATCAAACCGTCGTTGACATGGCGAGGAGTTTACTCAAGAACAAGAACTTGCCAGGGACTTTTTGGGGAGAAGCCGACGGCGGTCTATCATCTCAACCGGGCTCCAACGAAGGCGGTGATCGGCAAGACTCCATATGAAGCAATTTACGGACGTA
The DNA here is from genome assembly GCA_039707655.1 of Elymus sibiricus. Taxonomy (NCBI): domain Eukaryota; kingdom Viridiplantae; phylum Streptophyta; class Magnoliopsida; order Poales; family Poaceae; genus Elymus; species Elymus sibiricus. The sequence goes on from CM077669.1 coordinate 257,529,038, forward strand.
AGCCGAATGTGTCTCATCTACGGACGTTGGGGTGCATGGCGCATGTGAAGACGGCCGAGCCGCATCTCTCAAAGCTTGCCGATCGTAGCACCACAATGGTGTTCATCGGATATGAGAGGAGTTCCGGCACCAAGACATACCGCTTCTACGATCCACGAACCAAGCGTCTACGAACTTCACGCGACGCCGTGTTTGAAGAAGACCAAGCGTGGAATTGGAGCGCGGCAGTCGAAGATGCTCCAAACGGTAACATATTCACGGTTAAATTTCCAACTGATGATGATGCAGGGGAGGACGTCAAAGGGATGGCAAGACGCCCAACCAAGGTGACCACAATGGTAGTGATCACCATGGTGCCGACACCGACGACGACGCGCATGGGTCGCAAGGTGATAGCTACGCTCATGACACGGGTGGAGGTCTCGACAATGACATTGACAACGAGGCGCATAGTGACGATGACAATCAAGATGATGGTCACGGTCACTGTTGTAACGAGGCGCATATTTCCTAACAGTCACGACGACTACGCCGACGACACGGGTGCCGACGACCCGACATCTACCACGCCCGAGACTCTACCCTCTTGTAACGCCCCGGGCACACCCGCCACTGGCTGTGTCCCCGTGGCGGGATTTAGACTGGCTCCACAGATCAATACTAGTCTTTCCTACACACTTTGTCCTCACTCATGCGCATCCAGGACCAACTTCCCGGTCGGTCACCCATCCTGAAACTACTCCAAGCTAAGCACGCTAAACTTGGGAATTCTTTTCGAATGGGCTCCCGAAAAAGAAGGAATTCCTTATTGATATGAGTAGTCTATCATCCCTAATAAGCCAGGCTATCACACCTCACAAACGTCATGAACAACATGACCGCAAACATCCGTGTAACCGCGAGGGTTGGCTCTGATACCAACTTGTAACGCCCCGGGCACACCCGCCACTGGCTGTTGCCCCTTGCGGGATTTAGACTGGCCCCAAAGATCAATACTAGTCTTTCTTACGCACTTTGTCCTCACTCATGCGCACCCGGGACCAACTTGTGTCCTGGCGGGATTTAGACTGGCCCCACAGATCAATACTAGTCTTTCCTATGGGAGTTCTTTTCGAATGGGCTCCCGGAAAAGAAGGAATTCCTTATTGATATGAGTAGTCTATCATCCCTAATAAGCCAGGCTATCACACCTCTTCCTCAAGTGCATCGACGCCGACACGATTTGTGTCACCTCCTTCGCAAGCCACAACGGATTCTTCATGGCCTCATCGCTACAAGACCCTCAAGAAAGTCTACAAGTACACAAAGCCAGTTACGCTTGAGTACTCCGGACTATGTTTGCTCGGAGTGGAGGATCCGGCTAACTTTGTAGAGGCGAGCAAGAATCCTAGTTGGACGCACGCCATGGATGAGGAGATGAAGGCGATTGAGAGCAATGGCACGTGGACTTTGGTAACCCGACCTCCATACCAAAAGGCCATAGGTTTGAAGTGGGTTTATAAGTTAAAGAAGGACATGAAGGGTGCCATTGTGAAGTACAAGGCAAGACTCGTTGCAAAGGGCTACGTACGACGTCAAGGAGTTGACTATGAGGAGGTGTTTGCACCGGTTGCTCGACTCGAGACGGTGAGGGTGCTCCTAGCTTTGGCAGCACAAGAGGATTGGAAGGTTCATCATATGGATGTTAAATCCGCTTTTCTCAACGGTGATCTCACAGAAGACGTGTACGTGGAACAACCCCTCGGCTATGAGAAGAAAAACGAAGAAGAGAAAGTTTACAAACTCAAGAAGGCACTTTACGGGCTGAAGCAAGCGCCAAGAGCTTGGAACTAAAGTTAAATCGAAGTTTGGTTTCGCTCGGATTCAAAAGGTGTTCCATCGAGCATCCAAAAAATAGTCTACCAAACATCGAAGAACAGGTGAAGGTTGAAACACGACCATCAAGGAGAGTCGGCTTCAAACTATGAACGAGCCGACGAAAAAAAAGTCGGTCCCTTGAATGCTTCAAGGAACAATGTAGGCAATGCCGACGATAACACCTATGAGAAGCAGCAATCGTGTTTGGGATCCAGGTCGTAGTGAGCACATCGTGATTAGGGGGTGAATGTTAGAGTTAATCACGAGTCCATATGTGTATGTTAGGCTATATTCATATGCGTGTACCCCCGTCCTTGTAATACACCTGATCAGATCAAAGCGATACAGAAAGAAACAACAGGCTCGATACGAGCCTGCGGCGATCCATCGTTTTAGTTCGCGAGTTCCGTCGACGTCGCCGAACACAAGTTCACGTACAAGGAGGCTGCGGCTAGGCAAGTAAACTGAAAATCAATCCACCTGCTAGCTAGCTTGCTTGCTAGTTGCACGTACGTGGATCTCCCGGAGGATTTTGAGGGTTCAAAACCAACAGCCTAGCAGCCAAAACAGTATACTGCCGCAGCAGGATCTGAAGATGGCCTGACTGTCCGGCCAAATTCAAGCCGGTCTGTCCAGCTGTACCCTGATCAGACAGTGGCCGGGCAGTCCGGACAGTTGCTTGGGTAACTGTGTGGAGACATCAACAACAACAACAACAACAACAACAATAACAACAACAAAGCCTTTAGTCCCAAACAAGTTGGGGTAGGCTAGAGGTGAAACCCATAAGATCTCGCGACCAACTCATGGTTCTAGCACATGGATAGCAAGCTTCCACGCATCCGTGTCCATGGCTAGTTCTTTGGTGATGCTCCAATCCTTCAGATCTCTCTTTACGGACACTTCCCACGTCAAGTTTGGTCTACCCCGTCCTCTTTTGACATTATCAGCATGCTTTAGCCGTCCGCTATGCACTAGGGCTTCTGTAGGCCTGCGCTGAATATGCCCAAACCATCTCAGACGATGTTGGACAAGCTTCTCTTCAATCGGCGCTACCCCAACTCTATCTCGTATATCATCATTCCGGATCAGGTCCTTCCTTGTGTGGCCACACATCCATCTCAACATGCGCATCTCCGCCGCACCTAACTGTTGCACATGTCGCCTTTTAGTTGGCCAACAGTCAGCGCCATACAACATTGCGGGTCGAACCGCCGTCCAGAAGCCCTCTTGTCACAGAGAATGCCAGAAGCTTGGCACCACTTCACCCATCTGGCTTTAATTCGATGGTTCACATCTTCATCGATATCCCCATCCTTCTGCAACATTGACCCCAAATATTGAAAGGTGTCCTTCTGAGGCACCACCTACCCATCAAGGCTAACATCCTCCTCCTCGTGCCTAGTAGTACTGAAAGCGCACCTCATGTACTCGGTTTTAGTCCTACTAAGTCTAAAACCTTTCGATTCCAAGGTTTGTCTCCATAACTCCAACTTCCTGTTGACCCCCGTCTGACTATCATCGACTGGCATCACATCATCCGCAAAGAGCATACACCATGGGATATCTCCTTGTATATCCCTTGTGACCGCATCCATCATCAAGGCAAAACGATAAGGGCCCAAAGCTGACCCCTGAAGCAGTCCTATCTTAATCAGGAAGTCATCAGTGATGGAAAATCATGATGCTGTCTGCAGACCTGGAGATGGCCGGACAGTCTGGCCAATTTTGGGCTGGACGCCCACGGGTGATTCTGAGTTAGGTCAAATTTTGGCACTTCGGACGGGATTTGGAGCCCTTTTTTTGTATGGGAAATCCAGCCGCGTCATATGTGTTTGGTTGGGCTTCCAGCCAGCTTCCGGCTTCCGGCTTCGAGGCCAAAAGCTCCTATTTAGGGGCTTACGGCTGCAGCTGTAGCTTTCAGCCTTGTCACAGCCGCAGCCGAAAGCCACAGCTGCAGCCGGAAGCCCCTAAATAGGAGCTTTTGGCTTCGAAGCCGGAAGCCGGAAGCTGGCGGAAGCCCAACCAAACAAGGGGGGCCGGTTGGATAGCAACACACAATTGCAAACTCATCTACTACTTTTTACATCTCTCCCTTGTTCTTGCTTCCTCGTTCTTAGTGTTGAAGGGCAACGATCCTGGAGGCTCTAGGGGCAGGTGGACCGACTTAGGGCAGCCCATAGCCGCCACACTCCCAGACAGGGTCCCTCCCTCGCATTTGGTGTTTCGGGCTCAAAAGTTCTCACCAGCGTGTCTTACGTTTCACGCTCCCGGTGACGCCCTTCCGGCAAAGTTGTCGTGCGTATCATGCTCGACGTCAGAGGTACACGGTGACGTGTTTGTGTGCGAACAGCCTTGTCATTCTGCCCAAGCAAGTGAGATACGATGTCCTGTGAAATTGAATATTGATTATGCTTTTGTTTGTTTTATCATCCTGGCCAAGAGAGTTCAGTACGTCATCTGAAGAAGCCAAGTACCTCCCATGTTTTGTTTTGCCACTCTACCTAACCAAACAGTTGCTCCTTATATGTTGCATGAAAAGATCCTTTTGCACCAGAAATATGACAAATTGATAGTTACTGCAAGTTACGTAGATCCTTAATAGTTGGTTTAAGTTTTGATCATCGGAGTTACTAAAAATTTACCGAGATAATTGTACTTGAGATGCTGATGGTTATTCTTCCATTTTGCTGGTGTCAGAAATATTCACCAACATTATTCTTTGTATGGTCAATGTCTAGTCTTTGACAGTAACGAGTCCATGACCACAATTCTGGCGCCATGTCTCTGTTTTAGCGCTTGACAACCAAAATCATGGTCTCTTTTATTTTAGCAGGTGAAATCTCGAAGGATAGCGACATCGATATGGAGGTAACCTGCTCATTCCTGTGACATCCATTTGGACTCTTAGAAAAATTATATGCATTTGAAAGGTTTCTAAGTATGGTGGAGAACATAAATAGTCCATTGCAGGAAATAATAATATCTGGAACCTCATGTATAGTGATATTTCCAGTTTAAAAAACATAGATCTTATACCACAGTAGAACTTTCATGGTCCGATACTTATCTGCAGCGAAGTCATGAACTGATGCACATCTGAAAAGTATCCACTTACAGTTACAGATGCTTGTTTTGAACATGAAACTCATCGGACAGCTATTGAAACTAGAATTATGGAAGTAGAGGTTGGTATAATTAATGTTAGCATAATCGCAGTGAATCATCAAAGAAGCATTCTGCCTCCGCTCTGTTGATGTAATTAATGAACTCTCTGCAATATAGATAGTATGCACTCTAGCTCATGTGTAAATCTGTTGTCGCAAGTTATCTGCAAGTCCTTGTTTATCTCAAAACTGCAATATGTCTACGAGCAAGCAGAAGTAGGATACCTGCAAATTCGTCTGATCACACTATGCTGCTGCTGACATGTTGCTAGACACTGTTGGTTTTGTGACAATGTGCTCATACAATTTTCCGACATTCTAACAGGGATAACTGGAATGTGCTCAAGGCCCCCAAGCATGCATGTGTGCAAATAACCATAACATAATGGTACCAAACCTGCTAGACGCTGTTGTTTTTGTGACAATGGGCTGATACAATTTTCCGACATTTTAGCAGGGATCTGGATTGTGCTTAAAGGCTCCCTAGCACGCATGTGTGCGAAATAACCAGAACATAATGTTATCATTGAAATCGCCCCAAAGTGCCTTACCTGCTGTGCAACTTGTTAGTTCTGGGGGTCCTCTGTTGGTGTTCTCCTAGGCTTTTCACAGTTTGGATTGTTTTTTTATTGCCCAGCTTTGCTCATGTTTTGAGAGCTTGGAGCAGTGACCATCCATCTTTGATGCTTTTGTTTCTAGTTTTCTTCCATGTGTATTAAGCATTGCTGCATTACCGGCGGACTATATGTACTCCCTCCGGTCCTTTTTAGTCTGCATATAAGTTTTGGTAAAAGTCAAAGTATCTCTACTTTGACCAAACTTATAGAAAAAAGTATCAATATTCACAATGCTAAATCAATATTGTCAGATTCATTACGAAATGTAGTTTCATGAAATATATATTTGGTATTGTAGATATCTATATATTTTTAATGTATATTTGGTCAAAGTTGTAAAGTTTGACTTGACACAAATCTAATACGCGGAGTAAAAAGGACCGGAGGGAGTAACTAGTAGTATCTCTGCTATCAATGACAAAAAACTGTTATTTTTTATGACTCGAAATGTTTCAGCCCACTATTAGATGAGTTTCAAATCTTGTGGAAAGTGTATATTTGGTTAGAGCATCTCCAACCGAACTGTCAAACCCTCCCAGTCTGGGCGGACAACTTGGTCATTGTCGGAATCGGGGCTCCGGGGACCCAAAGAGGTTCGAATACTCGGGTGCACTCGCTCTCCTGCCCTACTCTGCTTCGCAACCTCACGGCAACTCTCCGGCGATTTGAGCTAAGGAAGGTGAACAAGGGACACACGGTTTACCCAGGTTCGGACCACCTGGCGGTGTAAAGCCCTACTCCTGCTTGGTGGATTGCTTGAGGATTAGGATGAGTACAAGGTGTGTTCTTGCTTGCCCGGGGTTCTCCTTTTCTATGGTGGTCGGTCCCTACTCTTATATTGGCCTTGGTCCTCTTCCCCCGAAAGCACAAGGCGGGAAGGGTTGCCACAACGACCAGTTTGAAGGGGGACAGGACTGCAACCTATTCCCACAAAAGTGGTCTTTGCCTACCAAAGCTCTCCGTCGTGACGTGCTTGTGGGCTTGGGGGTGACACCCGTCCTGTCGAGCCTTCGGTCTTGGTCTTCTTGCTCAGGGAGGGAAACCTTTGGGGGTTGCTTTAGGAGCCCGCGAGCTGATACCGTTTCTCTATCACCGAAGAGGAAAGCCTCTCTGTCCGTGCCCGCTAGCACCGCTCCTGGCACCGCTTGGCGCGACGCGCATCACCCATGTGCGGACGCAGGGTTGCGGGCCCTGCTAGGCCAGCTTTAGACAGACCCGCCCCCTGAGGGTGTCCTGGACGGCCTCGCGGAGAAGCCTCGTGAAGCATTGGATGGTGACGTCGCCTCGCACCTCGCGAGGCGCGACCCTTGCGAGAACCAGCTCTGTGAAGCCCGTGGGTGGGGCCACTCAATGCTTGGGCAAGCTTTGCGTCCTGGGCCGCAGGCAGACGGGCCTGGGCACCCCTAGTCCCAGAGGCCCGACAGTAGCCCCCTGGCCCGCGGCGCGAAGGACTCCGCCTGTCGGAGGGGTCGAAACGACGCGGGCCCCCATCGCCTATGGGCCAGGCGCGACGTGTGGCGTTCGGTGAGGCGTGCGTCGCCTCCACCCCCCCCCCCCCATGGCGCTTCGGGAACTGCGCCTCCGTCTGGGTAAACTGTCAGGCGCGCCAGGCATAAAAACCCTCGCCGCTCGGCTTCTTCGGTACGCCTTCTCCTCTCGCCGCTTCTCCCCCTTTGCTTCCTCGCCCAATCTTCGCCCTCCTCCTTTCTTCTTGGTCATGGCGGCGAAGAGTGACGCTACGAACGCTGGAGTGCGGGCGGGGCCTTCAGCGCCACCCCATCTCCCGGAGGCAATGGAGGTCAGCGCTCAGGGCCTGCTTCGACACGGCGGCGCTGGACCGCCAACGACAAGTAAGTGCGCTGCCATCTTAATCCTTTCTTGCACGTCTGGCCCGGCCGATGAGTCTGATCACCGAACCTCTCAGGGTGCTCGTGCGAAAGAGGCGGAGGGGCGGCTCGCCCGGGGCGTCCTCTCGCGCGCTGTTCATCGGAGAGGTCTCCGCCCCCGCGCCCGGCTAGTCGAGGCCTGGGGGACGCGTGGCCCGCGGCGCCGCGAGCACGGCGCCGAGTGCCGAGCGCGAGGCGGAGCTGGCACGCCGGGAGCCGGCCGTCGTCGAGCGGGAAGCCGACGTGGCCCTCCGGGAGCGGGAGGCCGATAGGACCGCCTTCGACCAGGAGGCGGAGCGCGAGCGCCTAGAGACCCTGGAAGGCTGGGTCCTCGCCGGCGAGGCTACCCTCGCGACATCGCGCGAGGAGGCCCGTGCCGATGTCGACGCGAGGGTGGCTTGGGAGCGGGAGGCCGCTCTGGAGGAGTACCACGGCGAGCTGGCCCGTCAGGAGACCCTTATCCAGCTTTGCTGCGACTCGCTTCAAGAAAAGGTGAGCGCGCTCCGAGCCCTGCTGCAGGGCGTCGATGCCGATCTCCGGGCCTCCCTCGCGAGCAAGGGGGGCGTCGAGGCGGAGTTGGCGTCGCTGGAGGCGGAGGTCGGTGAAGCTGCCGATGCGGTGCAGATGGCCCAGGACAACGGGGCGTGGGCGCGCATAATGGAGGCGCAGCGTGCAGGGCAGTTTCTGGACCTCGCGCGCCGTGCGGGCGGTGCGCTCCGCCGCTTCGTCAGGGACGTCCCGGCGCTACCTCGTGCGCATGGCGACGGAGGCTACCTCGACTTCTTCCTCAAGGTGGTGGAGGCGATGGAGTCGGGTGTCTCCAAGGTGGAGGAGGACATCGAGTCAAGCGTGCGCGATCTCCTGGACTGCGCGCTGACGCGCGTCTTCTCCAACCTCCGCCGCCATGATCCTGCCTTCGACCTCTCTAGTGTGATGGAGCCTGTTCCCGAGGAGCTCCGGGGCCCCCTCAGGCACGAGGTGCGAGAGCAGGTGGAGTCGCTGGTCGGGCGATTCGCCCAGGACGCTCCTTCTGGGGAGAGTGGGAGCCTTGGCACCGCAATCCCCGACAGCCACAACAAAGGCAACGCCTCCTCCGCTTAGGCTTTATGTTCCCTTTCTTGTTGCACTATGAACTATCCGGCCCCAGAGGGGCGTAAGACATTTGTGATGTACTTTTGTTAACCCGGTAGTTACCTGTCGTGCGTCGAGACACCCTTGCTCCCCGCATGGGGCCCATTGCTTCCCTTCGCGCAGCCCCCGAGCCCCGGCTGTCTGGGGCTTCGCGAGACCGGTGAGCGCCCGTGACGCCCTACGCGCGAGGCCCCCACTTTCTGATGCGCGTCGCGGCCTCGGGGCGACGGCCCCCGAGAGTCCTTAGCACCTGGCCCTCACCTCGTTAGGTCGCCCTTGACGGATCTTTCTTAGGGAGCCGTTTCATCGAGTGCTCCGCCTGGGATTTCATGCGACCATGAACTTGCTCTCGGGCTCCGCGCGAGGGAGCCAGTGACCCTAGGCCTTTGGTGAGGTCTCCAGATGCTTTGGCAAGGCCCTGATTCCGACGCGAGCTGGGCCCACTCCTCAGGGCCAGCCACACTTGAGCTAGCACGGTCTGTCGAGCACGAGTGCCGTGCCTCCCTTGATGGGTCCGTCTAGGCAAGGTCTCTGAGACTGCCTCAGGGCGTGGCCCCGCGCGAGGCGTCGCAGAGGCCCCTGACGACGACCGTCGGCGGGAGCCGCGAGGGAGGGACCCTTGCGAGGATCCAGCTCGTGGGGCTTGTTGGTGGGCCAAGTCCAGCCCGTGGCGCACGCTGCGCCTTGGGCCGCAGGCGTCTTGGCCTGGATGCCCCCCGGTCCCGCGGGCCTGGCGATGCAGTCCACGACCGCGCGGCTGGCGCGGTTCCTCCAGCGGGGGAAGGTTGGAGCGACGCGGGCCCCAACCGCCTGGGAGTTAAGCGCAACACGTGGCGCATGGCGGGGTGTGGGGGCCCCTCCATTCCCCACGACGCGTCGGTAACCGCCCAAGGCTGACATAAAGCCCAGGCCCCATATAAGGGGGGGGGGAGGAGTTCCTTAGCCCATCATCCTTGTCCTCGGCCCCCATCACCACTTGTCGTCGTAGCAGCCATGGCGCCCGTGAGGAGGTTCTCCGCCGCCGAGAAGAAGAAAGCGGCGATAGAGGAGGCTGGCACGTCGAGGTTGTCGAAGGGAGGCGGCCGCTCCCGCGCGTTTGTCGACGCGCCCGAGGCGCCTCTTCTGGGGCGCGGGCGAACTCCACCGGCGACCCACGTCGGCACAAGCGTCCGTGGGAGGAGCTCTGCCCGCGTGCACGGGCGTGGTTGGTGAGGTGGCTGCGGACGGGGCCAGAGGTAATGTGCAGCGGCTCGGTCGTCCCGGACGAGAGGCCATTCCGCCGACGCAGCCCACGAGTTCCTCATGAGGATGGAGAGCAAACCCCGCACTTGGCTCATCTCCCGGGCTCTTTCGCGAGAGAGATGGAGGAGCGCGCACCTCTGGGCCTGTGGCTACAGCCAGACGACTGCTGCAATGGATCTTCCTGGGTGGTGACGGAGTTCAACCCCCTCGGCTTCATGTTCTTGAGGCGCGGGTGAAAGTCGTTCGCCCTCGCCCGCGGCTTGCGGGAAGGGCATGTCCTCCACTTTAAGTTTGACGGGGCTGCCACGCTCTTCGGGAAGATCTTCGGGGAGGCCGGAGATCGCCTGGACTGCTGCATGGAGGGCGACAACAGCAGCAGCGGTAGCTCCTCCTTCGGGGGGAGCGGGAGCGACAATGACTCCGACGGCTCCCCAAGCGCCCGCATCAAGGAAGAGGAATCCGACTAGGTGCGGTGGCGTCAGGGTCGGGGTCTCCAGAGGCGGCGCTGCGGGAGCTCAACCCCTCTTTTTGCGTTGTTTTTTCTTTCCTGCAATGAACCATGCTGATCCCGTGGGGTGTGTAAAAACGGGATATGTCCTTCGTGCCTTAAACCGAACGCTACTTTGGGTTGCAAATGAGTTTCTTCTTCGCGCCCCTTGTTAGGCTCGCCTCCCTCTTCAGGATCTTCCCGATATCCCGCGTCGCCGGGGCCCAGCCCCCGAGCACGTTTCGAACGTCGTCGGCATGAAAGGCCCTGGCACGTGATGCTCAGGGATTCGTCTGGGCCCGCCTGGCGGTGCTTCTCGAGGGAGCCGCCCTGGGGAGAGATCCTGCGTGAAAGCATTTGCTTCTAGAGCGGTGCGCGCTTACTAGTTTACGCTTGGGCGTATCGCGAGGAAGACAGGCACCAGGAGCCTCGGTGAGGTGACGAGTGTGTGGGCATGTCCGCGAGCCAAAACCCAGTCCTTTGGGTCCCAGCATCGCTAGGACTAGCCCAAACACAGGCACCATGCCTAGCCCCCGCGCGCGTGAGGCCCAAGGGAGAGCCGGTGGGCGCGTGCCGCGGGGGGGGGGGGGGGGGGGGGCTACGGTTGCCAAGGCGAGGGCCATTCGCCCTGAGGCTGTTACGACCCTCGGCAAAGGGGTTCTTCATTGGCTTCTCCACCCAGCGCGGAACATGGGGCTTCCACTAGGCGTGGGCATAGTCACGGTTCGACAGCTCTTCCTCCAGCGCGGAGCATGGGGCTTCCAATTGGGCATGGGCGGGAGTCCCCCAGAGGCCGTAGCCCGGTTGATCGAGAGGCTCCGGGGCGTGTACAACCCCAAACTCATTATTATGTGAGAGTGTCACGGGTGGCGATTTAAAAGAGGTGTCGGATACCCCAGGCACAAGGCTTAGGAGCTCCTTCCTCAGTTCTTCGGGTGGCTTTACGCCTAGTTTCTAGCGCGGGTGTGCGCTCCACGACCCATAACATGGGCGCGGGGCGCACCACACGATCGTCGTGGCACAGCGGCGGGGGCGAGGCGCCCGCCCAGGGGCGGCTTTGCCCCCACCGACCCGAGCTGAGCCGTGTCCCCCCATTGCCCGTCGTGACGGTTCTCTGGGAGGGCGGGTCACCAAAGACCTTGGTGAGATGACTTGCACGGGGGGCCAGCCCGTGAGCCAGAGCTTGGTCATTTGGATTTCTCGGCACTGTGAGGACAAGTCCTGGCGCAGACGCCGTGTCGAACCCTCACCCATGGAACCGTCGAGGGGGCGGGCGCAGGGGGCGAAGATCCGGGCGAGGACGAGGCGCTACACTTGGAGCTTAAAACAAACGACATAATCTCAACGGGGGTTAATCTGGTTCATTACATAATGGGGAAGTCCCAGCTTCAGGGTAATGCAAAGTACACAAAAAGGAACGGGGGGTCGCCTGACTCGAACAGACCACAAAAATAACCTGGCGGCCTTGCCGCCGCGGGAGCGTCAAGCCGTTTGACGATGCGTGCCGCGGGGGTTCACCCTTCAGGGGCAGACTGACTCCTGAGGCTTTGGAGACCCGTGAGGCCTTGGCGCGGGCCCAGGCGCCGTCGTGAGCCTCACCTGTTTGTGGGAGGCGACGCTGGTGCTCACTGTACGCTCTGATGCTCCAAAAAGCACGTGGGCGTAGTTGGTGATGATGCGCGAGGGTCGGGAGAGGCCCTGGGGTCCTGCCCTATTAAGGCCCGCGAGGTCGGCGTACGGGCGCCCCCTGCCGCTCCCCCTGGGGGTGGCGGCCTGCTTTGAACGGCGTTCTGGAAGACGCTCCTCCCGCTGCTTGCTGATTCCTTGGTCGATGAGCTCCCATGACACCGGCGCCAGGCATCGCGCTCTTCGCTCGTGGGGGCGCGCGCTGAGGCGTGCAACCAACCGGTGCCCGAGCTTCCCCCCTTCGCACCAACCGGGTCGGGCGCTCCCCGGGCGGAAGCCCCCGAGCCTAGCCTGAGGGAGGCGCCGGGCACGCTTCCCTATGCTGAGGCGAGGCCGACGCCGACAAGGGGCACGCGGCTCGTGTCGTCGGTGTCGAGCGTGACGTTCTTCATCTTGGCGAGGCCTGGGACCGACAGCTGTTCCTTCTTCCTTGGGAGCGCGGCCACGTGAAGCCCAGCTCCCCCCTCATCGTCAGGACGCTCGGTTGCGACTGCCTTGTAGGCCCGCTCGAGGGAACGGACCGCATCCGTCTTGTCGCAGACGATGGTGATGATGCCATCGGGACCCGACATCTTGAGGATGTTGTAACCATGGTGAGCCGCTACCATGAATTTGGCCAGGGCCGGGTACCCCAGGATCGCGTTGTATGGGAGGCCGATGCGCGCCACATCGAAGTCGATGAGCTCGGTGCGGTAATTGTCGCGCGTGCCGAAGGTGACATGCAGGCGGACCTGCCCCAGGGGCCCGACGGAATCGCCGGCGATGCCGAAGAACGGCCTGGTGGGTGCCAGCTTGCTATAGAGCACCCGGAGGGTCTCGAAGGTCTCCACATAGAGCACATTGAGGCCGGCGCCACCGTCGACGAGGGTCTTGGTGACGGAGACGTTGCAGATGATGGGGGTACACAGTAGGGGGAGCGTGCCCGCGACAACCCTGGATTCGAGGCCGCCCTTGGAGTCGAAGGAGATGGGGTACTGGGACCACTTGAGGAACCGCGCGGCCTCTGGTCCTCGGGGAGTTCCGCTCGTCGCATGGTACGACTGTTCGAGCCGGTGGGTTGGCAGGAGGGGCAGGGCTCCGCCAAGGATGCAGGCCGCCACGCGAGGCCCCTGGTCATCCCCGCCAGACGATCCGCTGTCGCTCTCTCTGGGCGACCGCGGTCGTGGTAGCAAGGACACGCTGTCCTGGGGGCGTGCCCCGTGGTGTCACCTGATAACCCACAAGTGTAGGGGGTCGTTTGTAGCCTTTTTCGATGAGTAAGAGTGTCGAACCCAACGAGGAGCTAAAGGTAGAACAAATATTCCCTCAAGTTCTATCGACAACCGATACAACTCTACGCACGCTAATACTTGCTTTACCTAGAACAAGTATGAAACTACTTTGCGGGAATAAAACTAGAAGTACTTTGCAAGATAATAAAGAGCGTGTAAATAAAAGTTAGGTGTTGTTTTAATAAAAGAACAAAAAGAGTAAATAACTTAGTAGAAAGCTTTTTGTGTAACGCAAGAGAAAGATTGTCCCTAGGCAATTGAATATAATATGATAGATACTTGTTATATGCAATGAGGAAGAGGCATACGCTAACGCACTTTCCGTACTTGGATCATATGCAGTTATGATTGGAACTCTAGCAAGCATCCACAACTACCAAAGTTCATTAAGGTAAAACCAAACCATAGCATCAAGTATCAAGTCCCCTTTACTCCCATACGCAACAACCCACCTACTCGGTTTGTTCTTCTGTCACTCACGCAACCCACCATAGGCAAATCATGAACATATTGCAACACCGTACAGAGGGGATCCCTCACGTTTGCGCGACACGGAGGGCACCATAGGACAGCACCATATCAACATACAACTCACATCCATAACATCATACCACAATTAACCCATAGGACAAAAGAGATCTACTCAAACATGATAGGATTGCCAAATATCATTGGGAAATAATATATGAAGTTGAGCACCATGTTTAAGTAGAGATTACGGCGGGGAAGAGAGGTGTTACACCGCTGCATAGAGGGGGAGAGAGTTGGTGTTGACGGCGGCAAAGTTGTTGGTGTAGATCGCCGTCACGATGATTGCCCCGGCGGAGTTTCGGCACCACCGGGAGAGAGGGGGAGAGAGCCCCCCTCCTTCTTCTTCTTCCTTGGCCTCCCCCCTAGATGGGAGGAGAGTTCTCCCTCTGGTCCATGGCCTTCATGGCGGCGGAGGGGCAGGACCCCCTCCTAGATTGGATCTCCCTCTCTGTTCTCTTCTATTTCACGTTCCTGTTTTCTGGCCGAAAACCGTTTATTATATTCCCGGAGATCCGTAACTCCGATCGGGCTGAAGTTTTGAGGGATTTTTTATCCAAAACTTAGCTTCCTTGCGCCCGAAGGAGAGTTCCAACCGACTTACGAGGTGGGCACAAGACACCACCATGCGTTTGGGCCCCTGGGGCGCGCCCTGATGTATCGTGGGGGGTTGTGGGCCTCTGTTTGCGTTGATTACACTTCTCAAAATTCACAAATATTCCAAAAAAATCTTCATAAATTTTTATCGCGTTTGGACTTCGTTTGATATGAAATTTCTACGAAACAAAAAACACACAAAAAACAGAAACTGGCACTGGGCACTGGATCAATTGGTTAGTCCAATAAATCATATAAATTGTTGCCAAAAGTATGTCAAAGTTGTATAATATTGGCATGAAACAATCAAAAATTATAGATACGACGGAGACATATCAGCATCCCCAAGCTTAATTCCTGCTCGTCCTCGAGTAGGTAAATGATAAAAAGGATAATTTTTGATGTGGAATGCTACCTAGCATAATCTTGATCATATATGTAATGATGGCATGAATATTAAGATACAAGTGATTCAAAGCAATAGTCTAGTTTTGACATAAAGACATTAATACTCAGGCATCTCAACAAACAATCATGTCTTTCAAAATATCAAGGCTAAAGAACGCTATCCCTACAAAATCATATAGCCTTGTCATGCTCCATCGTCTTAACACAAAGTATAAATCATGTACTACCCCGGTGTCAGCCAAGCAATTGGTCCATACTTTTTAACACGCTTCAGCATTTTCAACTCTCACGCAATACATGAGCGCAAGCCATGGATATAGCACTATGGGTGGAATAGAATATGGTGGTAGATTTGAAAGGGGTAAAAGTGGAGAAGAAAGTCTCGCATCAACTCAGCGTATCAACGGGCTATGGAGATGCCCATCAATAGATATCAATGCGAGGAGTAGGGATTACCATGCAACGGATGCACTAAGAGCTATAAGTGTACGAAAGCTCAATATGAAAACTAAGTGGGTGTGCATCTAACTCTATAATGAAAAATTCCCACTAGTATATGAAAGTGACAACATAGGAGACTCTCTATATGAAAAACATGGTGCTACTTTGAAGCACAAGTGTGGAATTAGCATGCCCCTTCTCTCTTTGTCTCTCTTTTTTTCTCTTTTTTTTCTTTTTCTTTTTTTCTTCTATTTTTTCCTTTTTTTCTTTGTCCGGAGCCTCATCCCGACTTGTGGGGGAATCATAGTTTCCATCATCCTTTCATCACTGGGACATGCTCTAATAATGAATAATGATGATCATCACACTTCTATTTACTTACAACTCAATAGTAGAACAAAGTATGACTCTATATGAATGCAATGATCTAGTGTAGCAAAGATATAAAAAATGGACAAGCCATGGAAACATCATGCTAGCTATCTTACGATCATGTAAAGCAATATGACAATGAATGCTCAAGTCATCAAAACGGAAGCGGTGGAAGTTGCATGGCAATATATCTCGGAATGGCTATGGAAATGACATAATAGGTAGGTATGGTGACTGTTTTGAGGAAAATATAATAAGGCTTATGTGTGATAGAGCGTATTATATCACGGGGTTTGGATGCACCGGCAAATTTTGCACCGACTCTCGAGGTGAGAAAGAGCAATGCATGGTACCGTAGAGGCTAGCAAATTGCGGAAAGGTAAGAGTGTGTATAATGCATGGACTCACATTAGTTATAAAGAACTCACTTACTTATTGCAAAAAGTTTTATTAGCCCTCGAAGCAAAGTATTACTACGCATGCTCCTAGGGGGGAGGTTGGTAGGAGTTAACCGTCGCGCGCCCCCGACCTTCACACAAAGATAGACAATCAAGGATAAATTGTGCTCCAACTTCCTAGCATAACGGGAGACTATACGTGCATGCTTCGGGAATCACAAACCTTAACACCAATATCTTACTAAACACGATCATCCACTAGTACCTCCCACATATTACCATCTCTATATCGCAAAACTATTGCAAGGAATCAAACATATCATATTCAGTGATCCCTAAGTTTTATGTAGGATTTTATGACTAACCATGTGAATGACCAATTCCTGTTGACTCTTTAAATAGATATAAGTGAAGCAAGAGAGTTTAATTCTTTCTACAAAAGACCATGCTCTAATAAATATAAGTGAAGCAAAAAGAGCATTCTACAAATAACGGTTTTCTATGTGAAGAGAAACAGGCAATCCAAACTTCAAATGATATAAGTGAAGCACATGAAGCATTCTATAAAGCCATACTCAAAAGATATAAGTGAAGTGCAATGAGCATTCTATAAATCAACCATGGACTATCTCATATCAGCATGGTGCATAAAAGAAAAGTGAAAACTAAACACAAAAGACGCTCCAAGATTTACACATATCACATGAACGAAACGAAAACGAAAACATACCGATACTTGTTGAAGAAAGCTGGAATCCCTTCCGGGGCATCCCCAAGCTTAGACGCGTGAGTCTCCTTGGATATTTACTTGGTGTGCCTTGGGCATCCCCAAGCTTGAACTCTTGCCTCTCCTCCTTCTCCTCATATCGAGACCTCCTCGATGTTCGAACACTTCATCCACACAAAATTTAACAGAAGATTGGTGAGATCCGTTAGTATAATAAAACAAATTCCTACTTTAAATACTGTTGAAAACCCATTCATATTTTATATTTGCATTATCCCTGCTGTATTATAACTTCTCCATGGCTTATACCACCGATAAAATCGATAGTTTCATCAAAACAAGCAAAACAATGCATCAAAAACAGAATCTGTCTTAAGCAGGACAGTCTGTAGTAATCTGAACTTTGACTATACTTCTGTAACTCCAAAAATTCTGAAAAATTAGGAAGAAATAAACATTTTGTATAGAAATACTGTGTAAAAATTTCAGAAACTTTTGACGTTCCAGTAAAAAAATTGAAAATTCACGCACTACAGCCAAAGTTTCTGTTTTCACACCGCATATACCAACAAGCAATCTAATCATCCTAAAGGCAAATCTTGGCACATTATTTTTATAATACAATGGATTTGTACAAGGAGATAATTATTTTTGTTGGAAAATTTTCCGTGATTCAAGATTCACAAAGTTTCCATGGGCATGAACAAAGTTCAAGGATGTCCCCCACTTCAATGATCCTCATCATCTCTCTCACTTTGACCTTTCTTTTTGTGAAGTTTTAGGTTCCCCTCTATATTTTTTTGTTTTTAAACTTTATAAAAGCACACAAAAGAATAAAATGAATCTCTAAAACTTCCGGGTTGTCTCCCTGGCAGCGCTTTCTTTAAAGCCATTAAGCTAGGCATAAAGTGATCAAGTAATGGATCCACCCGGATCCCAAGGTATATCAAAGCCAATTTTAATTAACAATGATTTGTAATTTAGTAGAGAGCACAAAGTGATATATATCATGTGACAACGAAGTCTAACTCTCTTCCTATGCATCGGCATGTCATACAAGAACAATTCATGCACATTAAGTAAAGGCCAATGCATAGTATAAACAGTTTCTTGCAATTTTATCGAATTGGAAACATAAAGAGGTGGAGATGTAGTTCCTCTCTCATAATAATTGCAAGTAGGATCAGCAAGCACATCCATATTATATTCATCAAAATCATCATGTGTAGTGGTAAAACGCAACCCATCAATGTAATCCTTAATAAGAGCAAACTTCTCCGATATAGTGTAGTTAGGAGAATTCAAAAAGATAATAGGACTATCATGTGTGGGTGCAATAGCAACAATTTCATGCTTAACATAAGGAACTATAGCAAGTTCATCTTCATAAGCATAATTCATATTGGCATCATGGCCACAAGCATAGCAAGAGTCAAGTTCATCAAAAAGGGATATTTCAAATGAATCCAAGGGATCATAGCAATCATGATAGCATTCATCCTTCGGTATGTGCGAAGGGAAATTAAACAATGTATGAGTTGAAGAGTTACTCTCATTAGAAGGTGGGCACGGGTAGCTAATCCGATCTTCCTCCTTTTGTTCTTCGCTCTCCTCCTCATCTTTTTCATCTAATGAGCTCACAGTTTCAGCAATTTCTTCTTCCATAGATTCCTGCAAAATATTAGTCTCTTCCAAGGCAGCGGTCATTCTTTCAATAAATTCAATAATATCAGCATTGCAATCATAATTCTCATAGCAATATTGAAGTATGGCAAATTTTTCAGATTTGTAAGAAACATCATCATACTTTTCAATCAAGGAAGCAACTTCATAAGCACCTTTAAAAGCAACAAATTCTTCTATTCGTTCCACATCATAGTAATCATAAATACCTCTAGCATAAGAAGCTAAGGTTTCATTATCATTAAATTTGCATGAAAAGGGAAGGTGTGGAGCGTTCATCCGAGAGCAACAAGTAATATCATATCTCAAGCATAGCTCCCGAGCATACCAATGCAACATATGAATTTGATCCCATAACAATTTCCCTTTTTGAGTCAAGCGATAATCTCTAAAGTATTCACGTTGATCCAACATTACTCCCATTATCAAGTTGAATGGGGTCTTCTCAGGATTATCAAAGTAGTATTTAATACTTTGCACATAACTAGCATCGAGGGTTTTAGGAGGTTCCCCATCTCCATGAGTAGCAAGTACCACTATTTTTTTTGGTCTTTCGTGTTCCATATCCATAACTAAAGATATAAAACAACTAATAACAGAAAATAAAAATTACCTAGTGATAAAGCAAACAAGCACACACGAGAATATTCACCCCACGCTATTGCTCCCCGGCAACGGCGCCAGAAAAAGGTCTTGATAACCCACAAGTGTAGGGGATCGTCTGTAACCTTTTTCGATAAGTAAGAGTGTTGAACCCAACGTGGAGCTAAAGGTAGAACAAATATTCCCTCAAGTTCTATCGACCACCGATACAACTCTACGCACGCTAATGCTTGCTTTACCTAGAACAAGTATGAAACTACTTTGCGGGAATAAAACTAGAAGTACTTTGCAAGATAATAAAGAACGTGGAAATAAAAGTTAGGTGCTGTTTTAATAAAAGAACAAAAAGAGTAAATAACTTAGTAGAAAGCTTTTTGTGTAACGCAAGAGAAAGATTGTCCCTAGGCAATTGAATATAATATGATAGATACTTGTTATATGCAATGAGGGAGAGGCATACGCTAACACACTTTCCGTACTTGGATCATATGCACTTATAATTGGAAATCTAGCAAGCATCCGCAACTACCAAAGTTCATTAAGGTAAAACCCAACCATAGCATTAAGTATCAAGTCCCTTTTACTCCCATACGTAACAACCCACCTACTCGGGTTTGTGCTTCTGTCACTCACGCAACCCACCATAGGAAAATCTTGAACATATTGCAACACCCTACATCGGGGATCCCTCACGTTTGCGCGACACGGAGGGCACCATAGGACAGCACCATATCAACATACAACTCACATCCATAACATCATACCACAATTAACCCATAGGACAAAAGAGATCTACTCAAACATCACAGGATAGCCAAATATCATTGGGAAATAATATATGGAGTTGAGCACCATGTTTAAGTAGAGATTACAGCGGGGAAGAGAGGTGTTACACCGCTGCATAGAGGGGGATAGAGTTGGTGTTGACGGCGGAAAAGTTGTTGGTGTAGATCGCCGTCACGATGATTGCCCTGGCGGAGTTCCGGCGCCACCGGGAGAGAGGGGGAGAGAGCCCCCCTCGTTCTTCTTCTTCCTTGGCCTCCCCCCCTAGATGGGAGGAGAGTTCCCCCTCTGGTCCATGGTCTCCATGGCGGCGGAGGGGCAGGAGCCCCTCCTAGATTGGATCTCCCTCTCTGTTCTCTTTTGTTTCACATTCCTGTTTTCTGGCCGAAAACCGTTTCTTATATTCCCGGAGATCCGTAACTCCGATCGGGCTGAAATTTTGAGGGGATTTTTATCCAAAAATTAGCTTCCTTGCTCCCGAAGGAGAGCTCCAACGGACTTACGAGGTGGGCACAAGACACCACCACGCGTTTGGGCCCCTGGGACGCGCCCTGATGTATCGTGGGGGCTGTGGGCCTCCGTTTGCGTTGATTCCACTTCTCAAAATTCACAAATATTCCAAAACAAATCTCTGTAAATTTTATCACATTTGGACTTCGTTTGATATGGAATTTCCCCAAAACAAAAAACACACAAAAAACAGGAACTGGCACTAGGCACTAGATCAATAGGTTAGTCAAATAAATCATATACATTGTTGCCAAAAGTATGTGAAAGTTGTATAATATTGGCATGAAACAATCAAAAATTATAGATACGATGGAGACGTATCATCACCCTTGACGAGCGTCCTCTTGAAGCCGACCGCGCTCGCCGTTGTCGCGAGGCTGTTCGCGCCCGCCTTGGTTAGGGTTGTTATTGCGGCTTGTAGGACCGAAAGTATGTCTAGAGGGGGGGGGTGATTAGACTACTTGACCAAATAAAAATTCTACCTTTTCCCAAATTTTAGAGTTGGCAGATTTTAACATTCATGGCAAGTCAAGTACACCCTACACATGCATGTCTAAGAGTATAGCAGCGGAAAGTAACAACAAGCATGAGTAGAAAGGATTGGGTAGGAAGATCAAACGCAATTGTAGACACGATGATTTTTCCCGTGGTTCCGATAGGTGGTGCTATCGTACATCCACGTTTATGGAGTCTTCAACCCGCGGAGGGTAACGGTCGCGAGAGTCCACAGAGGGCTCCACCCATAAGGGTCCACGAAGTAGCAACCTTGACTATTCCATAACGGCTTCCGTCCACAAAGGACTAGCCTCACTATGGGTAGATCTTCACGGAGGCTCCCAAGCGACACCTAACCAATCTAGGAGGCACCACCCTCCAAAAGGTAATAGGCTCGGCAATGATGATGAACTCCTTGCTCTTGTGCTTCAAGATGATAGACTCCTCAACACACAATCACTCTCTCACAGATTTGGCTTGGTGGAAGAGATGGGATTGGTGGAAAGCAACTTGGGGAGGCTAGAAATCAAGATCCATATGGTTGGAGTGGATGATGTTGACCTCAACACAAGGGTAGGTGGCTCTCTCTCAGAAAACTGGATGGGGCAAGTATGGAATAGTTCTGAGTGCTTCTCTCTCGAGTAGGTGCGCGTGAAGGGGTATATATAGGCATCCCCAAAAATCCAACCGTTACACACAAAATGACCAACTCGGTGACACCGATGTGTTAATCTCAGTGGTACCGAAGTGACCAAAAGGTGGCAACTTTTGAATCTCGGTAAGACCGATCTAGGAAACTCGGTTGCACCGATAAGGTGACCAACGGTCAGGTTGCCCATTCTCGGTGACGCCGATCCAACAATCTCAGTGGTACCGATATTGTGAATTTGCGTAACAGAAAGTTGGCAACCTAAACTCGGTGGTACCGAAGCAGAATCGGTTGCACCGAAAGGCTAGGGTTTGGCTTAGGTCTGTCTGAGTTTGGGAATCGGTGGCACCGAGTGGAAAGTGTTGGTTGCACCGATTTTGAATATTTGGCTATGGACAGACTTTTGTGGAAGAGCTTGTGGGTGTTTTTGGTGACTATCACTTGTGCACGTATGAGCATTTTGTTCACCAACAGAACCTTACCCCCTTTTAATAGTATTGACTTTCCTATGGACTCAAAGTGATTTCTCACAAATGTAAAATTTAGAGTCCTCTTGCTTGAAGCTTTGCCAATCCATTTCCTTGCATCTTGGGGTAATTCCACAATCTCCACAATCCTTTTACCATCCCTATCATTGAACTTTTCCTGAAATATACTTAGTGGAAACATTAGTTCAATGATTTATATGTTGTTATTAATTACCAAAACCACCAAGGGAGCAAATGTGCTTTCAATCTCCCCCTTTTTGGTAATTGATGACAACATATAGATCAAAGCTTCGACAAAGATATAATCAATGAATATAATCGTCGCTTTGAGAAGTATGTGATAAGCAAGAGCTCCCCCAAAATTTGTGCATTATTTTAAATTTGCGTTTGAATGCAAATGCACAATCAATTCGGTACATGGGGCACTTCTTCCATGTCACATACAACTTGGTGGTGTGCGAGAATAATTAGAATGAACATCATAGCACAACACAACCAAACAAAGATAATGATCATCTCATAAGCATTAAGATGATAGGAAATAGTAGCACAATCACATTAAGTGTATGATCAAACATCAACAAAGTTTAACACAATCAAGCCAAAAGATATCAAATGTTTTCAAAAAGCGATAAAAACCAATGCTCTCTCTCTCGAAGCCTAAAGATCTATATACATCTTCTCCCCCTTTGGCAACAAGTTACCAAAAAGTTCGAAGGTATATAGCTAATCGTTCTTGGGCTGATCTCCTCCGGTTGTTGATGAAGGAGTCGAGAGAACAGCGTCGGCGAAGATCTCTGCAGATGTCGTGGATGGAGTTGGAGTGGCAACTGGAGGAACTGGAGCTGATGGAGCTGAGGTGACAGTAGCAGGAGCTAATGAAGAGGGCCTCAAGTCTGGAGCTGGCACGGTGGCTGATCTGGCGTGGGTAGTGAACTGTGTGCCTGGCCTGAGAGGTGATCCATCCTCATCATCATCATCATCTGAAGAATGAGGAAGAGGCACTGAGTCAACTTCCTTCTTGAGCTCATTGACTGTCTTAGTCAGCCCATCCACCTTGTCATTAAGGGTCTTGATCCTGTTTTCAAAGATCCTGACAAGACTGTTTTGATTGTCCAAGATGTCCTTAATGTCCTTCTTCATGCCCTGAACTGATGAGATCAAAAGATCCATTTGCTTGTTCCTGGATCTAGGGACTTGAGCACTAGTGGCTCTAGCTGCCTCTGCCTCTGCCTGAGCTGCAGCAGATGTGGGATGTTCTGGATCCATCACCACAATGTTCTCCTCGAGATCTGGCTGTAGGGGCAAGTGGGGTCTGTCAAGAGCAAAGATGTGCTTCTCCAGCTTAGAGTTAATGAGCATCTGGATGTAGGGTGCATAGCAGCAAGAGCGCTTCTGATCAGCAGCAACCCTCTTAACTGTCTCAACAATCAAGTCCATGACTCTAATCCTGGTGTGTCTGTCAAGATGGATCAGCATGTTGATGGAGTAGCCTCGGATCATCTTGTCATCTCCTGACTTGGGCATCAAAGTATGCCTCAGAATGGTGTTCATGGTACGAAGGCCAGCCTGGAGAAAGTAGATGGATCCTAGCTTGTGAGACTTCACTTGAGCAGCAAGGATCTCATTGTACATATTGGCCATAGCATTGTGGCTCTCCTTGGATTCTGAGTAGACATCCAAGTCACCATCCTGTACCTCTGGGACTCCTAAGATTGCAGCCCATTCATCAACAGTGGACTCATATCTTGCTCCTTCAGTCATCCATACAATCGTACCATCTCCATAGAAATGTGCCGTGGAGTAGAATTGCATGATCATTTCATCATTCCAAGCAGTAAACTCTCTGCCAACAAACTCATCCAAGCCAATGCAGTGGAAATTGTCTTGGACACTTGGAAAGTAGTCTTCATTCTCCTTAATGAATTTCCAGTCCACATACCTCATGTCACTCACAGCTGGACTCTTGTCAAACAGCACAGTTTCATAGAAATCCTGTTGCTCTTTGGTATAGAATCTGTAGTCCACAGCTGTCTTCCTCCTTTGGGCATATGGATCAGCAGCTCTCCATGCCCTCAAACCAGAATCCTTCCTCTTCTTCATATCTTCAGCAAGTGGATAGCTGGCATTATGTACTGGAAGGTGTGGTCTAAGCTTCATCAAAGCAGACATAGCATCTTCATCCTCAACTCTGGAGGTAGTTCCCTTGTTCTTTTCAGAAGCAGGAATTTGCCTGGATAACCTTTTAGGTTTTTCAGTAGCAGCCTTCTTGGGGACAGACTTGATGCTCTTGGATGTGCCAGTCTTTGGCATAGCATCAGCCATAAGCTTCTTTTTCTTCTTGGGAGGGGCCTTCTCAACATGTTCTTCCTCCTCCTCAGCAGCAGCACCAGCAGCCTCCTCAGGGTCCTCAAACATGGAGGTTTGCCTGCCAACAACATAGACAATCCTCTTCCTAGCTCTCTTCTTCTCCCCTGCCTTCTTAGGCATAGACTTCCTTGGGGGCTCAACAGTCATGGTAGCTCTAGCACTTTCAGGTGCTCTCATAGCTTCATAGCTAGCATACTCTTTTCTGACAGCTCTCCTTGAAGATGTAGCTTCATTAGCAGACTTCTTGGCAGCCTTCTCTTGCTTCTTGGCAAGAATCTCCTCTGGCACAAAATCTGAATCCTCCTCATCTGAATTCAGCTTCTTCCTGGCCCTTGTAGCAGCCTTGGGCAACCCATGAGAACTGGGAGTGCCTGGATCTGAAGAGGAACTGGACTCAGGACTAGTGCCTGAACTCATGACAATGTTCTCCTCTTGGAAGTTGTTCTCACTGTCCTCAGCACTTGACATACTGACCCTGTGAATAAAGTATAGAGGAGCAGAAGAAGATGAGTCATCACAAAATTTTCAGCTGGTTTTTGAAAGTTTGAACAAAAGATTCTCAAGGTTTACATTCTGTCACATGAAAATCGGTACAGCCGAAGCAAAGGTTTCGGTGCTACCGAGACTGACTTTCTCTTTAACAGAAACTTGGCACTCCTTTCGGTGAGACCGAAAGGGAGTACTCGGTTTCACCGAGAAAGTTCTCAGCAACACAGACTGGCAAATCGGTGACACCGATTTGTTTGCTTCGGTTCCACCGAGTTCCATCGCGCGGACGGTAAACCCTAGAAAATCGATCATTCCCTAATCTATGGAATTTTCTCGTGGATAGGAAGACGTGTGAATAGTGGCTTATAGATAAAATAACTTCAATGCGCAAGAATCGGACGGGGAGCGCAAAGAAAATTGAATCCGTACCCTAGCTTGGTGACGGATCCGCTACGGCGGCGACGACGGCGAAGATGCCCGTCGACGGCGAGGATCCCAGCGGCGGAGGAGCGTGGGGAGACAAGGGCGACGACCAGGGGGTCGTTTTGCGGCAGCTTAGGGTTTAGGGTGTGACGATTGAAGATTGAATTTTCGAACCGTTGGGACCACAGCTTATATACCCTTCACTGTCGGTGATACCGATTCTAAATTTTTGGTGTCACCGAGTTCCTCAACTGTCAGTTGACAGGGAAACTCGGTGTAACCAAGAATATGGAATCGGTAGTACCGAGATTGAAAATCAGATCAACCCTAGGCATTCGGTGAGACCGAAAATTTTGGGTTGGTTCCACCGAGATGCACTTGGGAGGTTTTAATGGTCAGTCCTTGTCGATACGGAACTCCGAGTGCTCCACACACAGAGGGATCGAAAAGTACTTGTTCAAATTTTGTGATGCAGCATGAATGGAATATGAGGTGAGAAAGCATAGAAAGCTAAAGAGTGGTCCTAGGCATTCTTGTCCATCCAATTGGCAAAAGATAAATCAAAAACCAAATAGCAACAGTTGGATGTCCTCGAATGGGAAAATAAATGCAGACCAACATGCTCACACAATAAGATGTCAAAAGAAATCATGTCAAACATGCACATACACACTAGCATCTAACAAGCACTTGGGCGATGACGAAGTCATCAATATATGAGTATATTGACTTAGGAGCCAAGTAAGAATACTTGATCATATGTCATACTCATTGTTTAAGCACAAGTGGGGTTACCACTTTTACAAAAAGCATTTAATGTTGTCACATTCTAAGAGATGCTTTGACTCAAGTCTTAGAGTAAAGCTCCCCCTTGATGTGACATCCCCCCATAAGAGGGATAAACTAACCTTGGGTTTTGTCGATGAAGACTTCATGTTGGTGAGGTAGTGGTGGATGCTCAAGGTTGATGAAGATCACCAAGAGTTGGGAGCATCCTTGTTGTTTCCTTACTCTTCTCACCTACATGGGTTAGTCCCAACACACAAGAGACAAATACAAGGATATCTATGGACATGGAGTGCAAAGCATGTGTAGTGATGTCCATTGATTTGTTGATTACCTTGTCCCTTGCTTACCTTTGAGGGAATGTGTGACTCCTTGAACTATAGCATAGAGTTGATGTTGATTGCAAATAGTTCTTGCCAATAATGAATATGAGTGAATTTCATTGGTGGAGTCACCCCTCAAGAACTCTCTAGTTCTTCTTCTTGGGGACCCACATCAAGTTGATGGGGATCCTTGGTGTTGTAGTAGCCTTTGTAGAAGTTGAGCTTGAAGTAGCCTTGGGAACCCACTCCACGAAAGCTAGGGATTCATCTTCATATGAGTCAATGTCCTCTTGAAGCTTGTTCTTGCCCTTGAGCTTGTGGTATTGTGGTGGAAGGTCATCTTGAGTGCTTGTTCCCTTGGGAAGAGTATTTTCATACTTCTCCTTTTGAGGAACAAACTTGGGCTCGGGGTATTGACCTTCTTCCCATTCAACTCCATTAGCGTTGAAGTAGCCAACACCATGGTTCTTTCGGTATCCTCCGTGCTTGCGTACAATTTCCTCAAATTGCTTACACCCGGCAAGACTCTTGTATATACCTTTCTCTATAATTCCTTTCAATAAAGCATTTTCTTGCTCAAGTGTAACTTGGCTAAGAGAATCATCATTAGTGGAATCAATAGAACTACTAGAAGCAACATCATTAGGTTTAGCATTTTTATTGTTGCTACTAGATGAAGAACCTTTCTTGCCTTTGTTACTAGATTGCTTAGTTTTAACTTGAGGCATGAATGTAGACAAGAGTAGTCGTTTGGCTAGATAAGATGAAGTCTTCTTTCGGAGATCGTCAGTGATAGCTTTAAGAAACTCATGCTCTTGCTCCAAGTTGAGCTTCTCGAAGCGTAGCTTCTCATGAGTTCTTACAAGCTCTCTATGATCTTCAAGAGTAGATTCATGAGCTAACTTAAGAGTTTCTAGTTCTTTAGTTAGTTGTTCTATTTTCATCATATCATCATCAATTAACTTATCTTGACTAGCATGAGACTCATCAAGTTCATTTTGACTAACATTACTAGTTTTATCAAAGAGCAAGTCATCATCACAAAGCAAATCATCTTCATCACTATCAAAATCAAGATACTCGGGGTGTGATACCTTGGGGCCTTTAGCCATGAAGCAACTTCCACTCCCTTCGTTTGGTGAATCAAATAGATCATAGGAGTTGGTAGTCACTAGAGCAATTCCGGCAACACCATCATCTTGACTATAGTCGGAGTCGGAGTGATAGCTTCTCTCGGAGTTGTTGTCGGAGTCGGAGCCGGAAACCCATTCACCAACATGAGCTTGATGTTTTCTTCTTATGTAGCTCTTGCTATACTTGTCCTTCTTCTCCGAATCTCTACTTCTCCTTGAGTGTCTTCGTTCATAACGATCATCTCTACTCCTTCTCTCTCTTTGAGGTGATTCATTCCTTGAGCTTCGTCTTCGAGGTGACTCTTCTCTTCGTTTGTAGGGAGCCGTGCACTCATTGGAGTAGTGTCCGGGCTTCCCACAATTGTAGCAATTGCGGTCACGACTTGACGAACGCTTCTCATCATATCTTGAGTTGGGGCTTCGTTCTTTGCCTCTATTCTTGTAGAACTTGTTGAATTTCTTGACCATGAGGCTTATCTCTTCATTGGTGACAAGGTTGTCGCTTGAAGTTGCGAGAGCATCACTTGTGGCTTTGTAAGCACCGCTAGACTTGTTGTGAAGCTCTTCTTTGTCTTTGAGTGTCATCTCATGAGCAACAATCCTTAAAATGACTTCCATAGGCTTGAGATCTTTGTAGTTGGGCATCATTTGGATCAATGTGCACACGGTGTCATATCTCTCATCCGAAGCTCTAAGTATCTTCTTGATAATGAATTTGTCGGTCATTTCTTCGCTTCCTAAGCCGGCAATCTCATTGGTGATGAGAGCTAGCCTAGAGTACATCTCTGCGACTCCTTCACCATCCTTCATCTTGAACTTGTCAAGCTGACTTTGAAGAACATCTAACTTGGACTCTCTCACGGACTCGGTTCCTTCGTGCATATCAACCAAAGTATCCCAAATCTCTTTTGCATTCTCAAGACGGCTGATTTTGTTGAATTCTTCGGGGTATAGGCAGTTGAAGAGAATGTCACATGCTTGAGCATTGTATTGCAACATCTTCAATTCTTCCGCGGTCGCTTCACGATCCGGTTCCTTTCCATCACCAAAGAACTCACCTTGCAAGCCAACACGAACAACAGCCCAAACGGCGGGGTTATGACCAAGAATATGCATTTTCATTTTGTGCTTCCAACTAGCAAAATTAGTGCCATCAAAGTACGGACCTCTACGGTGATAATTTCCCTCACTAGACGCCATACTCTCCTAGGTTGTGAGACCAATGCAATGGAGACCAAAGCTCTGATACCACTTGTAGGACCGAAAGTTTGTCTAGAGGGGGGGTGATTAGACTACTTGACCAAATAAAAATTCTACCTTTTCCCAAATTTTAGAGTTGGCAGATTTTAACATTCATGGCAAGTCAAGTACACCCTACACATGCATGTCTAAGAGTATAGCAGCGGAAAGTAACAACACGCATGAGTAGAAAGGATAGGGTAGGAAGATCAAACGCAATTGTAGACACGATGATTTTTCCCGTCGTTCCGATAGGTGGTGCTATCGTACATCCACGTTTATGGAGTCTTCAACCCACGGAGGGTAATGGTCGCGAGAGTCCACGGAGGGCTCCACCCATAAGGGTCCACGAAGTAGCAACCTTGACTATTCCATAACGGCTTCCATCCACGAAGGACTAGCCTCACTATGGGTAGATCTTCACGAAGTAGGCGATCTCCTTGCCCTTACAAACTTCTTGGTTCAACTCCACAACACGAAGTAGGAGGCTCCCAAGCGACACCTAACCAATCTAGGAGGCACCACCCTCCAAAAGGTAATAGGCTCGGCAATGATGATGAACTCCTTCCTCTTGTGCTTCAAGATGATATACTCCTCAACACACAATCACTCTCTCACAGATTTGGCTTGGTGGAAGAGATGGGACTGGTGGAAAGCAACTTGGGGAGGCTAGAAATCAAGATCCATATGGTTGGAGTGGATGATCTTGACCTCAACACAAGGGTAGGTGGCTCTCTCTCTGAAAACTAGATGGGGCAAGTATGGAATAGTTCTGAGTGCTTCTCTCTCGAGTAGGTGGTGGTGAAGGGGTATATATAGGCATCCCCAAAAATCCAACCGTTACACACAAAATGACCAACTCGGTGACACCGATGTGTTAATCTCGGTGGTACCAAAGTGACCAAAAGGTGGCAACTTTTGAATCTCGGTGAGACCGATATAGGAAACTCGGTTGCACCGATAAGGTGACCAACGGTCAGATTGCCCATTCTCGGTGACGCCGATCCAACAATCTCGGTGGGACCGATATTGTGAATTTGCATAACAAAAAGTTGGCAACCTAAACTCGATGGTACCGAAGCAGAATCAGTTGCACCAAAAGGCTAGGGTTTGGCTTAGGTCTGTCTGAGTTTGGGAAACGGTGGCACCGAGTGGAAAGTGTTGGTTGCACCGAAAGGCTAGGGTTTGGCTTAGGTATGTCTGAGTTTGGGAAATGGTGGCACCGAGTGGAAAGTGTTGGTTGCACCGATTTTGAATATTTGGCTATGGACAGACTTTTGTGGAAGAGCTTGTGGGTGTTTTTGGTGACTATCACTTGTGCACGTATGAGCATTTTGTTCACCAACAGAACCTTACCCCCTTTTAATAGTATTGGCTTTCCTATGGACTCAAAGTGATTTCTCACAAATGTAAAATGTAGAGTCCTCTTTCTTGAAGCTTTGCCAATCCATTTCCTTGCATCTTGGGGTAATTCCACAATCTCCACAATCCTTTTGTCATCCCTATCATTGAACTTTTCCTGAAATATACTTAGTGGAAACATTAGTTCAATGACTTATATGTTGTTATTAATTACCAAAACCACCAAGGGAGCAAATGTGCTTTCAGGTTGCCCCTCCTAGTGCCCTCACTGCTGCTTCCGCAACCGGCACCACGGACACCGCATCCCGGGCGCTGGCCGGCGCGCTCTCTGCGGGAAGGTCCAAACGCCCGGCAGTCTTCTGTGTCGTGGGTGCGCACGTTGTGGTGGGCGCAGAACATCCCATTGCCCCCCGGGTACATCGCCCCGGGGCCGGTCGGCTGGCCGAACCCAGTCACCGGGACCCGGAGGAGGAGGAGGAAGACGCGAGGTGGGCCCTGCTCGGGCTCACCTAGCCAAGGCCCTGCTCGGGCTCACCTGGCCGAGGCCCGGTCAGGTCATCGCGCGACGGTGGGGCGGGCCCGCCACTCGTGCCCCCTTCTCCCAGTGCCGGGGGCTGAAATGGGGGGTAGGGCGCCAGAGCCCTCCTGGCGACGGTGACGAGCTAGGCGACGTGGTCCGTCCAGGCGTCAAAGCCCCCGTCAGTGGGGCGGTGGCGGAGCAATTCACTCGCCATGAGCAACGCGTCCTGCGTGTTCAGGTCTCCACGTGAACGCATGCCGAGGAGGACGCGACGGGGCGGCTGGCCCGCCGCGTGGGGGGTCGCGAGCGATCTCGCCGCTCGCAGGCGTCGCGGCCGTTGACAGCTTCGTCCGTAGCATGGGCGAGGCCGTGGCGGTCGTTCGGCGCTGGGCGTGCGCGGCGGGTGTCAACCATCGGGTCGACGCGGGCGGAGACGAGACGGAGCTGGAGAGCTGCGGCGCACCCCTACCTGGCGCGCCAAATGTCGGAATCGGGGCTCCAGCGACCCAAAGAGGTTCGAACGCTGGGGTGCACTCGCTCTCCTGCCCTACTCTGCTTCGCAACCTCACGGCGACTCTCTGGTGATTTGAGCTAAGGAAGGTGAAGAAGGGACACACGGTTTACCTAGGTTCGGGCCACCTCGCGGTGTAAAGCCCTACTCCTGCTTGGTGGATTGCTTGAGGATGAGGATGAGTACAAGGTGTGTTCTTGCTTACCCGGGGTTCTCCTTTTCTATGGTGGTCGCTCCCTACTCTTATATTGGCCTTGGTCCTCTTCCCCCGAAAGCACAAGGCAGGAAGGGTTGCCACAACGGCCAGTTTGAAGGGGGACAAGACTGCAGCCTATCCTGACAAAAGTGGTCTTCGCCTGCCAAAGCTCTCCGTCGTGACGTGCTTGTGGGCTCGGGGGTGACACCCGTCCTGCCGAGCCCTCAGTCTTGGTCTTCTTGCTCGGTGAGGGAAACCTTTCGGGGTTGCTTTAGGAGCCCGCGAGCTGATGTCGTTTCTCTATCACCGAAGAGGAAAACCTCTCTGTCCGTGCCTACTGGCACCGCTCCTGGCACCGCTTGGCGCGACACGCGTCACCGATGTGCGGACGCAGGGTTGCGGGGCCCTGCTAGGCTAGCTCTAGAAAGATCCGCCCCCTGAGGGCGTCTTGGACAGCCTCGCGGAGAAGCCTCGTGAAGCATTCGATGGTGACGTCGCCTCGCACCTAGTGAGCTGCGGCCCTCGCGAGAGCCAGCTCTGTGAAGCCCGTGGGTGGGGCCACTCAGTGCTTGGGCAAGCTTCGTGTCCTGGGCCGCAGGCAAACGGGCCTGGGCACCCCCAGTCCCAGAGGCCCGACAGTCATCGCCTAGACTGGAAAATGCCACCCAATCAGACCCTCCGAAGCCAATCCAAATGTCTAAGCTGTCCGACAACCCTCAAACCCAATCCATATAGGGGGATGATAAGCACCGGCACGCCGGCCACCCATGCACGCCTCTGTTTGCGGGTGTTCTGGTTGGAGCTTTCTATCTCGCCGGTCCCAACAAATCAACTCTCTGGTTGCGGGTGTTCTGGTTGGAGCTTTCTATCTCGCCGGTTGGAGCTTTTCCCATCTACAGTCGAAGCTTTTCTGATAGACGGCTTTAGCTTTTTCGTTTTTGAGCTACAACTGGTTAAAAAAGCTTTCTCTATGTGGTAGCATTCTATGTTGGGGTTGAAGCTTTTTTCATCTAAGGATGTAGCATTCTATGTTAATGGTTGTAGCTTTTTCTGGCCACCGCACCTCGCCGCGCTGCTGGTTGAAGCTCGCCATGTTGCCGGTTGTAGCAAGTTGAAACACCGGCTGTAGCAAAAATCGCGACGTAGTTGTGCGATGTAGCAAAACGTGACACATGTGGTAGCAGGATGCGATGCCTGTTATAGCAATTGTGACGCCGGTTGAAGCATGTAGCAAAAAACCATGATACCGTTGTTGCTCGGAGCAGCGCCGCCTCGTCCTCACAGCCCCGTGGTCACCACACTCGCCGTCCATGTCGCAGCTCCCCTGACACGGGTTGCAACTCCCTCCAATCATAGTTCTAGCTCTCCCTCATGTGTGCTCGTTGCAGCAAACAACGACGCTATGTGCAGGAAGAAAGAGAGTGGAGGGGGTCGAGCTCCTGTTCATGGCGTGTGGTGCGTATCGTCGCTCGTTGGGGAAGAAACATAATGGCGTTCGATGGAAGGAGAAAAAAGCTGAAGAGGAAACGTGTGGAAGGCAAACAACCTGAGTAGATAAGGAAGGGGGTGTAGTGTTGGGGCCACCAGTGCATCCTCTCTACGCGGGATGACGCATAAACACAGACGTATGATCCGCTACGATCGGACGAAGCGCTTGTGACCGACCGAGTGTTCGGCCGGCTTGTCGTAGGCAAACGTTCCCCATCCATATATGTGGGGTGGATATGGGGATTCTTGGATGAGTCCGGTGGTAAACATGAGATATTGTAGAGGTGTAGTAGGCATCAAGGACTTGTCTTGCGCCATAGGGATAGGATAGAATTCTTTTATGTTTTAACTTCCTATCCATATCTCTCTCTGTAAGATCTTTGTATGGTTGATTCCCAACCGAACCCCCCTGTATCTCTCGCGAGAACCTCTCGCTCGATCAATATAATGCAACGCGGGCTCCCTGTCGGGAGTTGAGACGCTTCCATCATGTTTTACATAGTATACATAGTAGGCCCTTCTATCACATCTAGCTAGCTCCCTTCGATCTCCCTCCACTCACCTTCCAGCTTGTCGACCTCTGCTTCCCCCATCACCTCTGGCCTCGACTACAAGACCTCCGAGCCCCTCTCCCGGACAAACTACGTTCTCTGGCGACCTCAAGCACGATCCCAGATAATGGGCATTGGCATGTATGGCTAGATGGATCAAACCCTAGAGGAGCCTCCCAAAACCATCACCACAAAAGATAAAGAGGGCAAGGACCAGGTGATCCCGAACCCTCCCTATGCCCCCTGGCTCGTCCAGGATTAGCAAAATCGTCGCGTACCTTCTTCGCAATCTCTCCAAAGAGGTTCTGGTTCAGGTCGCGTCGATGGAAACCTCGCATGCCATCTGAATGACGTTGAACACCATGTTCTCTGCCGTCTCCCTCTACGCGTCAACAACATTCGTGCCTCCCTCACCAATGCACAGAAGGGCAACTAGTCGTCGGCGGCGTACTTTGGCACAATGCGTGCCCTCTTCGACGAGCTCACAGCGGCGGGCAAGCCGATCAAGGAGGACGAGCTTATTTCTTTCATCGTGACAGGGGTTGATATGGAGTATCAACCCATCATCTCTGCCTTGGACGTCCGCACCGAGTCGATCCCCGTCGAGAACATGTTCTCCATGGTGGCTAATTTCGACCAGAGGATCGATATGTTCCATGGGATAGGCGCTGCCAGCTTCAAATCTTCAGCAAACACAGCATCCCGGATGCCAAGGACCTCCCAAGGGTTTTCGCCACCAGGAGAAGGGAGGCGGTGGCGGCAGACCGCATTCTGGTGGCGGTCATGACGACGACGGCAGCGGCTACAACAACCCTAACGGTGGCTACTCTGGTGGTGGTGGCCCCAATTGTGGTCACAGTGGCGGCTATCCTCACAACAGTGGTGGTGGTCATCACAATTGGGGTGGCGGTGGCTACCATCCCCGGGGTAACTCTGGCGGCGACAGCTATAACCCTGGACGCCCCTACTACAACAACACCAGGGGGCGCCATTATTTGTAGGGGTATGAAGGCTATGAAGGCATGTGCCAATTTTTTTTAAAAAGCTAACCACATTGCCAAAGATGGTGAATGGCGTTATGCCAATGACAATTCCCAAATGAAAAAAAACTGCAGCTGCAGCTGATGCTTCGTATGGTGTCGATACTAATTGGTATTTAGACACGGGTGCTACAAATCACATCATTGGTGAACTTGAGAAGGTGATGATGCATGAAAATACCTAGGCCGTGATCAGATCTACACCGCAGCAAATGGTGCACGTATGGAGATTAGTCATATTGGTCAATCAATTATCAAAATCCCACATAAAAGTCAAGTTCTTAATGGAATCTTGCATGTTCCTAATTGTCACACCCTGTGTTTTGCCTCATGACTAAGTTAACATGACTAAAAAATTAGGGCCAATTAAAACTTTTTGTGTGCATATGAATGCTTGACTTGTGTGCTATTTGCTTGCTTGCTTGATTGTGCCATGAACCATCATATATCTCCTACACTCCAAACTCATCTCCTTGCTCCAAATCTTTGCCCAATGATCATGCCATGTGTATAGGACATAAAACTATTTTTATAAAATATTATTTTGACCAAAAAGCATTTATTCAAATTAGGTTTTCAAAACCCCCTAAAGTGAGATTTGAACTACAAGTCCTCAAATTAGGGAGGATATTTTACCCCAAGGACTTTATTTTGAACCTACCATATATAAGACTTCCCAAAACCATCAAATATTATTTTTAAGGATTATTTTCCTATTTTATTTAAAGGCTTTTCTTAAGGCCAGAAATGGTCTTTTATAGGGAAAAATTATTTTAATGCTTTTAAAATATTTTAGAAAATTTAGGGAAACTCAATGGACATATATTTTCCATATATAAGAGTTTCAACACATGGTCATGTTCAAAATATTGGTCAAAAATCCTCCAAAGCCCTTTCTGCCTGTTTCAAGCATTTGAAATATTTCTATAAGAAATATTCTCAAATAAATCCAGGAAAATTCTACCAAGTCACACATGCCTAATGTGATGATCTTGCAAAGTTTCATTCCAATCCAAATAGTTTTGGTTCACAAAACTACCCCAAAACCCTCTCTGTCCAGATTCAAATTTGAGCAACTTTGCATTGTCAGGTATTTCCAATTGATCTCAAACTTTGTGGGCATGCTCTAATACCCAAATAATGAAACCACACCAAGTGGTGCATCAAGGAGATTAGCTTAGCATGACTGGATCTACAGAAACCTGATTCTATTGATTTCTAGGGTTTACCAAGTTTGCATTAGCAACTTTTTTCAAATGAGTTCAAACTTTGTAATGATCCTTGTTTTGACCCACCATTTCATCCTGTTAAGTTTCATCTCCAGTAGAGGATATTAGCTAGCCCAAACACTGATCAAACACCTTCTGGTGCATTATTGGGATCAATAATTGAGGCACCCAGGTGCTCTCCTTGAGCCCAAATGTTTACCACGGATCCATCATGCCTCTCCCCCACTCCAGTAACAAACCCAGCACCAGATCCATGATTGAGGGGGGGGGGCTAAAACCCCAAGATTCCCTCTTTTGGACAGCATTGGCATGACCTTCTTCCTCTCTCCTATTGTTCTATGCATGCAATTGCCCCCAAGTTTTACCACAACACCTCTCGCATGCCAATGCATCTTTACACGTCCAAAGATGGCATGCTTATGTGGAAAATATGAGCAAATCATCTGAACCTAGTTTATGGCAGCAAATGCAACTTTGTACTACAAGTACCCTATTCACTTACCTCCCTGAGCTGAAAATTGGTGGGCATGTAGTCCTTCCATACCTAGGGCCACTAGACAAGGTTTTATCCATAGTGCCCTCCAGTAAAATCCCATTAGATGAGCCCCAGGTTTACTGCTACAAACTTTACCCTATTGGAAAAGCATCCCACCCAGCTCCAATGCCCTTGAAACTTCTCCAGAGCACTCAAGCACGCGTGCCTCACCCGTTAGACAACTTTGGCCAACCAAAATGATGCCCTGGCCACAAAGTGGCGCGGTGACCATGCCACTGACCTGCAAAAGTGGTGCTCTGCCACTTGAGCTCGTCCTGTAGCTCGCGTCCGATTGCAGAAAGTCGTCCACGCGCGCCAGGGGTTCCCTCTCGACCTCCCATGCCGATTTTTTTTAGAAAGTTCAAAAATCCATATTAAATTCATTTGACTCCAAATCAGTTGATTCAAAATCCTAGGTGATCCTAAATTCATGGCCTAACCAAATATTTGCTTTGCACGTTTTTCCATACAATAATTTCTGCACCACCAATATTTTTGTCATTTCTTTTATTATAAACACCGCCTTGCAAAATCCCTGGAACATCCATTTCAAGTCCAAATTTGATGATTCAAATTTCCAGTGACTCCACAAATCTTGATATTTTTAGCTAGATATGGTCAACATTTTCCCCAGACATTATCTCTGTTGTAACTAATAAATAGCCCCCTCTCCATTTATTTCATCTTAGGAACGTCATAAGAAATTCATCCCAACTCCAAATCCAGTGAAACCACTTTCTAAATTCTTCTAAAATCATGCCCTATTTGTTGGGTGCATCCACCCATTTTTATAAAAATGTTTTTTAGACTTCTTATGGGATCACCAATTCCCCTATTTTCCTCCATTCCAAGAGCCTCATTGATCCAACTCCAGTACAACCATTTTAGGTATTTTTCTTATGACCAGATATGTCCAAGAAAAATAAAACTCCTATTTATAGAGCACTTTTATTTCTCTGCTTGTTGTGTTGCTTATTGTGGTTGTTTGTGACGGTAGTTGGCGAAGTAGAGAGAGTGCTCGGAGTTGGACGAGAAGTGTGTTAAGGCCTCAAAGACTTTGCTGAGCCAGGCAAGCAGCCCCTTGACCATGCCTAAGAAACTTTTTTTCATTGCATGTCATATAGCACCTTATGTTTTGATGAATTGATCATGATGATGTGGTGACCACTTTGGTGGATGCCTCGTTACTTTCTCGTTGATACTTGCATCGTGCATGGCCCTACCTCCTTATGAGGGTTATGTGGGTGGGAAGTAGTTAGGTTGCTAAAGTAGGTGCTACGCAAATGGGATGGGATTATGCATGGTGTCGGAAAGGAAATGATTTCAAAGACTTTTCGAAAACCCTGTCGGGTGCCACTAATGCCCGAGGGAGATGATGTTGAGCTAGGTAACCACTTGATAAAGAAGTGGTGTACCGAGGCAAGTGAGTGTGTGTGTTTTCGAAAACGGATTAGATTTAAGATTTGTCGACCGTTCCCAACCTTACATGTACAACCATGATACCCCTTATGGGACGGGGCTTTGTTGATTACTTTGGTGAGTGCTAGCAAAGAGCCCGCATTACTAGTGATGGGAGTGAAGTGGTCGCTCTTGATACGGGGTCGTGCCAGAAAGGACGATCATGGGCTGCTTTTACAGACACCGGGCACACCGTTGCGTGCCCTCGTGGATGATACTTGTGATGTGCATCATGAGGGATGGCACCAACGAGTGGATTCTTTGTTAGTATCGTCAGGGGAAAGGCAATGTTCGGGTACTTACGTCGGGTATGTAATATACCGCGAGTCCTGGATGACACGGAAGTTCCCCGAGTCTTGTGGGTAAAGTGTGCAACCTCCGAAGAGTGTAAATTTATTCGAATAGCCGTGTCCACGGTCAAGGACAGTTGGGTGGTGCTGCTTAAACTACGTCCGATGTTTTCACGAAACTTGGTGTGCATGTGTGTGTGAGATAAAAGGCTGGTACTTGAGCTAAGTCAGATGACTTGGCATGATGATTGAACATGTGATGTTCAAACCCTATCTATATTGATATTTGTAACCTGCTCATATGGATATCTGCAACCTGTTGATGCATGCTTTTACAAGTCGATTAAGCATGTCATTGCACTCAAAATTAGCTTTCTGCAACTTACCTACTTAGTGCTATATCATGCATTGTTAAACCTTGTCCCAAACATGGGTTGCTTGCGAGTACATTCAAAGTACTCATTGGCTTGCCACTGCTTATTTTATTGGCCTGGCATGAAAGTCCAGGTTATGATGAAGATTACCTTGGTGACGAAGTTGCGAGCTAGGATGCTTCCCAGTCGGAATGCTTGTAGGGTTAAGGCAGATGTCATGGGTTCACGCTATCATTGAAGATTTCCGTTGCGAGTTTATGAAGACTTGGCCATGAAGGCCATATTTGAGTAAAACGGTACGTAATGGATGTAAGACTCTTGTTATTCAGTTTCTGTGTGTTCAGTGAGCATTGATCTCTGGGATCACTGTGCACGTACATTCGGTGATCACGACTTATGAGTCGGGGTCCCCATAGAGCTGGTATCTGAGTCGTCCTGACTGTAGGAAGCCCTTAGTTAGCATGGACGTTAGTTAGGACAAAACTATTTTTCTAGACCCTTCAAATGACTTCCAAGGGATACCATATTTCTTACCTCTTCTAAGCTTTCAAAGAAACTGAAGGATTGTGCCTCAGCACTTCCATCATTTTTCTCTTGGCTCTCCTCATCTTCTATTTCAAAAATTTGCGAATGGTAGCTAGCACCCATATGCCCCTGACCGCGGGATTCCTTGAAATCCTCGTGAATAACCCGAAGGAAACCACCTTACCAGACATTGCCCACATCCCTTGAACAGAACGTTGGCGACACCACAACAAGACTATACCAACAGAAGATACCTTCTCAAGGGATGAGAATATCAAGACTCAGAAGATGGTGAAACCCTCGACACAGCCCCAGGATGATGCAACCTTGGCCTGCGATGATCAAGGCATAAGATATGCAATATCATGATATGCATCGCTAATAGAGCAACCCTTTCTTTTTCATTGTTGTGTCGGCAACCACCGGTGGATGAGAACCTCGCCATTTGGTCCGCCTCATCGTAGTGAGCGGGAAAACGGTTCTCTTCATCCCCCGCTCTTGGTGTCGATGTGGTCATCAACGCAATCAACGGGTTGAACCTCTGCCATGCCTGGTTAATGTCAATGCATAAAGGATTGCCTACCCGGGACCCTCGATGCCTCAGAAATCAAGGGGGATTATCATGATTAAGAAGACAACAGAAGACCCTGTCAACGACAGCCACAAGGAACCACCTTCGTCCCGTCAACTTACCAGATGAGAAGTTGTCAAAATTTCTTCAGGCTCAATCTGGATCATTTCGACGAATAAACACAAGAGACATAGCGACACCTGAAGAAGACCCAGAAGACTGAGCGGACTCCTCTCCAAGACACGAAGCAAGCACGACTACTGAGTACGAGAACCCCTAGGGTAGGATAGGTCGTGTATCCCCCATGCGAAGTCGAGTCCGTGTGATGGTTCGAATGGAACCATGTTGTGTGTTGCTTGTTTTATCTGTTTGTGTTTTGGTATAGGTCGCACTTTTCCCTAGGCAGCAAGTACCCGACCATATCACCTACCTTATCTTAATATTTGTGTTTGGCCCTTTCAGCACTTGTTTGATTGCACTTACACTATAGAACCCCCTTTAGGCACCTCCCCTCTATGCTACTCTTTCCTCTCACCTTTCTCATCAACTAAAGACCCACAAGACAATACGCACCAAGGATCCACCTAAACAATCAACTAGCACTGAAGACTCGTGACGACAGGCTACTCGACCAAGTGAAAACCCACAGAGGGATGCTCTTCCCTCAAGAATAGGGGTCCTTCCCTAGAACAGCCTAGACCTCAGAAGCTACCCCAGCTCAAACCTCCGATCACGTGTTTAATACACGGATTTGCCAGAGCACCTGTTGAGCTTCAATAACCCCTGCTTAGCACTGGGTTCATTATGGAACTAGTGATCATAGTGAAGGAACACGTTACATCCTTAAGCTAGCACTTGATCTGATGATGCCATGGGGAAGATCATTTTGGGGATATATGATTAGTACACTAATGATTTGACAAGGCTAGAATAGATATCTTGAGGAAGTAGTTGAGACCCTTTGGTGGGTTACGAGGCTTCCCTAATGATAGGTGAATTGGGTGGATCAAGTTAATAGAGTAGCATAACTTACTTCCCCTTGAGAAAAATTGGATTTAGTAGGACAATTATGATCACAAGCTGAGATTCTTGGAGGAACAAGTAGGAATTCTCATAGGACTTGAGATTTGAATTTAAAAAGATAATCCTAATAAAGTGTTGGTCTTAAGCGAGACTACATGGTTCAGAGTAGATTGGATTTAGTCTGAAGATCTTGATCATGATACCATATTTATCGGTTGGAGATAAACTCGGAATATGGGATTGTTGCATGGGTTGATTCATGGATCTATATGCACCTGACATTGGAGTTTACTAGATCATCATGCTGGGATTTGGTGGGTATGCTACGATGAGATAGCCCTTTCAAGGATTCAGGGATTATGGGAAATCTAGGAGATATATGGAACATCATCAGTATTGGATTTGTAACAGTTATGGATCATGTAATATTGGATGGTATTAGTGGACCGATGAATTGGATTCGTAGGAAGGAAACAATATCTTGGATTGGAATATTACGTGTTTCCTTAGCATGGAGATGCGGTACCTTAGACCTTGGATAAATTAGCTAAGCATTTGGATCCATAATATTTTATTCAAGCTTAGCAGCTTGTATGCTTCACCCGAGAGTTTTTACATAGGGATATATATGAGTTAGCTATAGTACACATATGAGATTTTCGAAAACCTTGGAGTTTAATAGCATGAGTGATGTTGGAGTTGACTTATATAAGATAATACCTTCGATGGTGTAAGTTGATTTTGTTTGGGGAAATAGGTAGAACTTTTGGCATCTAAAGACTGTGCTCAAGGATAAGACGATAGACGTTCACTCACATCATGAGCTCCTTGAAACCTCGAAGCTTTACCGAGCCATAACATGGTCAGATTATGACCATTGGCTTTGGCTATAAGTCCTTAGACTACGGCCAATACCCCACCTCGACCACCACCAATCCTGTCCATAAGGAAGGTGGACACGAAGAACTTGATTAAAATGGACCACAAACCCCTGGACAAGTGACCACCCACAACAAATGCAGCTCCCGGAGGATTAAGACTAACTGGCCAAAGATTGGTTCCCAAGCTTTCTCTCGAGGACAAGCTGAATCAAAATGCCATCAGCCTAAGGACCGCATCCGAGTCTTACCCCAAGACCACACCGTCCACACCTTACGGTTAATGGATATACCGTCAAGCCCCTTTTTAGGTTGGCTTATGCCTGCTTCTCTCACGCATCCCATGAGCAATATGTTTTGTGATACTTGGAGAAATATGTTGTTGTCTTCACGGATGGCATCCTTATTTACCCAATGAGAGGAAGGAACACCTTAGTCCTATTTGGATAAACCCCAGAAACACAGATTACCATGCTCCCCAAGTGTAAGTTTTTGCCTTAAAGCAGTCGGACTCCTTGAAGCACCCTCCCTGCAGGAGAAGACATTCTTGCCAAAGCAAGATGAAGGACCACTACGGTTGGGAAGCCACGACGAAGGAGAAGAAGAAGCAAGAGAAGTCAACCACCACTCCTCTGCCGGCTACATCAGCTAGACTATATCAAGAAGCACCGACGTTCAAGCACGGTGAAGCCCTTGGACATCAAGAGGATTTAAGAGTCCCTTATTTTAATGGTCACATATCCGTTCCCGACTAGGGAGGAACCGAGAAGTTGATAGCACCCCTCTCCCCACCATTTTGATGGTGCACGATAAGCATGACATCCGTACTCGCTTGGAACAGAGTGGAGCGACTGTCATGACTTCGTTACTATCCCCTTTTAGTCCAATCAAGGACGTGATCTTGACTGGATCATGGTGAGGCACCTGTCAAAGGAGGTTCACCCCACTTGCCACGCCCCAAACCATGAGGACTAGATGGCTGTTCTAAACTTTTGGATAGTCAACTTATTTAGAACCCCTCAGAAACCCTCCGAGATGGTAGAACCCGTTTTGACACCAAGTCTCTAAGCTTAGTCTTAGGAAAGAGACTCAGCGCAAATCTTGCCACAAATGGCTACGGATAGACAAGAAGACCAAACACTTGAAGACCCGCCAAAAACCTGCGTCCATGACGATGAAAACAATTGGCCGGAGATGAATGAAGAACATACCTGGGCAACTTACTCAAGCAGAAGATCTCGACGAGAAGCCTACGCCAAACTTCGACGTCCTTACAATTGAAGACCATGAGCACTGGAAGATCGACTCCTCCGACAAAGTCGACGATTCCCCGTCACCGGGAAACTATGCCAAGACCTTGATCATTGTAGACTAGAGAGAGACATCTAGATGTCCCCAACCAATGTGAGTAACCCCAGGAAAAGCATGCAGACACACTACTTTGCCCCGTATTTCGAGTTTGGAATACACACGCAAGCCAGACCCTTGCTCGAACGTCGTTCACCAAACCCTTGACCTTTAGGCAAGCCTAACATATTGCAAGAACCCCGTTCATCCTCAAACGAAGCCAAGGATGCACTCGAAGCCATATCATCAAGATCCAGGAGGACAACCACACCAGAGCAGAAGCAACATGGGATGTGAAGACTACCTCACCTCTGAATTTCCGCATCTCTTCTACGCCTAGCCTAGGAATCTCGGGGACGAGATTCTTGTAAGGGGGTAGGTCTGTCACACCCTGTGTTTTGCCTCATGACTAAGTTAACATGACTCAAAAATTAGGGCCAATTAAAACTTTTTGTGTGCATATGAATGCTTGACTTGTGTGCTATTTGCTTGCTTGCTTGATTGTGCCATGAACCATCATATATCTCCTACACTCCAAACTCATCTCCTTGCTCCAAATCTTTGCCCAATGATCATGCCATGTGTATAGGACATAAAACTATTTTTATAAAATATTATCTTGACCAAAAAGCATTTATTCAAATTAGGTTTTCAAAAACCCCTAAATTGAGATTTGAACTACAAGTCCTCAAATTAGGGAGGATATTTTACCCCAAGGACTTTATTTTGAATCTACCATATATAAGACTTCCCAAAACCATAAAATATTATTTTTAAGGATTATTTTCCTATTTTATTTAAAGGCTTTTCTTAAGGCCAAAAATGGTCTTTTATAGGGAAAAAATTATTTTAATGCTTTTAAAATATTTGAGAAAATTTAGGGAAACTCAATGGACATATATTTTCAATATATAAGAGTTTAAACACATGCTCATCTTCAAAATATTGGTCAAAATCTTCCAAAACCCTTTCTGCCCGTTTCAAGCATTTGAAATATTTATATAAGAAATATTCTCAAATAAATCTAGGAAAATTCTATCAAGTCACACATGCCTAATCTGATGATCTTGCAAAGTTTCATTCCAATCCAAATAGTTGTGGTTCACAAAACTACCCCAAACCCCTCTTTGTCCAGATTAAAATTTGAGCAACTTTGCATTGCCAAGTATTTCCGATTGATCTCAAACTTTGTGGGCATGCTCTAATACCCATATAATGACACCACACCAACTGGTGCATCAAGGAGATTAGCTTTGCATGACTGGATCTACAGAAACCTGATTCTGTTGATTTCTAGGGTTTACCAAGTTTGCATTAGCAACTTTTCTCAAATGAGCTCAAACTTTGTGATCACCCTTGTTTTGACCCACCATTTCATCCTGTTAAGTTTCATCTCCAGTAGAGGAGATTAGCTAGCCCAAACACCGATCAAACACCTTCTGGTGCATTATTGGGATCAATAATTGAGGCACCCCAGGTGCTCTCCTCTAGCCCGAAATTTTACCACAGCTCCATCATACCTCTCCCCCACTCTAGTAACGAACCCAACACCAGATCCATGATTGAGGGGGGGGGGGGGTAAAACTCCAAGATTCCCTCTTTTGGAAAGCATTCGCATGACCTTCTTACTCTCTCCTATTGTTCTATGCATGCAATTGCCCCCATGTTTTACCACAAAACCTCTGGCATGCCAATGCATCTTTACACATCCAAAGATGGCATGCTTATGTGGAAAATATGAGCAAATCATCTGAACCTAGTTTATGGCAGCAAATGCAGCTTTGTACT
Organism: Elymus sibiricus; assembly: GCA_039707655.1. NCBI lineage: Eukaryota > Viridiplantae > Streptophyta > Magnoliopsida > Poales > Poaceae > Elymus > Elymus sibiricus. Next base: position 257,573,513 of record CM077669.1, read on the forward strand.
ACAAGTACCCTATTCACTTACCTCCCTGAGCTGAAAATTGGTGAGCATGTAGTCCTTCCATACCTTGGGCCACTAGACAAGGTTTTATCCATAGTGCCCTACAGTAAAATCTCATTAGATCAGCCCCAAGTTTACTACTACAAACTTTACCCTATTGGAAAAGGACCCCACCCAGCTCCAATGCCCATGAAACTTCACCAGAGCACTCTAGCACGCGTGCCTCATGCATTGGACAACTTTGGCCAACCAAAATGATGCCCTGGACACAAAGTGGCGCGTTGACCATGCTACTGACCTGCAAAAGTGGTGCTCTGCCACTTGAGCTCGTTCTTTAGCTCGCGTCCGGTTGCATAAAGTCATCCACACGCGCCAGGGGTTCCCTCTCGACATCCCACGCCTCTCCCCGACGTCGGGATGCAGCCAAAGGAGCCCAGGCACACGCGTGCTCGGCGCCCGAGGGCATCCGAGGCGCACCCGAGCTCCCCCTTCGTCGCCCTCCTGCATAGACCTTCCCCCGAGCTCCCTGGACACCCCTATTCCACCCCTCTCCCTCCTATGAACCTCCCAGACCATCCCATTTCCCCTCCCGCGCCCTCCATAGTCTCCTATGGCTGAAGCCCCCCGTCGGCCCCTACTCGAATTCAAGCATGGCAGCCTCCCCCTTTCCTTATGAGGATCACCAGAGGACCTCTTGCACCGCCGCAAGGCTCTCCCCGCTCTCCGTTCCCTCCATCCAGCGCCCATGGTGCCGCGCCTTTCACCGCTGAAGGTCTCCTCCGCGGCCGTCATGTGCATCGCCACTACGGTCGTCTCCGACAGGAATGCGGCATGGGGACGGGTGCGGCTCTTCGCCCCGAGCACGCAGGTGCCGGAGCCTCGCCGGAGGCGGCCTGAGTCATCGGAACGGCGCCGGCGCCCGCTCGGCCTTGCCTCCCCTGCTCTCTCCTGTTCATGCGGGAGGAGGGGGACGATCCTGGCAGGCGGGGCCCGCTTGGAAGCGACCCACTGGCCGGGCCCGGTGCCTAAGTGGAGGCGGGCTTTGCCCTCTCCGCCTTGCCACATAGGAGGCGCACTCCGCGAGTGCGCCTTCGACGTCAGCCAGGTCTCCAGTGCGGCTGGGCCGGCCCAGTTGGCTAATGCGCGCCCTGAGCGCCGTTGGCCCAGTGGAAATAAGTTTTTTTTTTAGAAAGTTCAAAAATCCATATTAAATTCATTTGACTCCAAATCAGTTGATTCAAAATCCTAGGTGATCCTAAATTCATGGCCTAACCAAATATTTGCTTTGCACGTTTTTCCATACAATAATTTCTGCACCACCAATATTTTTGTCATTTCTTTTATTATAAACACCGCCTTGCAAAATCCCTAGAACATCCATTTCAAGTCCAAATTTGATGATTCAAATTTCCAGTGACTCCAGAAATCTTGATCTATTTAGCTAGCTATGGTCAACATTTTTCCCAGACATTATCTCTGTTTTAACTAATAAATAACCCCCTCTCCATTTATTTCATCTTAGGAAAGTCATAAGAAGTTCGTCCCAACTCCAAATCCAGTGAAACCACTTTCTAAATTCTTCTAAAATCATGCCCTATTTGTTGGGTGCATCCACCCATTTTTCTAAAAAAAGTTTTCTGTAGACTGCTTATGGGATCACAAATTCCCCTATTTTCCTCCATTCCAAGAGCCTCATTGATCCAACTCCAGTAGAGCCATTTTAGGTATTTTTATTATGACCAGATATGTCCAAGAAAAATAAAACTCCTATTTATAGAGCACTTTTATTTCTTTGCTTGTTGTGTTGCTTATTGTGGTTGTTTGTGACGGTAGTTGACGAAGTAGACAGAGTGCTCGGAGTTGGACGAGAAGCGTGTGAAGGCCTCGAAGACTTTGTTGAGCCAGGCAAGAAGCCCCTTGACCATGCCTAAGAAACATTTTTTCATTGCATGTCATATAGCATCTTATGTTTCGATGAATTAATCATGATGATGTGGTGACCACTTTGGTGGATGCCTCGTTACTTTCTCGTTGATACTTGCATCGTGCATGGCCCTACCTCCTTATGAGTGTTATGCGGGTGGGAAGTAGTTAGGTTGCTAAAGTAGGTGCTACGCAAATGGGATGGGATTAGCATGGTGTCGTAAAGGAAATGATTTCAAAGACATTTTGAAAACCCCGTCGGGTGCCACTAATGCCCGAGGGAGATGATGTTGAGCTAGGTAACCACTTGCTAAAGAAGTGGTGTACCGAGGCAAGTGAGTGTGTATGTTTTCGAAAACGGATTAGATTTAAGATTTGTCGACCGTTCCCAACCTTACATGTACAACCACGATACCCCTTATGGGACGGGGCTTTGTTGATTACTTTGGTGAGTGCTAGCCAGGAGCCCACATTACTAGTGGCGGTAGTGACGTGGTCGCTCTTGATACGGGGTCGTGCCGGAAAGGACGATCATGGGCTGTTTTTATAGACACCGGGCACACCGTTGCGTGACCTCGTGGATGATACTTGTGATGTACATCATGAGGGATGGCACCAACGAGTGGACTCTTTGTTAGTATCGTCAGGGGAAAGGCAATGATCGGGTACTTACCTTGGGTATGTAATATACCGCAAGTCGTGGATGACACGGAAGTTCCCCGAGTCTTGTGGGTAAAGTGTGGAACCTCTGCAGAGTGTAAAACTATTCGAATAGCCGTGTCCACGGTCAAGGACAGTTGGGTGGTGCTGCTTAAACTACGTCCGATGTTTTCATGAAACTTGGTGTGTGTGTGTGAGATAAAAGGCTGGTACTTGAGCTAAGTCAGATGACTTGGCATGATGATTGAACATGTGATATTCAAACCCTGTCTATATTGATATCTGTAACCCGCTCATATGGAAATCTGCAACCTGTTGATGCATGCTTTTACAAGTCGATTGAACATGTCATTGCACTCAAAATTAGCTTTCTGCAACTTACCTACTTAGTGCTATTTCATGCACTGTTAAACCTTGTCCCAAACATGAGTTGCTTGCGAGTACATTCAAAGTACTCATTGGCTTGCCACTGGTTATTTTATTGGCCATGCATGAAAGACCAGGTTATGATGAAGATTACCTTGGTGACGAACTTGCGAGCTAGGACGCATCCCAGTCATAATGCCTGTAGGGTTAAGGCAGATGGCATGGGTTCACGCTATCGTTGAAGATTTCCACTGCGAGTTTATGAAGACTTGGCCATGAAGGCCATATTTGAGTAAAACGGTACGTAATGGATGTAAGACTTGTTATTTAGTTTCTGTGTGTTCAGTGAGCATTGATCTCTGGGATCACTGTGCATGCACATTCGGTGATCACGACTTATGAGTCGGGGTCCCCACACTAATGCTTCCAAAACCCTTCTTTCCATTCACCATATTGCCGTTGATAACAATATATATCTTTCTAGAGTTTCACCCATTTTGATTTTTGATCAAGGATCAGGTCATGAAGAAAATTCTCCATAGGGGTACATGTGTGCAAGGGCTCTATGCATTGCTTCCTCAGTATCGCAATATCAATAAACAAGTCTATGGTGCCATCAAGCTTTCTGCTGAAAGGTGGCACAGTCGTTTAGACCATCCCTCGTTTGCTACTGTTCATCAAATCCTTAGCAAAAATAAACTCCCGGTTGTTGATGAGAGAAATTCAGAAACTATTTGTGATTCATTCCAAAGAGAAAAAAGTCATCAATTGCCATATCCTATTTCTACTAGTGTGTCTACCAAGCCATTACAACTTATTTTCTGATGTTTCGAGTCCAACACCCACTTCTCTTGGTAGGCATTCTTATTATGTGAGTTTTGTTGATAATTATGGCAAGTACACGTGGATATACCTTCTTAAAAAATGTTCTGACATGTTCCAAGTCTTTCATAACTTTCAAGCTCTTGTTGAACGTAAGTTTGATAGCAAAATCATTGACATGCAATCCGATTGGGTGGTGAATATGAGAAGCTAAATTCTTTCTTTCAATAGATAGGTATTTATTATCATGTGTCTTGCCCACATGCTCATCAACAAACAAGTCTGCTGAAAGGAAATATTGTCACATTGTTGAAGTAGGTCTTGCCCTTCTAGCTTCAGCTTCCATGCCTTTAAATTTTTGGGACGAAGCGTTTCCTACTACCGTTCATCAACATGTGTCCCAATCACACCATAGCCTATGAAACTCCCACTGAACGCCTTTTACATGTCACACCTAATTATAGTACACTTCGTGTCTTTGGTTGTGCTTGTTGGCCAAGCCTTTGTCCTTAGAATCTTGCAAGCTTATGTTTCGATCTCAACAGTGTGTCGTCCTCGGTTATAGTGCACAACACAAGGGTATTAAGTCCTTGATGTTTCCTCTGGCCGTGTTTATATCTCTCGTGATGTTGCGTTCGATGAAACTTAGTTTCCTTTTTCCAAACTTCATCCCAATGCCGGTCCTCTTCTTCGCAAGGAGATTCTTCTGCTTCCTTCTCACCTATCAGGAGTTGATTATGTGGGTAGTGGTGAGTGTGATGATCCAATATTAAATAATGCTTCTGACCCATCATCCGAGTCTGATGATACAAGTGCAAACACAGTTGAACAACGTGGTCAAAATGGTTCAAGCCAGGACAAAAACGGTGCTACACCGCATCTTGTAGTTGTCACGCTGCCTCGATCGCCTTCGGGATCGATGTCCCTGACAACGTTAGGGACGATAGGATCTGCTTTGGGATCATCTCCCCGTCAGGCACCATACAGCCCGGTGCCCTCCTCAGACCCACGTCACTCGCCCGCCAGCACGCGGCCGCCCACTATTGGACACATGGCGATGTCTGCTCTGCCCCAATCGCGTGCTGCCAGGAGTCCCTCCACGAATGGCTATGACCCTGCGGTTGCGCTCCTCCAACCGGTACCACGGCCCCCGTCAACCACGTGCTTCCCACCCAAGCCTTGGGTTTACACTCGATGGGCCCCACCCCTGTCACCTGTGGGCGCCCGGTTTGAGCGAGATTCGCTTGCAGCGCCCGGATCGTCTGCGCAGTCTCCAGCATCCCATGTACTTTCCTCGGTCGCAGAAGATCCGGCGGGTGTGGGCGCTGCCCCCGCTGTTTCTTCGAGATCGGAGCTTCGTTCGAGGAAGCTGTTGTTGCTAATTCTTCCGAGTCAATGCTCGGATATTCTGTGCAGCATGTGTTGTTACGCCACCGCACACATGTCTTCGGGCAGGTGTAATTCAACCCAACCACCATAAAATTAAATATGGTTTGGTTGTGTCCATTGACGATATCCTGATATGCTCCAAAAGTGAGGAAGAGCACATAGAGTGACTAAGGCCAGTCCTGCAGGAGTTGAAGGAGCATCAGCTTTATGCCAAATTTAGCAAGTGTCAATTCTGGCTAAAGGAAGTTTGCTTCCTAGGGAATAACATATTAGGTAATGATTAGCAGTAGACCACTCTAGGGTGGCAACTGTTAATGAATGGACATCACCCAAGATTATGATCCTGATTCGTAGTTTTGTTAGGAATGGCTAGTTATTACCGTAAATTCATCGAGAATTTCTTGAAGATAGCCAAATCCATGACTAGCCTACTCAGGAAGGATAAGAAGTTTTGTTGGATGGAAACCATGAAGAAAGTTTCAAGGAGTTGAAGAAGAGACTAGTGACCACCCCGGTCGTATGTTTCCCCGACATCAAGATACCCTTTCAAGTCTATTGTGACAC